>CM045935.1:2000000-2650000 GCA_025177825.1 Aechmea fasciata
CGACAAAGGCTTCGTGAGGCCGAGCGTGTCTCCGTGGGGAGCTCCGGTGCTATTCGTTAAAAAGAAAGACGGCACACTTCGACTTTGCGTGGATTACCGCGAGTTGAATAGGGTCACAATAAAGAACAAGTATCCATTGCCGAGAATTGATGACTTACTCGATCAATTACAAGGGTCAAAGGTGTATTCGAAGATAGACTTTCAGTCGGGGTATCATCAATTGAAGATACGGCCCAAGGATGTGCACAAAACGGCGTACCGTACGCGGTATGGCCATTACGAGTTCACGGTAATGCCATTCGGGCTTACTAATGCCTCGACGGCGTTTATGGACTTAATGAACCTAGTCTCCCGTCCGCTATTGGACCGATGCGTCGTGATTTTTATTGACGACGTATTGGTATATTCTTGGACCGAGGAAGAACACGATGAGCATTTGAGACTCGTCTTGGAAATACTCCGAAAAGAAAAGTTATATGCCAAGTTGAAGAAATATTAATTTTGGCGTTCGGAGGTCACTTTTCTAGAACATGTGATTTCGGGTGAGGGCATCTCGGTGGATCCGAAGAAAGTAGAGGCGATTAAGGATTGGCCTCACCCGACGAGCGTAACGGAAATCCGCAGTTTTCTTAGACTTGCGGGTTACTATCGGCGGTTCGTGGAGGGGTTTTTTAAAATAACCACTCTGCTAACGCGCCTTACACACAAGGGAGTCAAGTATATTTGGAGCAACGATTGCGATCGAAGCTTCAAGGAATTAAAGAAAAGGTTGACGACGACCCCGGTGCTTGCTCTACCGACGCCGGGGGAGACGTATGTTGTGTACAGTGATGCTTCCTGCATCGGTCTCGGGTGTGTTTTGATGCAAAATGGGCGAGTCATTGCATATGCTTCGCGCCAATTGAAGCCTTATGAGAAGAACTACCCGATTCATGATTTGAGTTAGCCGCGGTGATTTTCGCGCTAAAATTGTGGAGGCATTACTTGTACGGTGAACATTGCGAGATCTACGCGGATCACAAAACCCTAAAGTACTTGTTCACTCAAAAGGAGCTTAATATGCGACAACGGCGGTGGTTAGAGTTGTTGAAGGACTATGATGTCACGATTTTATACCACCCCGGCAAGGCAAATGTCGTAGCCGATGCACTTAGTAGAAAATCGGGAGAAAACTTGGCTTCGGCAATCACACCCCAACCGTTGTTGCAGAAGGAGATGCAACGGCTTGAATTGGAAGTAGTAGCGCCGGGAGTGCCGGCTACACTTGCTACCTTAGTGGTGCAACCGACCTTATTGGAGAAGATTAAGGAGTTGCAAGCTTAAGATCTCCAAAAGGTGCACGGGCAAGTGGAAAGCGATAGTGCCGATGACTTTGGCATTGAGACCGATGGCACACTTTGAATTCGAAATCGTTGGTGTGTACCTAAGAACAAGGATTTCCGCAGGGCGATTATGCAAGAAGCGCATCAATCTCCTTATAGTATCCACCCGGGCGGCACCAAAATGTATCAAAATTTAAAGTTGCAATATTGGTGGCCGGGCATGAAGAAAGATATTGGGGATTTTGTTGCGCAATGTTTTAGTTGCCAACAAGTAAAGGCGGAGCGGCGATTTCTGGCGGAAAAGTTGCAAAGCTTACCTAAACCCGAGGGAAATGGAAAAAGATAGCTATGGACTTTGTGACTGGGTTGCCTCGATCTCAAGGTGGACACGACGCAATTTGGGTAATAGTAGACCGGTTGACAAAGTCGGCACATTTTCTACCGATTCATATTACTGGGTCGGGGGACAAGTTGGCTCAAGTATACCTTGATGTGATTGTGAGACTTCACGGGGTACCGGCGTCTATCGTATCGGATCGGGAGCCGAGGTTCACTTCTCACTTTTGGAGGAGCCTACAGGAGACATTGGGCACACGGCTCGACTTTAGCACGGCATTTCATCCTCAAAATGATGGACAATCGGAGAGGACGATCCAATTACTTGAGGACATGCTTCGAGCGTGTGTACTTGACTACAAGGGCAGTTGGCACGATCATCTACCGATGGCGGAATTCTCGCACAATAATAGTTATTAAGAAAGTATCGCGATGACGCCATTCGAGGCCCTTTATGGAAGAAAGTGTCGCTCTCCAATTCATTGGAGCGACGTGGGCGAGAGAGCCGCTCTCGGCCCAGATGTAGTGCGGGTGGCGGAGGAGAAAGTTCGCACTTACCCGCCAACGACTTGCTACGGCGCAATCTCGGCATAAAAGTTATGTCGACAAACGAAGAAAAGATATTGAGTTTGCGGTTGGAGACGCATGTTCTTAAAGATATCGCCGATGCGAGGAGTTAAACGGTTCGGAGTTCGGGGTAAGCTAAGTCCTCGATCGGTATCTTGGACCGTTTGAGATATTGGAGAGGATCGGTGCGGTAGCCTACAAGATAGCATTACCACCGAGGCTCGCGGAGTTCACGATGTATTTCATGTATCAAATCTCCGCAAGTACGTTCATGATCCCGACCATATTCTCTCATTTGAACCATCAGAGATTCAAGAGGATATGACCTATGAGGAGTTCCCGGCGTACATTATCGATCGAGAGGAAAGAAAGCTACGGAGCCGGAAAATTCCATATTGCAAGGCCCGTTGGAGCAATCGGGAGGCTACGTGGGAGCTCGAGAGCGTAATGCGGGAGCATTATTCCCATCTTTTCGAGAATCTGGATTGAGGTATGAATCTAGATTGTAATTAAGATAGTTTCGCGGACGAAACTAATCTTAAGGGGTAGAGAATGTAACATACTGAAATTTCGGTGGAAAGAACAGAACTTTATCCAAATTGGCTAAAGTACGCGAAAGAAATAATTGGGCAAGTTCTAATTTCCATTCCAATCATCTTGGAAGGGTTAAGGGAGGATCTAAAAGAGTTAGAAAGGTTTTGGCGTTGTTCGGCGTGAAGTAGAGTCGAGATGACGCGAAAAACATAAGTCTTGGCAAAGTGTACCGGTACAAGTGTGATGGTTGTACCGGTACAGCCACTAAAACCGAGAGCTTGGTCTAGGGCAAGGAGTGAAGGCTTGGAGGCTTGAAGATGGTGGATTTTGGAGGACTTGAGGGCTTTAGAACTCTCCTACAAGGTGGACATTGGGATAGCTTTGGGCTAAGTTGAGTTCTATGCAAGTGCTAGACCTAGGGTTTGGGTTTTTTCCTTAGATCTTCAAGTTTAGGAGTTTCTACAAGTGTAGAAACATCCTAATGCACATAGAGCACATGAAAACCCTAGTTTTCTTCATGTGCTCTATTGGTGAACATCTAGGGTTTCAAGTAGAGGCCCTAGAAACGGTTTAGATGGTTCTAGATGAACTCCTAGTGGATCAACAAGCTCTCTTTTGCTTGTCTTAGAGATCAAAACCTATGATTTTACATAGGATTTTATTGGAGCACCCAATTTAGGAATTTTGCCCAAAGGGGTTTCTAGGTCAAATTGACCTTGTAGAAACCTAATTGGGGGTGTGCTCGATGCGTTGGTGCGCTCGGTTCGTCGATCCGACGAGTGTACAAAAAGTTATGGACTAAAGGTTAAAATGTTAACAGATAGCCGCAGCACGCGAAATAGGAGTCCAAAAATTCCAAGAAAATCACCGGGACATCCCTACAACCCTACGAGGTGGGTGGTGCATGCCAAGGACCTTGAACTGTTACGGATTTTATGTTGGCATATTTCGTGAAGTGAGTCCGGAGTCTTGAAGGTTTAAAGAAGAAGGGATAAATCGAAGAATCGAAGACTCAAAACATGAATCCACAATGCTCGGTAAGTTCAAATATTATTGATGATGATTTATAAATATTTAAAAGTGTTTGGAAGACTTAGGATGTTTTTAAATTGAATATATGGACAAAATTGATTTTAAACAGGTTTTCAAATCCTAGTCTATCTCTATGTTTTCTAATTGATTTTAAAAAGGTTTTCAAATCCTAGTCCATCTCTAATTTATTTCAAAAATTAGATTTTCACAATCCTAATCAACTTCTAAGTCTTCTAAATCTATAAATAAGCGATGGGGGTTCCATTAATTCGTATGCTTAGAGTTTAGACCATTATGAAACCCTAGAAACTTGTTGGGTGCTTTCTTTCTTTCTTCAACAACAAGTTTCTATCGGATCAATTCTTGAAACCCTAATTTCTCGTTCTTCATGGAGAATTGATCCGACTATTGCTTAGAAACATCTTCTACGATTCTTTAATGATTATCTAAGCAATATATCATCACCGATCAAATTGTTCTTGCTCCTGACGGAGTGCGCTCGTGGATTCGAGTGGGCGTCGTGGATTCGACGTGATCGGAGGGTTCGTGGATTCGAAGTGGAGGCGTTCGTGGATTCGAACGTGGGGCGTGGACAACCCGGCGGCGTGCGCGAGATCCGGAGAAGATAAAGAGAGGTTTGAGTCGTGGATTCGGTAAATCACCTTGTAACCTTTTATTCTTAGTGGATTGTTATCGCGTGTTGGTCCCGTGGGTTTTTTACTCCGAGTTGGAGTTTTCCCACGTAAATCTCGGTGTGCTTTTTATTTTCCGCATTTATTTTTATTGCATCGAGATTTGTGGTTTTTGGCCTTTACACCTATTCACCCCCCGCTAGGTGATTAGATACGATCTAGATAGATCTTTGGGGCAACCCCATAACCTACATGAACTTCTTTCTATGTCTAAGTATCATGTTTGAGCATTTATACATGTATATTGAGCATATTGCATAGTAAGGTTAATTATGTGTTTTTATTGCATTTTGTGTGTTTAAATGCATGTGAAGTGAGTTGGTGTTGGTTGAGAACCTAAATCCTATGTATGCATGCTAAAGAACAAGAACCTAGAGTACTTAGAAAACAAATGTGACATTGGACATGAACTTAGTGAGTGGCATGATAAGTTTAGAACACCTAGACAACAAGTGTGGCATCAATGGTAAAGAACAAGAACAAGTAGTGATATTATGATATTACAACTTAGAGTGAGGGTCATTTGAATATAGATCTCCTTGAAGTCAAGGAATGGATTGAATTGGAATCCTTAAAGTTAAGGATTGATCGTACTCACCTTATAGTCCTTGCTCGAGGGCGGTAGCTCCCCCTCGGGTGATGTGCTTCGGAGTTGTCATCACTGGGTCGTAGCGGTTTGATTCCCCACAGGACGGTCCCGTCGGGTCGTAGCGGTTTGTTCCCCGACAATAGGTATTTGGGTAGGCGAGTATTGTTGAGGGCGACACCTAAGGGTTAGCCAAGAGATTGGATATTTGACTTATGATCTAGCATTATCATGAGCATTTTTATCGAGCATATTATCGTTTACTTTCAGACAAATTAGCTGCATTTGTTAGTTGGTTACTTTCTTTCCTTTCCTTCTATTATGCCTGAATTAGACCTAGTGGGAAAGTCGGCGTTGTTGGTTGCTGAACCCACTGGGAACTTTGTTGTAGTTCTCACTCCACTATTTCCACAGAGCCGGGACCGAGCGAGCCGGTTAAGGACCGCGGTAAGGGCATCGCGCCCTAGGTAGAGACCGCCCAATGCAGTTTTACTTTTGTAGTCGCATTTCCCTTTTTATATTATATTTTGTGTTTGATGATTACGTTGCTACTTTAAATGTATTAAAGTTTATTTTGAGGATTTGGGATGTAAAGAAAGAAATGATGCCAAGTATGTAAAGAATTTAAGATTCAAAGTAGCAAGCATGTATGTGATTTCAATTAATCATCGTACTTGTATGTTTAATTTAGTACTTTCATTTTGGCTATTGCTTGCCCTCGTGCAAGCTATTATATATACTTAGTATGTGTAAAATTTATACTATCCGTACTATTGTTGAGCCTTGTGCGGACGGAAAAACTCTGTCCGTTCGGCATCTTTGGCATGCTCGAACGATTCGGGACGTGACATAGGATCACACTGATGTACTTGCTCCAATAAGCCAAACGGAAGATCATGAGAGGGTAATCGCACTAACTTCCACAACTTAAATGTCAAATTCACCAAGAATTGGAAAAGAATTTTAGGAAATCCTTCTTCTCAATCAAACAAAGCTCTAGAAGAGGGAATATTGATCTCATACAGGCACGGAGAGCTAGGCTGAGCTAATGTTCAGTTTCCTCTCTGTCCTTTTAACAGCAACTGCTAGTTTTTCAACTACACAGGAAAACTACCCACTATCTTAATGGATTGGATCGGATTTGCCCGTGACAGGTGATCTGGGACCCAATTTGAAACCAACATAATGTAATTAGTTGTTGCGTAACCTGATGTAGATCAACGTAGGTGCACAAGATGTATATATATATAATTCTATATATATAAATATATGTAGATCGAATTGAGAAATTGGTTGAAGAATTACTTGATGAAACGATTATAAGCCGAGGGAGCTCGCTGCCTCTTCTCCGGAGCTGCAAATCAAAACAGACGCAAATCCTTTGTCTTTCTCTTACTTCTCAATGAATGTATAGATTAATTAACGAGACGGAAATTGTAGAGGTGAAGAAAAAGTGCATGCATGGATCAAACTTAATTTGTACACGGGGATCTCACGTTTGTTGACCAGTACGGGTGCGCTAGGAGTAGGAATGCTCTCTTTCTCTTTCTCCCTGCAGTCCTCCCTCCCCCTCTCCCCCTCATTACCGACATCATTCCATGCTTCGCAGTCTGCATCACCACATAACTCCTCCTGAGCAAAAATTGCATGTTACATGAGAACAGCAGCGTTCAGCATGATCTACTAATGCATGGAATTCATAGCTAGAGAATATAAATATAGTGAAACCATAAAATATATGTCAATATATTCATACACCCTGTTTGGAATGGGTACAAGATAGGGTATATATATGGGGTTTATACCCATCTTGTACCCAAACAAGATTCAACTCAGGTAGGAACTGTTGTTCCTGTCTCAGCGGGTTATCCAAAGCGGAAAACCCACTATAGAGAGAGAGAGATTTATTTTAAATTTAAATTTAAATTTTTAAAATTTTTAATTTTAAAATTATAAAATTTAAAATTTAAAATTTAAATTTTAAATTTGATATTTTTAATTTTTAAATTTCAAATTTAATATTTTTAAATTTTAAATTTTAAATTTGTTATTTTATATCTGGCACCGTTTGATTAGGGGATAGGGATAGGAATAGATCCTTATCCCCCTTTTATACCCAAACGCTAATAGTAATTTTTTACCCGAGAATAGTAGTTTTCGGTTATCTCCATCAACACATTCATTTTCTATATAAAACTATCTAATATTTTTCTTATCTTCGAGAACAACACATTTTTCATCCAAACGCTATTTTTCTTATTTCCATACTTGTACCTATCCCTGTAATAGAAAAAAATTTAAATTTAGTCTTAAATTTAAATTTTAATATTTAAAATTATAATTTTAAATTTTAATTTCAAATTTTAAAATTTAAAAGTTAAAATTTTTAATTTATAATTTAAAATTATAAGTTTAAAATTTAGAAATTTAAATTTCATTACAGGGATAATATTATTATTTTTATTTATAACTAACAACTATTCCTCTTGTTCCCAATACCTATCCCAACGTAATTTTTCTAATTCAAAACTTATACTCATATTTTTATCCAAACAAAAAAATATTTTTATTAACTTACAAAAATTCATACTTGTACCTCTTTCAGGTATAATTAGTTTTCCTACTAATTTTCGAACCAAACGGAGTCATAAAGCTTGCAAGGCAGAGTAGATTATACATGATGCAGGGAACTATTAGTTTGTGTTAAGTGTAAAATATTAAAGCACAATTGCATAAGAGTCTTTATAAGATATATATTAAATAGAAAACAAACAAATTTCTAGAAAACATGGATAATTAAATTTGTTCCTTCAAAGATCCTTCCATCCACAAATATATTCTTTTGCCACAAAAGTATAAATAATTATGAGTTAAAAAAATTAAATATATTTAAGTAAGCAATAAAATAATCCTTTCTCTCTATATATATAATTTGTGTAATAATATTGAGTCATTTTATCTTTCTCTCGCACTCCAGGCGAGGCCTATGGCAGCAAATCGAAGGCGAGGCCCCTCAGCTGGTATGCCGCGCGGCCTTTGGCGCGGTCGGCAGAGAAAGCGAGGGAAGAGAGAGGAAGGTTGACAGCAAATGCGAGGGAAGAGAGAGGGAGGGTGTACGCCGGCGGCAGGCGGCGAAGGCCAGGAAAGAGGAATAGAGAGAGGAAGAAGATAGTTTTTTTAGGAACAAATTTATGAGGCAAAATGATCAGCAAAAAAAATGTAAACGTATTATAACTTTTGAGAAAAATAATTCTTTACTTTATTTTATAAAAAAATAAAAATTTTTTTAACTGTTGATTAATAAAAATATTAATTTTCATTGATATTTCAAATTTAAAAAATTTTATAATTTAAAGAAAGATACTAAATTTTTTTTAAATAAATTTTGATTGATATTCCAAATTTAGGCATTAATTTTGGTGCATTTTAAGCATTAATTTAAGGAATTGATTGATCTCCCAAATTTAGACATTAATTTTGTACTAATTTAGACAATAATTATAAGAATTTTAGAATTCCTATAATTTAAGCATTAATTTAAATTTTAGAAATTTTAGAAATAGTACTATTTTTAAATATCTTGAATTTAAATGTTAAATATTTAATAATTAAAATTAAAAATTTAAATTTAAATTAGAGTAATTTTGTTTTAGTAGTTAAATTTTTTTTAATGTTGGGAAATTGTTAAATTCAATATATTAAATATGTTTAAGAAATTTTAAATTCCTCTTGTTTAGACATTAATTTTGATCACTAATTTTTTAAATAAAGAATGTAGGTAAATATTGAAATTAATTCAACATAGTTAATATGTTTAAAAATTTTTATAATTTTTCTAATTTAGACATAAATTTTGTATCACTATTTAAAAAGTTTTTAATGTTGTTAAATATTTAAATTCACCATAATTAATATATTTAAGAATTTTGTGAATTCTTTTAGTTTACACATTAATTTGTATCACTAATTTAAAAAAATCGAATGTGAGTAAATATTTAAATTCAAAATATTTAATATATTTAAAAACTTTTTAAAACTTTTCTAATTTAGATATTAATTTGTTGCTACTATTTGAAAAAAATTGAATGTGGATAATTGATTAGGAATATAGGGTATAATCCAAATTTTCTTGGAATAGAATTATATGGGCTAAATTAATTCAAATTTTAATAATAAAAAATTAATATTTTAAAATAATAAGGTCATATATTATAATTTAAAATATAAGCTGAAAATAAATTTGAAGTTTAAAACCTAAAAAGTGTATAAAAACGTCCTATAAATCTAAATAGTATGGTGCAATTTAAACTTGCTAATGAATAAATTTAGACTGTATAGTTTAAATTTTAAGCTTATAATAAATTTCTACCAAAGAGTTTTATTAGAGCAAACAAAATTATGATTGTAGATAAATTAAATAGATTTATATGGATCGAACACATCTAGACTATTTTAATGAAATAACAAAATATATATGAATAGAATGGAAAGATAGAGAGAGAAAAAGAAAAAGAAAAAGTAAATAAAAATTGAAGAGAGATTTTGATAATATATAGTGGATGTGAAATTATTTAATTACCAATGTATTAAAATACTAAAATATTTCTCTTTGGGGTATCTGGTAATCAATACCTCTCTTAGAGTGACCTACTATTGTTCGGTTATTTTAAAAAAATTAAATCTGATATCTAGAATAGAAATGAATGAACAATATAAAAAAAAAAAAAAATCAAGTATAAAAGCACTACTCAACTTTTGAAGGAATATATTTGTAAACTATAAAATTATCAAGGAATAAATCTAATTAGTTAGGCTTTATAGGAATTTATTTTCTATTCAACATCTTTGTAGAAAAAATTAATCTAATACTTAAATATTTATTTTTGATCCAGTAGCTCAAGTTTGCTAGAGAACACGTGTTATTTAATTTAGGAGCAATTATTTATATACTCCTGAAAAATTTTCGACTTTCTAATTTACTCCTCTTAGAAGGCTATTATTGAAAATACCCTTGCTACGTTCCAACCTATTTATAATATGCCCCTAGAGTTAAAATCTGTTAATTAACTCTGTTATTTTTTTAAATTACTATTTTGTCCTTTCAAATATATATTTTTCATTATCACTGTCTTTCTTATTTGCCCATAGAGTTAGGGGCACAAAATATATTTTTGACTTTTGGTCTTTTTTAATATACCCCTCTACTGTCATCAATATTTCTTATTTGCCCTTAGTTTAAAGGCAAAATTGGCATTTTATTTTTTTTTTAATTGTGGTAGATATTTAACTCACGTATAACTCAAGTCAACTTAACAGGAAATAACTGTATGGATATTTTGCAATAACGGTGAAACATATGAGGGGTATTTTAAAAAGAAAAAGAAAAAAAAAGTAAATTTGTAATAACTGGCATTTTTCCATAATAAGAAATAAAATATTTGGAGACGGTGGATGTGTGCGTAATTGTATTATAAGAGCACACGTCAAATTTCAGGCGAAACCGAGCTAAAACGGAAAAGTTACGCGACCCTAAGATTCGACTTAAGTGAATAGTAACTCCGGATTTTCGAGAAATCGCGGAGTAAAGAAGGGTCCAGGAGCGTACCGGACTCCGAACATAGGCTTCCAATAGCTCGTTTCGAACGGCTCGACTATTCTGGAACCAATGCCACTGACAGAATTCGATTCTGAATCACGGTTGTCGAGGAAAAGGGGTTCGAACGATTTTACTTAAAGACTTAGCAAATTGGAGATATTGGAGGAAAAAGAAGAGAATGGATACTTCGCGAATCCGAGACCAAATCAAACAGAGTAAAAGGCTAGATTAGATGTTCTCGACGCGCTGAACGCGTTGGCGCGATCCGATCGTAGATCTGACCGACGGATCTTCGGGAATCGCGAAAAGAACGCAAAGGGGTCGAAATCGCAAAACGGCAAAATGCGAAAAGTCCTAGTATTTTATGCGCCGAAATGCGAGGTTTTGAACATGGAGGGACTTACGCGCATGATTCAACTAATGGCAGGGACTAGAACCTAAATTGAGGATTGTGGAGGGTTAAATTGCAAAGTGGCTATTATATACATAATGGATTTCTAGGGTTTCATCTCCTAAACGCTAACCCTAGTGTCTTTCCACTCCCTCACCCACTAATGATCCGGCAATCTCCTGCTCCTCTGCACTATCCCTGCGAGTCCCCGCGATCTGTGCCAACTCTTCATCTCCTTCCCTTCCCCTAGGCCGCACCACCACCAACTTGATCTAGAAAGCTTTGGAAGGCTTGTTGAAGCCGGATCTGGCATCCCTGGACCAGATCCAACCCGAGGCTCTCATCTCCGGCCATCCTCGCCGTCGCCGAGCGCCGCCGGAGCCGCGGGAAGAGGCTGCGGCCAACTTGGTGCAGATCTGGCCGAGCTCGGGGAAGAGTGAAAACCGCGCACCTCCGTCTGGATTTGAGGCTTGCATCCTCCTTCCCCGGCCACGAGACGTCTCCGGCGCGCCTTCCCCGGCCTTCCCGTACATCGCCGGCCGCCGCGAAGCAACCCAGCCGCCGCTCGGTTTTGGTGCGCACCGAGGGTGGTGGCCCCTCGGTTTCCAAGCGTCTCCGCCGCCCGAGGTGGGGAGCACGGTGACCCCCCTCAACCTCCGCGCCGATTACTTGCCGTCCCGGCCGCCTCGGCCGCGCGCGCCGGGAGGCCACCCAACCCGAGAGCAAGGAGGCTTTTGATCGCCGCGATCGCGCCACCGGCGTCTCCCGCCGCCGACCGGGGCCTTCCCGGACGTCTCTGTCCCGGCGCTCCCTTCCCCGGCCGGACCGACCGCCGGAGCACCGCCGGCGGCCAACCCTAGCTCCCCTCGGGTCAGGTGAGCAATATTTGGTTAACAGCACCTAGTCTAGGGTTTGGGCACGTTTCCGAGGCTGTACTTGGTCTTTTTGACCAAGTGAGGTGAGCACGGTCATCGCCTTTTCGTGCTGAACGCGATGCTCACCTTCGTTCAGATTTATGATGCCTCGTTTAGCGGGACGATGGTACTTTACGCGCTGTGCGCGCTAGTGTACAGGTTTCGCGTCGCTCGTGCGCGTGCTACGAAGCCCGTCGCGTGCTCGAAGGTGAGCACGGTCTTGCACGTCGAAACCTTCCAGCGAGTATGGTCGTATGATTTATGGAGCACGGTTTGCGTGCACCGTCCATAAAAGTAAAATCGCATGAAATAGTGTGATTTTATGTATAGACAGGGCTTTTATGCAATTTGGAATTTTGTGGTCGCTGTAGACAGTGTAGGAATACTATGAGTAACCTCTGGACTGATTGTCCAAGGCCCTGAATATTTACAGAAAATAAAAAGGGATTTTCGGAGCGTTTCGCGGCAAAATTTGCCGACGGAAACGTGTTTACGGTTCGGATTTCTTCCGACAACTCTTAGTGGTTATTTACGGTGTCGCTGAGCCTTGTTGGCTGGTCACCCGCGTCATTTTGAGGGTTTAGAAATGACGGGTGAGCGACGGTTGGTTCCGGTGTCGAAATAGACACTTTCGGGAACCCGTATTCGTACAATTATCCGACGATAATTGTATTGTAGTGTTATCTTGTGTTTCTTTGCCAAAACATCCAAATAGGATTGTTTTATGGCGGCGGGTGACTCGTGACACGAGTCGGTGCGTTCAGGACGGTTCGTGGGTCCGGCGGAGTCCGGTGTGGTTTACGGGACTTAGGTGAGTTACGGTAATTGGTTCGAAAAACCAATCTCCGTGGGATTAGTTGTGAGTTGTGCTATTAGTGTTTCGTGTTAGTGGGTTAGATACTAACCCGGTGGACCCTCTCGTAGGTCCAGTCGCTTTACTTCCACAGTCGACAGATTCTTCTACGATCTTACAGTGGGTACTTCGACTCGTTGTCCGTTCAGTGGTGCACGCTGGTGACGTTCCTTCCACCCTTACTGCTTATCATTTATCCTTGATATATCTTGCACCTGTTTCTTACAGTTTTACTCTACTCAGTGTTTCCATGCTTAGTACCATGTGTAGGAGTAGAGTAGTTTGCTTCTTGTCAGCCTATGATATCAGTGACCTGTTCGGTCAGTCTACTTGATATACTCGGTGACCTTGTTGTTCGATTGGTCGATTCTCCCGTTTCCTTCGCAGTACTCGCATACAGTTGAGAGGATGTTGAGTTGTTCCATCCTAGTTGACGAGTGGTCGGTTCTTGTGTTTCCTTGAGTAGTACTCGCATACGGTTGAGAGGATGTTGAGTTGTTCCATCCTAGTTGACCGATTGGTCGATTCTCGGTACTTTCTTACGCTTTCGGTGACTCATTTGGTCGGCTTGTTTCGATTTACGGTGACTTTGTTCGGTCGGTTTGTTTCGTGCTTGACCTACGTGGTCGGCGAGTTTACTTAATGACCCAAAGGGTCGATGTCCCTTTAGGACGGGATTGTCGACCGATTCTGTCGACGTATGGTTTTTGAGCATAACGATCGATTGCCCGGGATTTGAGCGCGAGTTCACGAACACGGGCGGTCGATCCACCGTACCATGATGTGTTCTTTTAGGAAAGGTGGTTGGACGAGCCAACCCGTGAGCCCATGGCGACCATTGGTTGATATGGGTAGAATGCGGGTTTTGAGATACGGGGGCATAGGCTTGAGGTCCGAGGACCAACGGAGCGGCGATTCCAGTTGGGTATTTTACTTTATCGGCTTTTCGATGCATACTTACGATGTTTGTTGTTTCATATCTATATATCTCTCTCCATTTACTTGTTTATCATAGCTCTTTGTACTACCACTATTATCTCCTCTTGTGTCTATCTCCGCGAGGTATCCACCGGGAGGGGGAGACATGTTTACATGTTCTCACCCCTCGCCTTCTTTTCAGGTGACGTTGCAGGTCTTAGTGGGACAGCTGGTGAGGAGCGAGTCTAGTGCGCGTGTAGCTCCTACCCGTACCGGTTACTTCTCTACTTTACCTGTTTTATTTACTTAGTGTATATTCTGGTTCAGTTCTGATTATACTTTGGAAATACTTACTGTGGTGGTTTGAAACTTATGATGTTTTTGGGAATGTGATAAAGGACTTATATTTTGTGAAATAAACTGTTTTCTACCCCTCGTGGTAGCTTCTCAAAGGAAATGGTTTTAAAAAGGTTTTCTGGTGGTTTTTGAATAAGTAAAAGTGGTGAATGTGGTGAATGGTGAATGAACTCGTGTATCTGATTATTACTTATTGTTCATCTGTTGTGGTTGTGTTCCTGGATGATTGTATATACTCTGTACTTGTGCGATGCCGTGTAAATACAGGGGAGACTCTGTCCGTGTGTACAGTGACCTCCCTGTATTTGTGGCGTGTCATGTCCTCGGGGTCAAGGTTCAAAGTTTAAAAAAAAAAAAAAAATCTAAAATGACCGGGCGTGAATTAAAATGGTATCAGAGCAAAGTTACAACCACAACACCATTCACAGGTTGTTTTGAAAAGTAATTGAACTGAAAATGAAAAGAACTGAACCATTGGTTAGGTTGACCCTAGGAAGACCTACGGTTTATAGGCACGTGAGAGTGCGGGGTTGGACTTGTGTCCTGTGTTGCATTCGAGTAGGGTAAGCTCGAAGTGCACGGTTATTTCCGTATGTGTTACAGTATTCGCACAGGCTGGTGTCTAAATTGGAAGTAGTGGCGGTGTTTCTTTTTGGACATTGAGTGGTGCGGCGAGGTTCCCCTGATGTCAGTTAGGGCCTTGAAGGGCCAGTGATTTTCGGGCCTAGGTGAGTATCTTGACTGCCGACGCCGGGCCACTTTTCCTACTTTAGACACGGGAGCTACTGCGAGTGTCTCTACGGAGACGGTACTTAGACCTGTTACGGTCGCGACTTCTGTTGGGTTACTTGGGTGTAGCCCAGGGTTTAGTCGACTACAACATTGGTGTTGCTTTTCGCGGTTCTTTTGGTAGGGTTGTAACGCCTACTCCTTGTTGCTGATGGAATCAGCAGTTCAAGTCTTTTGACCTTTAACGAGTTCATACGTCAAATTGACGCGTACTAGAATCTGACTGACACAGTTGTGGTGTCAGGTTTCCGTTGAGGCCTACATCGTGTACGGGTATTTTAACACCTAAATTTGTGTGACATAGGATAGTGTAGGGTTTGTTAGGACCCGTCTTGACTCGAGTTACTCTAAGGTATCGTCTGAGTCCTCGGAGCTTTGGTTATAGCTCGTTGTGGTGCAAAAATCGGTTACGGAAATCATTTCCTAAGCCTAGTTGGTACGGTTTGCGGTTTAGTGTCGCGAGTAGCTTTCAAAGGTTGAAAGCTATGTGACTCCCAGTGAGTCGGTACAGAGTCGATCTGTCCTCATATATCGGCTTGCAAACCGATGTTCAACGGATTCGGTTCAGTGTTGAGGTATCAAATGGTTTGATACTTCGTCGTGTCGCGCTTCCAACTCGTTGGTAGTGGATCTTAGATATTTCGCTTTTCTTTTGATAAGTACATTGGCTGCAGACAATGTACTGTCGAAAATCGAACGAAATATCCTTTCCTATCTGGGGACTTACGGCTTGGTCGATGTATTCCCTAGATTGTCTTGGGAACTCTTGGGTGTTGGTCATCTCTGACCACGTAGCGAGCCTTGGGTTCTTCCATGGCTAATTTGCGCAGTTGGTTTATCATCACTGCAGATGGATTTGACTCTAGTTCGAGTCTGGGTGTTCGTAGTAGTCTCGGTTTGTTTGGCGAGAGGTTCGAAATCACAGTTATTGGGCGACTTAAGCCTGGTTGTCGGCTTTGATAGTCACCGTATGTGATAATGTTAGGGTTTGCTTCTCAAATTAACTGTGCAAACCTAGGAATGGTATGCTTGTCCGATCAATTGGTGACAGGTCGCCTAGGTCTCAATGAGACAAGTATTTGGCGTTGCTCGGAATATTGTTCGCTAGGGTCCCTTGTAGGACAGCAGCGACAGGGTCTCGTGGAGACGGACGTTGAGCATCACTGATGGTTGGTATCGCATAGTGCGATTGGCAATCCGTGCATCAAGTGATGGTGGCATGGACCATGTGTTGGTTTGCGCAATATTGAGCGAACAAATTATTTAGCTAAGTGGGTATTGTCAGCGTTGGACCTTTTGGGTCAGGTGGAAAGTGAGGTCTTGGACCTAGGACTGTCGAATGCCAAAGGTGGCTTTCAGTTGACGAGGTTTTGACTTCGACAGTTCGTGTAGTAATCAGAATGAGACTGTGGTCTCCGAGGTGAGTGTTTTGACTCAAGTTTTTGAACGACGTTTTGTATGTGCTCGTAGTGAGCAGGTTGACGTTGTTGGCTAGTCGGAGTGTGCCTTTCGGCCTTTGAGATTTTACTCCGGACTTGTGGAGCCGTTTTGTGACTTTTCTACGTGACTATCAATGTAGTCGAATCGGTTACGGCTATGCGGACCAAAGTTGAGTGGACCTAGTAATTCTGAGGGATGAATTATTATCTCGAGAATTTGCAAGATGGGATCGGATAATTCTGGACGCGGGACTGTCTTTGTCCGCGAGTTGTAAGATGAATACGATTCCGGTGAATCTTGATCCATTGATTTGGGATGGAATGTTTACCCTCGTTTGTCCAGGAGAGACCGAAGTCTTATCCTTTCCCTGTTCGGAATATTGATTCTGTCCAAACTCAAGGAAGTTTGATTGACCAGTACTCAAAGGTGATGCCGCATTGGCGGAGCAGTATTCAAATTTGATTATGGTGAGTACCTGGTCAAGTTTCGGGGACTTTACCATATACACTGATGGGTCCTTGCGTTTCAGAGGCAGATAGTGCGTACCCAGTGACTCGGAGTTGAGGAGCGATATCCTATCCGAGGCACACCGATTCCCTTACACTGTTCATCCAGGCGGGACCAAGATGTACCGCGATCTGAAACAAAACTTCTGGTGGCCTGGAATGAAATAGGATGGGGCTCAGCACGTGGCTCGATGCTTGACTTGTCAGCAGGTGAAAGCCGAGCATTGGTGACCGGCAGGGAAGCTGCAACCACTTCCGATACCCGTATGGAAGTGGGAGCAGATTTCTATAGATTTCGTCATTGGGTTGCCTCGATCACAGCGAGGCCATGATACGATCTAGGTTGTAGTGGATCGGCTGACAAAATCGGCTCACTTCCTGCCGATGCACACGACGTGGTTCCGTGATCGACTGGCACAGTTATATATCGACGAGGTCGTCCGGCTTTACGGTGTGCCAGTGTCGATCGTATCTGATCGGGACACCTGCTTCGTTTCCCATTTTTTGAAGGAGCCTGCAGCAGGCTATGGGTACGAAGCTGAACTTCAGTAAAGCGTTCCATCCGCCGAGCGACGAACAGTCAGAGCGAATCATCCAGACTCTAGAGGACATGCTCCGCGCTTGTGTCCTGGACTACTGTGATGGATGGTTTCGCTATTTACCCACAGTGGAGTTCGCCTATAACAACGGTTACCGGGCGAGCATCGGGATGACTCCGTACGAGGCTTTATATGGCGTCGATGTCGGTCCCCTATCCGTTGGGACGATGTCGGAGAACGCCGGTTGATCGGGCACGACTTAGTGGAGGATGCGGAGGCGAAAGTCCGCATTGCGAGAGAGCGACTTCGCATCGCACGAGTCGACGAGAGGAGCTACGCGGACCGGCGGAGGCGTGACCTAGAGTTTCGGTCGGTGAGCACGTCTTTGCTCAAGGTGTCGCCATCCGGGGGGATCAAGCGGTTCGGTGCGGAACAAGCTTAGTCCGCGATTCGTGGGACCGTTTGAGATCCTGGAGCGTGTTGGTCCGGTAGCGTACAGGTTGGCTCTACCTCCGAGTCTCGCCCGGGTGCATAATGTCTTTCACGTGTCCATGCTTCGGAAGTATATTCCTAATCCATCCCACGTCATCAGCACGACGGCTGTCCAGTTGCGGGAGGATCTGAGTTATGATGAGGCTCCGTTGCGGATTCTGGCACGTGAGGAGAAGCAGTTACGGAAGGAGCATTCCGTACGTAAAGGTTCAGTGGGAGAACAACGATGAGCGCGAAGCGACTTGGGAGCTTGAGACCTCTATGAGGGAGCGTTATCCACATTTGCTTATGGGGGATCCTTGACTTAGTTTCGGGGACGAAACTTCCTATAAGGAGGGAATGATGTAATAACTGGCATTTTTCCATAATAAGAAATAAAATATTTGGAGACGGTGGATGTGTGCGTAATTGTATTATAAGAGCACACGTCAAATTTCAGGCGAAACCGAGCTAAAACGGAAAAGTTACGCGACACGTAAGATTCGACTTAAGTGAATAGTAACTCGGATTTTCGAGAAATCGCGGAGTAAAGAAGGGTCCAGGAGCGTCTGGGACTCCGAACATAGGCTTCAATAGCTCGTTTCGAACGGCTCGACTATTCTGGAACCAATGCCACTGACGGAATTCGATTCTGAATCACGGTTGTCGAGGAAAAGGGGTTCGAACGATTTTACTTAAAGACTTAGCAAATTGGAGATATTGGAGGAAAAAGAAGAGAATGGATACTTCGCGAATCCGAGACCAAATCAAACAGAGTAAAAGGCTAGATTAGATGTTCTCGACGCGCCGAACGCGTTGGCGCGATCCGATCGTAGATCGACGGACGGATCTTCGGGAATCGCGAAAAGAACGCAAAGGGGTCGAAATCGCAAAACGGCAAAATGCGAAAAGTCCTAGTATTTTATGCGCCGAAATGCGAGGTTTTGAACATGGAGGGACTTACGCGCATGATTCAACTAATGGCAGGGACTAGAACCTAAATTGAGGATTGTGGAGGGTTAAATTGCAAAGTGGCTATTATATACATAATGGATTTCTAGGGTTTCATCTCCTAAACGCTAACCCTAGTGTCTTTCCACCTCCCTCAGCCACCCTAACAGATCCGGCAATCTCCGCCTCCTCTCGCGCACTCCCCGATCCCGCCGCCCGGCCGTCGCCATCGCCGGAAAAGCTTCCTCTTCATCTCCTTCCCTTCCCCTAGGCCGCACCACCACCAACTTGATCTAGAAAGCTTTGGAAGGCTTGTTGAAGCCGGATCTGGCATCCCTGGACCAGATCCAACCCGAGGCTCTCATCTCCGGCCATCCTCGCCGTCGCCGAGCGCCGCCGGAGCCGCGGGAAGAGGCTGCGGCCAACTTGGTGCAGATCTGGCCGAGCTCGGGGAAGAGTGAAAACCGCGCACCTCCGTCTGGATTTGAGGCTTGCATCCTCCTTCCCCGGCCACGAGACGTCTCCGGCGCGCCTTCCCCGGCCTTCCCGTACATCGCCGGCCGCCGCGGAGCAACCCCGCCGCCGCTCGGTTTTGGTGCGGGCCAGGGTGGTGGCCCTCGGTTTCCAAGCGTCTCCGCCGCCCGAGGTGGGGAGCACGGTGACCCCTCAACCTCCGGCGCCGATTACTTGCCGTCCGGCCGCCTCCGGCCGCCGCCGCGCGCCGGGAGGCCACCCGAGAGCAAGGAGGCTTTTGATCGCCGCGATCGCGCCGCGGGCGTCTCCCGCCGCCTGCCAGGGCCTTCCCCGGACATCTCTGTCCCGGCGCTCCCTTCCCCGGCCGGACCGACCGCCGGAGCACCGCCGGCGGCCAACCCTAGCTCCCCTCGGGTCAGGTGAGCAATATTTGGTTAACAGCACCTAGTCTAGGGTTTGGGCACGTTTCCCGAGGCTATACTTGGTCTTTTTTGACCAAGTGAGGTGAGCACGGTCATCGCCTTTTCGTCTTTGAACGCGATGCTCACCTTCGTTCGGTTATGATGCCTCGTTTAGCGGGACGATGGTACTTTACGCGGCGTGCGCGATAGTGTACGATTTCGCGTCGCTCGTGCGCGTGCTACGAAGCCCGTCGGTTCGAAAGGTGAGCACGGTCTTCGCACGTCGAAACCTTCCACGAGTATGGTCGTATGATTTATGGAGCACTGGTTTGCGTGCACGGTCCATAAAAGCTGTAAAATCGCATGAAATAGTGTGATTTTATGTATAGACAGGGGCTTTTATGCAATTTGGAATTTTGTGGTCGCTGTAGACAGCGTAGGAATACTATGAGTAACCTCTGGACTGATTGTCCAAGGCCCTGAATATTTACAGAAAATAAAAAGGGATTTTCGGAGCGTTTCGCGGCAAAATTTGCCGACGGAAACGTGTTTACGGTTCGGATTTCTTCCGACAACTCTTAGTGGTTATTTACGGTGTCGCTGAGCCTTGTTGGCTGGTCACCCGCGTCATTTTGAGGGTTTAGAAATGACGGGTGAGCGACGGTTGGTTCCGGTGTCGAAATAGACACTTTCGGGAACCCGTATTCGTACAATTATCCGACGATAATTGTATTGTAGTGTTATCTTGTGTTTGCTGCCAAAACATCCAAATAGGATTGTTTTATGGCAGCGGGTGACTCGTGACACGAGTCGGTGCGTTTCGGGACGATTCGTGGAGTCCGGCGGAGTCCGGTGTGGTTTACGGGACTTAGGTGAGTTACGGTAATTGGTTCGAAAAACCAATCTCCGTGGGATTAGTTGTGAGTTGTGCTATCAGTGTTTCGTGTTAGTGGGTTAGATACTAACCCGGTGGACCCTCTCGTAGGTCCCGCCGCTTTACTTCCACACGACATTCTTCTACGTCTTACAGTGGGTACTTCGACTCGTTGTCCGTTCGGTGCACGCCGGTGACGTTCCTTCCACCTCATCGCTTATCATTTATCCTTGATATATCTTGCACTGTTTTCTTACGCTTTACTCTACTCAGTGTTTCCATGCTTAGTACCATGTGTAGGAGTAGAGTAGTTTGCTTCTTGTCGACCTATGATATCGAGTGACTTCGGTCGATCCTTCGATATACTCAGTGACCTTGTTGTTCAGTTGGTCAGTTCTCGTGTTTCCTTCAGTAGTACTTGCATACAGTTGAGAGGATGTTGAGTTGTTCCATCCTAGTTGACCTGAGTGGTCAGTTCTTGTGTTTCCTTGAGTAGTACTCGCATACAGTTGAGAGGATGTTGAGTTGTTCCATCCTAGTTGACCTGATTGGTCGATTCTGGTACTTTCTTACAGTTTTCAGTGACCTATTTGGTCGGCTTGTTTCGATTTACGATGACTGTTCGGTCGGTTTGTTTCGATGCTTACGTGACCTACGTGGTCGGCGAGTTTACTTAATGACCCAAAGGGTCGATGTCCCTTTAGGACGGGATTGTCACCGTCGACGTATGGTTTTTGAGCATAACGGCATCGATTGCCCGGGATTTGAGCGCGGTTCACGAACACGGCGGTCCGATCCACCGTACCATGATGTGTTCTTTTGGAAAGGTGGTTGGACGAGCCAACCCGTGAGCCCATAGGCGACCATTGGTTGATATGGGTAGAATGCAGTTTTGAGATACGGGGGCATAGGCTTGAGGTCCGAGGACCAACAGAGCAGAGATTCATTGGGTATTTTACTTTATCACTTTTCGATGCATACTTACAGTAGCTGTTGTTTCATATCTATATATCTCTCTCCATTTACTTGTTTATCATAGCTACTGTACTACCACTATTATCTCCTCTTGTGTCTATCTCCGCGAGGTATCCACTGGGAGGGGGAGACATGTTTACATGTTCTCACCCCTCGCCTTCTTTTCAGGTGACGTTGCAGGTCTTAGTGGGACAGCTGGTGAGGAGCGAGTCTAGTGCGCGTGTAGCTCCTACCCGTACCGGTTACTTCTCTACTTTACCTGTTTTATTTACTTAGTGTATATTACGGTTCGATTCGATTATACTTTGGAAATACTTACTGTGGTGGTTTGAAATTTATGATGTTTTTGGGAATGTGATAAAGGACTTATATTTTGTGAAATAAACTGTTTTCTACCCCTCGTGGTAGCTTCTCAAAGGAAATGGTTTTAAAAAGGTTTTCTGGTGGTTTTTGAATAAGTAAAAGTGGTGAATGTGGTGAATGGTGAATGAACTCGTGTATCTGATTATTACTTATTGTTCATCTGTTGTGGTTGTGTTCCTGGATGATTGTATATACTCTGTACTTGTGCGATGCCGTGCAAATACAGGGGAGACTCTGTCCGTATGTACAGTGGCCTTTCTGTATTTGTGGCAGGTCCGTCATGTCCTCGGGGGTCAAGGTTAAAAGTTTAAAAAAAAAAAAAATTTCCGCTGTTTTTTATACTCTAAAATGACCCGGGGCGTGACAAAATTGAATATTTTCAAACGTACGAGCGAGAGGTAGATAGGCAATTATCCCTTTTGCGCATGAATCCAAATTTTTTCGGGGTGTTAACTCACTTAATTAGTTCTTTGAAAAAGGAAAAAAGAAAAGTATAGATATATATATATAGAGTAGGGCTACTATACTATTATGAGTATAAAGCCCCTACTACTCATAAGTTGTTTTCAATGTTGGGATTTTTGAATCGGCGATCCACACCGTTAAACATGATCTAGAGTATTTGAAACTTCTAGAAAATAAATTTCGTAATTTTTCAAAATCATTATAAGGTCCATCAAGTGGGTATAAAATGAACGGTCAAAATCGAACGACATCCTAAAAAGGAATGATCGGATCCTTCAAATCAAGATCGGAGTTATTGATCTTTATCTATGTAGTGAATAGAATTTTCTATCAAAACTTCAACAAATTCCGAATCTTTTACACCGTTGAACTAGAAAGTATTCCATACCGGCCATTAAAAATTGTCAATTTTGTGAGTTTTTGATCGTAGGGTAAATGATATCGAAAAATTATAAAATTTTATTTCTAGAAGTTTTAAATGCTCTAGATAACGTTTAACGGTGTGGATCGTCGATTCGGAAGCTCTATCATCGAAAACAACTTATGAGTACGAGGGCGATCGTACGAGGGCGATCGTACTCATAATAGTATAGTAGCCGGACTCTATATATATATATATATATATATATATATATATATATATATATATATATATATATATATATATATATGAGTAAGGCTACTATGCTTGGAAGCACGGAGGGCTCCGTGGTTCCACGTCGATGTTGTGACTTCGAATCGTCGATCGGCTCCGTTAAATTTGATATAGAGTATTTGAAGTACCTAGAAAATAAATTTTGCGATTTTTCGATATTATTTGCCTAGCGAACGAAGGGGCTACAAATCAACGGATGAAAATAAAAATCTTACAAAACATGATAATATGGCATTAAAAATTTAGATCAAAGATATTGATCTTGTTTTATATAGTATAAAGAATTTTCTATCAAAATTTCATGTAATTTGGATATTTCTACACCGTTAAACTTTAAAACGGCTCACTATGACCATTAAAATTATTTGATTTTGTGCCCCTTCGATCACTAGGCAAATGATATCGAAAAATTATAAAATTTATTTTCTAGATACTTCAAATACTCTAGATCAAGTTTAAAACGAGCGATCGACGATTCGAAAGTCGCAACATCGAAACGACATGGAAGCACGAAAGGCTCCGTGCTTCCAATAGCATAATAGCCTCACACTATATATATATATATATATATATATATATATATATATATATATAGGAGCATCTAGCAGATGATTCTGCGAGTTCTCTAGAAAAGTTAAGTTGGGTCTAATAGAGAAAAAAGAATTTTGAATACAGGACCCAAGATAATATTTTTATGTAATTCATGCACTACAACATAAAAAGTCAACGGTCAACTGAAACCAGCATAATCGAAAGTAAAAATAAGATAAAATATATATAAAAAAAATTCTGTGACGAGCAGGGGGATGGAGTTATGTGAAAGCCCACAACGGTCATGGTGCCTTGGAAATCAAAAAATTCCCAATAAAATATAAAATATATTATAAATTCTAGCGGCCAAAGTGCAATTTTTTCTCCAGAAGCTGATTCCTCGTTGGCCATGAAATCTCAATAATGGGACATGAAATCTCAATTTTCTAAGATAAATGCATTAGGTATAATGTATTTTTGGCTCCCACCAAATTAATTAACCTAGATTCTGGCTTTCGTGCTGACTAGGTAGATGGCAGAAGACGTTACAAAAACTTTTGAGGTCAATGCATGCAATTGATCAGTTAATTGTTACGCACTCGGTGATCATCTCGGAGGGAGCAGTTGATCAGTTAATGTACATATATATATATATACCTTAATAAGTTCATCTTGAAGAGAGGCGAGGACCTGCAGAGGGAGAAAGGATGTCCCATGGCCTGCTGCCGCGGTTAAGCTAACGGAGAGGAGGCCGGTGCAGTGGCCGCACCTGACCGTCACCATCTTTAGCAGGCTGTTGCACGGCACACTCACCTGCGTGCGCGCAGAATTAATTAGACATGCTGATTGATTACATTATATATATATATATATATATATATATATATATATATATATATAATCACTAAAATGAAGGACAAATTAATATATGTAAACTGCTGAAATTAGCTCGGAAAATTGAAAGGCGGAAAAAAAGGGAAAGAAAACCCTAATTAAGTATATATGTACGAGTAAGACAGTGGCGCAGAAGCTGCATTGGACATAGCCTAGCTGCTCGGCCAGTTCAAACTGTGGGTTGCCTATCGACATGATGGTGATGATTTGATCGATGAGTCAATTTGTTTGTGATCTTAATTAAGAAGGACGAGGTGAAGGAAGCACCAACTTTGGCGGTTCGATCTCTTCGGTGATATATATAAAGCTATATATAGAGATATAGCCAGGGTGTTGTTAGATATATGAAAAGGAAAATGATCTAGAGAGAGAGAGAGGGAGAGCGAGCGCACAAATTAGCATGTGCACGATGTGGTGTTTCTTTCTCTCTTTCTTTCTTTTCCATTGTGTTTAGTTTACCGTGACAAGATAAAGAAGACGACCAATTAATGCTTCAGCTTAGGAAGGAGCCAAGCCATTACCATATGCGGACGGAGAGGGAGTATATAAGTACTGCTTACCTCATTGCTATAAAAGCTCTGGAAAAATGGAGTTCGACAAGACAAGCTTCAGCCAAACGTACAGCTGCAGAGAGAGATAGAGAGAGAGAGAGAGAGAGGCGCAGAAGAGCATTAAACGGTGCATGTGCGTTGGATCGAATCTGGTACCGATCGAGTGGTAGCTCCTGTTTCCGAAGGAACCATCCCAGTCCTCACTTAACAGGAATAGGGTAAATAATATAGTACAGATAGTCAATTACTACGTACAGGCCATTTTGAATTCGGCCCATCAACTTTATATTGTTTTATTGTATTGCCGACCAATTTCATTTGTATTGATTTAGTTTTATATTTTAGGTGAGCTTTAGTTAAATTTTTTTTTTGTTAATTTAAATATCAAATTTCATCAAATTTTACAGCTCTAATTACTTATAGATGTGAAAAGTGCGGATTTCCTTTATTACTAATGATAAATCTTAGTTCTTTAGAAAATTTTTAAATACACTTTATTTGACTGAAATAATTTAAATCAAAATATATGAATGCCGGAGGGCGGGAATCCAAAATATAAAATCTAGTGTCCTACTTTAATATGGTATGAGGCAAAAACCGGGAATGTAAAGGAAATTTCTTTTAATATTTATATCTCTCAAATTTTTTTTATTTTTTTGTTTTGTCATTTGGACATTCACAGAGGCTCCAAAAAAACAAAAATTTTACCGAAATCTGTTTTCTATTTATACATATATATATAGAGAGAGAGAGAGAGAGAGAGAGAGTTACACTAATCTACTTTTAAAAGCAACGAGTCATTAGTGCTATTAGGTTTTCGGTTATTGGATAAAGAGATGTACAGTTAGGATATTAGTGATCCCTTAGAGTTGAGTGATGGTTGGTTGAATAGTATGATTTAACGGATAAAAATAGTCAAAGAGGTATATCTAATTAATGGTGCAAAACTTGGTAGCACCAAGCGTTTGGTGCTATAAATAGAATAGTAATTGAACTCTATATATGTATATGTACATGTATATGTATATACACGTCTAAAAATACATGTATACATACATCTCTCTCCATATATATATATATATATATATATATATATATATATATATATATATATATATATATATATAGTGCGTGGGTGCTTATGGAAGCACGGAGGCCTCCGTGCTTCCACTTTGTTTTGGATGTTCGGACTTTCGAATCGACGATCGGCTCCGCTAGAGTTGATCTAGAGTATTTGAAGTATCTAGAAAATAAATTTTGCGATTTTTCGATATCATTTGCCTAGTGATCGAAGTGGTTCAAAATCAACGGCTGAAAATAAAAATCTTACAAAATATGATGATATGACATTAAAATTTTAGATCAAAGTTATTGATCTTGTTTTATATGGTATAAAGAATTTTCTATCAAAATTTTATGTGATTTGGATATTTCTACACCGTTAAACTTGCAACCGCTCACCACGACCATTAAAATTAGTGATTTTGAGCCCCTTTGATCACTAGGCAAATGATATCGAAAAATCGCAAAATTTATTTTCTAGGTACTTCAAATACTCTAGATCAAGTCTAACGGAGCCGATCATCGATTCGAAAGTTCGAACATCGAAAACAAAGTGGAAGCACGGAAGCCTCCGTCTTATAAAAGCATACCAAGACAAGTCTATATATATATATACATATATATGTATATATAAAGATATATATGTATATATATATATAGAACTAGGCTACTATGCTATTAATAGCACCAAGTCATTGGTGCTACCAAGTTTTTAGCCGTTGGATTGAGAGATGTACGGTTAGGATGATGTGGGCCCCCTAGGGTTAAGTGGGTGGTTGGTTGAATAGTATGATCTAATGGGTGAAAATCATCAAAGGGGTGGACCTACCGGCGGAAAACTTGGTAGCATCGAGTGCTTCGTGCTATTGATAGTGTAGCAGCCGGACTATATATATATATATATATATATATATATATATATATATATATATATATATATATATATATATATATATATATATATATATATATATATATATATATATATATATATAGGTCAAGCTACTATACTATTATGAGCACGATTGCTCTCGTACTCATAAGTTGTTTTCGATGATAGAGCTTCCGAATCAACGATCCACACCGTTAAACATTATTTAAAGCATTTAAAACTTCTATAAATAAAATTTTATAATTTTTCGACATCATTTACCTTACGATCAAGAGGTCACAAATTTGACAATTTTTAACGGTCGGTATGGGATACTTGCTTGTTTAACGGTGTAAAAGAATCGGAATTTGTTGAATTTTTGATAGAAAATTCTATACGCTATATAGATAAAGATCAATAACTCCTATTGTGAGACCCCAGATAGTCCTATATATGAGATATAATAGGGCTAAACTCTTAACCCGGCTTAAGCATTTTGGGTTGTAGCATATCGAACTTCTAAAGTCTTGAAGTTACGAGGTATGTTGGCTTAGATGGCCATGAGAATGGTTCCGGTGAAGTTTGGAAGCTTTCGTGTGCTTTCGGTGCACTAGGTGCGAGAACGAAGCCCGAAAGGCTTCTTTGGGCCGTGAGCCAAATCCGGCACTTGCGCGGGTGAAATGATGACGTGGACATGATTTAAATCATGTATGGAGAGTCTCGATTCGATTTGAAACGAATCGGAGGTCAAACGGGCCAGAAGTGAGTTGGAACGTAGAAGAAACGGGAAAAGCTGAAAATTTGGCTAAGTCCTTGGAGTGGGCTGGAGGTCCCTGTGGGGACCGGTCCCTGTAAAGGGAGGCCAGGTCCCTAAAGGTGTCCCGCGAGAGCAGGCTCTCTCGGAACCGGTCCCTTGAGGGAGAGACCGGTCCCCATGTGCGCAGTGTGGAGTAGGGCTCTCTGGGACCGGTCCTTGGCTTGGGAGACCGGTCTCTGAGCACGAAAAGTGTCTAGTCTGGGCAGTGCACATGTTGCAAAGTTGAGGGGCTAGGGTGCAATTTGGCGGGGGGTTAAGTGAATAGAGGGTGTTAAAACTCTCTCCCTCTCTCTTTCTCCCTCAGATCTCTCTCTTTCCCTCTTTCTGTTCGACCAAAAGAAGAGAAGAAGGAAAGAAAGGAAAAAGAGAAGAAGAAAAGAGAAGAAGAAGAAGAGGAAGATGGAGATGATGAAGAAGAAGAAGATGAAGATGGAGGTCCTCTTGGCCATCTTCTTCCTCTCCCACGAGCTCGGGGCAAGCTTGTAGAGGTAATTAAGCTTGTGCCCTCTCTCTTTCTCTCATGGTAGATCTTCTAGTAGTGGGTTTCTAAACCCTAGATTTAGAGTTTTGAGCTCCTAGTGAGCTTTAGAACCTTGTAGAGGCTTGGGAACTCCATGAAATCCATGGTTTTCATTATGAGCTCTAATGGTGGGTTTCTAGGGTTTGCTCTAAGCACCCTATGGATGGTTCTAGTACTCCTAGATGAGTTCCTAGATGTTGAACAAGCTCTCTTTTGCTTGTTCTAGAGATCAAAACGGTGGGATTGCATGGATGCAAACCTAGGGCTCCAAAATGAGGTTTTTGTAAATTGAGGGGTTTGATCTCATTTAACCCTGTGTAAACCTAATTGGGGGCCTAACGAACGCGTTGGCGCGCTCGGTTCGGTAGTCCGACGAGCGAGTACAAAGATATTAAATTATTGATATATTCTTACCAGATGTCCGCAGCACGCAAGATATAGCTCCTAAATTCATGAAAATGGAACTGGGGTATCTTGAAGACGTAAGTTAACGCGGGGAAGTGTCAGATCGAGATTCGGCGGCCGTTCCGTAGGTCGCGCGGGAGTTCGAGCCGAATCGGGTCACGGGTGCCGCGGGCGGCCGATTTCAAGTGTTTACAAGCAATCGGAGAGCGTAATAAGGTGGGTTTTGTTTAAGCGACTAGGTCGCCTTTATGTCTAAGATTGACATAGTTTTGTATTGATGCATATAAATGATATATGTTGCAAGTGTAGAAAGTGCACGTTAGAAACATCATGTAAAATGTTAAGTAGATGCAGATGATGAGCCTAATAAATAAATGCTTCATAATTTCACGAATGTATGCTTAGCATGGTGGATACACGATGAACATGATAATGGTCTGATTGAATGTTTAGCATTGTAGAGATAAATGCTAGATCTGAATTCATGACGAATATGACATGGAAATGGTAAATATAAGAATGCAAAGTAAAGCATATGAGTTGTGGACAATCTATATATATTAGATCGAGTGGCATTGAACCTAGTGTCTTGAACATAGGTTGAACAAGTGTGGGTGACATAGAGTCATGAACCTAGCAACAAAGGTGACATTGTCAATAGAGACATTGATTGGTATAGAGGACACTGTTGTTAAACATAGTTTAACCAAGAGAGGCATTGAAACAAGTATGAATTGGAAAGTGGCAAGAATAAATAGGTAGAAACCTATTATGACAATGGCATTATGGCAAGGATGATATGGATGATATGGTAGTAACCTATCTTTGGTAAAGGTAATATGGCAAGTGGCTATGAATCCTCAAGTTGAGGATTGGATCTACACTCTTGACAAGTCTTGGCTTGAGGGAGGTCGCTCCCCCTCGAGCGGTGAGTTCTGGAATAGTCACCTAGGGGATCGTGACCCCGACGGACGGTCCCTCGGGTCTTGCAGGCATAGAGCCTCCCCATTCAGAGAGGGATTTTGGGTCTTGAGTTTGTTGGGGTTAACTATGTTAACCGGTAAGATTGGGTCATAGCCAACTAAAAATTACTTCTCAAAGGACATACGCACTACGATTGACTCGAGGCACCGAGTCGGGTGGCATAGTGAGCTGAGCAAGAGTGGCCTTAGAAGTGATTTGAGAGTGGGCATAGAAACCCTAGTGTAAAGAATGGAATAGTTAATGCAAATAATAGCAATAACAAAAGGATAAGCCATGAGCTAATTGATAGTCGCATATTGCATTTGTGAGGCATGTTTTTATGTTAGTCGCAGATTATCTATCTATGGATGTTGTTTTTGGACTAACATATTTGCAGGGCCTCCTTAGACCTATTGGTCGATGTTCTCTTGGGTGGCCGTACCCACCGAGAACTATGGACAATAGTTCTCACCCCGTGTTGTTTTTGGGAGTACGGGTGCATACGAGAGTGGCGCGATGTGTGAGGCAAGGGCGTAGCTCAGTAGATAGCGCCCTACCAGGAGACCAGAGATAGAAGTACCCCGGTTAACAGAGCTTAGGGGTATAGCAAGGAAAGAAAGGCAACATGTAATAAATTGTAAACAAGTTTGTAATAACTTGATTGTGTTAGGAAGTTTTAATATGAATGTAAAATGTAAAGATTGTAATCTAGGTTGAATGGATATAATAGCAAGTAGCTGTGTTATGTTTATGATATTTTCTTATGCAATCTGATTGTGATATCAGTTCCTGGTTGGAACATCCTTGTAATTGTATGGATTGCGACGCTTTGAACGTACAGGGAAAACTCTGTCCGTTTGGCGGTCTGTCGTCAGCGCCGCGACCCCGACCAAATTGGCGGGCGGTCGCGGGGCGTGACATGGGTGGTGGCAAGACCCAAGAGGTTAAGAGAGTTAAGCGTGCTAGGACGGGAGTAGTCCTAGGATGGGTGGCCCCCTGGGAAGTTGGGGCGTTACAGATGGTATCAGAGCCAATTACCAGCCGGAAGTGTGAGATGAGTTTCGGCTGAGCCAGGATCTGGATGACGAGCTAGCGACAATTGTTGTACCGGTACAGAACCCATTTTGTACCGGCACACTTTGTAAATTTTCTGATTTTTCCAATTTTCGAAATTTACAAAATTCCGATACAATTTCTAATCCGTTAAACAATGATTTTATGATTCAAATGCCTACAACTAAGTATGAATCACCATAACATGAATTCAAAACTTACCTGGACGTCGTGATTCAACTTGTCTCTTTTCTTCGAAGTCTAGGATTCTTCGACCATCTTCGATCCGCTCCGATCCTTCAAGACTCCGACTCAAATCACGAAACTTGCCAACACAAAATCCTTAACACCTAAAAAACACCCCAAAACAACGTTGGGTGAGAACCAACTCCATGGTTCCCAGTGGGTGCGACCACCCAAGGGAAAAGCTCAACCAATAGGTCTAAGGAGGCACTGCAAACATGTTAGTCCAAAAACATGCACATATATACATATCATGCTATTACTATGCAACTAACAGGAAAGCATGCATCACAATATGCAACAATTATATGATTCTTAGCTCTTCATTACCTTCCCCATTTCATTCCCGCTATTCTCACATTCATTAGCTATTTATTTAAGCTAGCTCTTCACAATCTTTATTCTTTGGCACTTATGCTATTTAGCAATCACATCTAAGGTCACTTGGCCTCAGCTCACTATGCCACCCGACTCGGTCTTGAGTCAATCAACGTGGATATTCCATCTACCGTCTAGCTCAAGGTGAAGGACGTCTCACAACCACCTCACCGCCGATGTGCCACCGCGCTCTATGACCAACCACCCGGCGGCGAAATCGTCGCACACGCCACGAACAGTGGTTCGAGTCAACCTGCGGTCTGATCCTCAGCCCGGCTCAACCGGTATAGAACTCAACTCGGCTCGCCCACCCGGCGGTGAAATCGTCGCACACACGCCACGACGGTGGTATAGCTCTGGGCGGCGAAATCGTCGCACACGCCCGACACCCTCTTTGGTGTCCACTTTTCAGGATTCCGAAATCCGTTCCACTTTGCTTGAGGGTTGGCTTTGACCCTCAAGAGTCGACCCACTTAGGTCCATTGTCTTTTCATCCTATGTCTACTTGACTCTAGGGTTACATTCTTTGCCACATAACCTAGGTTATCTAACTCTAGGTTCAATGTCATCCTGGTCCGACCTATGTTTACTAACATTTGGTCCATTGTCATCTCTGTTCAACCTATGTCCTTGACACTAGGTTCAATAACACTCACCTAGATTCTCTTTGACGCTAGGTTTACTACAACCTATGTTCTTTAACACTAGGTTAGATACCACTCAATCTAAGTTTATATTTATGTCCACGACTTACACTCTTTACTTGGCATTCTTACATTTACCATTTCCATAACATGTTCATCATGTATCTATTATGCTAAGCATGTATTCATGAAACACTTCATTCTCTAGCATTATATATGTTATGCTATTATCATGCATTTCTACTTAGCATTTACACTATGTCATTAACATGCATTTCTACACATGCATCTTTCATCATTTATATGCATTGACTTGGGTCTATGTCGTTCTCAGACATACAGGCGACCTATTCGCTCCGGTAAACACAACCCACCTTATTTGCTTTTCGATTGCTCGTCGACACTTGCAATCGGCCGCCTGCGGCACCCGTGACCCGGTTCGGCCCGAACTCTCGTGCGACCAACCGAACGACCACCGAATTGCGATCCGAAGGTCTCCCCCGTTATTCCACGGCATTACGATGCCCCGGATCCGATCTCACGAATTTTGGGCTTCTATCTCACGTGTCGCGCTATCTGTTAAAAATATATTATTTTATTAATAACTTTGCACTCGCTCGTCGGAGCACCGAACCGAGCGCGCCAGCGTGTTCGTTAGACCCTCAATTAGGTTTACATGGGGTCAAATGAGATCAATCTCATCTATTTCCGAAAACTTCCTTTTTAACCCTAGGTTTTGCATCTATGCAAAACCTATCATAAATCCATAGATTTATGCCTTGATCTTCTTTCTAGCATCAAGGGGTTCTACCTTGTCCATTTCTAGGGTTTAGAAACCCTCCTTCAAAGAGTTACTATAAGAGGGAGCTTAGAAGCTTACCTCTCAAGAGCTCTCTTGCTCAAAGAAGAGGAAGAAGATGATGATGAGGATCTTCCCTTTGATCTCCTCCAACTTCTCATTCCTTCACTTCTTTTCCTTCTATTTTTCTTTCTCTCTTTTCCTTTCCTTCTTCTCTTCTTCTTCTTCTGTCGACAGCGAGAGAGAGGGAGAGAGAGATCTGAGTGAGGGAGTGAGGGTGAGAGAGTGTTTAACCTCTCTTTTACACTTAACCCCAGCACAAAATGCTAACAAGTCCCTCAACATTTCATCCTATGTGTCACGTCCCGAGCCCGTCTATTTGGTCGGTTTCGGGCACGCCAACAGACCACCGAACGGACAGAGTTTTCTCTGTACGTCCAAGGCGTCACAATCTATACAATTACAAGAGGTTCCAAACAAGAACGTATAACAATCAGATTGCATAAGGAAGTATCGAAAACATAAATATAACTACCTGCTATTATAAGCATTCAACCCAGTTTAATTTTTACAATTACAATCAACTTCCTACTACAATCTAGTTATTACAAATTTATTACAAGTTTTTTTCTCTCATTACTTTCACTACCCCTAGTTGGTCGACTGGGGTACTTCTCTCTCCGGTCTCTGTGGTAGGGCGCTATCTACGAAACTTACGCCCTTGCCTCGCGCTGCTGCTGCGCCGCTCACGTATGTACCTGAAAAACACCCCAAAACAACGTGGGGTGAGAACCAACTCCATGGTTTCTAGTGGGTACGACCACCCAAGGAAAAAGATCGACCAATAGGTCTAAGGAGGCACTGCAAACATGTTAGTCCAAAAACACGCACATATACATATATATCATGCTGTTATGCAACTAATAGGAAAGCATGCCTCACAATATGCAATATGCAACTATTACATGATTCTTAGCTTTTCATTACCTTTGCCATTTCATTTATGCTATTCTCTCATTCATTAGCTATTCATTTAAGCTAGCTATTCACATTCTTTATTCTTGGGCACTTATGCTATTTAGTAATCACATCTAAGGTCACTTGGCCTCAGCTCACTATGCCACCCGACTCTGTCTTGAATCAATCAATCTGCGGATAATCTGCGCACTGTCTAACTCGAGGTGAAGGACGTCTCACAACCACCTCAGCTGTTAACAGCCCACCGTGCTCTATGACCTAGCCACCCGGTGGCAAAATCGTCACACCCGCCACGAATAGTGGTTCGAGTCAACCTGCGGTCTGATCCTCAACCCGGCTCTACCGGTATAGAACTCAACTCGGCTCACCCACCCGGCGGCGAAATCGTCACACACGCCATGTCAGTGGTATAGCCCTGGACGGCGAAATAGTCGCACACGCCCGACACCTGCTTCGGTGTCCAATTCTCGGGATTCCAGAATGTCACGCCCCGAGCCCGATCCTTTTGGTCGGTTCGAGAGCGTCCAACAGACGCCGAACGAACAGAGCCTCCCCTGTCCGCCCAAGGCTCAATAATAGTACAGATAAGGTATAAATTTTTACACATGTGGAAGCATACATATTGGCTTGCACGAGGACAAGCAATAGCCAAAGTGAAAGTACTAAACTGAATATCATACAAGTACTATGATTTACTTTAAATCACATATATGCTTACTATGAATCTTAAATTCTTTACATACTTTGCATCATTTCTTTTTACATCCCAATTCCTCCAAAATGAACTTTAATATATTTAAAGTAGCATCTATAACCATTAAATACAAAAGATGATATAAAAGGGAAATGCAATTATAAACCAAAATGTGATCAACTCGGGTGGTCTCTACCTAGGAGGCGATGCCCTTACCGCGATTCTCGGCTGGCTCGCTCGGTCCCGGCTCTGTGGAAATTGTGGGGTAAAAACTACAACAAAGTTTCCAGTGGGTTCGACAACCAACTACGCCGACTTTCCCACTAGGTCTAAATCAGGCATAATAGAAGAAAAGGTAAGATAGTAACCAACTAACAAGTTGTGACGCACTGAACTTTCGCAAATAGTAAGGTTTGAATATTGGAGATGAGTTTTGAGCCTTTCCAGACTTTCTGGAGGGTCGTTGACTGTGTTCCGACCCATGGCACGAGTTCCGAGAATATAGGTTAAAACCTATGCATCAAAGTCCAAAAAGTTAGATTTTGGATAGCTCTCGGATTGCATTTTCGGGCGTCTGTACCGGTACATACCTGGTTGTTGTACCGGTACATGCATGGTTGCTATATCGGTACAGTGGGCAAATTGTACCGGTATACTTGGCCGGATGTCTCAAACCCGAGGCTCGGGTTTGGCAGTTTCGTGGGATTTGTACCGGTACACTTTGGGTCTGTACCAGTACACTTTGACAGATTTCGTTCAGTTTGAACTGCAGGGAGTTTTCTTCATTTGTGGCGTCTCTATTAGTACCCCCCACACCCTTAGCTCATTTTCCTGAGCTTGGGAGCAGCAAGGAGAAGGTAGGGCACCCTCCATTCCCTTTCCTTTATTTTTCTTTGATTCTTGGTTGGATTTTGGTGATTAAATCCTCTCTTTTTCCCTCTTTTGCTTCTTGGTGGCATTTTCACCATTTTTGAGGACTTGAAGCTTGGTGAGGAGCTTGTTGGAGAGGTGATCATCACTTCTAGAGGATTTAATCCTTGATTTGGAGCTTTTGGAAGGTAAGCAACCAATCCTTTCTTCTAGATTTGGATTTTGATGCTTTCTTTTAGATCAAACCCTAGAAATGAGGATTTAGGGTTTGGTTTGGGGATTTTTGATCTTGGACTTTTGGAGCTCAATTGATTGGTTTAGAACCATCCTTTAGGTTGGTTTGAGAAGACTGAGGCATGGAGTAGGATTTCTACACTTAGGTGAGTTTTCCTTGCTCTCTTGTATAGATCTTCGCGGATTGAGCAAATGGTTTGTCGTTTGAAGTTGTAACTTCTATGGTATGCTTTTTAGGGTGCTAGGAGTCTGGAAATAGCCTTCGTTGGCGATCCGGAGCATCGGGTGGACTATCGGTGGGTTTGGCCTCACCAATGTCAATGAGAAAATTCTCATTGTGGTTATCTAAGTATTGTAAAATAAAAAATTATGTATTTTCATGTTGGATATATTATTTGTGAATTTTAGAATGCTTAAAACCTATATGCTATGTATAGTGCAATTTTACCTCTATATAGTAGAGATGTGTGCATGTGGGACTAAGTAGGTGTTAGTATTCTATTTGGGGACTTTGAGCTATATTCTTATAGTGGTAACGGCATGTGAGTTATATACTTTTGAACTTAGAACTATGCATGACATAGGAGAAAAGCCATTGCCATTAAGTGGCATTGGGCTTGGCATCAATATGTGGAATAGTGAGCTAAAGTCATTAAGCGGCTTTAGGCTTGGGTTATTTGTGGATTGGCAAACCTAATGTCATAAAGCGGCATTAGAGTTGGAATTGGACTTGGGCTTAGAATCGATGTGTGACTTAAGGGAAAAGTCAATGTCATAAATAGGCATTGGACTTGGCATTCATTTGTGAATAGTGAGATAATGTAATTAAGCGGCATTAAGCTCGTAATGGAACTTGGACATAACAGATTGTAGTGTCATGAGAGACATTGTACTAGACCTTAGGGTTACTAGTGACTATTGCCATTAGAGACATGATGACTCGGGACTTGAGACGGAATGGTTCGATTACAGGCTGGACAGCCTTCGGGTGGGTCCTACAGGCCGGACAGCCTTCGGGTGGGGTCTTACATGAGTTAAACTTCAAGTAGTTAACCTGACATTCAATAGTAAATGACAATCACTACTAGATATTTTAGTAGTTGGATTACTTGGACATGCTTATAGCATAGCTTGGGGGACTTGTTGTATACTTGATAGATTATTTATTGTATCATAGTATACTTAACTTAGAGTAATTGCATGAGATTCTATATAATGGCTACCTTGGAGGAATATATATGCATGTTAACATGATTAAAATAGGCGCATGATAATATCATGAATGTGCAGGATAGAATATCATGTTAGAGTATATAAACACTATGTATGCTAGTTGGTGGTGCATGTTGATGCATTAGAATGTATGCTAGTGAAAATGGTTAAATGATATATAGAAGTGCATGCTAGCAGATATTGGTATATAGACATGATTAGCATTATGTAGAATACATGCTAGTAGATAGCTTCATATAGAGCATGTTAGAGTATATAAATGAAATGCTTGGTTAATATATTATGAAATACATGTTAGAGGATAGTTTCATGTGAACAATGTAAGCATATTGCTAGATCATGTAAATAGGCATGTGGCATTTAAACTTAGTGCTAGAGAGCATGTAATTATAGAAACTCAATGTGGACAATTAGGTGTCGAATAGATCGAGTGGCATTAACCTAGTGTTGTGAACCTAGGATAGATCGAATGGCATTAACCTAGTGTTGTGAACCTAGGATAGATCGAGTGGCATTAACATAGTGTTGTTGAACATAGGTTGAACAAGTGAACCTAGAATCGAGATCTAGGTGGATTGACATCAAACCTAGTGTTATTAACATAGGTCGGGTATGAACCTAGTGTCGTGAACCAGGATGGATAAGAATGACAAAGAATCTAGTTGTTACGAATTTTATGTTGGCATATTTCGTGAAGTGAGTCCGGAGTCTTGAAGGTTTAAAGAAGAAGAGATGAAGATCGAAGACTCGCATACTCTAAACATGAATCCACAATGCTCGGTAAGTTCAAATATTATGGATGATGATTTATAAATATTTAAAAGTGTTTGGAATACTTAGAATGTTTTTAAATTAAATATTTAGACAAAATTGAGGTTTTCAAATCCTAGTCTATCTCTATGTTTTCTAATTGATTTTAAACAGGTTTTCAAATCCTAGTCTATCTCTATGTTTTCTAATTGATTTTAAACAAGTTTTCAAATCCTACTCTATCTCTAATTTATTTCCAAAATTAAATTTTCACAATCCTACTCTACTTCTAAGTCTTCTAAATCTATAAATAAGCGATGGGGGTTCCATTAATTCATATGCTTCATGAATATACATGTTTGAGAAACCCTAGAGGCTAGGAATTGATCTAAAACCCATTTTCTACTTCATAGCCTCTTTTAGGTCAAATCGAGATATCGTATTGAATATCTATATGTCGATTTGATCTACGATTCGCTTGGAGTTTTCTTCTTCGGTTTTCTACGATACTCCTAAGCGAAGGATCACATATTCATGCTTCTCATGAACGGCGTCGTGGATTCGGCGCGTTGAAGGCGGTTCGTGGATTCGGATCGTTGTCTCGTGGATTCGAGTGGCGTCGTGGATTCGGCGTGATAGAAGCTTCGTGGATTCGAAGTGGTGGCGTTCGTGGACTCGAACGTGAGGGCGTGGACAACCCGAAGGAGGATTGCGCGGAGATCCATAGGAGAGTTAGAGAGGTCGAGTCTGTGGAGTTCGGTATCACCTTGTAATCTTTTCTCTTATTGATTGTTTATTCGCGTGTTTGTCCCGTGGGTTTTTTACTCCGAGTTTGGAGTTTTCCCACGTAAATCTCGGTGTGTTTTTTATTTTCCGCATTTACTTTTTAAAGCATCGAGATTTGTGATTTTTGGCCTTTACACCTATTCACCCCCCCTCTAGGTGTGGGATAAGGTGTTAGATACAATCTAGATAGATCCTTGGGGCTTCCCCATAACCTACAATTGGTATCAGAGCCCGATCTAGATATATTGTTATCTAATGGCCAAAGAGTTAGTAGGTGCGTTGCAAACTTATGAGATGATTTTTCCTACTAACCAATCTTCTTTCAAGTTTTTTTCTAAAAGTACAGGGGTTGCGTTGAAAACATCAAAGAAAGAAAACGTGGACTTGGATTCCGGTGAGGAGGAATCAAACGACGAGGATTTAGCGGAAGCGTATCATCAACTCCTCGTCGAATCTAAAAAGATGGCGAAGCATAACAAAAGGCTTAGGAAGTGTCTACTTGACATTGAAGAGGGGAACAAAAATTTGAAAACAATGACGAAAGCTTTCGAAGAGGAAAAGGAAGCAATATTGAAAGATAATTCGATCCTCCAAAAGAAGCTAGATGATGCGGATTTAACGATCAAATCCTCTAAGAACAAAGTTGAATTTTTGGAGCATCAATATGAGGAATCGCACAAATCCAACAAAGAGTTAACTAATCAAGTTCATCAACTCAAGTCCGATCTTCAAAAATTTTCTTCGGAATCGAAGAAGTTAGATCACATGCTCGGATTGGGTCAAACGAACAAGCTTGGTCTCGTATATGAAAGAACATATGTTGAGAAGGATTTAAAGTCGACATCGAAAGTCTCAACAACTTTGAAGGAGAAGGTGTGTCATCGATGTGGCATCAAAAGACACAAAAAAGAGTTGCCCAAATAAAGAAAAGAAGAATCTATCGACAACTTCGAAACAATCGGTATCATCTAAAACTCGACATCCCACACGGAATCAAAAGCAAAATCAATCAAGTCGAGTACCTTTTGCGAACCGAAAATCTAAGCCTCAACGTCAATATCGACCGAACCCACAACCGAACCGGATTTCTAAGTCGAAGGCTCAACAACAACATCAATCAAAGAAACTTGCTTCGAAAGGACCTATGGTGGATCAAACGTTTAAACAAACCACAAAAATCGTCGACAAGCCAAGACAACCGACAATCCGACAAGTTTGGATCCGGAAAGGTGATATCTTTCCTTGCTCCTTTCCTTAGATTTTTTTTTATGCTTTGATTGGTACTTATTGCATATTTTTATTCTTTGCATTACACGATTAGAACGTTTTTTGGTGCTCGAATGTTATGTGATTGAAAATCGTTTTTGAGGAAAGGTAATTGAGAGAAAAATTTGATTGAAAATTTTTGAGAAAGGAGATGATTAAATTGGAGAAATTAAAGGTTTTTCAAAGAGCCTTAACCGGTATTTAAAGTCAATTCAAATTGAATTAAATTCATATTAATTATCGGTTTTACTCCACTTTTTATTATTTTGACAATAATTTAATATGTGATTTCTTCTTACATACATTTATCAAAATTTTGAAATTATTTTTAATCTCTTGGTAATTAATTCATCTTGATAGTGAATGTTGAATATGATTGATGGATATTTTCTAATTGACTAAGATTCGTCAAAATTATTTTCAATTGTGAGATTGTCTAATTGAGGGGGAGTATGAATATTTAAAAAAAAGAAGAAGAAGAAACTCCTATGATTATAAAGATGTGGAAAGAGTTATATCCGAAAGGAGTGTGAAAACTACCACCACATGTAGGAAAGAGCTACCACCTTGGCCGTCCTAAGACGTGTGTGAAGCTACCACATGGGTAATTATATGAAAAACCGAAAAGGTTGAGAAAAAAATATATGTGAATATTTTAGAATTTTCGTTATAAGGTGGTAGATTGAAAAAGATGCTCAAAGAGCCACCCCCGGTGTTTATTAGCTAAATCTCTATTTTGAACGGGTTGCGACAAATTGGTGTCAATTTTGCTAAATTTCTAGAAATTATTTTTCATCAATTTGCATCTTGATGACTTTAAATAATTAGATTATTCTTAATATCAAAATTTGATGTTTTGATGTCTTTTGAAATTAAATAATATTTTATCTTCATCATAATAATTTTTGGAGTACAATTTTTAATTTTTATGAAATTAATCTAATTTTGAAGGACTTTTGAGGAAACAAGGCAAAATTTTTTATGAGGAGGACACGAAGTGATTTTATCTTTTTGAGCTTCATTATCTATATTTTATCTTTTCTCTCCTAGGACTATGTCTAGTTTGTTTATTTTTGGTATCTAGATTAGTAACTATGACATGACTACTTTCTTTTTGCTAGTTTATTTTTCTCTCTGTTTGTATTTCTTTTTGGCAATTTTTGACAAAAAGGGGGAGAATGAAGAACAAGGTATAGAGGAGAAGATATTTGGTATTTGATGCATACACGAAGGGGAGACATGATGATTAAGGAGGGAAAAGGACAGAATATTTTGAACAACGAGAAGTTGGAGAAAAGAATAAAGAGGGAGAAGGGGTATAAAAATATTTTTGAATATTTGTTGGAGTTTGTTTTGCAGGAAGTCAAGACTTCAAGACTCCTAGTTGTGTCTAAGTCATAGAGTTTGTTTAGGAGTTGCAAAATTGTAATTTTGTATTTCTCTTTGGATCTTTCACGCGAGAAGTTCATTGTTTTGGTGATGGCAATGAATTTTATTTTATTTTTTTTGGTGAGATGAGCGTTGTGAGTATTTTTTAATGTAATTTTTAGTTTTGTCACGAAATTGCCAAAAGGGGAGATTGTTACGAATTTTATGTTGGCATATTTCGTGAAGTGAGTCCGGAGTCTTGAAGGTTTAAAGGAGAAGAGAAGAAGATCGAAGACTCGCATACTCTAAACATGAATCCACAATGCTCGGTAAGTTCAAATATTATGGATGATGATTTATAAATATTTAAAAGTGTTTGGAAGACTTAGAATGTTTTTAAATTAAATATTTAGACAAAATTGAGGTTTTCAAATCCTAGCCTATCTCTATGTTTTCTAATTGATTTTAAACAGGTTTTCAAATCCTAGTCTATCTCTATGTTTTCTAATTGATTTTAAACAAGTTTTCAAATCCTACTCTATCTCTAATTTATTTTCAAAATTAAATTTTCACAATCCTACTCTACTTCTAAGTCTTCTAAATCTATAAATAAGCGATGGGGGTTCCATTAATTCATATGCTTCATGAATATACATGTTTGAGAAACCCTAGAGGCTAGGAATTGATCTAAAACCCATTTTCTACTTCATAGCCTCTTTTAGGTCAAATCGAGATATCGTATTGAATATCTATATGTCGATTTGATCTACGATTCGCTTGGAGTTTTCTTCTTCGGTTTTCTACGATACTCCTAAGCGAAGGATCACCATATTCATGCTTCTCATGAACGGCGTCGTGGGTTCGGCGCGTTGAAGGCGGTTCGTGGATTCGGATCGTTGCCTCGTGGATTCGAGTGGCGTCGTGGATTCGGCGTGATAGAAGCTTCGTGGATTCGAAGTGGTGGCGTTCGTGGACTCGAACGTGAGGGCGTGGACAACCCGAAGGAGGATTGCGCGGAGATCCATAGGAGAGTTAGAGAGGTCGAGTCCGTGGAGTTCAGTATCACCTTGTAATCTTTTCTCTTATTGATTGTTTATTCGCGTGTTTGTCCCGTGGGTTTTTTACTCCGAGTTTGGAGTTTTCCCACGTAAATCTCGGTGTGTTTTTTATTTTCCGCATTTACTTTTTAAAGCATCGAGATTTGTGATTTTTGGCCTTTACACCTATTCACCCCCCCTCTAGGTGTGGGATAAGGTGTTAGATACAATCTAGATAGATCCTTGGGGCTTCCCCATAACTAACACTAGTGTTATGGAACATAGGTTGACAGTGAACCTAGAGTCAGTTAGATCTAGGTGAGTGGCATGTGAAATACAAGTGTAGCATTAATACTGTGATATGGAGATAGGGATAGGAGATTTCCCGTGTTGTTGAGAGTGGCACTTGATATTAGTGTAGTTGAGACATCGTGATGTTGAACATAGGAATAGTTTGATTCCATGATGATGATAGCCCTAGATGGTAGGGTATCCTCAGATGACGAGGATTGGATCGTGCTCACATTGTCTGTTTTATACTCGTGGTGGTCGCTCCACACGAGTTGTGCACTCCGGAGTATAGGCACACGCTACGGTAGTAGCTACGGCCGGTTAGTAGCTAGCTATCCACAGACGGTCTCGGGCGGGTTGAGCAGTTTAGACTCCTCGCTGTCGAGACATGCTTGTGAGACTGAGGGCGAACCCTCGGGTTAGCCAAAAGATTGGGTCATCAGCATATGAACCATAGAGTGGACTTGGTATCTTAGTTTAATGGATTTAAGGCTGAGGTGTAAGTGAGACGTCCTTCGCCTCGGGCCTGGCTTTACGCGGTACAACGCGAATGATTGACTCAAGACCGAGTCGGACGGATAGTTTGATAGAGATAGATGAAACCTTATGATTAGAATTACAATTGACTTGAAATCTAAGATAGAGGAAAACTTAGAAGTCAATTAGATGAGCTATGGATAGCAGGGTTAAAGTAGTATCGATTGAACTACTAGATTGTGAGTTAAATTGCATGAGTATATGTTGCATTTCTATATTTAGCATTTCAGTGTTAAGTTTGAGGCAATGCATGGTTTTATTAGTTGCATAGTCAAGACATATATATATCTGTTTGTTAAACTAACTCGCACCTCCTTCGGACCTGTTGGTCGAGCTTTTCCCTTGGGTGGCTGTACCCACCGGGAACCATGGAGTTGGTTCTCACCCCACGTTGTTTCGGCGTGTTTTCCAGGTATGCACGTGAGCGGCGCGGCGGCGCGAGGCAAGGGCGTAGCTCCGTAGATAGCGCCCTACCCCAGAGACTAGAGATAGCAGTTCCCTGAAGTCAGCTTAGCTGGTGGTTGTAGAAAAAAAAAGAAAGAAAGCAATTGTAATAAATTTGTAATAATCATGATTGTATTTGGAAAGAAAAATGTAACCTGTAAATGTATAGTCTGGGTTGAATGCTTGTAATAACTTAGGTGTTTATGTTTTTGATACTTCCTTATGCAATCTGTGATTGAATTCAGTTCCTGGTTGGAACATCGTGAATTATATTGATTGCGACGCCTAGGACGTACAAGGGAAACTCTGTCCGTTCGGCGGCCTGTCAGCACGCCCAAACCTAACCAAATAGGCGGGGTTCGGGGCGTGACAGCACCGGTCTCCTTGCCAGTTATCGTATTGGGCATATCAGCATGAATTAGTCACAGCACTATATATTCTAGACACCAGTTGGTTTGGCCACCAACCAGGGGTGTACGTATCCGGATAGGTCGTCGGCGGACGCATGAATCAAAGTCAGCATCTACTCTGTGACAGGCAACGCTTGAGGTCTGCTGACCAATATGGCAGCAACAGATTGGGTTTGATTTTGGATTATATACCTTTGAGGCATTTGTTTCAGTTGAGTTGTTGATCTACAGTAGTGGTTGGTTCTTACTCATTTACTATCATGTTTCTAGTACTACCGTAGTTGCTCTTTTATCATACCATGTATATATCTATTATTCTATCTCCTTTGTTTTTCAGTGAATACGATTTGCCTTCGTGGCTCTGTCGTACCCATTGGGAAACCTATTCCCCCAGGTGACTCGGGCAAGGAGTTGGCTTTCGGACCGATAGGAGGACATTCTAACTAACCTGCAGTAGTGACCGTTACTCGAGTTTTGTTATCTTTCCGCTTCTAGTAACTTAAATAATTAAATGGTTCAGTTAGATGATCCTCTGAATGTTTGAATATTTGTGAACTGTTAAGTTTGTGATTTCCTGTTATGCATGTAATTGGAGATTTTAGATCTGTGGTTTTGGTTTATGAATAATTGGTTCTTAGATTTATGTATTTATGCATCGTGGTTTTCTACCCCTCGAGGTAGTCGGTTTTCTAAATAGAGTTTCCGAGTAGGAAACATCTTTAAAAGATTTTTGAATGGTTTTTATGAATAACTAAATAGAGTTTAAAAATAAAACTTCCGGGTGGGAAGCACTTTTAAATAGGATGACTGTTGTACTGTGCATCGCATCATCCAACGCCTAAGGAGTGTTTAGAGGCATGCATCATCTCTAAGAATCGCTAGCTGTATGGAAATGCATGTCATGAATTGATTGTGGATTGGTAAATGTAGGTTGTTGTTGTGATCCTGATATATTGTTGGTACACCGTACAGATACAAAGGAGACTCTGTCTGAGTGGACAGAGGTATTTTGTATTTGTGGCGGGTTTGTACGTCTCGTGGGCCAGGTTGAATTCAAAAAAAAAAAAAATATGGCACGTTTTCCGCAACTCTGATTTCAAAGATTGTAAAAGGTTTTTAAAATCGGCCCCGGGGCATGACATTAGATCTTCTGCATCTTTATAGATCGATATAAATAAATTGACCGTATCTTTTATAAATCACCTTGAATAAATTACGTGAGTCACATCCAACAATATTTACAACTTCTCACTACTCAGTTGTAGCATATCGAACTTCTAAAGTTCTGAAGTTACGAGGTATGTTGGCTTAGAAGGCCATAAGAATGGTTCCGGCGAAGTCTGGAAGCTTTCCGGTGTTTTCGATGCACTAGGTGCGAGAACGAAGCACGAAAGGCTATCTTGGGCCACGAGCGAAATCCGACGCTTGCACGAATGAAATGATGATGTGGACATGATCTAAATCATGTTTGGAGAGTCTCGGTTCGATTTGGAACGAATCGGAGGTCAAACGAGTCAAAAGTGAGTTGGAACGGAGAAGATACAGGCCGAAGCTGAAATTTGGCTAAGTCCTTGAAGTGGGTTGAAGGTCCCTGAGCACGAAAAGTGCCCAGTCTGGGCAGTGCACATGATGGAAAGTTGAGGGGCTAGAGTGCAAATATGCAGGGGGTTATGTGTAAAGAGGTGGTTAAAACCCTCTTTCTCTCCCTCACTCCCTCAGATCTCTCTCTCTCCCTCTCTCCGTTCGACCGAAGAACGAGAAGAAGGACGGAAAGGAAAAAGCGAAGAAGAAGAAGAAGAGAAGAAGAAGAAGAAGAGGAAGATGGAGATGATGAAGAAGATGAAGATGGAGATCCTCTTGGCCATCTTCTTCCTCTCCCACGAGCTCGGGGCAAGCTTGTAGAGGTAAGCTTGTGCCCTCTCTATCTTTCTCTCATGGTAAATCCCTAAGTAGTGGGTTTCTAAACCCTAGATTTAGGATTTTGGTTTCCTTACAAGTATAGGAGCCTAGTAGCAAACGAAGAACACGTGGAAAACATGTTTTCTTCATGGAGCTCTAATTGTGGGTTTTTAGGGTTTGCTCTAAGCACCCTCTGGATGGTTCTAGTGCTCTTAGATGAGTTCCTAGAGGTTGAACAAGCTTTCTATTGCTTGTTCTAGGGATCGAAACGGTGGCTTTTGCAAAAATGCAAAACCTAGGGTTAAAAATGGGGGTTTTAGAAATAGATGAGATTGATCTCATTTGACCCATGTAAACTAATTGAGGCCTAACGAACGCGTTGGCACGCTCGGTTCGGTGATCTGACGAGCGAGTACAAAGATATTAATTATTTAATATATTCATACCAGATGTCCGCAGCACGCAAGATAGGAGCCCAAAATTCATGAAAACGGAATTGGGGCAACTTGAAGGCGTGGGGCAACGGCGCAAGGTCTTGGATCGAAGTTTGGAGATCGTTCGGTTGGTCGCGCAAGAGTTCGAGCTGAACCGGGTCGAGGGTGCCGCGGGCGGCCGATTGCGAGTGTCGACGAGCAATCGGAGAGCAAGACCAAGGTGGGTTGTGTTTACCGAAGCGACTAGGTCGCCTGTATGTCTAAGAGTCATATAACTCTTATTGACGCTTGTTCAATAATGCATGATTAGAAATGCATGCTAGTGAGATAGACTAAAATGCTAAGTAGATGCAAGTAAACAAATGAAATGCATGATAGTAGCATAAAGTACAATGCTAGAAGAGTAAAAGAATGCATGCTTAGCATAATGAATATTCGATGAACATGGCCATAGCATAATATAGAAATGCTAGAGAACCAGTAAGCATAAGCTAAATAATGATGTAAGAATGCTAAGTAAAAGAATGCTAAGTAAGAATGTGAGTCATGGACTAATACACATATAGATCGAGTGGCATCCAACTTAGTGTAAAGGACATAAGTTGTAGTAAACCTAGAGTCATGTGGACCTAGGAGAATGACATCTAACCTAGTGTAAAGAACATAGGTTATAGTAACCTAGAGTCAATGGACCTAGGAGTGTGGAAATTAACCTAGTGTAAAGGACATGGGTTGAACAACAATGATAATGGACCTAGTGTTAGTAAACATAGGTCGAGTTAGAATGACATTGAACCTAGAGTTAAGTCAACCTAGGTTATGTGATAATGAGTGAACCCTAGTGTCAAGTAGACCTAGGAGGTAAAGACAATGGACCTAGAGGGTCGTCTCTTGAGGGACTAGCTAACCCTCAAGCTAGGTGGAACGGATTCATGGAATCCCCAGAAATGGACACCAAGTGGGTGTCGGGCGTGTGCGACGATTTCGCCGTCCAGGGCTATACCACTGACGTGGCGTTTGTGCGACACGCCGGCGAGGGAGCCGAGCCGAGTTCTATAGGTTGAGCGGGTTAAGGATCGACCGCCAGAGCGATCGAAACCATTGGGTAAGTACGATACGGGCGCGCCAGGAGGCGGAGGAGTGACCCAAACCATTGTTGGGTGAGGTGCGATTAGTTCGCCGCCAGATGGTTAGGTCATGACTTGGGTCCTCACTGGGTAAGTCCGCCGTGTTCGCCACCAGAATGGTTATGTCAAGTGACTCGAGCCGGGTTCAGCGTGTGCGAAGATTTCGCCGCTTAGAGGCTGAGTCACAGAGGGCGGCATGCTGTTGACAGCTGGGGTGGTTGTGAGATGTCCAACGCCTCGGGCTAGACAGCGGGCGGATTATCCGCAAGAGATTAACTCAAGACCGAGTCGGGTGGCATAGTGTGCTGAGGTAGAGTAGACCTTAGAAGTATATGCTAAGTAGCATAAGTGCCAAAAAGGTAAAGAATAGAGAGTATGAATAGCTAAGTTTGTAAATAGCTAAGTAAGAATGGAAAGGCTAAAATAAAGAATAGCAATAAAGTAAAGAAAAGCTAAGAATTATGTAAAGTTGCATATTACATTCGTGAGGCATGTTTTTATGTTACTTGCAAATTATATATCTATAGATGTTTTTGGACTAACATATCTGCAGTGCCTCCTTGGACCTATTGGTCGAGCTTTTCTGTTGGGTGGCCGTACCCACTGAGAACTATGGACAATAGTTCTCACCCTCGTGTTGGGGTACACGTGATACACAATGTGAGCCTGATGCAGGGCGTAGCTCAGTAGATAGCGCCCTACCAGGAGACTAAGATAGAAGTACCCCAGTTGACAGATTTTAGGGGTATAGCAAGGAAAGAAAGAACATGATGTAAACAAAATGTAATAAAGTTGTATTTAAATGTATAATTTACTAGATTGTAATAGGAAGTCTGTAATATGAATGTCGAATGTAAAAGTTAAATTTGGGATGAATGGTTGTAATAGCTAGTAGCTGTTTTATGTTTATGATGCTTCCTTATGCAATCTGATTGTGATATCTGTTCCTGTTGGGAACCTTCTTGTAATTGTATTGATTGCGACGCCTTGAACGTACAGGGGAAACTCTGTCCGTTCGGCGGTCTGTCGGCGCGCCCGAATCCGACCGAATTGGCGGGCACGGGGCGTGACATCAGTATTCTCTCATTTCATCAATTGTTTAAAACAAACTCCCCAAACTCTCCATTACTTGACTATCTATTAACTATCCACTCCACTACACTCTAACACAACTCCCCCCCAAAAAAAAAGTTTAATAAAGTGATTTACCCAACCTGGAATAACAACAGCCAATACTAGTACGTCTCTTTCTCAACAGTGTATCTATATATACGATATATTCTCTTCTCAACAAAAGAGGAGATACCATTGAAGATTATGAAAGAATTGAAATATCTATTTCTCCCCACGCACTTTATCCTCGTGCACACGGTGTCTCTGTCCACGGCGAGAGGATAATAGAACAATGTCCACGGTGTCTCTGTCCAACGCCACCGCGACTCAAACTCGGACGCCTTCACAGCCTTAATAGAGCCACGAGCCGTGGATTTCCACTCTGACGCTGCTGCATCATCCCACCCGATGTCGTGGCGATAGCTCCAACTTTGACGCAGCCGCAACTTCAACCTCAACCTCAACAAAGTCGCACTACCTGCGGCTTCCCAACCTGACGTAGCCGCAACGCCTCCAACTCTGATGTAGCCGTGACTTATATGTTGTTGCGGCCTTCACCAACGACACTATCGCCGTCCCAACTCTGTCGTGGCCGCAACTTCCGGCACTGCTGCGACCTCTCTATCTACAACTCTGCTGCGACCCTTGACTTGGACACAATCGTGGAACCGACGTTGCGGTGCGCCATGCCCACCAGCTGTTTGATGAAGTGCCCAAGGTGCATTTTGAACGGCAACCATCTTACGGTGCATCAATGACGACATAGCGATTTGCCATCGGTGGAAGAGAAGAGTGGTGACCCTCAACTAGCACACCAAATTGTGAGAACAATTATTCGAAGAAACTGTTGATCCCTAAACCTTAAACACGAAATGTAATTCGTGCGATATCGAGAAACGTGATAGTAAACGAACATACCTCCAGCCATTGATGAAGACGATGATTTCGTATACGTGCATTGAACGTCCGACGAAAACGGGATCTTTCTAGCCAATTACCCCTCCGAAGCAATGGTGTGTGTGTGTGTGTGTGTGTGTGTGTGTGTGTGTGTGTGTGTGTGTGTTTTTTTTTTTTTTTTTTTTTGAGGGGCTTGGCTTAGATAACCCATTCAAACTGATGTCTGCCCCTTATAGATAACTGTCTCCCATCAAGACGGTTATTGGGCGAGACGGTTATCACATAAAATTAATGTGTGTAATACAACATTGATATAATTTAAATGTTGGTATTTTATTAATGTGGGATCATATTTAATTATTTATAACATTCTCCCACTTGATCCCAACATTCATCAACGAAATTCTGAACCAAATACACATTAACTTCATGCTGAAGACAAAACACATGAATCATAGCGACAAGTCCTCTTAGAACGAGTATTATCTTCCAGGTATCGCAATGCATCTTATTTCATCAAAATCAGCCCATATGTGATAACATAACTTAATGAATAAACCCTATGTTTATTCTGGGTTTACTTAATGAATAAACCCCTAAGTTTATTTTAGGTCAAAATGACCGGTTTTCTCATAATAACTAAATGTGCACCTTAATTGAGAAAAACATCACAACTGAATAAGAGCTTCACAACTTTGTTCATACAAAGAAATTTATATAATGGGACCAATTCCCATTCTATCTACATGATCCTTGTAACTCCTTGGTGGCATGCCTTTAGTTAAAGGATCAGCTAACATCAATTCAGTGCTAACGTGTTCAATGACCACTTTCTTTTCTTTAACACGTTCCCTTATGGCTAAATACTTAATGTCGATGTGCTTACTTCGACTACCACTCTTGTGGTTTTTAGCCATGAAAACAGCAGCTGGATTGTCATAAAACATTCTCAATGGCCTAGCAATAGAATCCATAATTTCAAGCCCTGAAATGTAACTCTTCAACCACACACCATGTGATGTGCCCTCGAAACAGGAAACGAACTCACCCTCCATAGTGGAAGTAGCAACCAAAGTCTGCTTTGCACTCCTCCAGGAAACGGCTTCGCCAGCAAGCATAAAAATATATCCAGATGTTGATTTTCGAGAATCAACACAACCAGCGAAGTTCGAATCCGAATATCCAATTACTTCCAAGTTGTCAGTTCGCCTATACATAAACATGTAATCCTTTGTACCTTTTAGGTATCTCATTACCTTCTTTGCAGCTTTCTGTTAAGGATTTTATAGGTTGGCGGATTTCGTGAAGTTATTGGAGTCTTGAAGAAGTCAAGAGCACAAAGATGAAGTTTGAAGACTCAAGGCTCGACGGAGAAGCTCGGCACCTCAGGTATGATTTAAAGATTATTTGTGGTGATTTAAATTAATATATAGTGATTAGAAGACTTGGATTGTACTTAAAATTGATAAATTTTCAAAACTAGAAAACCTATGGATGAAGACCGGTCTTGAGGATGAAGACCGGTCCCAGTAAGCTTGATATTGCGCAGTCTTTAATCAAGACCGAACTCGATGCATCAAGACTGGTCTCAGTACCATGACAATTGCGGTTGCGTAATTCAAGACCGGTCTTGATGGCTAGAGATCGGTCTCCATAGGCTGAGTTTTTAATGACGGAAGGGTGGACCGGTTGAGGGTATCAAGACCGGACTTCCAAGACCGGTCTCCCCAATCAAGACCGGTCTCGGCATGCGTGAAAATTTCCAAAACAGGCTGATTTCAATCCTACTCTATCTCTAAGTCTTCTAACACTATAAATAGACCATGGGGGGTTCATTAATTTATATACTCAGAATTCTTAGATTATAGATCCTCTTAAAACCCTAGAAACTCCTTTTATACTTTATGATTATATTCTAAAAGCGAGTTTCATTTTTGTTGATCGTCGAGTTGATTCTAGGTTTTTCTTTGAATGTTCCTTTATGAATCAACTTGATGATTGACTAAAAGGGTTTCCCCCATCGTCTATGGTTCGTTAACGCTAAGATCACCACAAATCATCTTTTCTAATACTCGGATGGAGTGGTTGCGCGGGGAGTGCGTGTGGGGCCGAGGGCTCGGTGGACGCTTTGAGGAGTCAAAGCGTTGACGCGGCGAGGAGTTGCGGCGTGATCGGTTGAAGGATTTCAAGCGATCGAGGACCAGCGAAGGAGATCCACATTGAAGATTCGGTAAAGTTGGGTAGGGTAATCCGTATATCACCTTGTACTCACTTTGTTTCTTAGTGGATTTTTCGTGTGATCGGTCCCGTGGGTTTTTCACTCCGATTTGGAGTTTTCCCATGTAAAATCTTGGTGTGTTGATTTTATTTTCCGCATTTACTTTAAAATCGCATCGAGATTTTTAATTGGCCATTGTACACTTATTCACCCCCTCTAGGTGTTGATTACCTTTTAGATCCTTGGGACCCTATAACCTACACTTTCCAGTGATCCATACCTGGATCACTCTGATATCTACCCAATATTCCCACAGCAAAAACTATGTCAGGTCGAGTGTAGACCTGAGCATACATTAAGCTTCCGACAGCAGAAGCATATGGGATGTTTTTCATTTGTTCCCTTTCTAAATCGTTCTTCGGGCACTTGTTCAAATTGAACCTGTCACCCTTCACAATGGGTGCTATACTCGGTGAACAATCTTTCATCCGAAATCTCTCCAAGACGTTATTAATATAGGTTTCTTGAGACAGTCCCAAAATGCCTCGAGCTCTATCTCTATTGATCTCAATGCCAATGACATAAGATGCTTCACCTATATCTTTCATGTCAAAACTTTTAGAGAGAAATTGTTTCACCTCATATAACAATCCTTTATCATTGGTTGCAAGGAAAATATCATCCACATATAGGACAAGAAAACAAATTTTGCTCCCACTGACCTTCTGGTATATACATTGATCCATGACTTTCTCTACAAAATTGAATGAAGAGATAACTTCATGAAACTTTAAGTACCATTGGCGGGATGCTTGTTTCAAGCCATATATTGATTTCTTAAGCTTGCACACCAAATGCTCACCATCACTAGAGAAAAATCCTTCTGGTTGTTTCATATAAACCTCATCTTCTAGTTCTCCATTGAGGAATGCCGTTTTTACATCCATTTGATGCAATTTCTTGTCGAAATAGGCAACCAATGCCAAAATGATACGAAGAGAATCCTTTTTAGATACAAGAAAAAAAGTCTCCGTGTAATCAATTCTTTCCTTTTGAGTGAATCCTTTGGCGACGAGTCTGGCTTTATCTTTCTATGTTGCCCAATGAGTCTTTCTTAATTTTGAAGACCGACTTACAACCAATGGCCTTTTTACTATTGGGCAACTCAACCAAATCCCAGACTACGTTAGATGCCATAGAACTCATCTCTTCCTTTATGGCATTGAACCATAAATTGGAATTGTCGCAATTCATTGCTTGCAAAAATGTTTTAGGATCATTCTCAGATCCAATATTATAATCAGATTCTTGCAGCTACACAATGTAGTCACTAGGAATTGCTGACTTCTTCATTCTAGCAGATCTCCTTAATGTTGTATCAACATTCTCTTGAGGAGCGTGTTGTTCAACTAGTTGCTCAACAGTTTCTGGTAAGTGGTGAACAGTTGGATCTACTTGATCAATATCAGCAGGTTGTGGAGCTTCAATGATTGGTTGTTCAATAGCCATTTGAACTGGAGGGGCGTTATGAATAACAATCAATTTGGTACTTGAAGTGGAAAGTCGAGAATCTGAATCATCTTTCTCAAGAACAGGGTCTCGAAATCGATTGCTCCCACTAATCAAGTCATTTTCAAGAAACTTTGCATTTCTCGATTCCACAAACCTAGTGGTACGAGATGGACAATAAAATCTATATCCCTTGGACTTTTCGGTATATCCAACGAAATACCCACTTATAGTCCTTGGGTCTAACTTCTTTTCCTGTGGATTATAGATTCTCACTTCAGACGGGCATCCCCAAACGTGTACATGTCGCAAACTCGGTTTCCAACCTTTGAATAACTCAAAAGGCGTCTTTGGGACAGCCTTGGTCGGAACTCGGTTCAATATGTACACTACCTTCTTAAGAGCTTCAGTCCATAAGGACTTAGGAAGTTTTGAGTTGCTAAGCATACTACGCACAATATCCAACAAAGTTCGATTTCTTTTTTCTGCCACACCATTTTGGTCCGGAGAACCAGGCATAGTGTATTGGGCAACTATCCCGTGCCCTTGAAGAAATTTCGCAAGCGGACCAGGTGCTTGTCCATCTTCAGTGTATCTACCATAGTATTCCCCACCTCTATCTGATCTCACAATTTTAATTTGCTTACCGCATTGTTTCTCTACTTCGACCTTAAACACTTTAAAGGCATCCAATGCTTGGTGCTTATTATAAAGCAATTAGAGATACATGAAACGTGAGTAATCGTCTATAAAGGTGATGGAATATTTCTGACCATATGAGTCCATATCTGGACAACAAATATCTGTATGTTTGATTTCTTATATTTTCGTACTCCTCTGGGCACCTTTCTTTGACTTGTTGGTCTGCTTTCCCTTTATGCAGTCCACGCAAGTATCACAATCAGTAAAATCTAATGCCGTACTCCATCATTTACCAATCGCTTAATTCTATCTATGGAGATATGTCCCAATCTACGATGCCACAAAGCGAGAGGAATCTTCTTTCACAACACATCGTTTTATACCAGCGTTATCATGAACATGCATCGCATTATAAAAGACATTGTCTTGCAAATTAATTCAAAAATGACCATCAGACAAGATACCTGTTGAGGCATAAAAAATATATCTATATATATATATATATATATACATATATATATACATATATATATATATATATATATATATATATATACATATATATATACCTATATATATACACACATATATATATATATTATATATATAAAAATAAACACATAGAGGAGAATGAGTGGTGCATGAGAGGGGTCCATGCACTCGATGCATGGACAAAATGGAACCTAACTTCCCATATCCCAATACACGATCTCCACCAACTCCCCACGCGCCCACGATCTTTCTAACTCCCCATATTCCGCATGATCAGCATCCACTCCTCCCCAACTTCCCACATCCCATCGTGCGCGATAAAAAGAGGGAAGGGAGGAACCGAATAAGAACCCCTAAAAAAATTCCATTGAGAAAACACGGCCTTTGAATCTCTAAGCAAGAAACAAACCAATTCCTATTTTCCCATTCACAGAAAAAGGAAACTAAGGTAATTGATCCCCTTTTTCTCTCTCTCGTCCAAAAAGGAAAAAAAAAAAAGAAAAAAAAGCAAGGCTCTCTATCTCTTTCCCTCTTCTCTCTCTGGTGAGCCCAGTCGCACCATGCCGCCCGTGCCGCGCCGGATCCGCGCCCCTCGACTTGCCGCGCCATCATCACCGACGTCTCCTCGAAGCCGCCGCCCCCAGCCGCACCACGCCGCCCGTGCCGCGTCGGATCCGCACCCCTCGACTTGCAGCGTCATCGTCGCCGACGTCTCCTCGGCCCCGCCGCTCCTGACGCCGCCGCCCGTGCTGCGCTTCGGAACCCGCGCCGTACCTGCGCCCCGCGACTTGCCGCGCCTCGGGCCCGCCGCTCCTGAAGCCCCCGCCCGTGCTGCGCCTCGAGCCCGCCGCTCCTGAAGCCGCTGCCCGTGCCGCCCGTGCGGCGCCTCGAGTCGCCGCCCGTGCCGCCAGCACGTGCCTTCACCCTCGACACTGTCGCCGCGCCCCGGGACTCGCCGCTCCGCACGAGCCTCGGAGTGCTGCCCGCGCAGGACCCGCCGCGCCGGACTCGCGCCCCGCTGCCTGTGCCGTGCCTTGGAGCCCGTGCCGCCCTCGGATATACTCCGACGACTGCCCGCACCAAGCGGGGCCCATGCCTCGCGCGCAGGACCCTCCGCCCTCGAATCCCGCCGCCCATGCCGCCGGACCCGAGCCTCGGATCTCGCCACCATGGAAGCCGAGCCTTGAAGCCCGCTAGCCTTGAAGCTCGCCGCCATCCCGAAGCTCAGCCAAGCCTTGAAGCCGCGCGCGCCTCAGATCTGCACCGCGCTGCTCCACCTTGAAGGCCGCAGCCGCGCGCGCCTCAGATCTGCACCGCCCTCGTGGCCGAACCTTGAAGACCGCCGCCGCCTTGAAGTCAACCCCGTCTTGAACCTCGGCCGAACCCTGAAGATCGCCGCCGCGCTTCGGAGCCCGCGCCGTGAGGACCTCGCTGCCCTCACGTACCCTCGGATCGGCCCGAGGACCTCGCGCGCCCTTGGATCGGCTCAGCCTGAGGACCTCGCACGCCCTCGGATTGGCTGTGCCAGGACCGCGCAGCGCAGGATCTCAACGCCCGCGCCGTGCAGGATCCCGAGGAACCAGCCGCACAGGATCAGCCGCCCTCGGCCGTACCAGGACCGCGCCGCCGTCGTCGACAGGGGCGTGGTGCTCCGCCACCCGCCCCGGCCCTCTCCGACGAACCAGCCGTGCCAGGACCGCGCCGCCGTTGTCGACAGGGGCGTGGTGCTCCGCCTCCCGCTTCGCTGCTGATCTGCTCCGCCACCCGCTCGGATCTACATCGGCAACCAAGATGCGCCCGCCACCTGTTCGATGAAATGCCCGAGTTGGAGTTAACGGCGACGACGAAGACGACGTAGGCGAACTCCGTCTGATGCTCAGCCATCGACGTAGTCTTGACGGCGAGCCGGCGACGACGAAGACGACGAAAGCGAATTCCGTCTGATGCTTAGCCATCGACGGAGTTGACGACGAGCCGACGACGACCTTGACGACGGAGCCTTGACGGCGACGCCTTGACGACGAGCCGGCGACGACGAAGACGACGAAGGCCCGTCTGATGCCTAGCCATCGACGGAGCCTTGACGGCGACGACCTTGACGACGGAGCCTTGACGGCGACACCTTGACGACGAGCCGACGACGACCTTGACGACGGAGCCTTGATGGCGACGCCTTGACGACGACGAAATCGACGGCGAGCCTTGACGATGACCAAGACGAGGAAAGCCCGTCTGATGCTTAGCCATCGGCGGAGCCTTGACGGCGACGAAATCGACGGAGCCTTGATGACGACCAAGATGCGCCCGCCATATGTTCGATGAAATGCCCGAGTCGCTGCTAACGACTCCGTCGATGCTTAGCCATCGACGGAACGACGACGAAAACTTCGTTTGATGCTTAGCCATCGACGAAGTTGACGACGAAGGCAACGATGACGAAAATTCCGTTTGATGCTTAGCCATCGACGGAGTTGATGACGAAACGGAGTTGATGACGAAGATTCTGTTTGATGCTTAGCCATCGACGGAACGACGGCAATAGCCGTTTGATGCTTAGCCATCGACGGAGCAATTGACGAAACGCCAATTAACCATTTGACGGAATGCTAGCCAAACCATTTGACGGAATGCTAGTTAAGCCATTCGACGGAATGCTAGCCACGTGCTCGACAGAATGTCAACAAACCATTTGACGGAATGCTAGTTAAGCCATTCGACGGAATGCTAGCCACGTGCTCGACAGAATGTCAACAAACCATTTGATGGAATGCTAGTTAAGCCATTCGACGGAATGCTAGCCACGTGCTCGACAAAATGTCAACAAACCGCTCAACGGAATGCCCAAATGAACTTAATCATTTGACGAAATACTCCGTCGTCGACAGGGGTGCTACTCAAAGAGAGAGATTCACCTGATAAAGAGAGAGGGGACTTTGCTTGATCAAAATGAAATCAAATTAAAATTTCATGATATTAAATGGACATATGATTTTGAATTTAAAATTTTGATTAAATCCCACACTCGGGTTTAAATCTAATGGGCCCTAATTAAGCCCGAATTTGGAACCGAATACCCAATATCACATATTATAAACCTATACCCATTAACCCAATAAACCCGTTAACCCATTTAACCAAAACCATTATACCTATAAACCTATAATAAACCCATTAACCCATTAACATATATCCAAAACCCACATACCCAAAATCCATTTACCTAAAAAAGTCCACATCCAAAAGCCCATTTCAAATGACCCATCCATTAAGCCCAATCCAAAATAGAGGCACAATACCAAAGCCCACAACCTGTACACCCGGTCCATGAACCATGAACCATAAACCTGTACACCCGGTCCATGAACCATAAACCAAACCATATCCAAATCCAACGAACCTATGATCATGAACCATAAACCCATACACCCGGTCTATGAACCATGAACCATAAACCTGTACACCCGGTCCATGAACCATGAACCATAAACCTGTACACCCGGTCCATGAATCATGAACCATAAACCCATACACCAAGTCTATGAATCATGAACCACAAATTCATACACCAAGTCCATGAACTATGAACCAAAACCATGGACTAAACCATACACCAAACTTCATACACCATAAACCTATGAACCTAAATACTAAACCCAATTTCGACCGAAACGTCGTTAAACTAATCCTATTTCAAATTTGACCGAAATGTCGTTAAACTAATCCAAATCCCAACTTTGACCGAAATGTCGTTAAACTAATTCAAATCCCAACTTTGACCGAAATGTCGTTAAACTAATTCAAATCCCAATATCGACCGAAATGTCGTTAAACTAAACCTAAACCCAAATTTGACCGAAATGTCGTTAAACTAATCCAAACCCACTTTGACCGAAATGTCGTTAAACTAATCCAAACCTAATATCGACCGAAACGTCGTTAAACTAATCCTAAGTCTAAAACCACGACCGAAACGTCGTTAAACTAAACCCAAATTCAAACGACCGAAACGTCGTTAAACTAAACCCAAATTCAAACGATCAAACGCCTTTAAACTAAACCCAAATTCAAATGACCTAAACGCCTCTTTAAACTAAACCCAAATTCAATGATGACGCCTTTAAACTAAATCCAAATCTCAACTGACCAAACGTCGTTAAACTAAACCCAACCCATTTTTCACAAATCATCTGATCCTCTAGCATATAAAACTAGAGCCAAATCACAACCATATTCGATCAAATTCTAATTATATGTTTAGAATTGATCAAACCATTTAATCAAATTAAACTTGTTGGACTTTAATACATTTGCTCGGAGTTCAAACAAACGAAGTTAAATTAGATTCCAATACATATACTTGGAGTTTAATTTAAATTTGACTAATCCTAATATATATAATTAGGATTTAGTTAATATTTCATCTTAAGATGAATCAAAATCAAATGTGATTAAGCTCTAGTACATAAACTTAGAGCCTAATTATATCAGACTCTAAAAATATAAAATTAGAGTCTAATTCAAATATTTGAGCTAGTCCTAATACATACATTTGGGGTTACAGCTCAAATCAAACTCTATTGGGCTTTATCATATACAGTTAAAGTTCAATAAACCAAATCAAACTCTAATACATATAATTAGAGTTTAATTTGAATCAGATTCGATTAAATCCCAATACATATAGAATTTAATCAATCTTTTATCTTAGGGTGAACAGTGTTGAGCTCCAAAGCATATAGAGTCCAACAAAATTAATTTGACCATCTTAGAACATATAACTAAGATGAAATTAAACATTTTCTTTTATGCTCTGTTCATGTACACTGAGGGTATGCCCTTGGTTAAAGCTATGTAATTGAGCAATAAATTATAAATTTCCTTTTTGTCCAATTCCAGTTCATCTTCAAAGATTTCGAGGTCTCTTAATCGAAGGTACCCTAACATTTTATAGTGGTAATTAACAATAGACGCTTGCGTTTATTGGAAGCCATGGATCCACAATACCCGATAATCATATATACATATACTTAATCAATCATGAATACTACCCCAGGAAATTCAAGATAAATTTCACCGTGCGAGGTACGTCATTCGTGGTGGCAGACAAAATGGCACGCCCGGTGGGACATGGCTTCTCCTTCCATCTTTGAGACCGATGATATGCTAATAGAATTGGACGATAAATATTTAACCCATATTCGTTATTTCCTTGCAGAAGTAATGGCACCGAAGAACACTGCTACTGCTAAGGGTTCGATGCTGATCAATGCTGGTCAGGTTTACCTACCAGCATCCGTCCTCACCATTGGAGCCGCTGGAGTCGCAATCCGCCGCACCATCCCCGAGAGGCTATGGGCCGCGGCTATGGCCCCCTTCAATGCTATCACCAGCACCAACAACGACAACGCTCCAGCTCCCTGCAAGAGCAATGCTGCGGTTCCCCGCCATCCTTCTCGTGGGAGGCGCCCGAACGTCATCATCCCCAACTTTCCTCGCGTCCCCGTGAAGGAGAGGATGACCTCCAACTTTCCTCGCGTCCCCGTGAAGGAGAGGATGATCCCCAACTTTCCTCGCGTCCCAGTGAAGGAGAGGATGATTCCCAATCTTCCTCGTGTCCCCACGAAGGATATGATAAATTCCCTTAGCACTTCAAAGAAAATGGAGTTGCGGGGTAGGTTGGTGTTCCTAAACGAGAAATGAAGGAACATCGTCGCTGACATGGCTCCTAAGACGTCGATCTTCAATAGATTGACGTTCCCCAAGGATACTATATCGCCCACGACGAAGGCATTCAAGAGAAATCTTCGCCGTACTTTGAAACGGCAAGAGACGAACAAGGAAATGAAGTCTCGACAAACCCCACGTGCTAGGTTTGTCGCCGGGCTCGACGTTTTGGTCCACAACCGCTACGCACCTCTGAGGTTTGTGAGAAAGAACTCACCTACGGCTATTCTGCGCCCAGAGTCAGAAATGGCCCATCTGAAGCCTTCTTCTGCATGTTCTCGTTTGAGAAACAACAGCGAGAACTCTGTCTGCAAGCAAATATACAAAGACTTTAAAGCTGCAAAAGGAAGGATGAATATAGAGAAGAAGATAGAGAAGCCGAAGTGGCAAAGAAGGTCGACACTGTCATGGGAAGGAAGAAAGACAGAGTGAAGGCCCAAAACTCTCGCTCAAATCAAAGAAGGAAAATCTAAAAATTTGGAGATTCACACTGTGAGAGTAATAGGGCATACGCCCTCAGGTGAGGCTGTTGATGAAGATGAAACTATCCAGCAGATTCTTACAAGAGCTGCTGCAAGAAAAGCAGCAGAAGAGAAAGCAAGAGCTAAAGAAGCAAGCTCTTCGCAAAATATTGTGAATAAAGATGATCTACCTGATGATCTATCTGATCCACGAGAGGAAGAAGAGGTTGTGTTCTTCCCGAGGGATCCAAAGGATGCTGTGATTGCATCCTTGAGGAAGAAAGTTGATGAAAAAGATAGAGATATCATAAATCTCTATAAGAAGATGGAAGAGGTCATGGATATGATGTTGACTGTGCAGAAGCAAATGGAAGATCAACGGCATCAAACCAAGACTCTAGCTCGCACGGAAGCACATGTACCCCAAGTCATTGATGAACAGGCTAAAACAACTGTTCCTACAGAGACTATTACCTCTTTGACTAAAGAAGAGATTCATGATCTGATCACTTCTCAAGTTAAAGAGACGGTAGCGGGGGCAAATCCGAAGCCGAAAGGGAAAGGACACCCCTATCTATCGGAATATGACAGTATACCTTTTCCAGACGGGTATCAAGTCCCTAAGTTCAAAATGTTCTATGGTGTTGGTAATCCTGATCAACATCTAGCACATTTTAAAGCCATGTGTGGAAATACCGGGAGTAATGGGCCTCTACTCTTGCGACAATTTCCACAAAGCTTATCGGGTATAGCTTTTGAATGGTACTGCTCCCTCGAGGATGAGTCCATTAAAACTTGGACTGACATGGAAGAAGCTTTCAGAGCAAAATTCGCCACCGTTAGCGATAAGATTACTATCGCTGATCTAGTAGCTGCCAAACGAAGAAGAGATGAAACAATGCTAGATTATATTACAAGGTGGCGGAACTTAAGTATAAGGTGTGAACAACCTTTAGACCAGCCTCAAGCCGTTGGTCTTGTTATGGGCAATATTGATAACTGGATGGCTCCTTTCCTGTGCACATCTAGTTGTTCCACCTTCCACGAATTGATATTAAACGTCTCTAGACCGGAGAGAACTGATCCCCAAGTCTTAGTAAATACACAAAAGACAAAAAGGGATGATAACAAAAGAGTTGAGGCGAAGATGGCACAGGCCAGACCGGCACAGGTTAGACCGGCCCGCACGAACATGATAGAGAAAGGTAAGAAGGCAATTACCTCTGCAGTTGAACAGACCCCTGTAAAACCTATGTTTGGGGGCAATAATCCAAAAGGGTTTTCTTTAGAGGAGCGAAGAAACAAAGTATACCCTTTTAAGCGGGAGAAAGTGAAGAAAATTTTTTACGATCTTGTTAAAAATGGTCTTCAACTGCGCGAGCCAAAGAAGCTAGATGTGGTAGGGAACACTGATAATCCAAAATATTGTCTATATCATAGGCTAATTAGCCATCCAATCGAAGACTGTTGGGTTTTCAAAGACTGTGTTGAAAAACAATACAAAGCTGGCGAAATCACTCTTTCAAAGTCAGTATTGTTAGAGACACCAGTCGAAAAGACCAATTTGATTGGTGTGGGTATTGAAAATACAGAAGAAATTGAGAATGAACTTCCTCCCGAGTTTTGGAATATATTCTTATCTAAGAAAACTCGGAAGATGATGAAATACTTAAAAGAAGTTCCAGGAATAAAGTGGCGAGGCCCTTTAAACCCAGAAGTGCAGTCTCAGGATAAGCCCATGCCTCCAACTAAAAAAATTAATACTTCAGCCAAGTCGATGCGCAGAATAACTCGGGCGAAGAAGAATAAGAAATTTGTTGAGCCGGCTGAACCTCAACATAAAAAGCGGCCTATCGAGGAACACATTGACTCGATGGAAGAATATAATCAAGTTGAAAGAGAGCCTCTTCTGATTCATGATTTTATTTCCAAAGCAATAGAAGAGGCTAAGAAAAAGAAGGACTCGATAAGAAAGAAATTCCCGTCGAGGAGTGCGAAGAAAAAGGTGAGCCTTTTGGGGAGAGACTTGAGTCATCACCGCACGACGAGATGATGAGGAAATTATCTTTTACGCTAGTCACCTTAGGGAACAAGAAAAGAACCTCGAGAAGTTCATGACCAATTGGCGTAAATAAAAGAAATGACACGTCGCAACTTTCACAAGGTGAATGATAAAATATTGGACATGACAACACAACTGAATGTGATGTTCTCTATGATGATCGGGATTGAGGCTAGAGTAGAGCGTTGATGAAGATTACTCCTCTCCTCAGTCTCCCGCCGCAAAATGACAGAGAACGGAAGGTCGAGCTGTTACCAAAGCCTATAACTCGATCTTCAAATCAGCATTCGCCCGAAACTTCTCAAAAAGATAAAGGAAAAGCCCCTCTTATAGAAACCAGAGGGGAATGCCCGAGAATGGTGCCAACAGAAGGAGTTAATTCTCAGTCTTCTAACAGCAAAAATACACCCATGTATTGCCCTTTTCATCAAATGAAAGGACATAACTTAGAAAACTGTCGCACTTTTCAATATACAAGAAGGCTAAGAAATCAGTTTTCTCAAAGGGCAAGTGTCGAGCAAAATGTCAGAAGCACAACTTTGACAATCCAGGAGAAAAATAAGCACAAGACTATTCCTTACACACGGGAATCATGCCGTGTCATTACAATATCTGATGACGTGTCAGAAAGCTCTGAGCCGACCCTGGAGGCAAATCAACAGACATCCCCACCAAATGATGATACTTATGTTGATCCTTTGGAATTATATGATACTTTAACTCACCGTGATCCAATGAAGAATTTGTATAGAATGGAATGTCGCTTGATCAGAATGGAGGGAGAAATGAGGAGGCTCCACAATGAAGTTAGCCTTCTAAAGATGAATGTGAACAGTATGGCTGGCGATATAAAAGGCATAGATATTCAAATGAGAACTATAATAGACATGCTCAAAACGGATGCTGCTGAAGCATCAAAAAGATGTCGGGTTGAGACGTGCCGAGTCATAACTACGCAAGCTGATCCGGAGCAATCAAAGTCGGCAAAAGCCGAGTACGATGCAAGTTTCTATGAAGCACACATAATTGCTCAAGAGCTTAAAAGAATGTCGGCGAGAGGAAATGCAGGGCCATCTTCATTGAAAAAGAAGAAGAATCCAACCTCAAACCAAGAATCGAGGTTCACCAGAATAATGAAGCTCTAATCAAGGAAGGAAAAAAGAAAATCATCTCGACAGAGTTCTGTTCCTATCATAATACATGGGGGCACACTCTAGAAAATTGCCGCCAGTGGAAAAAGGTGCAGAATCTACCTATAGACAAGGTGAAGCCAAAGATCAATCAACCGACAGCTCCCGAATCCAAAAATCAACGATGGAAGAAACATCTGCCGCGATTTGAGAAACAACAATCCATGACTCTAGAAGAATTCAGAAAAGTATGTTATGATGCTTTTGATGATATGAAATTACGCTGTTTTTGGTGTGGAGCGAGAGGTCATGCTTATGATGTATGCGTGAAATTTTGGTTACAACTCAAAGAGTCATGTCGGGTAATAACAATCTCCGAAGAGCAATCTGAAGACTCTGTAAATCAAAGAAATAGGGTTAGACAATCTGCTGATGCACTTGAAGATGGTGATAGTGCCTGGGTAGCATACAATACTCTAAGCAGGGATTGCGGCGCAAGGAGAATGGAGTATCGCCTTCTTGAGATAGACAATGATTTGAGGAGAGTGCAGATTGATGTACGCACTCTCGCAACAAACGTAGATTGTGTGGCCATGACAATAAAAGAGATACTCAATAAATTGAATACCGAGGAAAATAAAGAAGCTGAGGATTCTCTCCAGATTACACTGAAGTCTGGAAAAGTATTACCTGAAAGGCAAGGGCAGCCACAAAATAGTAAGGATAAAGAAATTCAGATAAATCAAGAGGCACCGACTTCATCAAATCAAGGGAGATTATCGAAGATTGAGTATAACATACTTTCTCATCTAAGAAAAGTGCCTGCCTTGTTGAGTGTATATGATGCCCTAATGATGTCTAAAGAACTACGGGACGTACTCATTTACGCTTTACAAAATCCCGAGTCATTTTATGTGTGAGTTACGGGGAAGCCCCAAGGATCTATCTAGATTGTATCAAACAACACCTAGAGGGGGGTGAATAGGTGTAAAGGCCAAAAACCACAAATCTCGATGCTTTTAAAAAGTAAATGCGGAAAATAAAAAACACACCGAGATTTACATGGGAAAACTCCAAACTCGGAGTAAAAAACCCACGGGACCAACACGCGAATAAACAATCAATAAGAGAAAAGATTACAAGGTGATACCGAACTCCACGGACTCGACCTCTCTAACTCTCCTATGGATCTCCGCGCACTCCACCGAGTTGTCCACGATCACGTCCGAATCCACGAACGCCACGTTCCGAATCCACGAAACGCCTTGCTTCGAATCCACGAAGTCTTCAATACGCCGAATCCACGACGCCACGCTCCGAATCCACGAAGTCTTCAATCACGCCGAATCCACGACGCCACCATGAATAGAATCATGAATTTGGTGATCCTTCGTTGGAGTATCGATGAAAACCGGGAACGAGACCTCCAAGCGAAGCGTAGATCAAATCGACATATAATTGAGAAATTATGATATCTCGATTTGATCTAGAATAGGCTATTTTGTAGAAAATAGGTTTTAGATGAATTTCTAGCCTCTAGGGTTTCTCAAACATGTATCTTCATGTTGTGCATAGAATTAGAGAACCCCAAGACCTTATTTATAGGTGTAGAAAACATAGAGATAGACTAGGATTTGAAAACCTGTTTAAAATCAATTAGAAAACATAGAGATAGACTAGGATTTGAAAACCTGTTTAAAATCAATTAGAAAACATAGAGATAGACTAGGATTTGAAAACCTATTTAAAATCAATTTTGTCCATATATTCAATTTAAAAACATCCTAAATCTTCCAAACACTTTTAAATATTTATAAATCATCATCAATAATATTTGAACTTACCGAGCATTGTGAATTTATGTTTTGAGTCTTCGAGTCTTCGATCTTCATCTCTTCTTCTTTAAACCTTCAAGACTCCGGACTCGCTTCAAGAAATATGCCAACATAAAATCCGTAACAATCTCCCCCTTTGGCAATTTCGTGACAAAACCCAAAATTACATCACAACGCTCAACTCACAAAAAAAATGAAATTCATTGCCATCACCAAAACAATGAACTTCTCGCGTGAAAGATCCAAAGAGAAATACAAAATAACACTTTTAAAACTCCTAAACAAACTCTATGACTTAGACGCAACTAGGAGTCTTGAAGAATTGATTTCCTGCAAAACAAATTTTCAACAAATATTCAAAAATATTTTATACCTCTTCTCCCTCTTTGTTCTTTTCTCCAACTTCTCGTTGTTCAAAAATATTCTCTCCTTCTCCCTCCTTAATCTCATCATGTCTCCCCCTTCGTGTATGCGTCAAACACAAATAGAGAGAAAAGCAAACTAGCAAAAAGAAAGTAGTGATGTCATAGTTACAAATCTTGATACCAAAAATAAGGAAACTAGAAATAGTCCTAGGAGAGAAAAGATAAAATATAAATAATGAAGCTCAAAAAGATAAAATCACTCAGTGTACTCCTCATCAAAAATTTTGCCTTGTTTTCTCAAAAATCCTTCAAAATTAGATTAATTTCATAAAAATTAAAAGTTGTACTCCAAAAATTATTACGATGAAGATAAAATATTAAGCGATTTCAAAAGATATCAAAACATCAAAATTTGATATTAAAAATAATCTAATGTTTTAAAGTCATCAAGATGCAAATTGATGAAAAATAACTTCTAGAAATTTGGCAAAATTGACACCAATTTGTCGCAACCCGTTCAAAATAGAGATTTAACTAATAAACACCTAGGGTGGCTCTTTGAGTATCTTTTTCATTCTATCACCTTATATCACCGAAAATTCTAAAATATTCATATATATTTTTTTCAACCTTTTCGGTTTTTCATATAATTACCCATGAGGTAGCTTCACACACGTACCAGACGACCGGGGTGGTAGCTCTTTCCTACATGTGGTGGTAGTTTTCACACTCCTTTCGGATGTAACTCTTTCCACATCTTTTATACTTAGGAGTTTCTCCTCTTTTTTTTTAATATTCAAACTCCCCTAAATTAGACAATCACACAATAGAAAATAATTTTGACGAATCTTAGTCAATTAGCAAATATCCATCAATTATATTCAACATTCACTACCAAGATGAATTAATTACTAATAGATTAAAATTAATTTCAAAATTTTGATGAAAGTATGTAAGAAGAAATCATATATTAAATTATCGTCAAGATAATAAAAAGTGGAGTGAAACCGATAATTAATATGAATTTAATTCAATTTGAATTGACTTTAGATACCGGTTACGACTCTTTTAAAATCCTTTACTCTCTCTAATTTAATGATTTTCAATCATCTCCTTTCTCAAAAATTTTCAATCAAATTAAAAAGGGTTATTTACATACAGGTCCCTGCAAACATAGTCAATTGCGGAAATATCCCTGCAAAAGCGAAACTAGGTGAGATGTCCCTGCAAAAGTCCAAAAGTATGCAGATATGTCCTCACCTAGTTTCGCTTTTGCAGGGATATTTCCGTAATTGACTATGTTTGCAGGGACCTGTATGCATTTGACCCAATTAAAAACTCCCCAAAGACCTTTCCTTAAAAACGATTTTCAAAACAAATTTTAAAGATCAAACCTCGTCTAATCATGTAATGTAATGAAAGAAAAATATGTAATATGCACCAATCAAAACATTACATAAACAATAAAAACAAACTAAGACGAAAAGCAAGGAAAGATATCACTTTTCCGGATCCAAACTTGTCGGATCTTTCGTTGGCTTTGCTTGTCGACGTTAGGTTTGAGTTGCTTTGATTTTGGATCAACCGTTGGTCGTTTCGTTGCTTGAAGCTTCGGTTGGTGTTGTCGTTGAGGCTTTGAATTAGAAATTCGGTTCCCTTGATGGTTCGGTTTTGAGATCCAATTCGGTTGTGGGTTCGGTCGAACTCGCCGTTGCTCCTTAAAAAATCGGTCCGAAAGAGGCACTCGACTCAAATTAATTTTCTTTTGATTCCAAGGGAAAGCCGAGTAGTAGATTATGCCGATTGAGGTTTCGATGTTGCCGATCGATTTTTCTTATCCTTATTCGGGCAACACTTTTTGATGTGTCCTTTGATGTCGCATCGGTGACACACCTTTTTCTTCGAATTTGTTGAGACATTAGATGTTGACGTTCGATCCTTCTCAACATAGGTTCGTTCGTATCCGAGGCCCAACTTGTTCGTTTGACCTAACCCAAGCATATGATCCAATTTCTTCGATCCAGGAAGAAAATTGTTGAATGTCGGACTTGAGTTGATGAACTTCCTTGGTCAACTCTTTGTTGGATTTGTGCGATTCCTCAAATTGATGCTCCAAAAATTCAACTTTGTTCTTAGAGGATTTGATCGTTAAATCCGCTTCATCTAGCTTCTTTTGGAGGACCGAATTGTTATTCAAAATTGATTCCCTCTCCTCCTCAAGAGCTTTATTCGATGTCTTCAAATTATTATTCTCCTTTTCAAGTTCCAATAGACGACGCCTTAACTTTTTATTGAACTTCGCCATCTTTTTGGATTCGACGAGGAGTTGATGATACGCTTCCGCTAAATCCTCGTCATTTGATTCCTCTCACGGAATCCAACTCCACATCTTCTTCCTTTGATGTTTTCAACGCAACCCCTATACTTTTAGAAAAAAACTTGGAAGAAGATTGGTTAGTAGGAAAAGTCATATCATAAGTTTGCAACACACCTACTAAATCTTCGGCCATTAGATAGCAATATATCTAGATCCCGCTCTGATACCAATTGTGAGTTACGGGGAAGCCCCAAGGATCTATCTAGATTGTATCAAACAACACCTAGAGGGGGGTGAATAGGTGTAAAGGCCAAAAACCACAAATCTCGATGCTTTTAAAAAGTAAATGCGGAAAATAAAAAGCACACCGAGATTTACGTGGGAAAACTCCAAACTCGGAGTAAAAAACCCACGGGACCAACACGCGAATAAACAATCAATAAGAGAAAAGATTACAAGGTGATACCGAACTCCACGGACTCGACCTCTCTAACTCTCCTATGGATCTCCGCGCACTCCACCGAGTTGTCCACGATCACATCCGAATCCACGAACGCCCACGTTCCGAATCCACGAAACGCCTTGCTTCGAATCCACGAAGTCTTCAATACGCCGAATCCACGACGCCACGCTCCGAATCCACGAAGTCTTCAATCACGCCGAATCCACGACGCCACCATGAATAGAATCATGAATTTGGTGATCCTTCGTTGGAGTATCGATGAAAACCGGGAACGAGACCTCCAAGCGAAGCGTAGATCAAATCGACATATAATTGAGAAATTATGATATCTCGATTTGATCTAGAATAGGCTATTTTGTAGAAAATAGGTTTTAGATGAATTTCTAGCCTCTAGGGTTTCTCAAACATGTATCTTCATGTTGTGCATAGAATTAGAGAACCCCAAGACCTTATTTATAGGTGTAGAAAACATAGAGATAGACTAGGATTTGAAAACCTATTTAAAATCAATTAGAGAACATAGAGATAGACTAGGATTTGAAAACCTGTTTAAAATCAATTAGAAAACATAGAGATAGACTAGGATTTGAAAACCTATTTAAAATCAATTTTGTCCATATATTCAATTTAAAAACATCCTAAATCTTCCAAACACTTTTAAATATTTATAAATCATCATCAATAATATTTGAACTTACCGAGCATTGTGGATTTATGTTTTGAGTCTTCGAGTCTTCGATCTTCATCTCTTCTTCTTTAAACCATCAAGACTCCGGCCTCGCTCCACGAAATATGCCAACATCAAATCCGTAAAATTATGCTCATTTTGCCGAGGTGAATATGAAAGAGGCACTATACTCCAGACATATCGCCAATGTCATTTTCACCGATGAGGACATGCTGTTGGGCACTGCTCATCACAACAGGCCATTATATGTGACTGGGACAAGCGATGGAGAGAAGATTAATCGTATTTTAATCGATCGGATCCTCAATCAACATTTTGACTCTAAGAACTTTGAAAAGCCTAGCTCTGAATGTCAATCATTTGTCCTCAGAAAGAATTTTGATTCAAGGCTTTAATCAACATAGCCAAAAAGCTCTCGGGTCGATCATTCTTCCTATCAAATTTGGAGCATTACGGACCGATGTAAAGTTCTATGTGATAAATGCAGATACTTCGTACAAAGCATTATTGGGACGGCCTTGGTTGCACGAGTATAATGTTGTCCCCTCTACTCTTCATCAATGTTTGAAATATATCAAGGATGGAGAAGAATTCAGAGTTGATGGTGATATACGCCCATTCGGAGTGCATGAGATACGATATGAAGATGCAAGATATTTTGCAGAATCTGAAAAAGATATAAAATTGTCTCGCGAACTTGAAGAGGGTAAAGTTCAGAGCGATAGAAAATCCTCAAAGGGAAAGATAAAAATTGAGGATAATAAAGAAAACGCGATTCCACACTTCTAAGTGATTCAAGATTCCGATGATGAAGAACAATTGAGAAAAATGTTGGAAACATTTTTTTCTAAATTAAACATGCCCTGGGGAGAAGACTCATCAGAGGATGAAGAGATTTTCTTGACATCCGAATCAAATATGTTCATAAGAACTCCTGAATTGATTGAGGATTCCCTAACTATCACTAGAGTTCCAGATGGACATATAAAATCTCTTCATATGTGTGAGCTAATAAAAGTGGACGATCTAAAAACTTTCTTTGTACCTCCTCGAGTTGAGAAAGTCAGGGGAAAAGAAAAAATAAAGAAAGGGATCCTCTTTTATAAGTCAGATGATTATAAACCCTCTGATCTTATCAAGCTCGACAACTCTGATGAGGAAATATATGAGGACGTCAACATACCAGCATACTTTTCGAAAAATCTCAAAAACATGATGAATAGCTCAGGATTTTCTACAAGAAGATCACGGGCTAATCGAAATTTTTTTCAGAAAATGTGGAATCCACCGCAAAAAAGAGTTGTGCTTCCAAATGCGCGAACAGTACACACAAGAGGGCTAGGATATCATCAACCTGCTCGGGTGTCTTACAAAGAGAGCGTTGGAATAACAGCTTCTGAAACAGCTCAACTCAATCTCATGCCTCCGACGACAGAGGTAACCCATAATGATTCATCTGCCATACGACATACCTGCACTATGATTACAGTAAAGGATATGGAGCAAGATGAGGAAATCGAGCCAATAAAAACAGAGCTTCTGGATTTAAAAGATGCTCCACAAGAGCTTGAGGACGGGGGGCAAGCCACCATTGATGAGCTTTTAGAAATAAATTTGGGCACTGAAGACACTACACCACAAATCATTTTTGGTGGCACTATTTTGGTGGCTCTTCTAAAAAAAGCCAGTAAAAGTTAATTATTAGTGGCACTTTTATATAAATGCCCTTAAAAATTAATTATTGATGGTATTTTTATATAACTGCCACTAATATGATAATTAATGATCTACTTAAATATTTTTTAGAATTCATACGTCACATCAGAATTTCATAATTGAAAAAAACTGCCGGCTATCAGCTAAATCGCATGGCGGTCTTTTTTTCGGTTTCGCGCGTAACAAAAAAAAAAACCCTATTCAAAAGCCCTTATTCTAGATTAATTAATTATTTTGAGAAAACCCACTTCCCACCTCCATCCGCCAGAGGCTTCTTCCCCAAATCCTCTTTTCCCTATACTCCATCTCCATCGACGACGGCGATAAATCCCCGCATCGCTCTGTGACACCGCCGCATTTCGCTCCCTCGCCCACCTTGATCTCGTGTTCGCCACCGCTCCCTCTTCGGCTCCATCCCTTCTGCGTTCGCCACCACTTGCCGGAATATTCCCTTCCTCGTCGTCCGCCGCAATCGTTCGCCGCAGTTGCTTCCGTTTTGGCGTGGGAAGATGAGGTCCTTCGTCCCTTTGTCGATTATGATAGTTTTTTAGATTTTTATTGTTTGTTTTTGAATGGGTTTAGATTTTTTTTTGGATCTTTGTTCTGAAAATTTATGAAACTTACAATTAATTATGACACATATTGGAAAAATAATCCTTTCACGAAATTGGGAGTAATTTTAGCAGATTTTTGTTAAATGGTTAATAATTACTTCAAATTTAATAGTTGTACACTATTTTATAGAGAATAAAACTGGATTAATTCATGCATTTAACAGAGTCATCAAATTTAACGAAGTTTTTAATTTAATTTACTACAGAATCTAAAGGAAAAAAATTAAGTTTAGGTTTCTATTTCATACTGGCCTATAATTGAGAAGTTTTCATATATATTTTAATTTTTACTTGCCATACAAATCTCCCAAATGCTTTATTTTGGATGATTATATGAACTCCCAAATGCTGGGTGTTAAGAAAACTCCTTTTTGTGCACTTTAAATGAATAAAAAATTTATTGGTCGTGCATGCTCACCTACCAACTTGAGAACAGTTTATAGCTGTAAAGCTTCAATGCTACAATTGTGTGAAATTAAAAGTATGAAGATACTGAAATTTGTAATTTACATTACTGTTTATTATCTTAACATTTGGAATGCGCAATTAAAATGTACACATATGCACTCAAATGGTAAAATTTTGTGAGCTTTTGAATGATTTGTTACTAATGCTCACTCCTTTATCATAAAGCTACCAGATTGCTATGATTCCCAGGTCTTGGTCAAATCCTATTTCTTTTTTATTCAAATTTAATTATTTTTTTAATTGATCGGACCTAGCACAATTGGCTAAGGGATTGAAAGAGTTGGTACCTATAGCCTCAAATTCGAATCCTAATTGTTTCATTTTTTTTTAATTGAATTCATTTTTAAAGAATAAACAAAGCAAGTATTTACCTTTCTCTAAAAAAAATTACCATATTTTATTCTACTTTTCCTCTTCTACCAGCCGGCAGGTGAGCTTTCCATGCTATGTGATGCCGAGGTCGCCCTCATTTTTTTCTCCTTTTTTGCATAATATCTCTATACTTCTCTATCTTTTATTCCTTTTTGAATGTGAAGGCATGGTAGGGAATTGGAAATTTATCAAGCAATGCCAACCTTCATTATTCAAAGAGAGAACAGAGGTATTAAGTCATTTCTATTGTCCAATTAGTTTGTTCTTTATACATAGCTTTGACTAATAATGGATGGTGCATGGGGATCAAGATTGGATGCAAGAACATATTGGGATCTACTAATTTGACTGTGAAATCTTTTGAGTCTCAACACATCGGGATAAAAAAATGTGATGTCGCCTCGAACTTTTAGAAGATTGTAAAAAAATGTGATGCCGCCACTTGCCAAAATATTCCCCTCCTCGTTATCCACCACAGCCGCTTCCGTTGCAGCATAGGAGGATCTGATCCTTCGCGTATTTGCTAATTCTCTACATTTTCCCTAAATCTGAGTGTGGTATGTGCATGAAAACTCTTTAAATTACTTATAGGAAGGTAAGACACGTGGAGATGAAGTTTCAGCATAAAGTAGAAATGTCTGATTGAAGAGTGTGGAGCTTGTCATAATTGGATGTGATTTATGATGCAATCTTTATTTTTCAATTTTATTGTTTAAGTATTTAGATCAACTGTTGTTATGGTTATTGCTTGTCTGTAAAATTTTGCTTGGTGTACTTATCAAAAGTTGTAGTTTTATTCTCCCCAATTGCTTCCATAAAATTTTAGAATTGAAAGCAAGATTGGGTACCTTTTGAATCAATCAAGATCTTAGGAGGTAAACAGCTTAATTTTATTAGGCCATGTATTATGTGAATCTTGAAGAAAGCCATCCACTTGCATACTTCTTTTTACTTCTTATGAGAATGCCAAATTCTAATTTAATATGTTGAATTTGTTATTTATATTAGAAAGAGTTTCTCTTCAGGAAATGAATATTCATGGTATGGTCAAACACAAGACTTCTCATTCTAATAGGCAGCAGGAGTAAATTGTGAAACATTTTCCATATGCAGCCAATGAACAAAGGTGCTTATGGCCCTTCTTATTGTGGTTTCCTTTTGAAAATAGCGTTTCTCATTTTCTGCTTTGCACATTCATTACTTAGTTTTATCTTAATTCCATGTCTTTACTTCTCTTATTTGATCCATTCTTTAGCATTTATTTCTATCCAGCCTTTGCTCTGTCATCGGATCATAAAGCTTTGGCTCTTGAAGTTGATAACCAACAAGTTAAAGGTGGCCGGAGATAGAGCTGTTCATTCGTACTTGCACTCCTTAAGGTCACTAGCTATTTCAACTAATACTTTCATGCTAAATAATTCACATTATTTAAATAATTACATAATACTTTGCCTTTGAGATGGCTAGAATTTATTTATTTTATGAGCCAAAGCTCATAAAATCCTATAGCAATTGATCTGGATTTTTGCCTACTTTATAATTTATTTATTTTATATTTAAGCATAAATCAGTTGTTGGGTGTTTCTCTGTTTTTTTTCTTAGCTAGTATACTTGTCCATGCTCATAATTTCTGATATTTGATGTTCTTGTAGGCCAATGCACGAGATCCCTTTTTCAACAGATGATGGGGCAAAGCTCTCTTGTCAAGTAATTGATCTCTTTATTAAATTTGAAATCATATTATGACTCAATGAATAAGTATATTTCACATATTCTCTTGATATTAATTAATTTTTGTATTATTTATTTTTCCTAGTTATCTTCCTTGCTTGCTGAAGTTGGTCTCAACATTCAAGAAGCACATGTGTTTTTTATTATTGATGGTTCCTTAGATATTTTTGTGGTTGATGGCTGACTTTTGGAGGTAATTCTGTATCTTTGTTAGTTAGAGAATTGTATCATGATTATTTTTTTATTCTTGTCAGTTAGTTCTCTTTTGCACTATGGCATGTCTGTCTGTGTATGTGTAGCTTAAGTACTTAGTTGTACTAATATTTTTTATTACATGTTCTAAATGAAAGTTAAAGAATTAGAGTTTAGTGTTTTATTAGCAGTCTAAATCTCACTTTATGCTATCAAAAGATGATTATGATTTGTTTGGAGGACTTATGTTTAGTAAGGATCCTTATACTATCATAGGAGGTTAAAGATTAGGTCAAAAATATATATTTGGAGTATATAAATTAATTAATGTTGCATATTTTAGCAATTTTCTCAGTTAGAATTGTTCAATGTAACCTTGGGTTTTTATGTTATTTTTTTTCTCTAATGCAGGTTAAGCCAGTGAGGTGAAGCAATCTATTGGTCGATCACAACACTTCAACTCCTTCATTTTGTTTAGGAAAAAATATGTGATTGGAGTTATGAGATCGACTGAAGTACTACATTTTATGTTTATTGTAGATGCAGATCGAAATTGTTTTTTTGTGAAACTTTGAAAAGTTGTTATTTTGTACTTGATTTTGGCTACTAAAATTTGTAGCATGATGTCATTTGTTTGTGTTTAAATTCTTTTATGTGAGCAAATGTATTTGAGATTATTATTTTATTTGCCTGTGTCTAAATATCTTTCATAATCTTCTGTATTAATATGGAATACATATTTTAGCTAACTAAATTATTATTTTATTGAGAATATATGAATTTCTATTCATCTAATTACAAAAATATAATAATGCAATATAAATTTAAATTTTTGCTGGCACTTTTTTTTTGTTGGGTATTAAATTATGAATTATAATTTTGTATTTATTGCCAGCATTATTAAGTGCCGCTGAAAATATAAATAGCCGGCAGTTTTGAGTGCTAGAAAAGAATTTTTTTCCGGCATTTATGAGTGCCGCTATAACTTTGCTGGCATAAAGAATTGCCGCTGCAAATAGAAATAGCCGGCAGTTTTGAGTGCCAGAAAAGATTTTTTTTCCGGCATTTATGGGTGCCGCTATAAATTTTTATAGGTGGCAATTTAAAGTGCCGGTTTTTTGTCATTTACCGGCTGTTGACAATAAGTGCCGGCAAAAGAATTGCCGACTGACTTTTAACCGGCACTTTCGACTGCCGCAAAGAAGTGCCGGGAAAAACTTTTGCCGGCACTTCTTATACTTTTTCCGGCAGTTTAAATTGCCCTTAAAAGACCTTTTTGGTGTAGTGAGAAGATCGAAGACCCACTTATATCAGTGCACTGCTTTCAGAAAAAGATCAAGATATGATGAAAACATTGTTGATAGAATATAAAGACTGCTTTGCTTGGACATATAAAGAAATGCCCGGTCTAGATCCAAGTGTGGCTGTTCATAAACTTGCTCTTAGCCCAGATGTGGCTCCAGTTAAGCAAGCTCCAAGGAGGACAAGAGTTGACTTAGAAGATGTAGCATATCGAAAATTCGACGATAAGATCGGACTTTGGCCAAATTGACTAAAGTACGAAGATGAAATAGTTGGACGTGTTCCAATTGCCATTCCAAACTTCTTGGAAGGGTTAGAAGATAATCTAAAAGAGTTAAAAGGGTTTTGGCGTTGTTCGGCGCGAAGTAGAGTCGAAGCATTGCGAAAAACACAAGTGCAGGCATTCGTAGGTACGGGCAAAGTTTCTGTCTGGTATAGCAACTTTGACCGAGAGGAAGAGCTCTCGGGTTTGAGAATTTTATGGCCCATGCATCTGCGGCCGGGTGTACGTTGGTATAGCATCACACCGAGGAAGGAGAGAGCTCTCGGGTTTGGTAGTTTCTTTGGCCCATACAGTGCAGTCGCCCATACTGGTATAGATCTTTGCGAAAGCAGGGAGGTTGCTCTCGGGTTTACGCCACCGTAGCACCCCATACGTCTGAGATCTCCCCCATAGGTATGGGATGGTCACAATGACGGTTGTGAACTGCGCGAAATAAAAGAAGTTGAGGGGCTTTTTGGCTATTGTTACAACACAATAAGCTCTCCTTTCACTCACTTCACAGCACACACACACTCACTCTCTCATTTCTTTCTTTTGTTCCCTTTCTCTCTCTAGAGGAGCTCTAGGGCAAGGGAAGAAGAAGGAGAAGAAGTTGGAGGAGAGGACTTTGGAGCTTTGGGAAGGCTTCTTGGAGGTCTTGAAGCTCTCCTACAAGGAGTAGTTGGAAGAGCTTTGCACTAGAGGTAAGAGTTCTACAAGTTTAACTCTAGGGTTTCGATTTTAGCTTGATGTTTGGAGTTTCTAGCTTCTTGCTAGTGTTAGAGGCATGCTAGGGCTATGAACACCATGAAAGCTCCATGAGAGCTCAAGTGCTCTCATGGTGATTTCTTAGGGTTTGTTGTAAACCCCAAATGGATGGTTCTAATGGGTCAAGGATGGTGTTAGGGAGCTTCTAGGTTGATCTAAAGCTATATTTTGCTTGTGAATGAGATCAAAACCCTAGGTTGGACATAGGGCATGGTTGGAGCACCCAAATTTGGGGCTTTTGAACATAGGGGTTCTTGGGTCAAATTGACCTTGTAGAAACCTAATTGGGGGTATTCCCGACGCGTGGGACAACTCCGTTTAATTAAACGAAAATCCGATATAGGGGCTACTATGTAAAATGGCCTGATTAGGTTCACTTTTAAACTGCAGGTTTTTACCTAGGCCTCGGTAGGTCGTGAAACTTCTTGGGCATCCTCACAAAATTATTTTAAGGTGGGGGGTGCATTCCGGAATCATCGAATTCCCTTCTATGTCTATTTCACCTTTTTGAGCATGTTATATGTATAGTATATTCATGCATGATAGGGTAGAGGTTAATTATGCTATGGTTGAACTTCGATTATTGTTCTAGTATGAGAATGAACTTAGAGATTGTAATGGAACCATAGAGGCATGAGAATTAGAACCCTACTTGTGTGAATATAGGATGGACTTGATCTTAGTCAACAAAGGTGATATTGAACATAGAGACAAGATTGGCATTGAGACAACCTTAGTTAAACATAGTTTAACTTAGTGGCATTATGGCAAGAATGATATACATGATTAGGTAGAAAACCTATCATTGACAATGGCATGGTAACTAGTGGCTATGAATCCTCAATGTGAGGAATAGATCGATACTCTTGACAAGTCTTGGCTTGAGGGAGGTAGCTCCTCCTCAAGCGGTGAGTTCCGGAACAGTCACCTAGGGGATCGTGGCCCCGACGGACGGTCCCTCGGGTCTTGTAGGCTTAGAGCCTCCCCGTTCAGTGAGGGATTTTGGGTCTTGAGTTTGTTGGGGTTAACTATGTTAACCGGCAAGATTGGGTAATGAGCCAAGTAAAGTAAAGTAAAGTATGGTAACGAGCATGCATGCAAACATATCTAAATTCGATTATCTATCTATCCGACTCTTTCTTGCATAGTATTAGCATTTATATAGTTGGTTACTATTTCATTTCCGTTGAAATACTTATGCCGGATAGACCTAGTGGGTAAGTCGGCGGGGTCGGTTGCGAGCCCACTGGGAACTTCGTTGTAGTTCTCACACCACTAACCCCACAGGTCCTAGCACGAGCGGGGCAGCGGAGGACCGGGGCAAGGGGTTAGCGCCATAGCTAGTGGCCACCGTAGTCTTGCATCTAGTCATTTCCTTTTTGTTATACTTGTATCAACCTTACTTTGTTGAACTATAGATGTCAAGTTGTAAACATTCAAGTAATTTTTGGGAGATGACAAATGTAAAAAGAAATGATGTATTGAATGCTAAAAGAATGTAATAGATTAGTTTACTTGTATTTGGTTCAAATGTAATCAAGTTCATGTATGGTTTATATTCTAGCTTAGTGCTTACTCTTCCGCTGTGTTGTTGTTGCTTACCTTCGTGTAAGCCTTGTATAATTGAAATTCTCTTTGATTGTCAAATTATACTTGTTGTTAGAGCCTTGGGCGGGCAGGGGTGGCCCTGTTCGCTCGGCGTCTGTTGACGTGGCCCGAACCCGACCAAATAGGCGGGTTGCGGGGCGTGACAGAAGAACAGATCATAGCAGAAACTAAAAAGCTTATTGAAGCAGGGTTCATCAGAGAAGAAAAATACGCTGATTGGATCGCAAGCATAGTCCCAGTAAAGAAGAAAAATGGTCAAATTCGCGTATGCGTCGACTTTCGAGATGTAAATAAAGCATGCCCAAAGGATGATTTTCCACTGCCAGTCACTGAACTAATGATCGATAACACTTCAAGTTACGAGATGTTTTCTTTCATGGATGGTTCCTCTGGATATAACCAGATAAAGATGGCACCTGAGGACGAAAAACATACTGCTTTTAGAACTCCAATTGGCATATACTGCTACAAGGTTATGCCCTTTGGTCTAAAAAATGCAGGAGCCACTTATCAAAGGGCTATGACAGTAATTTTTGATGACTTGCTCCACAAAACTGTTGAGTGTTATGTTGATGACTTGGTTGTCAAAACTGTAAACAAAGCAAATCATTTTGAAGACTTAAGAACAGTTTTCATCAGGTTAAGAAAATATAATCTGAAAATGAACCCTCTCAAATGTGCATTTGGAGTTTACTCAGGTAAATTTCTTGGGTTTATCGTTAGACATAGAGGAATCGAAATAGACCCTGCAAAAATTAAGGCCATCATGGAATTGCCGCCTCCAAAGAATTTGAAGCAACTGCGATCCTTTCAAGGAAGATTGGCATATATTCGAAGATTTATATCAAATCTATCTGGCAGAATTAAACCATTTTCTAAATTGGTGAAAAAGGATGCGCCTTTCATATGGGATGATGATTGTCAAATAGCATTTGACGATATTAAGAGATATTTATTAAGTCCCCCAGTGCTTGCTGCCCCTATTCACGGCAGGCCATTAATTTTATATACGGCAGCACTTGAAGGATCGCTCGGTGCACTTCTTGCTCAAAACAATGAAGAAGGAAAGGAAAGTGCTTTATACTATCTCAGCAGGATGTTAGTGGGGGCAGAAAATTCCTACTCACCAATCGAAAAGCATTGTCTAGCCCTTATATTTGCCGTTAAGAAATTAAGACATTATATGTTGGAACACAAAATCCACTTAATTTCGAAGGTGGATCCGCTTAAATTCTTAATGACTGGAAGATTGGCGAAATGGGCTGTTATACTCCTTGAATTTGACATCACTTATGTGCCACAGAAGGCCATCAAAGGTCAAGCACTTGCTGATTTTTTGGCTGCACACCCAATTCCAGATGACTCACCTTTGATCTGCGATTTGCCTGATGAGCACATCATGTTTACTATGGAAGACCAACCCTATTGGAAAATGTATTTCGATGGCGCGTCCTCAATTCAACCAGCTTTCAGTCCAAATATCCCTCAGATTAAGGCCGGGATAGGGTTTATCTTTGTAACACCTGAAGGAGGCATTTTGAGATACTCATTAGCCCTTTCTGAGCCTCGCACAAATAACGAGGCTGAGTACGAAGCTCTTATTGCTGGTTTAGAAATTGCAATCCAGTTGAACATACAAAAATTGCATATCTATGGAGACTCCCAATTAATCATCAACCAAGTTGAAGGGGAGTTTAAAGTACATAAACCTGAGTTGATCAAATATCAAATGAAGGTGAAATGTCTTATAAAGAAAATCCCATGGATAAAAATAGAAAAAGTGTCCAGGGCTATGAATGGAAAAGCTGATGCCTTGGCTAAATTGGCTAAAGAGCTTGCTGATCCTACCAAGGATGAAGTCCAAATAATTATACGGAATCGAAAAATATTGTCCCCAGCTGACTTAAATCAAGAAGAAGATACAAAGGAAGCTGAAGTTGCAACCATCGATATAGAAGATGACTGGAGAGAACCGTTCATCGATTTTCTCAAATATAATAAACTGCCAGAAGAAAAGTCAAGACAGGCACAAATCAAGAAAAGAGCAATGCGATATGTATTCGTTAATGATGAACTTTATCGCAGATCTTATGATCAATTATGGCTTAAATGTTTGTCACCAGATGAGATTAAACAAGTCATACACGAAGTTCATTCTGGCATTTGTGGTGCGCACCAATCAGGACCAAAAATGCGCCTTAAAATTAAACATTTGGGGTATTATTGGCCAACCATGATACAAGATTGTATGATGTATGCTAGAAAATGCCATCAATGTCAAATCCACGGTGACTTCATTCATCGGCATCCAAATCCCTTGCACCCTACAATCGCTTCATGGCCATTTGATATGTGGGAACGGATGTGATAGGACCTATTAATCCACCATCTTCCAGGGGGCACAAGTTTATTCTCGCTGCTACAGACTATTTTTCTAGATGGGTTGAGGCAATCCCGCTAAGAGAAGTCAAAGCAGATGATGTCGTCAAATTCTTTAGAGAAAATATTTTATATCGATTTGGAGTTCCAAGACAAATTATATCTGATAATGGAACTGCTTTCAAGAGTTTCAAAGTCAGTAGATTTGCTACTCAACATAAAATTGATTGGAGGTATTCTTCGATATATAATGCAAGGGCTAATGGATTGGCTGAAGCTTTTAATAAGACTTTGATAAAGCTGTTAAAGAAAATTATCGGCAAAAATCAAAAAGAATGGCACATGCGAATCATAGAAGCTCTTTGGGCCTATCGGACCACATACAGAACGCCAACTCAAGCAACACCCTACTCTTTGGTGTTCGGTGTTGAGGCAGTATTACCACTAGAAGTTGAATTGCCCTTATTGCGAATAGCAGTTCAACATGAGTTAACAAATGAAGAAAATGCTCTACTAAGGCTTGACGAGCTGGATGCATTAGATGAAACTCGGCTAATTGCCCAACAAAATCTGGAACTATATCAAGCCCAGATGGCAAGAGCATATAATAAGCTCACTCGGTACCGCACCTTTAATATTGGAGAGTTGGTGCTCATTCTTCGTAGACCGATTATAATCAACAAGCATGCTGGAAAGAAATTTGATCCAAATTGGGAAGGCCCATATGTGGTGGAAAAAGTCTATGAAGGCGGCGCTTATCAATTAATTGATGCCAAAGGTGAAAGACCAATGCCACCTATCAACGGCCGCTTCTTAAAGAAATATTATGTATAAAAAATAAATAAATAAAAAATAAAAAAAGAGTGGATGGCATATTGTCTAATTTTCTAGATAATATGGGTAAAATATAAGCCACCAACGGACTTGATTTGTTCACATCGAACTTCAAGGGTAAAATTGTATAAATTCATTTGTGGTATAACCCCATGAGCAAAATTGGGATCCCCATTTGTGAGAAAACCTTTCGAGGTCCACAGGCAAAAGTTAGGGGAAGGTATCTGGTGAAAACCCATATGGGCGCCAGATTACCCAAGATGTATTTTGTCTATGACGGAATGCTAACTCACCTTAGGGTCGGTTACGCGCGGCAATTTCGATTGCTTCTCGAGGCAAAATAAATAAAAATTAATCCATATTCTTATGGGCGCCATAGATATTTTGTCTATGACGGAATGCTAACTCACCTTAGGGTCGATTCGCGACAATTTGGATTGCTTCTCGAGGCAAAATAAATAAAAATTAATCCATGTTCCTTATGGGCGCCATACTGCCCAATATATTTTGCCTATGATAAAATGCTAACTTTCCTTCGGGTCAGTTATGCGCAGCAATTTCGATTGCTTCTCGAGGCAAATTGCGCGACAATTTCGATGGTGAAAAAATTTTGAGAACCCTAGACAGAAATTAGGGGAGATATCAAATGTAATGCGACCGCCGTGTCGTTAAAGAGCAATTTAATTTGACCGCCGTATCGTTAAGCGAATATTTGATGTAATTCGACCGCCATGTCTTTAAACTGAGTAATTAGACCGCCATGTCGTTAAACTGAGCAATTTGATGTAATTTGACCACCATGTCGTTAAACTGAGTAATTCGACCGCCATGTCGTTAAACTGAGTAATTCGACCGCCATGTCGTTAAACTGAGCAATTTGATGTAATTAGACCGCCATGTCGTTAAACTGAGCAATTTGATGTAATTTGACCACCATGTCGTTAATCTGAGTAATTCGACCGCCATGTCGTTAAACTGAGTAATTCGACCGCCATGTCGTTAAACTGAGCAATTTGATGTAATTTGACCACCATGTCGTTAAACTGAGTAATTCGACCGCCATGTCGTTAAACTGAGTAATTCGACCGCCATGTCGTTAAACTGAGCAATTTGATGTAATTAGACCGCCATGTCGTTAAACTGAGCAATTTGATGTAATTTTACCACAATGTCGTTAAACTGAGTAATTCGACCGCCATGTCGTTAAACTGAGTAATTCGACCGCCATGTCGTTAAACTGATTATCCAAATGTAATTTGACCGCCATGTCGTTAAACTGAGCAATTTGATGTAATTTGACCGATCCGAGCTTCGCAAAAAGAACGCGACAAATCTTGTGATATGAGATACGAATAATACTTTTTTTATAACGTACGACGTAGCGAGATAAAAAAAAGTGGGGAAATTTGTTGAGGCATAAAATATATATCTATATATATATATATACATATATACATATATATATATATATATATATATATATATATATATATATATATATATATATATATATACATATATATATACACACATATATATATATATATATTATATATATAAAAATAAACAAATAGAGGAAAATGCGTGGTGCATGAGATGGGTCCATGCACTAGGTGCATGGACAAAATGGAACCTAACTTCCCATATCCCAATACACGATCTCCACCAACTCCCCACGCGCCCACGATCTTTCTAACTCCCCATATTCCGCATGATCGGCATCCACTCCTCCCCAACTTCCCACATCCCATCGTGCGCGATAAAAAGAGGGAAGGGAGGAACCGAATAAGAACCCCTAAAAAAAATTCCATTGAGAAAACACGGCCTTTGAATCTCTAAGCAAGAAACAAACCAATTCCTATTTTCCCATTCACAGAAAAAGGAAACTAAGGTAATTGATCCCCTTTTTCTCTCTCTCGTCCACAAAGGAAAAAAAAAGAAAAAAAAAAAAAGAAAAAAAGCAAGGCTCTCTATCTCTTTCCCTCTTCTCTCTCTGGTGAGCCCAGTCGCACCATGCCGCCCGTGCCACGCCGGATCCGCGCCCCTCGACTTGCCGCGCCATCATCACCGACGTCTCCTCGAAGCCGCCGCCCCCAGCCGCACCACGCCGCCCGTGCCGCGTCGGATCCGCACCCCTCGACTTGCAGCGTCATCGTCGCCGACGTCTCCTCGGGCCCGCCGCTCCTGAAGCCGCCGCCCGTGCTGCGCTTCGGAACCCGCGCCGGACCTGCGCCCCTCGACTTGCCGCGCCTCGGGCCCGCCGCTCCTGAAGCCGCCGCCTGTGCTGCGCCTCGAGCCCGCCGCTCCTGAAGCCGCTGCTCGTGCCGCCCGTGCGGCGCCTCGAGTCGCCGCCCGTGCCGCCAGCACGCGCCTTCACCCTCGACACTGTCGCCGCGCCCCGGGACTCGCCGCTCCGCACGAGCCTCGGAGTGGTGCCCGCGCAGGACCCGCCGCGCCGGACTCGCGCCCCGCTGCCTGTGCCGCGCCTTGGAGCCCGTGCCGCCCTCGGATATACTCCGACGACTGCCCGCACCAAGCGGGGCCCATGCCTCGCGCGCAGGACCCTCCGCCCTCGGATCCCGCCGCCCATGCCGCCGGACCCGAGCCTCGGATCTCGCCGCCATGGAAGCCGAGCCTTGAAGCCCGCTAGCCTTGAAGCTCGCCGCCATCCCGAAGCTCAGCCAAGCCTTGAAGCCGCGCGCGCCTCAGATCTGCACCGCGCTGCTCCACCTTGAAGGCCGCAGCCGCGCGCGCCTCAGATCTGCACCGCCCTCGTGGCCGAACCTTGAAGACCGCCGCCGCCTTGAAGTCAACCCCGTCTTGAACCTCGGCCGAACCCTGAAGATCGCCGCCGCGCTTCGGAGCCCGCGCCGTGAGGACCTCGCTGCCCTCACGTACCCTCGGATCGGCCCGAGGACCTCGCGCGCCCTTGGATCGGCTCAGCCTGAGGACCTCGCACGCCCTCGGATTGGCTGTGCCAGGACCGCGCAGCGCAGGATCTCAACGCCCGCGCCGTGCAGGATCCCGAGGAACCAGCCGCACAGGATCAGCCGCCCTCGGCCGTACCAGGACCGCGCCGCCGTCGTCGACAGGGGCGTGGTGCTCCGCCACCCGCCCCGGCCCTCTCCGACGAACCAGCCGTGCCAGGACCGCGCCGCCGTCGTCGACAGGGGCGTGGTGCTCCGCCACCCGCTTCGCTGCTGATCTGCTCCGCCACCCGCTCGGATCTACATCGGCAACCAAGATGCGCCCGCCACCTGTTCGATGAAATGCCCGAGTTGGAGTTAACGGCGACGACGAAGACGACGTAGGCGAACTCCGTCTGATGCTCAGCCATCGACGGAGTCTTGACGGCGAGCCGGCGACGACGAAGACGACGAAAGCGAATTCCGTCTGATGCTTAGCCATCGACGGAGTTGACGACGAGCCGACGACGACCTTGACGACGGAGCCTTGACGGCGACGCCTTGACGACGAGCCGGCGACGACGAAGACGACGAAGGCCCGTCCGATGCCTAGCCATCGACGGAGCCTTGACGGCGACGACCTTGACGACGGAGCCTTGACGGCGACACCTTGACGACGAGCCGACGACGACCTTGACGACGGAGCCTTGATGGCGACGCCTTGACGACGACGAAATCGACGGCGAGCCTTGACGATGACCAAGACGAGGAAAGCCCGTCTGATGCTTAGCCATCGGCGGAGCCTTGACGGCGACGAAATCGACGGAGCCTTGATGACGACCAAGATGCGCCCGCCATATGTTCGATGAAATGCCCGAGTCGCTGCTAACGACTCCGTCTGATGCTTAGCCATCGACGGGAACGGCGAAACCGTTTGATGCTTAGCCATCGACGAAGTTGGACGAAGGCAACGATGACGAAAATTCCGTTTGATGCTTAGCCATCGACGGAGTTGATGACGAAAACGGAGTTGATGACGAAGATTCTGTTTGATGCTTAGCCATCGGCCGGAACGGCAGCGAAAGCCGTTTGATGCTTAGCCATCGGACGGAGCAATTGTGAAACGCCAATTAACCATTTGACGGAATGCTAGCCAAACCATTTGACGGAATGCTAGTTAAGCCATTCAACGGAATGCTAGCCACGTGCTCGACAGAATGTCAACAAACCATTTGACGGAATGCTAGTTAAGCCATTCGACGGAATGCTAGCCACGTGCTTGACAGAATGTCAACAAACCATTTGATGGAATGCTAGTTAAGCCATTCGACGGAATGCTAGCCACGTGCTCGACAGAATGTCAACAAACCGCTCAACGGAATGCCCAAATGAACTTAATCATTTGACGAAATACTCCGTCGTCGACAGGGGTGCTACTCAAAGAGAGAGATTCACCTGATAAAGAGAGAGGGGACTTTGCTTGATCAAAATGAAATCAAATTAAAATTTCATGATACTAAATGGACATATGATTTTGAATTTAAAATTTTGATTAAATCCCACACTCGGGTTTAAATCTAATGGGCCCTAATTAAGCCCGAATTTGGAACCGAATACCCAATATCACATATTATAAACCTATACCCATTAACCCAATAAACCCGTTAACCCATTTAACCAAAACCATTATACCTATAAACCTATAATAAACCCATTAACCCATTAACATATATCCAAAACCCACATACCCAAAATCCATTTACCTAAAAAAGTCCACATCCAAAAGCCCATTTCAAATGGCCCACCCATTAAGCCCAAACCAAAATAGAGGCCCAATACCAAAGCCCACAACCTGTACACCCGGTCCATGAACCATGAACCATAAACCTGTACACCCGGTCCATGAACCATAAACCAAACCATATCCAAATCCAACGAACCTATGATCATGAACCATAAACCCATACACCCGGTCTATGAACCATGAACCATAAACCTGTACACCCGGTCCATGAATCATGAACCATAAACCCATACACCAAGTCTATGAATCATGAACCACAAATTCATACACCAAGTCCATGAACTATGAACCAAAACCATGGACTAAACCATACACCAAACTTCATACACCATAAACCTATGAACCTAAATACTAAACCCAATTTCGACCGAAACGTCGTTAAACTAATCCTATTTCAAATTTGACCGAAATGTCGTTAAACTAATCCAAATCCCAACTTTGACCGAAATGTCGTTAAACTAATTCAAATCCCAACTTTGACCGAAATGTCGTTAAACTAATTCAAATCCCAATATCGACCGAAATGTCGTTAAACTAAACCTAAACCCAAATTTGACCGAAATGTCGTTAAACTAATCCAAACCCACTTTGACCGAAATGTCGTTAAACTAATCCAAACCTAATATCGACCGAAACGTCGTTAAACTAATCCTAAGTCTAAAACCACGACCGAAACGTCTTTAAACTAAACCCAAATTCAAACGACCGAAACGTCTTTAAACTAAACCCAAATTGAAACGACCGAAACGTCTTTAAACTAAACCCAAATTCAAATGACCGAAACGTCTTTAAACTAAACCCAAATTCAATGACCGTAACGTCTTTAAACTAAATCCAAATCTCAACTGACCGAAACGTCGTTAAACTAAACCCAACCCATTTTTCACAAATCATCTGATCCTCTAGCATATAAAACTAGAGCCAAATCACAACCATATTCGATCAAATTCTAATTATATGTTTAGAATTGATCAAACCATTTAATCAAATTAAACTTGTTGGACTTTAATACATTTGCTCGGAGTTCAAACAAACGAAGTTAAATTAGATTCCAATACATATACTTGGAGTTTAATTTAAATTTGACTAATCCTAATACATATAATTAGGATTTAGTTAATATTTCATCTTAAGATGAATTAAAATCAAATGTGATTAAGCTCTAGTACATAAACTTAGAGCCTAATTATATCAGACTCTAAAAATATAAAATTAGAGTCTAATTCAAATATTTGAGCTAGTCCTAATACATACCTTTGGGGTTACAACTCAAATCCAACTCTATTGGGCTTTATCATTGTCACGCCCGGGACCCAATGAGCTTGCCGGCGCGTGCCAAGACCCGCCGTATGTCTACAACATACAAGGCGTCTAACAAAAACGATAAATGACCAACACAAAAAGAAGAATCTAGAAGTATCAGAGCAATATAACAACTAGAATTCTAGACTAGGAAGCATAAAAGAAGTGACTAAAATAAAGTACCAAAATCCACTAAGAACTATAAAGGAGTAAATACAACAATAACCTCCACGAGCAACAACTAAAGATTCCAAAGCGAAAACTAACATAATACATGGTGGTCTCTATAAATGGATACAAAAATCACTCTCTCACAAAACACAAAAGAGAGGAATAACCACCTAAACAAAAATGGCAAAGAAGCTAGCTAACTAGGCGACTCCCTTGTCGCGATCCGTGCCTCACGCCGGTCTGAAGGCTACGAAACACATAAGAAACAGGGGGCGTGAGAACTATTAAAAATAGTTCCCAGTGGGCAATTACTGACTTCAGTTGCATGCGCCACTAGGCCCAAAACTAAGCAAGTAAGTGTAAGCGAAATAAATAACGAGTAAGCTACTAAAGCATGTTATCTCTACTTGGCATGAACATTACACAAGTAAAATACGCTATTCTAAGCATGAATAGAAAGTATTATAAATAACATGAAGTTCCCAACTTGATAGTAAAAGATTTAAGTTTACTATTCTAATCAAGTTCCATGATGTCCACAAGTGATAGTAAAGTGTTAAAGTTTACTATTCTAGTCAAGTCCACAATGTCCACAAGTGATAGTAAAGTGTTAAAGTTTACTATTCTAGTCAAGTCCACAATTTCCATTAAACTATATTAAGTTTAAGTACAATAAGATCCAACCCGAAGGCGATATGGCCGATGCCCACCCGAAGGCTGCCTAGCCCAAATGCCGAGCCTAATGGCCCCGTAGTAGTCAACATTCCCACCCTAGGAATGAGGCGTCCCACGGCAATCCACTTGGCGCCCAATCCAACGGCGAATACATGAAACGCGTTGGCCAACTCGGAGTGCCGCTTGTAGGGAGCGACCCTCACAAGCATGTGCGAATGAGCACAATGGCATATAGTCACAAAACTCGTCATATGTCCCAAATCGTCATGTCTCTAACATGGAATACACAAGTGTCCAAAAGGCCTACCTCTCGTCATCATGTCTCTAACATGGAAATAATAGATGTCCGAGTGGCCTATGTCAAGTCTCTATGTTGCAGTTTCATAGTTTTCTAAGTTAAGTGCCGCTTGATGACACTTAAGCTTTTCTAAGTTCCAACACAAGTTTAATGTTCACAATTAACATTATTTAAGCTATAATCACCATAAATGGCACACTCCCAGGCGCCCACAAGAACCACCCCCACATGCATGCAATTTAACCCAGATAGCTCTACTATATAGAGTGAAAATTTTATCATACATAAGGCATGCATTTTAAGTGATTCAAAATTCATAATAAATCTATTTAGCATGAATATGCATTCAAAATAATTAAATCAAACCGAATAAGCACTTAGGAGCCATTTGCCCCTATGCTCATGAAGCCAAACCCACCAAGTGCGTGTAGCGTTGCTCCGAACCGCTAACGAAGCTTCGATAATCACTCCTTGAGTCCTAAGAAGCACACCCTAGGAGTTACAAGCTAAGAAGTTGAATCATGAGTTCACACTTTAAGAAATTCCACAAAAGGTTGGAGAAAACTCACCGAGTGCGAAGGAAACTCTCTCGATCTCCAAATGGGAGTTAGAGTCCTTTTAATCCAACCTAAATCAAAGTTCTAAACCCATCACTTAGGTCCCAAAGGCCCTAAATCGAAAATCCCCAAATTCTAACCCTAGAATCCAAAACTAGGGTTTCATCTCAAAGAAACCTCCAAAAACCGAATCTAAGTGAAGAGAGCTTGTTGCTTACCTCTAAGAAGCTTCAAACCAAGTCCAAAAGGCCCAAGGGTTGAAGTTTGATCCACCACAAAGCTCCACTCACCAAGCTCTAAGCTCCAACAATGGAGGAAATAGGCTCTACCAAGCAAAAGAGAGCAAAGAGAGGGTTTTAATCCTCAAAAACCCATCCAAACCAAGGAGAGAAGAAGGAGATGGAGTGGAGGGAGCTCTTACCTCTCCTCTTGCTGTGAAGAATACAAAGGGAAACCCTAGGGGCAAGGCTTGCACTAATAGAAGTGCAACAATAGCTAAAAACCCCCTGCAGTTCAAACTGCTCAAAATCTGCCAGTTTGTATCGGTACAAATCCATTTTGTACCGGTATAAACCCTGCGAAACAGCCAAACCCGAGCCTCGGGTTTGCCCTCGCTCAGTGCAGATCGGTACAAAATCCATTTTGTACCGGTATAGCCATCACGCTTATCTTAGGTATAACCATCATTTTGTCGGTACAAGGCCTCGAAATTTCAATCCGAGAGCAACCTAAAATCCAACTTTTTGGACTTTAGTGCTAGGGATTCATCCCTTAACCTCGGTACACGTGCCATAGGTCGGAACACAGTCAACGACCCTCCAGAAAATCTGGAAAAGCTCCAAACTCAAGTCAGATACTCGAACTCCGCAGTTTGCGCAAGTTCAGTATGTTACAATCATATACAGTTAAAGTTCAATAAACCAAATCAAACTCTAATACATATAATTAGAGTTTAATTTGAATCAGATTCGATTAAATCCCAATACATATACAGGGAATTTAATCAATCTTTTATCTTAGGGTGAACAGTGTTGAGCTCCAAAGCATATAGAGTCCAACAAAATTAATTTGACCATCTTAGAACATATAACTAAGATGAAATTAAACATTTTCTTTTATGCTCTGTTCATGTACACTGAGGGTATGCCCTTGGTTAAAGCCATGTAATTGAGCAATAAATTATAAATTTTCTTTTTGTCCAATTCCAGTTCATCTTCAGCATTTCAGAGGTCTCTTAATCGAAGGTACCCTAACATTTTATAGGGGTAATTAACAATAGACGCTTGCGTTTATTGGAAGCCATGGATCCACAATACCTGATAATCATATATACATATACTTAATCTGAATCATGAATACTACCCCACGGGAAATTTAAGATAAATTTCACCGTGCGAGGTACGTCATTCGTGGTGGCAGACAATACCATTCCCAACAATTTCAGATTTATACAATAAATTGAAAGTCGAATCTGAAAAGTGAAAGGAATAACCAAATGATACTAGTCTTGAAACTGAAATCAAGTTTCTAGAGAAACTAGGTACATAGAAGGTTCTTTCCAAATTTAAAAGAAAGCCACTATATAGGACTAAACGGCATGTCCCAATAGCTTCTACATGCGAATGCATCTTGTTTCCTGAATAGATGCATTGTTCACTTCCCACCGGCTTCTTGTGGCTTTGAAAACCCTTCTAGGAATTTGAAATATGGATTGTAGATCCAGAATCAGTCCACCAAGTGTTGTGACTCACATCAGTCATATTAGATTCATAACAAACACAAGAGATTGGATTACCTTTCTTCTCAAGCCAGGCCTTATATCTGACGCAATCCTTCTTCCTCTTTCTACAGAAGAAGCATTTGGATTCCTTCTTAATGTCAGCTTGGGGAGGTATTTTACCCTTTCCCTTACGCTTGCCTTGCCCTTTATGCCTTCCTTGTGTTGCCAAATGAGCACTCTCTCCCACTTCCATAAGCAGTCTTTCTTCCTCTTGAACACACATGGTCATAAGTTCATTAATTGACCATTTCTCCTTACGTGTGTTGTAAGAGATCATAAAAGGTGTATACTGATGAGGAAGTGAGTTTAGAATTTAATATACAAGGAAGGATTCAGGTATCTCAACCTCAAGGTTCTTGAGCTGAGCCACAATATCCCTCATTTTCATAATGTGCTCACGCACACCTCTAACACTAGTAAGCCTCAACGATGAAAACTTCATGATTAGGGTCATGGCATGGGCCTTTTCCAAAGACGCAAATTGCGCATCAATAGCCGCCAGCAAATCCTTAGCATTATTATGATGAGCAACTAAACCACGAATATTAGCAGAAAGTTTACTCCTTATGAACATTACACTAAGGCGATTAGACTGTTCCCATTGTTCATAAAGAGAAACTTCAGCTGGTGTGACACCCCAATAGTCCCACATCGGATGGGAATGAGGTTGTCATCGGGTTTATATGAGACTTAGACACTAGTAATAATAACTGGGCTTAAGCATCTTGGGCGGTGGTTGGGCCCAACGAGTTATTGTTGCTAGTGGGGCAGTCGTTACATTTGGTATCGAGCGGTTCACCAATTTGGAGGCGAGTCTCGGTTGAGCCAAGGTCTAGATGACGGGCTAGCGAGACGAGTCTCACATAGCCTGGTGATCTTGGGCTGTGTGTGTGTGATTGGACTGACGAGGACATCAGGACCTTAACGGGGGAAGTCTGTGACACCCCCATAGTCTCACATCGGATAGGAATGAGGTTGTCATCGGGTTTATATGAGACTTAGACACTAGTAATAATAACTGGGCTTAAGCATTTTGGGCCGGTGGTTGGACCCAACGAGTTATTGTTGCTAGTGGGCTGGGTCGTTACAGCTGGAGTGCTAGTTTCAGTAACAACAGGTGGTTCATCTTTTCGTATAGTATAATCAATGTCTATACACCCCAATTGAAGAAGAATTAACTCTTTCCAAGCTTTATAGTTGTCACCGTTCAACTCGGGAACATTAATATCAGAGATAATCACAGGTGGTAAAACTGCATAATAAACAAAACAAATAAGCATGCTTATGTTACAATATTTGAGGCAAATTTACTTGATACATGTTTTACCCATGCAAAATATGTCATATAATATGAATCAAATAACATTAAAAACTACCTGGGCTAAGTTTCTAATTTATAATAGATTCATTAAAACTGTATGATGAAACTATCATATGATATTCCTTTCTCCTAATCCCTGTGGGGAAATTAAGAAAACTAATATGATATTTCAACCTAATTAATCATATTAATATAATAAAAATTCCTGTGGTATAAAATTCATTCTATTAATACAATTAATTACAGGCAAAAATGTCATTCATTATATGTGATCTAGAGGCTCTTAATATATAATTTAATCAATTAGAGTTGCTGTGACTAAACTCTAATTAATAATAAAAATATATAGATCACCAGACATGTAATGTCATGCAAAATAGACTTAGGTTCCGTTTGGATGCGTAGTTAAAAAACTCCATGGAATTTTTATTCTATGGTTTTGGTCTAAATAAAATACGGAATCTTGTAACTATAAAAAAAATTCCACAGCTTCATCTTTAAGCGGTTTGGATACATATCATACAATTCCACAGTACTTATAACAATTAAATTTTTAAAATTTAAAAATTCAAAATTCAAAATTCAAATTTTAAAAATAAAATTTTAAAAACTAAAATTCAAAATTCAAAATATAAAATTATAACTTAAAATTTAAAATTAAAAAATTAAATTATATTTTATGTTTTAAATTTGAAATTTGAAATTTGGAATTTAAAATTTAAAATTTGAAAATTCAAAATTCAAAATTTAAAAATAAAATTTTAAAAATTAAAATTCAAAATATAAAATTAAAACTTAAAATTTAAAATTAAAAAATTAAATTATATTTTATGTTTTAAATTTGAAATTTGAAATTTGGAATATGAAGTTTAAAATTTGAAATTTAAAACTTTAAATTTTAAAATTTAAAGTATACCATTTAAACATTAAAATTTGAAATTTAAAAAATCTTTAATTAAAAGTTTAAATTTTAAATTTAATAACTTATAAATTTACATATTTATAAATTTAAAATTTAAAATTTAAAATTTAAGTTTAAATTTAAATTTTGAAAATTTAAAATTTATAATTAAAAATAAAAATAAAATTTGAAATTTGAAATTTGAACTTTTTCAAATTCGAAAGTTGAAATTAGAAATTTAAAATTTGAAATTTGAACTTTTTGAAATTTGAAATTTGAACTTTTTGAAATTTGAAATTTGAACTTTTTGAAATTTGAAATTTGAAATTTGAAAGTTGAAATTTAAAATTTAAAATTTAAAATTTGAAATTTGAACTTTTTAAAATTTGAAATTTGAAATTTAAAATTTAAAATCAAAATTAAAATTAAATTTTAAACTTTTAAATTTTGTAATTTAAAATTTAGAAATTGATATCTCTTTTGAAGCCTAAAATGGTGGAATTTTTTTCTTTTGTATAAAGTGGATTGTAAGTTTAATCCATTTTTTGAGGTATAGTCTAACTTATCTCCAAAAATTACCTCATTTTTTTCTTCCAAACGCCATAGGATTATTTTGCAACGGGTGTAGTATAGTTTAACTATACTACGTTTTTATAGCTATCCAAACGGGGCCTTAATATTGCATATAAGGGCAAATTTGCAAATTTACGTGGGTATGGACTAAACTGTAAATTAATTGAATGGATAAAATCGTAAATAAATTAAATTTGGGGCAGAAGGGTAAAACCAAGAGGGCAGGAGCATAACAGTAATATTGGTGCAGCATAAAGGAGAATAAAATAAAAATAAAATAAAATAAAATAAAATCCTAATATGCAAATTCTTTCCGAAATTCGACTCCGCCGAACAACCAAAACCAAGATACCTTAGGGTTTGTTCCCCATGGTGAGACGACCCTATGGTTTCGAAACCGTGCTGCAATTTGCCGAAATTCGACCGGAATCGGCCAAAAACTCTCGCGGCCAAAAACCCCAAAAAAAACGGTTTACCCAAAAAAATCCCACGAAATTCACCCAAAACACAATAATTCATCGCAAATCATACGTTAAACATCAAGGCAGATATTATCGGCTCTGATACCAAATGTGAGAACAATTATTTGAAGAAACTGACGATCCCTAAACCTTAAACACGAAATGTAATTCGTGCCATATCGAAAAATGTGATAGTAAACGAACATACCTCCAGCCATTGATGAAGACGATGATTTCGTATACGTGCATTGAACGTCCGATGAAAACAGAATCTTTCTAGCCAATTACCCCTTCGAAGCAATGGTGTTTTTTTTTTTTTTTAAGGTTGGCTTAGATAATCCATTCAAACTGACGTTTGCCCCTTATAGATAACTGTCTCCCATCAAGATGGTTATTGGGTGAGACAGTTATCACATAAAATTAATGTGTGTAATACAACGTTGATATAATTTAAATGTTGGTATTTTATTAATGTGGGATCATATTTAATTATTTATAACACAAATTACGTTGACGAAAGAGAAGACCAAGCTATCTTCTCCTTGGCGCTTTGTTGTCGTCGGAAAAAGAAGGCTGACGACTAATCCATTGGCATACCAACTATGGTGAAGGAGGAGCCTTGAAGTCAGCAATATTCTGCTTGGCCCTTGGCCATCGGTGAAAGAGAAAATTGGTGATCATCTGCCGACGGTTTTCCGTCGGCTGAGAAAAAGAATAGCGGCCATCCGCCACCACATCGGCAACCACAACGGAATAGAAGGCTTCGTGGTTATCCGCTGGGTGCTTAACCACCCGTGGAAAAGAACATTTTGTAATCATCTGTCGACGCACTAACGACGAGTGCGAATTTGGGTCAAATTAGGACCCAAGTGGAATCTAATCGGATGGAAAAGCTGCCTGCTGCATACGTAAATTTACTAAACTGAAATTGAGTTTTTCGAAACGAATTAGAAGTCTGGTTCAATTGTGACTTGCATAGGATGCACTTGTGACTTTGGACTCGTCAAAATACAAATACATGTTGGACTCGGCATGGACCATTTTGAATTTGATTTCTCATCTAAAATTTGAATGTTTTTTTAAATGAAAATAAAATTGAATTAAAACTTAAATTAAATCAAATTAAAACATGAGCCAAAGTTAAACTCGACTAAAATTGAAATAAAATTCAAATGGCAATTAAATTTAAAACTCAAACTCCAAATTAAAACTTGAATTGAAGATTCCAATTCAATTTAAACTAACTTCGAATCTATTAAGATTTAGACAAAATTAAACCAAAATCATAAAATCAAATTCAAGTCAATTCAACTTAAATCTGAAATTTAAATCTAAATGAAAAGCTAAAATTCAAATTCCAAATTTATAATCAATGTTCAAATCTAATCCTATACTCTCGCAATCCAAATTCAAATTTAAAATTTACCCACGATAAAAATTTGAATTAAAATGTAATCCTAAAACATAAATGCAAAATTCAAATCAATATGTGTATGAGGATTAGCAAAATTAAAATTTACTCACGATAAAAATTCCAACATAAATGTAATCCTAAAACAAAAATGCAAAATTCAAATCAAACATAAATGCAAAATTCAAATCTAGGACAAGAAAGAAAGAAAATATAATTGCTCGATGCATTAGATTGTGTTTACATATTCGTATTTGTATAAAGTCAATAGAAGCAACACCGATCCTTTACCTGGATTTTAATGAATTGGAATTTAAACCTAAAACGAAAATTAAATTCAGCCTCAAAGTCAAAACTTCCATTTCAAAATGAAGCTAAATGAAATTCAAATATTAAATTTAAATTTAAATCTTTGAAGTTCTAAATTTGAAACTTTAAAATTCTAAATTTTAACTTGGAATTTAAACTTTCAAATTCAAATATGACCAAGTCAAGTCAAATTGATGACAGGCACTTCACCTACATGCCCTCCAAACTCAGAATTTATGCTGGAGCTAAGCCCCAAATGTAAATCCAATGTACACCTGAATGCAATCTTGAGTGGCCCAAGCCAAGCCCAAGGCCCAAATCCAAATCCAACCCAGATTTGTGTTTGAATCAAGTAAGCTTTACCCAACCCAAACTTGATGGGCTCTACACCAACCCAAACCATAGTAACCAAAATTCAAATCCCAAACCTAACCCAAACCTGAGCACACATCATACTAACCTCTACCCAAACTCAAAACCAAACCATATCGTCCAAAACCACATTAACCAAAATCGCCCAAAACAAAACTCCAAATCATTATAGCCAAAACCAATCCAATCCTGAATCTAAACTGCATGGGCCAAATACAACCCAAATATGAACCCAAACAATATGAATCAAAATCAAAATCCCAATATTACCCAATTCAAACTATTTGAAATATAATCAATACCTAAATCCACCTTTTTCCTGAGCTACAAGCCTACAACCAATGGGCTATATCAATACGATCTCTTCTCCATACCAAGTCCTTGGGGACAAATCATTTCAACCCAATTCTCTAGCATATAAAACTAAAGTCAAATCACAATCATATTCAAACTCCATCAAATTCTAAATATATATTTAGAATTGATCCAAATATCATTTATCTTAGCACATATGACTAAGATAAAAATAATAAATTAGGTTTTACCTAATCAAATCAATTTAATTGGACTTTAATACATATACTTAGAGTTCAAACAAATGAAACCAATTATGACTCTAATATATATAATTAGAGTTTAATTTAAATCAAATTTGGCTAATCCCCATACACATATTTAGGATTTAGCCATCTTTCACCTTAGGGTGAATGAAAATTCTCCGATATATATAATTAGTCTAATCGATTCAAATCCAACTAAGTCGTAATACATATAAAGTTAATTCTACACCTCAAGGTGGACACTTTGAGATCTAAAATATATGCTTAACCCCCGTTTGGTTCGGGGTTAAGAAAAAAGTAGTTATTCCAGGATAGAGTTAAGTTTGGGGTTAAGATGGGGTTAGAGTATTTTTGTGTTTGGTTGGGGGTTTGAGTTAGTCCAGGATAGTGAAAAATAGTGTTTAGTTGGAGTAGGTGGGATAAGAAGGATAGTGGGTGGTAAAAAAAACAAAATTACTAAAATACCCTCACATTAATGTTTTGAAAATAGTAAATTTTTTTTGGATTCTTAATATTTTATTATTGCAACTAATTTTGTTGAGTAAAATATTTTTATGTTTAGTATAATTTTGTACCAAAAAATAATTCTCACACTCTTAAAAAATTTCTGAAATTAAATAACAACTATATATTCAAATTTCACTCAAATTTTCATATTCCGAATTAAAAAAAAAGGTTTTAAAAAAACCTTTTTTTTTTTTGATTTTTTAAATAGTTCTCACACTTTTTTTTTCTCACTCACATTTTTCTCACACTTTTTTTTCTCTGGTTTTTTTCAAAAAAATAGTTCTCACACTTTTTTTTTTTATAGCTTTTTTTTAAAAAAACCTAGTTCTCACTCACATTTTTCTCACACTTTTTTTTCTCTGGTTTTTTTCAAAAAAATAGTTCTCACACTTTCTTTTTTTGAGAGGTTTTTTTTAAAAAAAATCTGAAAAACTAGTTAAATAATTTCACTCACATTTTTCTCACACCTTTTTTTTTTGATTTTTTTCAAAAAAAATAGTTCTCACACTTTTTTTTTTTTTGAGAGCTTTTCTTTAAAAAAAAATCTGAAAAACTAGTTAAATAATTTCACTCACATTTTTCTCACACTTTTTTTTTTTAATTTTTTTAAAAAAAATAATTTTCACATTTTTTTTGAGAGGATTTTTTTTTTTAATTTCTGAAAAGCTAGGTAAATAATTTCACTCACATTTTTCTAACACTTTCTTTTTGATTTTTTTCAAAAAAAATAGTTCTCACACTTTTTTTTTGAGAGCCTTTTTTTAAAAAAATTGAAAAACTAGTTATTTGATTTTTTTTGACAGATTTTTTTTTGAGAGATTTTTTAAATATTTTTTTCAGGGATTTTTTGTGAGATTTCTTTTTTTGAGAGTCGTCGGGCTTGCCGAGCCGCGGCGAGGCGTGGAGCCGATGTCGATGACGGTACCACCGTCGGTGAAGGCTGGCCGAGCCGCGGAGAGGCGAAGTGGGCTTCCGATCTTCCGATCTTGAGGCGAGATGGTTTGGGGGAGAGAGGAGCAACAATGGAAAAGAAAGGGGAAAGGGAAAAGCCTTGGGACGCGTGCGGGGCTAAAGCCGGAAGTGGGGGGGTGGGGGGGAGGGGGGGTGGGTTAGTAAACCCACCCCCAAAGCTTTTATCCCAGGATAAACCAATTTGGGGTGGGGTTTGCTAACCCCACCCCTTTTGCATCTTGTTTGGGTATAAATCGGGGGTTAAGGGGTTATAACCCCCAACCAAACGCAAGCTTAGAGCCCAATCAAATCTAATTTGATGTAATAACCGACTTTTTATTTAATGAGAAATAAATCCTTTGTTGACGATGTTATTGTGTGTATTTTAATTATAAAAACACTCGTCAAATTTCAGGCGAAAATGAGCTAAAACGGAGAAGATACGGGACCCGGAAGAATGACTTAAGTGAATAGTAACTTTAGTTTTCCGGATGAGCCGGAAATACAAGTTGGGTTCAGGTACGTATCGGACTCCGAATATAGGACTCCAGTAGCTCGTTTCGAACGGCTCGACTGTGCTGGAACCAATGGCGCTGACAGAATTGGATTCCGATGCACGGTTGTCGAGAAAAAGGGTTTTGAACGGTTTTACATATATAATTAGATAATTGGAAATTATGGAGGAATAAGAGGGGGTAGTTCTCCGCCGATCGGAGACCAAATCGGATGATGTAAAATGCTATATTCGATGTCTCCGTCATGCTGAACGCGCTGGCGCGATCCGATCGGAAATCCGACGGACAGATCTTCGGGAATTGCAAATTGATCGCTAAGGGGTCAAATTGACGAAATTGGAAAATCGCGAAGAAGCGCGACATTTTATGCGCCGAATTGCGAGGGATCGATCAGCGAGGGGCGTACACGTATAATACAAATGCTGGCAGGGACTAGATATGAAAAAGAGCTAGGCGGGGGGCTAAAATGCAAAATTGCATTTTGTGTATAAATGCATGTGTTAAGGTTCCCTTCATGAAACCCTAACCCTAGCCCTTATCCCCCTCACAGCAGCCCTAGCCACCCTCTGCCCTGCCCCTGCTACCCTGTGCGCGCACCCCGCCGCCCGGCCCGGCCCGGCCAGGAGAACCCCTCAACCCATTTTCTTCCTCCCTCGGCCCACGGCCTCCTCCGTCTTGGCCGAGGAGCGTCGAACGACCCCGGGACCACCGGATCTACTTCTGCAGCAGGGAGAGGTCGCGGCGTGCTTCCCCGGCCGGCCTCGACGTCTCCGGCGCCGCCGTCGCCGCCGTTGCTCTCTGCGGCCGGCCAGGGACCACCGGACCCGATGCTGGGAGGTCTCGGCTTGTGCGCCGCCGCCGTCGCCTTCCCTCGACCGCGGTGCACTCCCCGCACCTCCGGGAACCGGCGCTCCCCGTCCGCCCAACCACCGCACGCCGCCGGCCACCGCGAGAGGGTCCCCGCGGCCGCCGGGAGTGCGAGCCAGGAAGGAGCACCTCCTCCACCGCACCTCCCTCGGCCAAAGGAGGGAGCCCGGCCTCCCGTGATCCCCGCATCCGGATCGGGCTGCCCGGCGATCCGGCCGCCGCCGTGCCGCCGGTGCCACCAAACCCGAGCGGCATTAAAGGGGTTAGATCGCCGCCGTCGCGCCTCCGGCCGCCTCCCGCCGCCGACGGTGACTTCCCGGAACTCCCCGTCGTGCCACACCTCTCGCCGGCCGGACCGCCCGCCGCCAAGCCGCCGGCGGCGAGCCCTAGCTCTCCCTGTTAGGTAAGCTGCATATTTTATTTGTCAGCACCTAGTCTAGGGTTTGTGCACATATCCCGAGGCTAAAGTGGGTCTTTTTGACCAAGTGAGGTGAGCACGGTCATCGCCTTTTCGTGCTGAACGCGATGCTCACCTCCGCTCTGAGTTTTGAGGCCTCGTTTATCGGGAAAATCATACTTTACGCGCTGTGCGCAGTAGTTTGCAAAATTAATATCGCTCGTGCGCGTGCTACGAAGCCCGACAGTGCTCCGAAAGGTGAGCACGGTCTTCGGCACGTCGAAACCTTCCAGTGATTGTGATGGCTCGATTTATCGAGCATCGGTTTGCGTGCACGGTCCATAATAACCCTAAATTCGCATGAAATAATGCGATTTTATATATAGACATGAGTTTTTATGCAATTGTACATTTTATGGTCATTGTAGACAGTGTGTATATACTGTGGGTAACCTCTGGACTGATCGTCCAGGGCCCCAGACAATTACGGAAAATCAGAAGTGATTTTCGGAGCATTTCGCGGCGAAATTCGCCGACGGAACGTTGTTTTGGCTCGGATTTCTTCCGACATCTGTTATAGGGTATTTGCTGCGTTGCTGAGCCTTATTGGCTGGTCACCCGCTGTCACGCCCCGCCACCCGCCTATTTGGTCGGGTTCGGGCCACGTCAACAGACGCCGAACGGACAGGGCCTCCCCTGCCCGTCCAAGGCTCCAACAACAAGTACAATTTAACAATTCAAAGAGAATTTGCAATTATACAAGGCTTACACGAAGGTAAGCAACAACACAGCGGAAGAGTAAGCACTAAGCTAGAATATAAGCCATACATGAACTTGATTACATTTGAACCAAATACAAGTAAACTAGTCTATTACATTCTTTAAGCATTCAATACATCATTTCTTTTACATTTGTCATCTCCCAAAAATTACTTGAATTGTTTACAACTTGACATCTCTAGTTCAACAAAATAAAGTTGATACAAGTATAACAAAAAGGAAATGACTAGATGCAAGACTCCGGTGGCCACTAGCTATGGCACTAACCCCTTGCCCCAGTCCTCCGCCGCCCCGCTCGTGCTAGGACACTGAAGGGTTAGTGGTGTGAGAACTACAACGAAGTTACCGGTAGGCTCGGCAGCCAGGCCGCCGACTTACCCACTAGGTCTATCCAGGCATAAGTATTTCAACGGAAATGAAATAGTAACCAAACTATAGAAGCTAAGACTATGCCTGCAAGAAAGAGTCAGGTAGATAGATAATCGAATTTAGATATGTTTGCATGCATGCTCTTTACCATACTTTACTTTACTTTACTTGGCTCATTACCCAATCTTTGGGTTAACATAGTTAACCCCAACAAACTCAAGACCCAAAATCCCTCGGCCGAACGGGGAGGCTCTAAGCCTACAAGACCCGAGGGACCGTCCGTCGGGGCCACGATCCCCTAGGTGACTATTCCGGAACTCACCGCTTGAGGAGGAGCGACCTCCCTCAAGCCAAGACTTGTCAAGAGTATCGATCTAATCCTCACATTGAGGATTCATAGCCACTAGTTACCATGCCATTGTCAATGATAGGTTTTCTACCTAATCATGTATCTCATTCTTGCCATAATGTCACTAAGTTAAAATATATTTAACTAAGGTTATCTCAATGCCAATCTTGTCTCTATGTTCAATATCACCTTTGTTGACTAAGATCAAGTCCATTCTATATTCACACAAGTAGGGTTCTAATTCTCATGCCTCTATGGTTCCATTACAATCTTTAAGTTCATTTTCATACTAGAACAATAATTGAAGTTAAACCATAGCATAATTAACCTCTACCCTATCATGCATGAATATACTATACATATAATATGCTCAAAAAGGTGAAATAGACATAGAAGGGAATTCGATGATTCCGGTATGCACCCCCCACCTTAAAATAATTTTGTGAGGATGCCCAAGAAGTTTCACGACCTACCGAGGCCTAGGTAAAAACCTGCAGTTTAAAAGTGAACCTAATCAGGCCATTTACATAGTAGCCCCTATATCGGATTTTCGTTTAATTAAACGGAGTTGTCCCACGCGTCGGGAATACCCCCAATTAGGTTTCTACAAGGTCAATTTGACCCAAGAACCCCTATGTTCAAAAGCCCCAAATTTGGGTGCTCCAACAATGCCCTATACCAAACCTAGGGTTTTGATCTCATTCACAAGCAAAACATAGCTTTAGATCAACCTAGAAGCTCTCTAAAACCATCCTTGACCCATTAGAACCATCTATTTGGGGTTTACAACAAACCCTAAGAAATCACCATGAGAGCACTTGAGCTCTCATGGAGCTTTCATGGTGTTCTTAGTCCTAGCATGCCTCTAACACTAGCAAGAAGCTAGAAACTCCAAAACTTAGGAGAAAACCTAAATCCTAGAATTAAACTTGTAGAAACTCACCTCTTGTGCCAAGCTCTACTAAGGTCCTTCCTTGTTGGAGAGCTCCAAGCCCACCAAGAGCTCCAAACCCACCTTCTTCTTCCTTTCCTCCAAGATCTCCAAGCTCTAGAGATGAAGTTCTAGAGAGAGAAAGGGAACAAAAGAAAGAAAATGAGAGAGGGTGAGTGTGCTGTGAGGAGGGTGTGTTGGGGGAGCTTATTGTGTTGTAACAATAGCCAAAAAGCCCCTCTACTTCTTTTATTTCCCGCAGTTCACAAACTGCTGTCAGACCATCCCATACCGGTATGGGGGAGATCTGTACCGGTATGGGGTGCTACAGTGGCAGAAACCCGAGAGCAACTTCCCTCGGTTTCGCAACATCTATACCGGTATGGGGGCGACTTGTACCGGTATGGGCAAAAAAAAACTATCAAACCCGAGAGCTCTCCCTCTCGGGTGTGATGGCTATCGTCTGGACACAGGCATGCGGTATGGGCCATAAAATTATCAAACCCGAGGGCTCTTCCCTTCTCGGGTGTGATGGCTATCTGTACGAGACACAGGCCGTGTGCGGTATGGGCTCATAAAGCATCAAACCCGAGAGCTCTCCTCCTCTCGTGTGTGATGGCTATCACCGTACGGACACTAGGAAATTTGTCTGTATGGGTGCTCAGGACTTGTGTTTTCGCGTATTTGTTTCGACTCTACTTGCGCCGAACAACGCCAAAACCTTCTTAACTCTTTTAGATCTTCTTATAATCTTTCCAAGAGATTTGGAATGGCAATTGGAACACGTCCATCCATTTTATTTTCGCACTTTAGTCAATTTTGCCAAAGCAGAGCCTTCTTATCGAATTTTCGATATGCTACATTCTCCACCCTTAAAATTAGTTTCGTCCGCGAAACTTAACGCATACAGTAGCTTGTCGACTCGAACAAGTGAGGGTACTCCTTCCTCATTGTGTCCTCAAGTTCCCAAGTGGCTTCACGCACTACATGATTGCTCCACTGGACCTTGACGTAGGAAATCTTGCGATTCCTAAGCTTTTTTTCTCCTTTCCCAAGAATACAAACCGGGTACTCTTCATAGGTCAGGTCCTCGTTTAACTCCACCGGTTCATACTCCAATGCATGAGCCGAATGGTGGATATACTTGCGAAGGTTTGAAACGTGAAACACATTGTGCACTCCCGCAAGTCTCGGTGGTAATGCCAACTTGTATGCTACTGCACCGATCCGCTCCAATACCTCAAAAGGTCCGATATATCGGGGACTTAACTTCCCCGAACTCCAAACCTTTTTATGCCGCGCATAGGTGACACTTTCAAAAATACGCGGTCTCCAACCGCAAACTCTAGATCCTTCCTCCGCTTATCGGCATAACTCTTTTGCCGTGATTGCGCCGTCGTGAGTCTTTGTCGGGCTAGGCGGACCTTCTCCTCCGCCTCCCGCACAACATCGGGGCCAAGTGCCGCTCTCTCGCCCACGTCGCTCCAATGAATTGGAGAACGACACTTCTTACCATAAAGGGCCTCGAATGGCGCCATCGCAATACTCTCTTGGTAGCTATTGTTGTATGCGAATTCCGCCATTGGTAGGAAATCGTGCCATCCGCCCTTATAGTCGAGTACACACGCCCGAAGCATATCCTCAAGTATCTGAATAGTTCTCTCCTATTGACCGTCACTTTGAGGATGAAATGTCGTGCTAAAATTGAGCCGTGTACCCAAAGCATCTTGCAAGCTCTTTCAAAAATGAGAGGTGAACCTCGGGTCCTGATCCGATACAACTGACACCGGAACCCCGTGTAACCTCACAATCTCGTCGAGATATACTTGAGCTAGCTTGTCTCCCGACCAAGTAGTGTGGATTGGCAAAAAGTGAGCCAATTTTGTCAACCGGTCCACAACTACCCAAATCGCGTCGTGCCCGCCTTGTGACCTAGGTAAACCCGTCACAAAGTCCATAGCAATGTCTTCCCACTTCCACACGGGTATTGGTAGACTTTGCAATTTCCCGCTGGAAAGCGACGCTCCGCTTTTACCGGTTGGCACGTGAGACATTGTGCCACAAACTCTCCAATGTCCCTTTTCATACCCGGCCACCAATAATGGAGTTTCAAGTCTTGATACATATTGGTGCCGCCCGGGTGAATGCTATAGGGTGATTGGTGTGCCTCTTGCGTAATCGCCCTTCGAAGATCATCGTCCTTGGGCACACACCAACGGTTCCGATACCGTAGTGTTCCGTCGGTCCCAATGCCAAAATCTTCGGCACTACCGCTCTCTACTTCGCCCCGCACCTTTTGGAGATAAGGATCGGAAATTTGTAATTCTTTTATCTTCTCCAACAAGGAGGGTTGCACGATCAACATAGCAACTGTTGCCGGCACTCCCGGCGCCACCACTTCAAGTCCTAACCGTTGCATCTCCTTGTGCAATGCCGGTTGAGGTGTAATCGCCGTCGCCAAATTCTCCGTCGACTTTCTACTCAAAGCATCGGCCACGACGTTTGCTTTCCCGGGGTGATATAGAATAGTAACATCATAGTCTTTAAGCAATTCTAACCACCGCCGTTGTCGCATATTCAACTCTTTCTGGGTGAACAAATATTTGAAACTCTTATGATCCGTGTAAATCTCACAATGTTCCCCGTATAAGTAATGCCTCCAAAACTTTAGCACGAAAATGACCGCCGCTAACTCCAAGTCGTGAATCGGGTAGTTCTTCTCATATGTCTTTAACTGGCGCGAAGCATAAGCGATAACTCGGCCATTTTGCATCGAACGCACCCGAGACCAACTTAAGAAGCATCACTGTACACGACATACCTCTCCCTCGGCGTCGGCAAAGCAAGCACAGAGTCGTCGTCAATCTTTTCTTAAGCTCCTCAAAGCTTCGCTCATATTCGGGGCTCCAAACATACTTCACCCCTTTGTGCGTAAGGCGCGTTAGTGGAGTCGTTATCTTGGCGAACCCCTCCACGAACCGCCGGTAGTAGCCCGCAAGCCCCAAAAAGCTTCGAATTTCCGTTGCATTTGTCGGGCGAGGCCAATCCTTAATTGCCTCAACTTTCTTTGGGTCCACAGAGACGCCGCCTCCAGATATAACGTGACCCAAGGTAACCTCCGGTAGCCAAAACTCACATTTCTTCAATTTGGCATAAAGCTTCTCTCGTCGGAGTGTCTCCAACACGATTCTCAAGTGCTCCTCGTGTTCTTCCTCGGTCCGAGAATATACCAATACGTCGTCAATGAATACCACGACGCACCGGTCCAATAGCGGACGGAAGCATCTATTCATTAAGTCCATAAATGCCGCGGGCATTAGTAAGCCGAAAGGCATAACGTAAACTCGTAATGGCCATACGCGTACGGTACGCCGTTTTGTGCACATCCTTGGGCCGTATCTTCAATTGATGATACCCCGATTGAAGGTCAATTTTCGAATAAACCCTTGACCCTTGCAACTGATCGAATAAATCATCAATTCTCGGCAACGGGTACTTGTTCTTGATTGTGACCTTGTTCAACTCGCGATAGTCAACGCAAAGTCGAAGTGTGCCGTCCTTCTTTGTCACAAACAGCACCGGAGCTCCCCACGGAGACACGCTCGGCCGCACAAAGCCTTTATCGAGCAAGTCTTGCAGCTGGGCTTTAAGTTCCTTAAGCTCCACCGGTGCCATTCTATACGGAGCCTTCGAGATTGGCGCCGCCCCGGGGACTAAGTCAATGACAAACTCAACTTCCCGGTCCGGTGGCAATCCCGGTAACTCCGCCTGAAACACATCCGGGAACTCACATACAACCCGAATGTTACTCAATTCCGGATGCTCCCTTTGGGTATCCACGATGGTCGCTAAATAAGCCTTGCAACCACCCTTGATCATCCTTTTTGCCCTCACCGACGATATGGTTGCCGCAAAGTGTGCACCCTTACACACTTGGTAGACCATTTCTTCTTGTCCAGGTTCACGAAATGTGATAACCTTCCTCTCACAATCGATAACGGCGTAGTACTTAGAGAGCCAGTTGATCCCTAAGACCACGTCGAAGCTCGACCACTAGGAGATCGATTGGCATAATCCAATCTCCAATTTGCCTTTGGGCAATTTTCGCACTCCTCGTCCACGGACAAAAGAGTGCTCGATAGAGTTGACCCACCAATGGTCATCATGACGCCCTATCTACCCCATGAGCCTCGGCGAATGATGCACGTATGAATGAATGAGATGCACTGTATCAAATAAAGCTTTAGCTCGAGTGCCTTGGATCGAATAATACACCACCACATCACGGAACTAGTGCTGAGTCGTTGCTCCTCCACACGAGTGGCAAAAAACCCACTAGGTGCTCGAGGTGCCTCCTGGCACGAGGCGGCGACGATCGTCCGGCCGACATAGCGGGTGGCGATCCCATGTTGTCGCGGAGTGTCTTGTCTTGAAGGCTGAGGGTGCGGTGATGCCTTTGCCGGACACTCGCGACCAATGTGGCCCGCTTGGCCACACCGAAGCATCGCCCTCCCGGCGAGGGCAAGTAACAACTCGGTGGTTCCGCGCGGATAACACACGGGTAGGAGGTCGACTGCTGAGTCGACTCATTGCCCGCCTTGTGACCGGCGAGGTCGAGGGGGCCGCTTAGAGCTCGATTGCCCCCGCGGACCCACTCGATGCCGCTTCTTGGACTTCTCACTGTCCTTGTCTCTCTCAAAAGCCTCGCGCTCCTCTCGCGCAATAGCATTGCCGCGCTCCACCCAAAGTGCGCGGTCCGAACCTCTCCATAGGTCGTCGGTAGGAAATAATCAAGCTGTCTTAAAAATATCCGGCCTCAACCCTCGCTTAGAACTTCTTCGCCCGGTCCCCGTCGCCGCGGACCAAGCTCGGCACGCAATGAATCATATGCGTGAACTCCCTCTCGGACTCGCGCACTGTGCGACTCCCCTGCCTTAGCGTGCGGAAGTCCGCCTCGATTTTCTTTTATCGTTTCGGAAATACTCCATCAATAGCATCTCCCGAAACGTCTCCCAAGCCATGGTAGTATCGTTCAAAGAACGATTCTCCTTCACTTGCCTCCACCAAAGGCGCGCCGACCCTCGAAGCAATGGGCCGCCAAATGCACCTTGTCCCGCTCGAGGGTATAGAAGTCCTCGAACAAGGATTGCATAGCGATCAACCACGTCTCGACCATCCACGGGTCCTTGTCATCCCCGTTGAAGGTTGGTGGCTTTAACCGCTTGAAAGCCGTCAACACCGCGACCGCCCGTTCCCGCTCCGCCTCGGGGGTGTCGTGATCTGAAGCCGACGACCCCGAAGCTGGCGGTGGTACAACTGTCACTGGTACCGCTGCCGCCACTGGAGGTGGTGCCGCAGGCTCAACAGGTGGCGTCGGGTCCGAGCACCGGCGCCGCCGCCGCGCCTGGGCCACCAAGTCGTGGAGCCTACTAAGGCTCACTCGCCTCTTGCTTCATAGCCAGACCAACGCCGCTACTTGGGCTTGCGGCTCGCGTACTTCGCCGATCCCATTGCTCGGGCACCTCAGGAGGTGGTGCCGCCGCAGATCGCGTCTTAGGAGGGCGTCCCCGTGGTGCCATCACGTCCTGAAACGTAGCACACACATTAATACTCGATACATGTGACTCTTACACGTTCCAAAATAACTACCCAATTAAGCGAAAGCAAATAAGTAAATTATTTTCCACTCTAGGTGTCATGTGGTCGGCCGCCCCACAAGGTTCCTTAAGCAGAAATAAATACTTGAATTCATCTCTAATTCCTTCTAGAGAAGTCTTAATGTCAACCCAATCCACTAGCTTTCGCGTTCACCAAATCCACGTTAAACGTTTCCTAAGTCCCTAAGGTCTCCAATCCTATGGTTCTTAAGTCAATCCTAGACCTTTGCTTACTTCCGTTTACGCTCTGATACCACTTTATCATCACGCCCCGCCACCCGCCTATTTGGTCGGGTTCGGGCCACGTCAACGACGCCAAACGGACAGACCTCCCGCCCAAGGCTCCAACAACAAGTACAATTTAACAATTCAAAGAGAATTTGCAATTATACAAGGCTTACACGAAGGTAAGCAACAACACAGCGGAAGAGTAAGCACTAAGCTAGAATATAAACCATACATGAACTTGATTACATTTGAACCAAATACAAGTAAACTAGTCTATTACATTCTTTAAGCATTCAATACATCATTTCTTTTACATTTGTCATCTCCCAAAAATTACTTGAATTGTTTACAACTTGACATCTCTAGTTCAACAAAATAAAGTTGATACAAGTATAACAAAAATGAAATGACTAGATGCAAGACTCAGGTGGCCACTAGCTATGGCGCTAACCCCTTGCCCCGATCCTCCGCCGCCCCGCTCGTGCTAGGACCTGTGGGGTTAGTGGTGTGAGAACTACAACGAAGTTCCCGGTGGGCTCGGCAACCGACCCGCCGACTTACCCACTAGGTCTATCCAGGCATAAGTATTTCAACGGAAAAGAAATAGTAACCAAACTATATATGCTAATACTATGCACAAGGAAGAGTCAGATAGATAGATAATCGAATTTAAATATGTTTGCATGCATGCTCTTTACCATACTTTACTTTACTTTACTTGGCTCATTACCCAATCTTGCCGGTTAACATAGTTAACCCCAACAAACTCAAGACCCAAAATCCCTCACTGAACGGGGAGGCTCTAAGCCTAAAAGACCCGAGGGACCGTCCGTCGTGGCCACGATCCCCTAGGTGACTGTTCCGGAACTCACCGCTTGAGGAGGAGCGACCTCCCTCAAGCCAAGACTTGTCAAGAGTATCGATCTAATCCTCACATTGAGGATTCATACCCACTAGTTACCATGCCATTGTCAATGATAGGTTTTCTACCTAATCATATATCTCATTCTTGCCATAATGTCACTAAGTTAAAATATGTTTAACTAAGGTTATCTCAATGCCAATCTTGTCTCTATATTCAATATCACCTTTGTTGACTAAGATCAAGCCCATTCTATATTCACACAAGTAGGGTTCTAATTCTCATGCCTCTATGGTTCCATTACAATCTCTAAGTTCATTTTCATACTAGAACAATAATTGAAGTTCAACCATAGTATAATTAACCTCTACCCTATCATGCATGAATATGCTATACATATAATATGCTCAAAAAGGTAAAATAGACATAGAAGGGAATTCGATGATTGCGATATACACACCTTAAAATAATTTTGTGAGGATGCCCAAGAAGTTTCACGACCTACCGAGCCTAGGTAAAAACACAGTTTAAAAGTGAACCTAATCAGGCCATTTTACATAGTAGCCCCTATATCGGATTTTCGTTTAATTAAACGGAGTTGTCCCACGCGTCGGGAATACCCCAATTAGGTTTCTACAAGGTCAATTTGACCCAAGAACCCCTATGTTCAAAAGCCCCAAAATTGGGTGCTCCAACAATGCCCTATACCAAACCTAGGGTTTTGATCTCATTCACAAGCAAAACATAGCTTTAGATCAACCTAGAAGCTCTCTAAAACCATCCTTGACCCATTAGAACCATCTATTTGGGGTTTACAACAAACCCTAAGAAATCACCATGAGAGCACTTGAGCTCTCATTGAGCTTTCATGGTGTTCTTAGTCCTAGCATGCCTCTAACACTAGCAAGAAGCTAGAAACTCCAAAACTTAGGAGAAAACCTAAACCCTAGAGTTAAACTTGTAAAAACTCACCTCTTGTACCAAGCTCTACCAAGATCCTTCCTTGTTGGAGAGCTCCAAGCCCACCAAGAGCTCCAAACCCACCTTCTTCTTCCTTTCCTCCAAGATCTCCAAGCTCTAGAGATGAAGTTCTAGAGAGAGAACAAAAGAAAGAAAATGAGAGAGGGTGAGTGTGCTGTGAGGAGGGTGTGTTGGGGGAGCTTATTGTGTTGTAACAATAGCCAAAAAGCCCCTCTACTTCTTTTATTTCGCGCAGTTCACAAACTGCTGTCAGACCATCCCATACCGGTATGGGGGAGATCTGTACCGGTATGGGGTGCTACAGTGGCAGAAACCCGAGAGCAACTTCCCTCGGTTTCGCAGCATCTATACCGGTATGGGGGGCGACTGTCGTATGGGCCATAAAACTGTCAAACCCGAGAGCTCTCCCCCTCTCGGGTGTGATGGCTATACCGGTACAGACACCCGGGCTGTACCGGTATGGGCAATAAAATTATCAAACCCGAGGGCTCTTCCCTTCTCGGGTGTGATGGCTATCTTGTACGAACACCGGCTTATGCGGTATGTGGGCCCTCATATCAAAAAAAAACCTCTCTTGGGTGTGATGGCTATCTCGTCTGAGACACGAGTACATCTCGGTATGGTGCTCGGACTTGTGTTTTGTTGTTTCGACACTACTTCGCGCCGAACAACGCCAAAACCTTCTTAACTCTTTTAGATCATCTTATAATCTTTCCAAGAGATTTGGAATGGCAATTGGAACATGTCCAACTATTTTATTTTCGCACTTTAGTCAATTTTGTCAAAGCCCGACCTTATTATCGAATTTTTGATATGCTACACCCGCGTCGTTTCGAGAGTCCGAAAACGACGGGTGAGCGACGGTGGGTTCCGGTGTCAAATTCGGCACTTTCGGGAACCCGGATCGAAACGGTTGTCCTATATTAACCGTTTCGAGGTGATCTCGTTCGTGGGGTTTGAGAGCTACGGTTCTGGTGTCAGTGGGTTAGATTCTAACCCGGTGAACCTTTATAGGTTCGGTCGTTTCCTTCTAAGCGATCGGCAGTCTTGAGATACACGGTGGGTACTTCGATCAGACGTTCGTACGGTGGTGCACGCTCGGTGACACACTTCTATCCCTTACTTTGCTTTTCATATCTGTTGAGCCTTACACCTTACTTGTTTTATTTCTCTACTCGGTTATATCTATGCTTAGTATACTTGATAGGAGTAGAGTGGTTTGGGTCTGCATTGATACCAGCGACCTATTTGGTCGATTCTTACAGCACACTCTTGACCTATTCGGTCGGTTCGTTTCAGTTCTTCTGTGACCTACGTGGTCGGTAAGTTACGATGACCTAGACGGTCGGTGTCCCTTTAGGACGGGATTATCATTGGTTGCGACGGTTGGCCATTGAGCATATCAGCATCGATCGCCCGAGACTCGTTCGCATTTCACGAACACCAGCGGTCTGATCCACCGCGGCAGGGTGTTCTTTTCCGGAAAAGTGGTTGGACATGCCAACCCGTGAGCCCATAGGCTACCTTGGGTTATATGCAGGCTTAGAGACAGGGGGCATTGCCTGAGGTCTACGGACCAATACGGCGGTTACGGATTGGGTACTTTTGCTTTATCATCCTTTTGATGCATACCTACAGTAGCGGTAGTTGTTTATATTACATATCTCTCTCCTTTACTTGTTTATCATAGCTACTGTACTACTATCTTCTCCACTTGTGTTTATCTTCGCGAGGTATCCACCGGGAGGGGAGACATGTTTACATGTTCTCACCCCTCACCTTCTTTCGGGTGACGTAGCGGGTCCCGGTGGGACGCGGTGAGGCGAGTCTAGTGCGCATCTTAGCTCCTACCCTTCTTTCGGTATCTCTTACTTTCCTTGCTTTTCGACTTAGACTGTTTGATTATGGTTCAGTTCTAGTTTCGTCTCAGATATTGTTATGTTTTAGTATTACTTTCAGAATGGTTTTATAAAGAACTTGATGGTTATGAAATAAACTGGTTTTCTACCCCTCGTGGTAGTGTTTTCAAATGAAAGAGTTTCCGCGTAGGAAACGATTTTAAAAAGGCTTTTCACGTGGTTTTATAACTGTCTGAAATGGTGAATGTGGTGAATGGTTGTATGATCTTGTATTCCTGTTATACTCGTCTGTTCATACTGTTGTGGTTGTGTTCCTGGTTGTTCAGATGTACTCTGTACTGTGCGACGCCGTGCAAATACAGGGGAGACTCCGTCCGTGTGAAGAGTGGCCTCCTTGTATTTGTGGCGGATACGGCACACCACCGGGGTCGGGTTTGTAAAAAAAAAAAAAAAAAATTTACCCTATTTTCCGTTGTGTTTTATACTCTAAAATGACCCGGGGCGTGACATTTGATTAACTCTAACATATATATTTAGAGTTAATCAATCTTATCGTTTGGTTCGGGGATAAGCAAAATGTTACGCCCCCACCTCGATCTCGCCGATTTGGTCCCGGTTCGGGCACGGCGAGACGCGGACGGACAAAGACACCTCCCCTGTCCGCCCAAGGCTCAACAACAAGAATGTGTACAAGAATTCACCTAGGAAACTAAATTCTAAACATACACATTCAACGGGCACAACCAGTGCCAACATCAAAGAGCAAGTAATCCACAAGTAAATAACAAGTGAAATAAAGAGAGAACTACTATTTATTACATCACATTTGTCTTCATTTACATAATTACATCATTGCTTTCCAAAATGAATACATGATCATTTAAACTTCAAATACATGATAGCTCTTCCAAAATATAAACATCTAGATACATATGGTACTCTAATGCAAAAAGAAAAGCTACTATACTAAATGATTACTGCTCAGGCGCGATAACTTTGTCGCGATCTTCACCCGGCGCGCCCACACTCGACCCTGTAATGAAGTGGTGTGAGAACTATCTTCCATAGTGGGCTCGGTCGCCGACTCCGCCGATCTCCCCACTAGGTCCAAGTGGGCAAAAGTAATAACAACTAGATATATAGATAAATATCTAAAACTGTAAAGACATGGTAGGAAAACGAAGCTACTATGCCCAAAATCATAAACATGAATGCATGCATCATATAGTAAAGGTTTGCTATCTACCGAGTTCATTCTATGTTCAACAAGTAATTGTTCAATGACATGTTAACTTTTCATTTACCCATTCCATGGCGAAACCCTTCGGTTTGCCTCCGCCTCACATCTATATCCCTTCGGGTAAGGAGCTCCATGTGCTCTCGGACACAGGATTGTCTGCGGACATCCATATTGTCCCGATCGTGTGACACTCCGGAGTACTCGACGACACGGATGGCTATACCATCCAAATTACAGACCGTGAGATGAATCTATTCTCTCCACGTGAGGATACCCTACGAACTAGGGCCAACATCTCTCTCGGAACTCACCTATTCTGACAATCATGCATTTGTACTTAACTATACTAAGTTCACTATCACGAGTTATTTTCTAGGGATTCCACCTATCCCTAAGTCCATAGACCCCTAGTGTCAAAAACACTACTTTAATGCCACTCGTTTTGTTCTTTAACATTTAGATGCCACTCTCTATGTCACTAAATAACCATCGAGTCCATCTCTCTCTTTAGCACTATAGGATTCAATGTCCAGACCCAATCCTCACCTATCTATTTCACCAAGTATTCCATCTACACTAGGTTTTCATTTAGAAAGCATAAGGAAAAGGTTTAACATGCAATCCTACAATGCAACATGCAAGAGATGAAATTCATGTATTTTTAAGACATAGAAAAGAGTTCGGTTGCTTCGGGATGACACCCCCAACCTTTCGAAGATGTTTTGCGTTGTGGAGGTCCTAAGAAGACTCCTCAGCACTTGCTTCCTCAATGTCTCGATCTCCTAGGTCGAAACGAAGCCCCAACAATCTTGTTTTGCCCCCAACATTTTACCTGTTCGACGAAACACGAATCCGTCTTCGCCAACGCGTTTAGACACCTATCAATTAGGTTTAGATACCATCAATTGAGATCAAACCTCTCTAGTAAGCAAATCTCCAAATTGGGTGCCCTAGGTTTGCACATATAGCAAACTATCCCTTCAAAATCCTAGATTCTAGGATTGATCTACTTAGAAGCATGCTTAGGGTCCATTTGACCCATTTCTAAAGCATTTAACTCAAAACCATAGGTTTCTACCATTAGGGTTTGGAAAGCTTACCTCTAAGCTTGCTCCAAGCCAAGGAGAAGATAAAGGAGATGATGGTGAGCTACTTCCTTGCCTTCTTCTCCTTCTTTTCCTTCTTCTTTTCTCTATTTTTTTTCTTCTCTTCTTCTCCTTCTTCTTTGCTTCAAGAGAGGAAGAAAGAGCTTAGAGAGATAGAGAGAGAGAGAGAGAGAGAGAGAGAGAGAGAGAGAGAGAAATGAGTGTGTGTGTGTTTGGGAGGGAATGAGAGAGGGAGAGGGAGCACATTCCCCTCTATACCCCCAACTTAAGCCATATTTGCATAAAAGCCCCTCCACTTTCCTCCTCTCAACCTGCCCTGCCTCGGTAGATTTCGCACAGAGGAACCGGTCCCTCTGTTAAATGCAAAAGTCATATTTTGGAGAAATGGGATGTAAAAAGAAATGATGAAAGAATTGTAATTATTCCAGTTGAATGCTTGTATGCGATTAAAAGTTAATCATGTTACTTGTATGTTGTTTAGATAGTACTTTTACTTTGGCTATTGCTTGCCCTCGTGCAAACCAAGTATATTATATTTCCGCATGTACAAATTTTATACTTGCTCTGTACTTGTTGTTGAGCCTTGCGCGGACAGGGGAGGCTCTGTCCGTTCGGCGTTCGACGTGCTCAAACCGGCCAAAAGTATCGGGCTCGGGCGTGATCTTTGTCAAACCGGGTTTTCAAAATCATCGAAACAGGCTCCAACACTCTCCTGCCGCTAATCTACCACCTTCATACTTTGAGGATGGTAGCAGCAACTAGCCAACAAGGCATAACGGGGTTTCCAAACTATCTACAATTCTAGAACACCAAAACCAACCAACTAACTCTCGTTCATTTGGCGAATTTTCACCGAACGACATCGGGGGGCCACACTATAACTCCGTAACTGCTCCCGAACCTTTGACGATCAATCAAGTGGTTGTTGAAAACAAATACATGTTGTCCGAGGTTGTACACGACATTCCCAAAGTATAAAGCATGCAACAAACCCTATATAACACTAACTACTATACAATTAAAACATAAACACGAGTTTCGAGCTCGTTACCATGATCCGTGTCGCAATGGATCCAACCAACCAACCGATTTGATTCGTCTCAACTTGTTGATTCTCGTGTTCTTTATACGAAGCACAAATGACGGCCAAAGGTGTCGAAACAAGTAAATCCAATACTTGTTCGATCCCAAAAGCGACTGGATTCATTGCACTCATCGAAACCTTGCTGATCGCAGTGAAGATGAGCACGACACTCCACAAGACATCAGGAGTGCGGTACTCACACTTCGGATGCTTGTCGAAGTCTCGATGGCAGCAACATAACGATAAGCCCAGGCCACTCCCAGACCTAAGCCTAGGCAAGACTAGGGCACAGTGTTGTGATGGCCAAGCGGCACAAACGGAAGAGCTTCGGCCACGGCAAGGTCACGCGCCCCAGGGGAGGTGTCACACCCCGCGACCGCCAATTTGGTCGGTTCGGGTCCGTCAACAGACGTCAGACGTACATCATCTCCCCTGTCCGCCCAAGGCTCCACCAACACATGTATAATCATAGTAATTCATACAGAAACATTGCAAGTATACACGGCTTGCTCGAGGGCAAGCAACAACAAGTAGTGAAAGCATCTATGCTACTACATACAACCACACATGTCATTTGATTTCTTTTAAACCAAATACAAGTTAACCACTTATATTACATTTATTTACATCCAACCAAAACATATGGATTACATCTTTATATACATTATATATTCAACATACAAAAGTTGAGTATATACATGGAATGACTAAACTCCGGTGGCCGTAATCTACGACGCTAGACCCTTGCCTCGATCCTCTGCCGCCCCGCTCGCACTAGGATCTGTAGGATTAGTGGTATAAGAACTACAACAAAGTTTCCAGTGGGTTCGGCCGCCAACCCCGCCGACTCGCCCACTAGGTCTATTCAAGCATATGTAAAAAAGAATAGATAGATAGCAAACCAAACTAATACTATTACAATGCTTGCAAGAAACTGGGTCAACAAATATATGATCATAAGTATGATAATACATGCATGCTTTTCATTTAACTTGGCTTTTACCCAATCATCCCGGGGTGCACCTGGTTTACCCCAAAACTCACCACTATAAATCCGTCGATTGGGGAGACTCCAACTGCTACAACCTGAGGGACTGTCTTCTGGGAATATACTGTTACACCTAGTGGTGACAACTCCTGAGCACACCGCTTGAAGGGGAGCTACCGCCCTCAGGCCAAGACCCTATGTAAGTATGATCCAATCCTCAATTTTGAGGATGTATAGCCAAACTTGTAATCAAGCCACATTGCTCCAGGCCACAGTTGCCATAATGTCCAAAAGGATTTTACCTTCTCTAGTACCACATATTTAGCCAGACTTGCCATAATGCTGTAAGTTTTGAGTGCCCAAGGATCTATCTAGATTGTATACAACACCTACAGGGGGTGAATAGGTGTTACGGTCAAAAACCACAAATTCTCGATGCAATAAATTAAGTAAATGCAGAAAATAAAAAGCACATCAAGATTTACGTGGGAAAACTCCAACATGGAGTAAAAAATCCACGAGACCAACACACGAAAAAATAATTCACTAAAGGAAAAGATTACAAGGTGATTACCGACTCCACGGACTTAACCTTTCTTAACCTTCTATGAATCTCCGCGCTATCCTCCAGGTTGTCCACGCCCTTCACGTCCGAATCCACGAATGCCCTTCACGTTCGAATCCACGAACGCCCCCACTTCGAATCCACGAAGCTTCAAACACGCCGAATCCACGACGCCACTCGAATCCACGAGCCAACGATCCGAATCCACGAATCGCCTTTAGTTGTTCCGAATCCACGACGCCTTGATGAAACACATCATGTTGTGCTGATCCTTCGCTGGGAGTTTCGATGAAAACCAGAGAATAGAACTCCGAGCAAAGACGAAGATCAAATCGACTTATAGATATCAAATTAAAAATATCTCGATTTGACCTAAAATAGGCTATTTTGTAGAAAATAGGTTTAGCATGAAATCCTAGCCTCTAGGGTTTCTCAAACATGTATTTTCATGAAGCACACGAAGTTAGAGAACCCCAATATTTTATGTATAGATTTTAGAATCATTTAGAGTCGGATTAGAAAATTTTCAGGATTTTACATAGTGTACCAGTACACTTTTCAGGCTGTCACCGGTTACACAATGACGGAAGATAATTTTTGCGAAGCGCTGTAACCGGTGACAACTTGATGGCTAAACCGGTACAGTCATGATGGTTGTACCGGTACACTTTTCTGTTTGTACCGGTAAGCTTTGCAATTTTTTTTCAATTTTTCAATTTTTGAAATTTGCAAAGTTTTGATACCATTTCTAATCCATTAAACTTTGATTTTATGATTATAATACCTACAACTAAGTATGAATCACCATAACATGAATTAAAAACTTACCTAGACATTGTGATTCACGTCGTGAGCTATTTTCACTTCCTTCGAAGTCTTGGATTCTTCGATCTTCTTCGATCCGCTCCGATTCTTCAAGACTCCGACTCAATTCACGAAACTTGCCAATACAAAATCCTTAACAATCTCTCCCTTTGGCAATTTCGTGACAAAACACAAACGAAGTTCAATGTCATCAACAAAACATCGAACTCCTCACATGTAGTCCAATTACAATTTGAAACTCAAAAATACATCAAAACTCCTAAAATAGACTCTATAACTTAGACGCAACTAGAAGTCTTGAAGTCTTGATTTCCTGCAAAAGATCAACTTTCCAAAAACATGATAAGCATTAAATTCGTATACCTCTTATACCTTCTCCCCTTTGTTCTTTTCTCCCCCTTTGTTCTTGATCACATCTCCTTTTCCGTTCGTAAACACATCTCCCCCTTCGTGAATTCATCTCCCCCTTCGTTCTTGAATTCATACTCAACTTTGATCAATACCTGTTCCCTGTTCATCTCTGTTCTTCCCCTTTTTGTCAAAACTTGCCAAAAAGAAAACATATAGAGAGAAAACATACTAAAAAGTAAAAAGTAGTCGAGTCATAGCTAGATACAAGCCTAAAGATAATGCAAAAGAAAGCATCAAGCAGAAATGAAACTAGACATCGTCCTAAGATAGAAAGCAGATAAAACTAAGCTCGAGGAAGATATCACTCTGTATCCTCGTCATCATCATCGTCATCTCAAGCTCCAGAACCTCCTACCTCAGGAGCATCGGTCGACGGTGGAAGAAATGGCTGCCTCGATGTTGTAAGGATGTGAATTCTCGAAATCCGAGAGTTGCACCACGTTTAGAATTGACTGATTGTCGAATGGATGGACTTCGGAAAGCTCGAAGTTGATCCGAAGGCAAAAAGTGCACCGGAGTTGCTCCAGGTGAAGTGCGGAAGCATTCGGGCGTTTTGTGCGCATAGGCGCAAAAACGGAACCCGAAAAGCTATATTTAGTCGTGAGATAAATCCGGCATTAGCGTGGATGAAAAGATGATGAAAACGTGCTCGAAAACATGTTTGGATAGTCTCGGCTCGATTTGAAATGAATCGGAGGCCAAACGAGCGAAAACGGAAAAGAAACGACAAAAAAAAATTTGGCTAAGTCCTTAGGTGGGCTGAAGGTCCCTGGAGGGAGGACCGGTCCCTGAAAGGGGAGACCGGTCCCTGAAGGCTGTCCCGCGAGAGCAGGCTCTCTGGGACCGGTCTCTTAAGGGGGAGACCGGTCCCCAGCTGCGCAGAGTGGCGCAAAGCTCTCTGGGACCGGTCTCGTAAGGGGGAGACCGGTCCCCAGCTGCGCAGAGTGTGGGGCAAGGCTCTCTGGGACCGGTCCTTGATTAGGGAGACCGGTCCCAGCACCCGAAAACTGCCCAGTTTGAGCAGTTTGAAAAATAGAAAGGTGGAGGGGCTTTTATGCAAAATGGCTTTAGTAAGAGGGTATAGAGGGGATTACACCCTCTCACTCTTTCTCATTTCCCTCCATCTCACTCTCTCACGTTTCCTCTTTCTCTCTAGAAGGAGAAGAAGAAGAGAAGGAGAAGAAGAAGAAGAAGGAGAAAAGGAAGGAGAGGAAGGAGAAGAAGACAAAGACGGAGTTCTCCATCATCCCCTTCATCTTCTCCTTGGCTTTGGAGCTAACCTAGAGGTGAGCTCTTTAAACCCTAGCTCATAGAACTTAGGGTTTTGGGTTTCTATGCTTGGAAATGGGCCAAATGGGACCCTAGCTTGATTCTAAGGAGATCAAACCCATGTATTAGGGCTTTGATCAAATGGGCTAACTAGTGTGCAAACCTAGGGTTCCCAATTGAGGGTTTTCATGGTAACTCCTCCTAGAGTGTTCTAAATCCTCTAGGGGTAATTTTTGTGGAACCCTAGGCTTCCTAAGAGATGATTTGCACAAGTAATTTGGGCTCTAACGCGAGATTTTGCTCGGGGCAATTTCTAGGGCTCAAATTGGGGCTTTTCTTAATAAGAGGTTTTGATCTCTTTTAACTTCATTTCTAACATATTGTTAGGTCCACGAACGCGTTGGCGAAGACGGAATTTCGTTTCGTCGAGCGGTTTGAGTGTTCCGAGCCAAACAAGGGCTTGAGTCGCCGTTTGGCCTAAAGAGGCCAAAGCGGTGTTTAGAGACTACGGGTCGGACGTCGTAGCTTCGTGAAGCTTCCCAAAAGGTGGGGGTGCCACTCGATTACTTCGAACTCCTTTCTATGGCTTAGAACCGTAATAATTTCATCTCTTGCATGTTAGCATAGTAGAAATGCATGTTAGACTATTCCTTATGCTTTCTAGTGATGGCCTAGTGTACTTGGAATGCTAGGTGAATGGATAGGTGAGGATTGGGTCTGGACATTGGATTCTATAGTGCTAAGAAAGAGATGGACTCGAGGGTTATCTAGTGACATAGATCGAGTGGCATCTAATGTAAAGAACATGACGAGTGGTATTAACATAGTGTATTTGACACTAGAGGTCTTTGGACATAGGGATAGGTGAAATCCCAAGAGAAATAGCTCGTGAACATAGATCTTAGTAAAGCTAAGTACATGTTACTATTGGTCGGAATAGTGGAGTTCCGAGAGAACTGTTGGCCCTAGTCGGTAGGGTATCCTCACGTGGAGAGGATAGATCAAGCTCACGGTCTGTATTAGTGGTGGTATAGCCATCGGTGTCGTCGAGTACTCCGGAGTGTCGCACGATCGGGACCACGTGGAGGTCCACAGACAAGCCCGGGTTGGAGTGCACGTGGAGCCTCCTCCCCAAAAAGGGATCTATATGTGAGGCGTAGGCGAACCCAAGGGTATCGCCACAGATTGGGTAAGGGAAATATTAATGTTAACATTGAACAGTCATTGTTGAACATAGTGAGGACTTGTTAGCATGTTAGTAATCTCTACTATTTGATGCATGCATATAATTCAAAGATTATGGGCATAGTAGCATAGATTTCTATTATGCTTTCGGATATATATATCTACATATCTAGTAGTGTTACTTGTGCCCACTTGGACCTAGTGGGGAGATCGGTGGAGTCGGTGGCCGAGCCCACTGGGAACTAAGGAAGTTAGTTCTCACCCCACTCTATTTCCAGTGTTTGGCGCAGGTACATCGGGCGAGGACCGCGGCAAGGGCGTCGCCCCCGATCAGTGAGGATCGTGGTAGTTACATTAGTAGCTTTCTTTTATGCATTAGAATACCTTGTATCTAGATGCTTATGTTTTGGAAGAACTATGTACCTATTCGAGGTTAAATGAACATGTAATCATTTTGGGATGTAAATGTAAATCAAGGTATGTGTGATGTAATAGCTAGTTGTATTCTCTCTTTATTTCACTTGTCTATTACTTGTGGATTACTCGCTCTAGTTGTTGGCACTTGTTTGTGCCCGTTGATTGTGTATGTTTAGAATTTAGTATTCCCGGGTAAATTCTTGTACACGATCCGTTGTTGAGCCTTGGCGGCGTGGAGGTCTTTGTCCGTCCGGCGTCCGCTTGGCGCGCCCGAACCGGACCAAATAGGTAGCGGTTTTCGGGGCGGGGGCGTGACAGCTGTGGTATCAGAGCAACAAGAGCAAGTAAGAGAGAGTCTAGGATGACCTAGGAGACCCTAGGTTGGAAACCCTAAGGCTAATAGGTCCGTGAGTGGAACGTGAACCTATGCCGAGTGGCGGAAGTTAATTCGATTGGGTCGAAGGGTTGAAATGTCTCTAGTATTGGCTAGAGATAAGATTCAAGTGGTGCGAGTCCTTGTCTCGAGGTGGTTGTGTTGGCGGCCGACAACATGATGCCGAGAGACGGGAGCGAGTACACTTGTGTGCTTCCACCCGATTTCAGTATTAATCGTTAAGTATCGAACTTAAGACGAAATGCTGGTTAAGTAATTAACCAAGGTGTTGTGTTTTCAGGGGTTATGGCGCCTAGAGGACGCCCCCGAAAGAACCCCATTCCCGCACCGCCTCCCGAGGTGACGGAGCAGGCGGCGGCCCCCAGCAAAGGCGGGGGCCAAGTGAAGTGCAGCCTACGGGCGCAAGTGACCGCCCTAGCCGGACGATTCGAGCACTCCGGAGCGATGGAGCGGCGCGGCGGCGGCGGCGGCGGCTGCGAGGGCCGTGATTTACCCGTGCCCCGCCGCCGTACCCGGCGGGCGAGGGTGGGGGTATCCGGCGGTCCCGGTGACGCACGCCCTCCGCCGGAAATCATCCTCAAGCGGCGTCGGGTTCGGCGACACCCGATGCAACGACCGAGGAGGCGGATAAGGAGCGCGCTGGCGGCTCTTATGAAGCTGAACAAGCTTAAACCGCCGATCTTCGATGGTGGAAAGGTGGAACCCGAGGTGGTCGAGTCGTGGGTCGACTCAATGGAGACCTTCTTCGACGACTTGAGCACCTTGGGAAGGGACAAAGTGTACCTCGCCACTCATTGTATGGGTAAGGCGGCGAAGGTCCGTGGAAAAGGATAAAGAGGATCGTCCTTCCGACCTTCCGCCAATGGATTGGGAGGAGTTCAAGAGGAGGCTGTTCGCCAATCACTTCCCCGATACAGTGAAGCGAAAGCTCCAGGAGAAGTTCCGCAAGTTGGAGCAGGGGGACCGCTCAGTGGCGGACTATGAACAAGAATTCTCCCACATAATCGACTGCGTCCCGGATGTAGTCAAGGATGACCGGGACCGGGCCGATTGGTTCTTGCGAGGACTTCGGCCGGGATTTACAAGGCCGTGCAGATATTGAAGCTCACGACCTTCGCGGAAGTCTTCGACCGTGCGCTTTGGGCGGAGCACGGTGACGCCCACGTTCGGGAGAAGCGCGAGATATTGGCCGAGTCTAAGGACAAAGGCAAGAAAGCGCCGTGGCGGCGGTTCGGGGGACAATCGAGCTCCAAGAAGCCCCGAAGTATCCGCGGACTCAATCCAAGGGCCGTGGAGCACGACGGTGCGTCATTTGTGGAGGTGACCACCCGGTGCGCGTTGCGAGAAGAGTCGGGGCAGTGCTACCAATGCGGGCAACCAGGCATTTTGTACGCGATTGCCCGGGAGGAGGAGCCTCGCCCGCTCCCTCGATTGCATCGGCACCGGCGAATTATGGAGGAGTTCCACCGGCAGCTGCGTCGGCGGGACGTGCTTCGACGCCGCGTCAACCTGAAGCGACGCGATCGGCCCCGAGGGGACGGGTGTTCGCCGCTCAGGTCCAAGCTGAGGAGCCTGCTGAGGCAGAGGAGCATCGCCTTGTGGCAGGTATGGTTCTTATTAATGGAATTCGCTCTAGGGCCATATTTGATACTGGAGCCACTCACTCATTTATTAGTAGATCATTCGCACACATGCATGACATACCCATAGAAGCGAGTGATAGGTGGCAAGTCAAGGGCCCTGAAACGACATTTGACATCAATAGGGAGTGTTTATCGTGTCCAAGACAGTGGGTGATCGGATAATGCCCATTAGGATGTTAGGGCTCGGGAATCTCATAGAGTACGACGTCATATCGGGCATAGATCGGCTCACGAAATATCACGCAACAATCGATCGTAAACAGAGTGATTACATTCCGTGAGCCAGGGCAAACCGAGTTCACATATCGAGGATGTCGAGCTCGTGCTTGTCGCGACGGCCTCGCGGCGAAAGCAAGGAAATTGGTCAACAGCGGTTGCGCAGCCTATTTGGCGACCGTTACGGAAGTGGACCGAGTAACTCCGACCTTGGAGGAGTTGGATGTAGTTCGGGAATTTCCAGACGTATTTCCCGCGGAGTTGCCGGGAATACCGCCGGAGCGGGAGATCGAGTTCGTCATAGACTTGATTCCCGGTACCGCGCCGATCTCGAAGGCTCCGTACAGGATGGCGCCGGCCGAGTTAAAGGAGTTGAGGAGGCAGTTACAAGATCTCCTCGACAAGCAGTTTATCCGGCCGAGTGTATCACCGTGGGGAGCCCGGTGCTATTTGTGCGAAAGAAGGACGGATCGTTTCGACTCTGTATGGATTATAGAGAGTTGAACAAAATCACGATCAAGAACAAATACCCACTTCCCCGAATCGACGACTTGTTTGATCAGTTACAGGGGTCGTGCGTGTACTCGAAGATAGACCTGCAGTCCGGCTATCACCAGTTGAAGATTAAGCCGGAAGATGTGCAGAAAACTGCGTTTCGCACGCGGTACGGGCACTATGAATTCACGGTCATGCCAGTCGGACTCACGAATGCCCCGGCGGCGTTCATGGACTTGATGAACCGTGTCTTCAGGGAGTTCTTGGATCGATTTGTCGTGGTCTTCATAGACGACATATTGATCTATTCCCGTAGTGACGAGGAACATGCCGAACATCTGAGAATTGTGCTTCAAGTCCTTCGGGAGGGGAAGCTGTATGCTAAGTTAAAGAAGTGTGACTTCTGGCTCCGAGAAGTTGCATTTCTAGGGCATGTTATTTCCGAGGGTGGAGTTTCTGTAGACCCGAGGAAAGTTGAGGCAATCAAGGATTGGCCGCGCCCGACGAATGTCACGGAGATTCGAAGCTTCGTGGGCTTGGCGGGCTACTATAGACGGTTTGTGGAAGGCTTCTCAAAGATAGTCGTTCCGCTTACTCGTCTGACCCAGAAAGGCACCAAGTTTATTTGGAGCGACGAGTGTGACCGGAGTTTCAAAGAGTTGAAGGAAAGACTAACTTCGACTCCGGTGCTCGCTCTACCGGTGCAGGGTGAAGACTTTGTGGTCTACAGTGATGCGTCCTATTCGGGCTTGGGGTGTGTCTTGATGCAGAACGGGAAGGTGATCGCTTATGCGTCCCGTCAGCTGAAGAGCTATGAGAAGAACTACCCCATTCACGATTTGGAGCTGGCGGCGGTGATCTTCGCCTTGAAGTTGTGGCGGCACTATCTGTATGGTGTACATTGCGAGATCTATACCGACCACAAGAGTCTGAAGTACCTATTCACCCAGAAGGAGCTGAATATGCGACAACGGCGGTGGCTCGAACTATTAAAGGATTACGATGTTGACATCCTTTACCACCCCGGTAAGGCGAATGTGGTCGCAGATGCGCTGAGTAGGAAGTCAGCGGAGAACCTCGCCGTGTGGGTCACGAATCAAAAGCCCCTATGGCTAGATATGGAGCGAATGGACCTGGAGGTGGTTACTCCCGAGGTTCCGGCCCAATTGATGAAGCTCGTTGTCCAACCGACCTTGTTGGAGAGAATAAAAAGTCTTCAACCCGGACACAAGTCTCCAAAAGGTTCGGCGCGACATCGAGGAGGGTCGTGGCGGCGACTTCACTTTAGAAGCCGACGGTGCACTCCGATTCAGAAATCGGTGGTGTGTACCAAACGACGAGGAGATCCTAAGCTAATCCTTGACGAGGCACATCGGTCGCCTTATTGTGATCACCGGCGGCACCAAAATGTATCACGGATTGAAAGAGCACTATTGGTGGCCGAGAATGAAAAGTGATAGTGGACGCTTTGTGGCAAAGTGCCTAGTATGTCAACAAATCAAGGCTGAGCGTCGATTTCCAGCGGGAAAGCTTCAAAGCCTACCAATCCCCGTTTGGAAATGGGAGGATATTTCGATGGACTTCGTGGTCGGCTTGCCTCGCTCGACGGGTGGCCACGATGCAATATGGGTGATTGTGGATCGACTGACCAAGTCGGCACATTTCTTGCCGATCCACACCACTTGGGCAGGAGATAAACTGGCGCAGGTTTACCTCGACGAGATTGTGAGGTTGCACGGGGTGCCGAAATCGATCGTCTCGGATCGCGACCCCCGATTTACTTCGCATTTCTGGAAGAGCCTGCAAGAAGCCCTTGGCACACGGCTCGATTTCAGCACCGCATTCCATCCTCAGACCGATGGGCAAACAGAGAGGACCATCCAAACTCTGGAGGATATGTTGCGAGCGTGTGTCATCGACTACAAGGGGAGTTGGTGTAACCACCTGCCAATGGCCGAGTTCGCCTACAACAATAGTTATCACTCAAGTGTGGAGATGGCACCGTTCGAGGCTCTTTATGGGCGGAAGTGCCGATCTCCTATACATTGGAGCGATGTAGGCGAAAGTGCTGAGTTCGGCCCTGATGTGTTGCGAGAAGCGGAAGAGAAAGTCCGCATTGCTCGCAAAAGATTGCTCACAGCGCAGTCAAGACAGCAAAGTTATGCGGATAGGCGCCGTCGAGATATTGAGTTCGCATTGGGCGATCGCGTGTTCTTGAAGGTATCACCGATGAGGGGTGTTAAGCGATTTGGAGTACGGGGAAGCTAAGTCCCCGTTATATCGGCCTTATGAGATCTTGGAGCGAGTGGCGCGGTGGCCTATCGGCTCGCCTTGCCACCGAAGCTCGCCGACGTGCATAATGTCTTCCACGTCTCCAACCTTCGCAAATACATCTACGATCCGAGCACGCGATGCTTCATGAACCCGGAACTTCAAGAAGACTTGAGCTACGAGGAGTTCCCGGTGAGAATTATCGCCCGAGAAGTGCGAAAGCTTCGAAATCGAGTGATTCCCTATGTGAAGGTGCAGTGGAGCAATCATGATGATCGCGAGGCCACCTGGGAACTCGAGGAGCTAATGAAAACGCACCATCCTCACTTGTTCGAGGAATAAGGTAAAAGTTTGAATTATATTAGAAATTGAGTAAGTTACGAGGACGAAACTCCTTTTAAGGTGGGGAGGATGTAAGGATGTGAATTCTCGAAATCCGAGAGTTGCACCACGTTTAGAATTGACTGATTGTCGAATGGATGGACTTCGGAAAGCACGAAGTTGATCCGAAGGCAAAAAGTGCACCGGAGTTGCTCCAGGTGAAGTGCGGAAGCATTCGGGCGTTTTGTGCGCATAGGCGCAAAAACGGAACCCGAAAAGCTATATTTAGTCGTGAGATAAATCCGGCATTAGCGTGGATGAAAAGATGATGAAAACGTGCTCGAAAACATGTTTGGAAAGTCTCGGCTCGATTTGAAATGAATCGGAGGTCAAACGAGCGAAACGGAGAAGAAACGACGAAAAGTCGAAAAATTTGGCTAAGTCCTTAGAGAGAGGGCCGGTCCCGAAAGGGGGAGACCGGTCCTCGAAGGCGTCCGCGAGAGCAGCTCTCGGGACCGGTCTCTTAAGGGGAGACCGGTCCCCACCGCAGAGTGGCGCAAAGCTCTCTGGGACCGGTCTCGTAAGGGGGAGACCGGTCCCCAGCTGCGCAGAGTGTGGGGCAAGGCTCTCTGGGACCGGTCCTTGATTAGGGAGACCGGTCCCAGCACCCGAAAACTGCCCAGTTTGAGCAGTTTGAAAAATAGAAAGGTGGAGGGGCTTTTATGCAAAATGGCTTTAGTAAGAGGGTATAGAGGGGATTACACCCTCTCACTCTTTCTCAGTTCCCTCCATCTCACTCTCTCACATTTCCTCTTTCTCTCGCTAGAAGGAGAAGAAGAAGAGAAGGAGAAGAAGAAGAAGAAGGAGAAAAGGAAGGAGAGGAAGGAGAAGAAGACAAAGACGGAGTTCTCCATCATCCCCTTCATCTTCTCCTTGGCTTTGGAGCTAACCTAGAGGTGAGCTCTTTAAACCCTAGCTCATAGAACTTAGGGTTTTGGGTTTCTATGCTTGGAAATGGGCCAAATGGGACCCTAGCTTGATTCTAAGGAGATCAAACCCATGTATTAGGGCTTTGATCAAATGGGCTAACTAGTGTGCAAACCTAGGGTTCCCAATTGAGGGTTTTCATGGTAACTCCTCCTAGAGTGTTCTAAATCCTCTAGGGGTAATTTTTGTGGAACCCTAGGCTTCCTAAGAGATGATTTGCACAAGTAATTTGGGCTCTAACGCGAGATTTTGCTCGGGGCAATTTCTAGGGCTCAAATTGGGGCTTTTCTTAATAAGAGGTTTTGATCTCTTTTAACTTCATTTCTAACATATTGTTAGGTCCACGAACGCGTTGGCGAAGACGGAATTTCGTTTCGTCGAGCGGTTTGAGTGATCCGAGCCAAACAAGGGCTTGAGTCCGTTTGGCCTAAAGAGGCCAAAGCGGTGTTTAGAGACTACGGGTCGGACGTCGTAGCTTCGTGAAGCTTCCCAAAAGGGGGGGGGTGACACTCGAATACTTCGAACTCCTTTCTATGTCTTAGAACTGTAATAATTTCATCTCTTGCATGTTAGCATAGTAGAAATGCATGTTAGACTATTCCTTATGCTTTCTAGTGATGGCCTAGTGTACTTGGAATGCTAGGTGAATGGATAGGTGAGGATTGGGTCTGGACATTGGATTCTATAGTGCTAAGAAAGAGATGGACTCGAGGGTTATCTAGTGACATAGATCGAGTGGCATCTAATGTAAAGAACATGACGAGTGGTATTAACATAGTGTATTTGACACTAGAGGTCTTTGGACATAGGGATAGGTGAAATCCCAAGAGAAATAGCTCGTGAACATAGATCTTAGTAAAGCTAAGTACATGTTACTATTGGTCGGAATAGTGGAGTTCCGAGAGAACTGTTGGCCCTAGTCGGTAGGGTATCCTCACGTGGAGAGGATAGATCAAGCTCACGGTCTGTATTAGTGGTGGTATAGCCATCGGTGTCGTCGAGTACTCCGGAGTGTCGCACGATCGGGACCACGTGGAGGTCCACAGACAATCCCGGGTTGGAGTGCACGTGGAGCCTCCTCCCCAAAAAGGGATCTATATGTGAGGCGTAGGCGAACCCAAGGGTATCGCCACAGATTGGGTAAGGGAAATATTAATGTTAACATTGAACAGTCATTGTTGGACATAGTGAGGACTTGTTAGCATGTTAGTAATCTCTACTATTTGATGCATGCATACAATTCAAAGATTATGGGCATAGTAGCATAGATTTCCTATTATGCGCTTTACCTTTCGGATATATATACCTACATACCTAGTGGTGCTACTTGTGCCGGCCTGGACCTAGTGGGGAGATCGGTGGAGTCGGTGGCCGAGCCCACCGGGAACTAAGGAAGTTAGTTCTCACCCCACTCTATTTCCGTGTTTGGCGCAGGTACATCGGGCGAGGACCGCGGCAAGGGCGTCGCCCCCGATCAGTGAGGATCGTGGTAGTTACATTAGTAGCTTTCTTTTATGCATTAGAATACCTTGTATCTAGATGCTTATGTTTTGGAAGAACTATGTACCTATTCGAGGTTAAATGAACATGTAATCATTTTGGGATGTAAATGTAAATCAAGGTATGTGTGATGTAATAGCTAGTTGTATTCTCTCTTTATTTCACTTGTCTATTACTTGTGGATTACTCGCTCTAGTTGTTGGCACTGTTTGTGCCCCGTTGATTGTGTATGTTTAGAATTTAGTATTCCTAGGTAAATTCTTGTACACGATCTGTTGTTGAGCCTTGGGCGGGCAGGGGAGGTGCTGTCCGTCCGGCGTCCGCTTGGCGCGCCCGAACCGGACCAAATAGGTAGCGGTTTTCGGGGCGGGGGCGTGACAGATGTAGTCCTCTGGTAGGTAGCATATGTAGGCTGGGATGGAAAGATATCATCATGCCTACATCCCATCTTTTCCATGATTCTTTTTATCCCCTGTTCCAGTCGTTTGAAGCCTTTCTTCAAAGAACTCACCTCACGATGAAGTGAGTCTAAAGTCACCACTCCCCCTGAGCTCGAGGATCCCTCACTCTTTACACATCGTGGAGGTGGAGATGGAGCTACTAAACTAGATGCTGCATGCGGTGGCGGTCCTTTAGTTTGCTGAAATGTCTTCAATGTGCTCACTGACTTGGCCCAAGTTACTCCATCAATCGATCCAAGGCCAATATCATACTTCTCACAAGTCACATCTACCCCATTCGCCTGCAAAATCCGAGTGATCAACACAGGAAATGATAGTAGATCCCGCCGCACTGAAGACTGAATAACATGTACCATCCGTTGTCACATCAGGAACAGAATGTTGATGTTCAACCCATGTGCCTGCTCAGGATGACCAAGAAGATAAAGTAGCACAAGCCTATCCCAACGAATCCTCTTGGTTCCAATTGTCAGTTGAACATTGTAGCACATGATCAATGACAGAAGATGGTACTTAGGTCGCAAATCTTTGGACTCCACATATGCGCGATTGGTCCTAACTCTAGCTTTGCAAATGGCTTGAATAACCGTCTCCCAGTGGGACGATGACTGAAATATCCTAGTAGAGTAGTGAAGACCTGCAGTATTGACATCCATCCCCAAAAGGTCACCAATATCGTGAGGAGTGACTGTAATCTTCTTTTGACGCACCATGGTCTCAAAAACAAAAATCCTTGTCTCATCATCTTCAGCAAGAACGAGCCCGTGCATGTAGAACTCCCGAATGAGCGAGCTGGAACACGACCAACGGGCTCAATGGGGACCCTCGTCAGTAAGCGACCAAACTCTGGAACCTCATCAGTGAGTTCTTTGAAATTCACATGTCGCTCGGCGATGCATGATCTGACAAAAAATGCTCAAAGCCACTCAGTGTAAAGACTGAGATTTTGACAGTGGAACTAAACTCTTTGTTGATGATGTTCCTGTGTGTAATTTAATTACATAAGCACTCGTCAAGTTTTAGGAGAAAATGAGCTAAAATGGAGAAGTTACGCGATAAATACTTTTCACTTAAGTGAATAGTAACTTCGGTTTTCCGGAGAAGCCACGAAGTAGAGTTGGCTTCTAGTGCGTATCGGACACCGTTCTTAGCGATCCAATAGCTCGTTTCGACCGGTTTAGCTATTCTGGAACCAGTGGCACTGACGGATTTCAGATCTGATGCACAATTTTCGAGAAAAAGGAGTTTTACCGAAATGAGGGTTTTCGCTCTTTGCTTTTATTGCATTGTGAAACTCCTCGGGCTCCGTGCATGCGACCTAGAGTAGGGTGAAGGATGTTTCGGGTCCCTACTAGAGGTAGGGAAGTCGAATTCAGATGCGAATTTAAGGTTTCGTGGGTTTACACATTGGTTTATGTGTAATATTTGGAACGTTGGAAAGCGAACAAGTTTATTCATGAATCCGGGACTGATCGAGGTGAACGGAAATCGTGGGTTTGTTGTCTCCGTCGTGCTGATCGTACTAGTGCAATCGGTTCGCAAATCTGACAGACGGATCTGCGGATATCGCGCGTTGTTCGAGGAGAGGTCGGTGTTGGCAAATTGGTAATTTTGCAGATGTCGCGGTATTTTATGTACCGAAGCGCGCGAAATCAGACGTGGAGGTGCATACGTGCAAAATACACGCGCGGGCAGGGACTCGAATGAAAGGATTTAGCTTCGGGGGACCTATCTGCAATTGTACACTTGGTATATAGGGTGCATCTAGGGTTTCTATGCACGAAACCCTAGATCCAGTCGTCAAAGCTCCCCAGTTATGCCCTAGCCATCAACTACAGGTCCATGCCCTAGCTGTGCTCGCACCCCGGGCACCGGCCAGTTAATTTCCACGGCCGTCGAAAATTCTTGATGGCCTCTCTTCCACCATCTCCTCCACCTAATCACCTTCCCCTCTCTGTCGTGGGCCACCCAGGACCAACCAACCTCGGGCCCCTTTTCTTCCAAAGTGTCCCGACCTCTGCCACCGTCTTTCCCGACCCACACCGCCTGCGCGCTGGCCGAGCCGAGGCCACTTTGGCCTTCGTGCGCCGCTATCGCCTTTGACCGGCCAGGCTACCTCCCTAGGGCTTCCGACGACCGCGCGCCGCTTCCACTTTTTCGGCCGGCCCGTCGTCCACGTGCGCCGCCCGGGCCATCCGCGGCCACCCGCGGCAGCCCATGCCGAGCTCGATGAAGCTCGCAGCCACGCGTTGCTGCCACTTCGGGTAGGGATGCCCTGCTTTCTTGGACCTCCGGCGACCCTTCGCACGTCGTCGCCGCTGTCCCCGTGGCCGTCTGACACCATTCCTGAAGCTTATGGATGAAGCTATTAATCACTCAATAAATGTTCGTTTTGAAATAAGTGTGCCCTTCTTTTTTTATAATTGTCTTTTCGTTTTCTTAAAATTAGTTATGATGGTCTAGATTTGTGTATGTCTTTTAATATTCCTAAAAGTGTCTTTTAGTTTCTCTATGAAATTAAAGAGTGCATTAATGTGTAGAGAAGATGAAGGGTCATTTGAGAGCCTATAAATATGTAATGATTTTATAATAAAAGAAAGTCAAGTTGAGTTGAAGTTTCTACTTTTATTTGAGAAGAAGGATTTCTTCTTCTTATCTCCTAGGTGGATTCCTTATGAGAGAAGAGTGTGGCTCGACCATTGTGTTGGTGGATTCCGCATAGTGGTGAGTGTGCTCGAGTTCGACGTGGTGGATTCTACGGCGGGTCGAGGATTTATTGTCCTGTATTCCTCCTCCCTCCGCGTTCCTCTAAGTTCCGGCGCCACCGTCGGCCGCCGCTCCTACTTTCTCGCAGCCTCCCAACGCAAGATTGGCGCGAGCCCGAGCTAGCTCGCCGTCTTCGAGCGGCACACCCGGTCAAGCGCCCGCCTCCCTCCTCGGCCTCCGGGGACCCTCGCCGTCGCCGACAGCCGCCGACCGCCGCCGAGGTCGGTGTGGAACTCGAGCCCGAGCTCGGCTTGCAGTGTGTGGGTTGCTCCTACGCCACCACCGCCACTTTCCGCCGCCGGATAACGCGAGCACCACCTCCCACTAGCTCGGTCGGACCCGACTTCCGCAGCCGCTCCCGCCACACGTGAGGCCCGACGACCGGAGTTAGGCCTTATTCCCCGTGCATGTTGAGACTAAGGCATCTTTGCCCGCCGCCTCCGCCGCTCTCCCGCCAACCGAGGTGAGCCTCGTACTCCTCATCTCCCCGCACCCATCCCGGCCACCGCGCGCGCCGCTGCCGCTGAAGCCGCCGGAGCAAGCTTGCTCCGCCAAGCCCGAAATAGGGCTTATTGTGGATGGTTTATCGTTCGACCTTTCCGAGGCATCCCGATCTTTGCAAAAGGGAGCACGATGATCGTGACTAATCGCCGATCATCGTGCTCACCGTAGATTTTGTCGGAAAGCCTCGTTCCGCTAGTTTGGCGATGTCGGTCCTTTTTGGGCCTTTTGGTTGTTCCGATGCCTCTAGAGGTGAGCACGGTGATCGTTGGTCAGTGCTGATTATAGTGCTCACCTCATTTAGGGTTAGAGAGCCCCTGGTTTTCGAGATAAGCATGTTTTACATGCTGTGCGCGTTGTTCGCAGATTTTCGCGTTGCTCCCGCGCTCTCCACAGTGGTCAGCAGTGCTCCGAAAGGTGAGCACGACCTCCGACACACCGAGACCTATCAGTGGGTGTCTCGGTCTGGTTGAATGGCTCTCGGTTTGCGCTGTCGGACCATAAAAGCCCAGAAATCACATGAAATAATGTGTTTTCATAGATCCGGGAGGGCTTTTATGCAATTGGGGTTATTGTAGCTGCTATTGGCAGCATGTGTGAGTTGTGGGTGACCTCCTGACTGATTTTCCAAGGTCCCAGGCCCTTGCGGAAATCGAAATGTGATTTCCGGCTCGTTTCTCGGCGAAATCCGTCAACGGAACGCGGGTTCGGTTCGGAATTATCCCGACGGTGCTTCGTGCGCTATTGTGTAGTCGCTGATCCTTGTTGGCTGGTCACTCGCGTCATTTCGAGAGTTCAAAAATGACGGGTGAGCAACGGTGGGTTCCGGTGTCGAATTGGACACTTCCGGAACCTCATTGAAACGATTATCCGACGATAATTGTTTCGATGAGAGGAGTTGTGTTTGCTGCTATGATGCATGATTATTCATGTTTAGTAGCAGCGGGTGACTTGTGGTTCGAGTCGGTGCGTTCCTGGACAGTTCGTGGGTCCCGGCGGAGTTCTGGTGTGGTTTCGGGACTTCCAGCGAGTTACGGTAGTCGGTTTTGGGAAACCGATCTCCGTGGGTTTGGTTGTTGGGTTATGGTTTTAGTGTTTGTTATATATGGGTTAGACACTAACCCGGTGGACCTTCCTTCGGTCCAGTTGATGTTCTTTCGCAATGTGAGACAGTGCACAACAACTTGTGGCTGTGGGTACTTCGTTTCGACGTCGACAGCTGGTGCACGCTCGCTGACGTTCCTTCCACCCCCATCGTTTATATTGCCTATCATTTATATATTGAGCCTTGCACCGATATTGTTCCATTATACTCTACTCAGTTGTTTCCATGCTTAGTATCATGCGTAGGAGTAGGGTAGTTCATCTATTTTGATCCCTATGACCTAGTTGGTTTTTTCTCGTACTTCGTATCAGTGACCTGGTTGGTCGGTTCTTATATCTCATATTCTGACCTATTCGATCAGTTCTATGACTCCTGTCGAGTGATGACCTATGAGGTCGGTGTACCCTGAGGGGTAGGATTGTCGGCCGCTGGCTGACAGTAGTTCCAGATTATTTTGATACACTCTTGTGATCTATTGGTCGGTTCTTGCATTTATACCTTTGTTGACCTATTGAGCAGTATGTGCATACTTCTGAGAGGATGTTGAGTTGTTCCATCCTAGTTGACCTGAGTGGTCGGTTCTTGTGCTTCCATACAGTTGATGACCTATTGGTCGGTTAGCCCTGAGGGGTGCTGATTGTCACTGCTGTTGCGGTTAATCTTTGAGCATATCAGCATCGATCGCCCGACTCGTTTGCATTTCACGAACACCAGCGGTTTGGCCACCGCAAGAGGGTGTTCTTTTCCGAAAAAGTGGTTGCAAGTGTCAACCCGTGAGCCCGGGAGCTTTATGCTAGGGTTATATGCATGGTAGAGTGGCAGTGGGCATAGGCTTGAGGTTTGCGGTGCGGACCAACAGAGCAGCAGATTTCAGATTGGGTATATTTGGACTTCTCGTCCGGTTGACACATATAGCTATAGTAGCAGTTGTTGCATGTGTACTTCTAGTTATTTCTTTATAGTTGTCTTACTACTATAGCTCTGGTATCCTCGTATGCTTTCAGTTCTTCTTTACAGTAGCGATAGTTGTTCTTATACATCTTGTTCATTTGTTTATCATAGCTACTGTATTACCTTTATCTATATATACCCTTGTTGTTCTCTGTGACTAGTGAGTACCCCTTGCCAACGTCGGCTTGCGGTACCCACTGGGAGGGGAGACATGTTTACATGTTCTCACCCCTCGCCCCCATTACAGGTGACGTAGCAGGTCCGAGTGGGACAGTTGGTGAGGATCGCGTCTAGTTTGCGATAGAGCTTCCGACCCGGTTTGTACTATTTAGTTATTACCCTTGTTATTTCTGTGGTTATAGCTTAGCCAGCTATATGGTTCAGTATTTTCATACATTTGAATATTGGAATTTCAACTGGTTTATGAATGTAATAAAAGGATTTCTGGATTTTGTAAAATGGAAAAGTTTTCTACCCCTCATGGTAGCGTGTTTTCAAAAGATAAAGAGTTCCCGTGTAGGGAACAGTTTTAAAATATTTTATGTGGATTTATGATCTAACAATAAATGTGAATCTGTGATGAATGGTGTAGGAATGTACATTGGTTATATGTTCATTTAGCGGTGGTTGTATTCTTGGATAACATCACTTGTGCGACGCCGTACAAATACAGGGGCGACTCTGTCCGTGTGAACAGTGGACTCCCTGTATTTGTGGCGGATCTGGCATACCCTGGGGGTCAGGTTTTCAAAAAAAAAAAAAAATTCCGCTGTGTTTTAACTACAAAGAGACCCCGGGGCGTGACACTCAGGTGGAATCTCTACAGTACGCTTTGCTCGTCATTCACGTGTATGAGAACCTCCTCCACGTCAAGATTCACCCGCAATGCCCTTTCTTTTGTCGTGACGGCGACGCCTCTTCACTCTTCAGGGGAGCTCGCCCGATACTCTGGATCTGAACCGGATGACTCGTCGGCAGTACGAGTCCTTTTGGAGACCCCTCGACGGCCTCTACCGCGTCCGCGACCACCTCCAGTGGCCATAAGCACAAAAAGCATCAAGACCAATGAAAACGCCATGATTCCTATACAAAAATAACCTTGCATGAACACAAATCAGGAAAAATTCTTTAAAAATAGCGAAAAATTGTCTAATAATCTTAGAATGCTATTTCCAACTAAATCATGCAAGAAATTTTATCAAAAATTGCATTTTTACAAAAATTCCGAAATTCCATCAATATTGAGATATAGAACATAGATCTGCGAAAAGTAACGAGTTATAACCTGTTCTAAGTGTTCTAGAAGCAAGATCATATGTCTAGATAGTGACTCACAGCAAAAAATTGCACAAAAAACGATCAAAAACACAGATCAAACATGAACTTGGAATATTTTCGAAAAATATGCAAAACCGGGAATAGATCTATAAATCCGAGCAAAATACATGCAAATCTCGAGGGAAAACACTTGGATTTGGAGGAGAATGGTGCTGGAGAGTTTTAGAGAGAGAAAGAACAAGATTTGGTTGAGAATGGAGTGAGAATCGAAACTTGTAACCGATTATAATAGCCGCGGATACAGTAATTTTTACCAGTACACATGCAAAGTGTACCGGTACACTTTGACAGATTTCGAAAATTTTGAGTATTTTCCTTCAAAAATCCTTCAAAATCAAATTAATTTCATAAAAATTATAGATTGTACTCTAAAAATTATTATGATGAAAATGAAATATTATGTGATTTCAAAAGACATCAAAACATCAAAATTTGATATTAAAAATAATCTAATATTTTAAAAACATCAAGATGTAAATTGATGAAAAATAGTTTTTAGAAATTTGGCAAAATTGACACTAATTTGTCGCAACATGTTCAAAATAGAGATTTAACTAACATGGCACCGAGGGTGGCTCTTTGAGTATCTTTTCATTCTACCACCTTATAACGCCGAAAATTTAAAAATTTTTAATTTTTCAACCTTTTTGGTTAATTTATTAATTTCTCATGTGGTAGCTTCACACACTTACCGGACGACCGGGATGGTAGCTCTTTCCTACATGTGGTGGTAGTTTTCACACTCCTTTTTAGGATGTAACTCTTTCCACATCTTTTAATCAAAGGAGTTCCTTTTTTTTTTTAAATAATTTAAACTCTCCCTAAATTAGATAATCTCACAATTAAATTTTTTTGATAATTTTTAGTCTATTAGCAAATATTCATCAATCATATTCAACATTCACTACCAAGATGAATTAATCATAAGAGATTAAAGTTGATTTCAAAATTTTGATGAATATATGTTTTAAGAAATCGCATATTAAATTATCATCAAAATAATAAAAAGTGAGTAAAAATCAATAATTAACATGAACTTAATTCAATTTGAATTGACTTTAAGTACCGATTAAGGCTCTTTCAAAAAACCTTTTATCTACCCAATTTAATGATTTTCAATCATCTCCTTTCTCAAAAATTTTAAGTTCCCAATTACCTTTCCTCAAAACGATTTTCAAATAATTGAATTTCAAGCACCAAAAATCGTCTAATCATGCAATACAATGAAAGAAAAATATGCAACATGTACCAATTAAAGCATTATATTAAAACTAAAATAATTTAAGACAAAAAGTAAGGAAAGATATCACATTTCCGATTCACACTTGTCGGATAGTTGGTTGTCTTGGCTTGTCGACATTAATTAGGCATGGTTTGTTTCAGTTTGACTTGAGATTGTGCCTTAGAATTTCGGTTTTCTTGTGCCTTCGGTTGATATTATCGTTGAGGCTTTGAATTCCGGTTTGCATGTGATACTTGACCCAATTTATTTTTCTTTTAATTCCGTGGGGGAACTCGAGTAGTAGAGGGAGTCGATTGATGTTTCGAAGTTGCCAATAGATTCTTCTTTTCTTTATTTGGGCAACTCTTTTTGATGTATCCTTTGATGCCACACCGATGACACACCTTCTCCTTCAAAGTTGTTGAGACATTCGAAACTTGCTTTAAATCCTTCTCAACATGAGTCCGTTCATATCCAAGGTCCAACTTGTTCGTTTGACCCAATCCGAGCATATGGTCCAATTTCTTCGATCTCGAAGAGAACTTATGAATGTCAGATTGAAGTTGACGAACTTGCTTGGTTAACTCTTGGTTGGATGTAAAAGTTTTCTTAAATTGTTGCTCCAAAAATCCAACTTTGTCCTTATAAGAATTGATCATGGAATCCGCTTCATTGAGCTTCTCTTGGAGGATCGAATTGCTCTTCAAAATTGATTCCCTTTCCTCTTCAAGAGCTTTATTCATTGTCTTCAAGTTGTTGTTTTCCTCCTCGAGATCCAACAAATAACGCCTCAACTTCTTATTAAGTTTGGCCATCTTTTTCGATTCGATAAGAAGTTGGTTGTATACTTCCGCTAAATTTGCATCGTTTGACTCCTCCTCGCTTTCGCTATTCTCACTCGAAGTCCCATGCAAGGAGAAACACTTGAGTTAGAAGCAATTGAGGATAAACAAACAACATTAGACGAAGGCAAAGAAGAGTTAGTAAATAAAGCAATATGATTCTTCTTTTCTTCATCACTTGAAGATGAATCACATGAAGTAGAATCATCCCAAGTTTTCGCTTGCAAAGCCTTTAATTTATAAGTCTTCTTTGAAGGACAATCCGTTGCAATATGGCCGTAGCCTCTACATTTGAAACATTGGATTTTCCCTTCAAACTCATTTTTTTCTTTCGAAGATTTTGCAAGTTTTTTATCTTTCAATTTAGAAGATGAAGATGATTTAGAAAACGATTTTTGCTTCGAAGATGAAGCATTGTTTAATTTGTTCTTCCGAAAATTCCGACGAATCTTCTTCGTTAAAAGAGCCAATTGATGTTCAAAATCCGCAATTGATAGGTCGTCGTCGGAATCCGTGTCGTCGTCTTTCTCTTTTGTTGATTTGAGTGCAATTCCTATACTTTTAGAAAAGACTTGGAAAAAAATTGGTTAGCAGGAAAAGTCATCTCATAAGTTTGCAACGCACCTACTAACTCTTCGACTTTCATCTCGTCCGGATGCTTAACGGTTTCAATCGCGCAACCTTTGCCCGAAAGCATTCCGGAAGAGTTCGAAGAATTTTTCTAACAACTTTGGCATCCGGAATTTTCTCTCCCAAGTTAGCGCATGTATTAACAACGTCTTGTAGTTTGACGCACGTATATTACTCTGTAAAGGTCTCATTTTCGTCCATAGAAATTGAATTAAACTTGCTTGTTAGCATTTGTAATTTTTGGACCTTTACTAAGCTCGTTCCTTTATGCGTAACTTGTAGAGTATCCCAAATTTTTTCGCGGTACTACACCCCGACACGCGAGTAAATTCTGTTTGAGATAAAGTATTAAATAACGCATTAATACCCTTGCCATTAAAAGATGATAGCTCATTTTCATCTTTTGTCCACTTGTTCCGTGGTTTCGGCGTTTCAACATTATCGACCTTTTCAATAGGATGTTTCCATCCAAATTCTATTGCTTGCCAAACGCGCTCATCGATTGCCATTAGAAAAGCTCTCATGTGAACTTTCCAATAGGCATAATTCGTGCCATCGAAGAGCGGTGGTCGATTAATATTTCCGCCTTTGGCCATTAGATAGCAATATATCTAAATCCCGCTCTGATACCAATTGTAAGTTTTGAGTGCCTAAGGATCCATCTAGATTGTATCCAACACCTAGAGGGGGGTGAATAGGTGTTACGGCAAAAAGCCACAAATTCTCAATGCAATAAAGTAAATGCGGAAAATAAAAAGCACATCGAGATTTACGTGGAAAAACTCCAACTTGGAGTAAAAAACCCACGGGACCAACAGGCGAAAAAATAATTCACTAAGAGAAAAGATTACAAGGTGATTACCGACTCCACAGACTTAACCTCTCTTGACCTCCTATGAATCTCCGCGCAATCCTTCGGATTGTCCACGCTCTTCACGTCCGAATCCACGAATGCCCCCACTTCGAATCCACGAAACTTCAAACACGCCGAATCTACGACGCCACTCGAATCCACGAGCCAACGATCCGAATCCACTAATCGCCTTTAGTTGCGCCGAATCCACGACGTCTTGATGAAACACATCATGTTGTGGTGATCGTTCGCCGGGAGTGTCGATGAAAACCAGAGAATAGAACTCCGAGCGAAGACGAAAATCAAATCGACATATAGATATCAAATTATAATATCTCGATTTGACCTAAAAGAGGATATTTTGTAGAAAATAGGTTTAGCACGAAATCCTAGCCTCTAGGGTTTCTCAAATATGTATTTTCATAAAGCACACGAAGTTAGAGAACCCCAATATCTTATTTATAGACTTTAGAATCATTCGATCGGATTGAAAATTTTTCAGATTTTACATAGTGTACCGATACACTTTTCAGGCTGTCACTGGTTACACAATGACGGAAGATAATTTCTGTGAAGCGCTGTAACCGGTGACAACTTGATGGCTATACCGGTACAGTCGTGATGGTTGTACCTAAGATACCGTGATGGTTGTACCGGTACACTTTGCAATTTTTTCTAATTTTTCAATTTTCGAAATTTACAAAGTTTCGATACCATTTTTAATCCATTAAACTTTGATTTTATGATTCTAATGTCTACAACTAAGTATGAATTGAATCATCATAACATGAATTAAAAACTTACCTAGATATTGTGATTCACGTCGTGAGCTATTTTCACTTTCTTCTAAGTCTTGGATTCTTCGTTGGTTGGGGATTTGAATCGGTTGTTGGATAGTTGGAAGATATTTTGGGAGTTAGTTGGGGATTCGAAATTCAAAATCGAATTTTGAATTGGTTGTTAGATGGTTGGAAGATATTTTAGGAGTTGGTTGGGGATTCGAAATTCGAAATTGAATTTTTAATCGGTTGCGGTTTGAAATCGTATTTTGAACAAATATTTTATATAGTGTGGATATGGGCCATCATTGATCGAGCCCACTTTCATAAAATGTTGGGCACAAATGATAATATTCAATGGGCAGAAATGGGGGCCGAATTATTGCATAGGCTTAAAATTTTGACAGCCTTCATAAGGCCCATAAACTCATATTTATAAATGGGATTGTAATGAATTATTGGCTCCAAAATTTTATGGTCAACATGAGACCTATTAGGATCGTATGACTCCGAATTTAATCTGTCTTGATTATGATTAGGATTACTTGACCCGTTTTTTTTTTCTTTTTTTTTTCTCTTTTTTTTTTGCACTTCAAACAGATATTACGATTTTCTATGGCGGAAAAGCACTCAGAATGCATGAACAAGTAATCTTAGAGGCTAGGTTTTTCGTTCTAAACCATTTTTCACCAAACAGCCACTTTAGGTCAATTCAAGATATTGGAATTCAATATTTATATATCGAATTGATCTAAGTTTTTCTTAGAGATATTTCTCTGGTCCTTCAACAACACTCTAAGCAAAAGATCACCATAGAAATATGAATTTACTCTTCATGTGTGGAGTAGTGGATTCGGCGTAATCAAGGCAATTCGTGGATTCGGATCGTGGGAGCTCGAGGATTCGAGTGGCGTTCGTGGATTCGGACATGAGGTATGGCATTCGTGGATTTGAACGTGGGGAGTGGACAACCCGGTGACGTGTGCAAAATCCATAAGAGGTAAAAGAGAGGTCGAGTCCATGGAGTCAGTAATCACCTTATAATCTTTTTTCTTAGTGGATTATTTTTTTGCATATAAGTCCCGTGTGTTTTCTCCAAATGGAGTTTTTTCATGTAAATCTCAGTGTGTTATTTTATTTTTCGCATTTACTCTTATCGCATTGAGATTTGTGTTTTTGGCCTATTCACCTATTCACGCCCTTTACGTGTTTGAAAGTATCTACATAGATCCCAGGGTTCCTATAACCTACAGTTTGATACCATCATAAACTATATGAATAATTATTCATCTCTGATAGCTTAAGTTGTCAGAGAACGGTGGTTTTAAATGTTATATTCAACAATAGAAAACAACCAAATATTATACTCAACAAAATATTGATATTTTGTTATTGGTCATTTCTTAAAGTGGCATTAAAGTAGTGAATTTTGTGAAGTTGTCGAATTTGTTCTATTGCGCCTCTTCTTTAGCTATTGCTTTTGGCGGTGGTCACATTTCTTAAATATCACCTCACTAAAGAACAACAACTCGTCGCCAAATCATGTTCGCTTATTATTACCTGTATCTAAGCTCTTTATATACCCAATCACATTCATATTTCTATCTAATGCGGAATTATTGGGTGTGACATTCTTAAAGCCAGTTCTTCTTAAGCCATTGGAAAAATAAGTTTTTATTTTTGTTTACGAATATAAAGATACATCCAATAAATGGTGACCCATGTAAAATCATGAAAATTTTATGAAAATTACTTCTAAGAAGATCATTTTGCCTTTTTTCTGTTCAAGGTATTATGATCTTCTTTTTTTTTTGAATTTTTCTCTTTCTTTGTTTACAGGTAACCGTCTAGAGGAAGTGAAAGTAAGATCGACGTATTGGGCACAATCAGTGGTATATACTATTAAATTATGTAGCATTTAGATCACGTTGAGTACTATAATAAAGTACTAACAGGAATTTTTTATATCAAAACCAACAATATAGGACATCTATTATAGGAAGTGGGTAATTTAGTAGATTTTTTACTGTGCTTAATGCAATCTCTCAATAATACATTGCAGTATTGCACTCACTGATTAGATACCCACTTGGCTGGAAATTTATGAAGATGACTAATTAAATTAACAGACGGGTTTGAAGTCACTTCAGAACATTAAATTGCTAGAAGGTGACTCTTATTTATTTTTTTATTCATCGCCTAAGATTTTATTATTTTAGTATATCTATAAATTTTATGATCTTTACTTGCTACTTTATATTTGTGTAAAAAATATTGAGATAGTTTTTTCTTGCTTCTTTTCTGTTTTTTTGTTGTCCAGAAATAGATTAATTACTGCATCGTTACCATCAATCAGCGCAGCGCAAGTATCTTTATTAGTATATATCCTCTTAAGTTGAAAGTAAAGAGACCAATTGTATATATAATACTGGGATAATACAAGGGCTAGGCGTATATCTTATCCATTTGTTTCACCAACTAACAAAAGTTATATATTAAATCCTACTAGGCGAATAATTTGGCAACTAAATAACAGCGACGGGTGGTCCTGATCATCTATAACATTCTCATAGGCCGCTCGGCGCATCCTTCGCTCTCCCATTCCTTTTATCCCTTTCATATAGTCACATGAGAGATGAAGAAGGTGTGAACAGGACAAGTGAGCCAAACACTTGATCAAACTATATATAAGAAGTGAAATGTAAATTAATGAGGATGTGTGTGGTCCAAGCCCATGCACCCTGAGAAATTGTGAATTTGACCGAGCACGTACTGCAGGTTGCCCCTTATTAATTGTATATATATATATATATATATATAGAGAGAGAGAGAGAGAGAGAGAGAGAGAGAGAGAGAGAGTCGCAGAGTTGAGCTTTTCAAGAAAGACTGAAATTGCATTTTACTCTCGAGATTGTTTTTTGATGATAGAGCCTTTCAAATCGACGATCTATCTGTTAAATATGATCTAAACCATTTAAACTACCTGTAAATCAAATTTCACGCACTTTCGATATCGTTCTTATATCCATCTAGTGTAAAATGATTGGTTGAAAATGAATATTCTTTAAAAAATGATGATAGGAGTCTTGTAATCAAGATCAAGAGTATATATGGATCTTGTTTTAAATAGTTTAAAGAATTTTCTAACAAAAATTCAATTGATTTGGATATCTTTACACCGTTAAACGAGAAAACGTCTCTTATCCACCATTAAAATTACAAATTTTGAAACCCTTTGATCATTAGACAAATGATGTCGAAAATATTTGAAATTATTGGTGCTATTGATTTTTTAGCCCTTGGATTGAGAAATGGATGGCTAGGATGATGTGGGTCCCTTAGGGTTGAGTAAGTGGTTTGTTGAATAGTATAACTAATTGAAAATGATTAAAAGGTAGATCTAATGGTAGAAAACTTGATAGCATGCATCAACTTCTTGGTGCTATGATATAAGGACTCTCTATATATATATATATATATATATATATACAAAGCACTTGGTGTTGTGATTTTTTTACCGTTAGATCTACACCTGGATTATTTTCATCCGTTAGATTATACTATTCAACCAACCACCCACTTAACCCAAGGGGGCCCACATCATCCTAACCGTACATCTATTAATCCAAGTTAAAAACTTACAAGACCAATAACTTGATACTTTTAAAAGATAAGCTCAATTTTATATATATATATATATATATATATATATATATATATATATATATATATATATATATATAAAAGGAATCCGTGCTAACCAACTGGTTTTTTTATTTTTTTATAAATAATTAATAAATAATAAAATATATTTTTTATAAAGTAAATAATAATATATTTTTCTTAATTAAATAAGGAACTTTTAGAGACATTTTTCGTAATAAAATAATGCGTATGTAAAAAACTGCTTATAACAAAACAAAAAAAATATGTAATCTGCATTTTAAAAAAAATTTGCAATATAAAAAAAAATTAAAGGTATAATTAATCACTAATATAATTGCAAAGACTACATTGAAGTTTGGCAATAAAAACATATAAAAGTTTTCTAACTTATGAACTATTTTGAATTATCTTAGCAAACTTTTGCACTTTTGGTTTTATTATAAAATTTTTCTATATGTTAAGATTAATGACTGAGATTTCAAACTTTAACTGTAATTTTTTTTTGCCCAAAAATACAGAATTCATTTAAATTTTTAGAATGTTCTCAAGAATATTACGGCAAAAATCTGATGTCGATAGAGAGAGCAATATAACTAATTCTTTTAATATATTTTTATCATTTTAATTAAAGGATTTTTTTTCGTGAAAGGTAAAAAAATAAATATTTATAAATAAATCATCTGTAATATAGTTTCTAATTTTAATCGGTATTGAGAAAGAAATATGTTTTCTTTGTATCTAATTTATTCGTGCATTTGTGTATTATGAATTCATAAGTACTAATTTGGTCATAGGGAGGCTTCAATGAGTTCCCAATTCATTATATCCGGCTATTTTTCTTAATATTAAAAGATAACAAATTTAAATTATAAACTAATATTTTTTTAATGTTGTCAATTAGCTAATTTATTCCCACATCTCATATTAGTTTTATTTATTATAAAAAAATTATTATAAAAATTTAAAACAGGAAATTTTTCTTGTCCAAACATCAACAGTAAAATTAGTATCGCGCGTTATAAGCTTATTCGTTATGTAAAATTGTGGAATCACTAATCTTTCTATTTTAAGCTTTTATTATCATAAAAAAACAAATTGTATTTTAAAATTAATTATAACTCGAAAAAATTCCAAAAAATCCAACAAAACCCTAACCCTGAGTTGGAAAAGGGTAAAAAAAAAAAAAAAAAAAACCCAGCGGCTCGTGTCTGCGCCGGCTCGCGCCCGCCCGCCCCCACTCACTCGCGCCCCACGCTCCCGCCGCCACGTGTTGTGCCAAGGAACCTCAGGTTCCCAGTTCATAAGTTTATAAATTATACATTATATATATCCTGGTCCCTGCTTAGGTAACTACCATTGCTCAAGAAGTCATTTGTTCATTGAAATAAGCTTGAGATCGAAGCCTGCTGCTTAGGTAACGAGCGAATATTTGTTAAATTTTTTCAATTATGAGCAAATGAGCTAACATTAGTCGCTCACCGTTTTTCGTTGCTTCTAAGCTTTGATAATAATGGATATATAATTTATATTTATATAATTTATTTAATTTATATTTTTATATATAAATAAATAATTATATATAATATATATTTTAATTATTTAATTTTTAGCAAAATAAAAATATAAATGTGAGCTTAATTATAAAATGACTCATTTATATATAAAGTTTTAACTATTAGATCAAAATCTAATAGATGCGATTTTATAAATTTGTTTTTTAAATATATTTAATCTAATTTTTTTTAATTTATTTTTCATTTAACCCATGAGCTCGTCGCCTTTATTAAACGAGCCGAACAAGAGTTGAATTTTTCGGCTCGATATTTTAACGAGCGCTCGTGTTCGGCTCGTTTACACCCCTACCCATGTGGGAAAAACGCTTTATTAATGTAACACTTGCACAAGATAATTTTATAGCAAATTTATTTCTTTTAAAATATATTTTATTTTAATTGTGTGCAATATAAAAGGTTTTTATTAAATGTTGCATATCCTATGTAAATGTAAATAGGGAATACTTTACCGAATAATATGGGCCGATGGTTGGGAAGCGTGAAAAAAAAAATTGTAGAAGAAGAAAGAAGAAAAAATAAAGAAACAAGTTATAGAAAAAGTAAGAAGAAGATGAAATTGCACTGTTTATACCGTTTTAAAATAAATTTGCACCGTTTTAATGAAAATGGTACTATTTAATATAAAAATTACATTCTTTTAAAATATATTTTACATTGTTTAGACTAACGTTGCACTATTTGGAAGAATTTTATATCATTTCTTTTTCTCTTTCTTCTTCTTCTTCTTCTACTGCCTCCCGCCCACTTGGCTCGAGGTCCCTTTCCGTTCTCGTGGAAGGCCCCGAAGCGGTGAGGCGCCCTCGTCGCCGGCGACTTCCCGGGTAGTTGGCGGCCCGGAGCCCGCCGCCGGTACTTTGTCGCCGTCGCCGTCGTAGTGGGCGACAAGGCCGCCTCGTCGCCGGCAACCTCTGCGGAGGCCTACAAGAGGGCGGCGGCGCGATCGGCCCCACGTGGGGAGGCGCTACTGATCTTGCGGCAAGAGCACATGGCGAAGCGGCGGGTTATGCGAAGCGGGGTGCGGTCGTACATGACCTTAGCGCTGGAGTAGACCTCGGGCCGGGCAGGCAGGCGGCAATGACTAAGAAGAAGTAGAGAAAGAGAGAAAAATGTAAAAAAATGGTGCAAAATTTTACTAAACAAAGGCAACGTTAACCTAAAGAGTGTAAAATTCATTCCAAAAGAGTATAATTTTTATATCAAATAGTAAAATTTTTATTAAAACAAAGACAAATTTATTTTAAAACAAGATAATTTTATTTTAACAAAGGTAATTTTATCTTTTTCTAACTTCTTATATAATTTTTTTTATTTTTTTATTTTTCCTTCTTCTATAATTTTTTTTTTCACGCATCTCTCGCCAACGACCACAATGCCTACGACGACGCGTAAAGACCCCCGCTTTGAGGTCCGCGCACCGCAACGATCTCTCGCGACGCCGATGTTGGCTAAGAGGCATCATCGTCGAGAGGTGGCAGAGAGGCGAAGGAGGAGGGAGAGGGAAAGGGTGAGAAGGGCGAGAGAGAGTAAGATAGGCGTCATCGTTGGAGGTGGTAGAGGAGGGTCGGAGAGAGGCCAAAAAAAAAAAAATCACGGCGGCCTCGGGCCGGGTCGGAGGCGAGGAAGGCGGGATGCACGGCGAGAGTAAGGATGCGCCGACAAAACCGGCTGGCTACCTCCGCCTCCGTCTCCGCCTTTCGCCGTTTTTTGGGAAGAGAAAAAAAAAAAAAAAAAAGAGAAAAAAAGGAGAGAGAAAAGATCTGAGTGTGTTTTGGTCGTTTTCTTAAAAATTCGATCTGAATATCGAAAGAGAGAGAGAGAGAGAGAGAGAAATGATCAAAAAAAGATTGCCCACTTTTGCAAAAGCGCAAAACTAATAGATTTTTTATGCAAATTGGCCAAATAATAATTAGGTATTAGGGAATACTTTCTCCTCTTTGTGCACGTTACGTCTCCCCATGTGCACATTTTGGACTTGCATGTTTAATTGGGTTTAATTATGGTAGCTCATCTTTCACACATCAAAAATGTACTACTAATGAACTGGACTACTAAAAATGAAACTACAAACCAACATGATGATACATATAAAACTTGGGAGTCTAGAGTGAATTCGTGAAGCCACATTATTGCCCTTGTAGAAAGCCCTTTACGAAAATTAAAATTTTTTATGAGTCCAACTTAAAATTTATAAAATATATAGAAACATCTCAATATTTTTATTTGAATTGGATTAAATCTTTAAGATAGAAATATTGTAATATTTTATTTAAACTAAACTAGATAAGAGTAAGTTATAATTTTGAACTTGTTAATTTCTTCAATTGGTTTTGAACCCAACTAATTAAGCAAAGCAGCTCATCTTTCGCAGATTCAATATACTACTAATTAATTCACGGACTACTAAAACCAAAACTATATAAATGCATGAAAGATGATAGTCCCACATACTATATAGGAGTTTACACCTTGCAGTACTATTAGCTAGATTCAAGGATTTTAGAAAACTCGAACCAAACGGGTTTTCAGCAAAAAAAATAAAAATAAAGATTAATAAAAATAGTGGGTAAATCTTAGTCACAGAAAGGTTACGATGAACGTCTTACACCTAAGCTATAGTTATTGTGCTTGGTAGCATTGCTCTAAATATATTTACTCTTTTCTTTTAGTGACTTTTTGTATTTTTCGCACCTATGTTCTCTTTTCCAAATACACAAGCATGCATGCATGTTCTAATTAAGGCCGTCAAATGACCAAATTGACCAATGTGGCCTCAGTAATTTGTACCAGTTTTTTCTTTTATTTTTCTTTCAAAGTTCGCAGGCAAAACTCTTTTTTTTTTAAGTGCTATTACACTACAACAAAAACGGTGTACAGCGACACTTTTATATATTAGTAGAGATAAAAAAAAGTGTTTCTGGCAAAATTACTAGCACTTTTTAAAAATGTTGCTATATATGGAATCACTATACGTAGGGCCATCTCGATGTTCGGCATCCACTTCTCTAGCAATCTGTGGCAGAAAGACACGCGGCGATCGTAATCTTTTATGGTCCTGCAAGATCCTCACGGTCGAAATCCTACCTCGTCGTCGGCTACGACGGCGAAGGAAGAGAATGGGAGACGGTGATCAATTTCTTTGTTCTCATTTTCTATTTGTAATCGGGCCAAGTGGGTTGAGTGGGTTAGTTGAGTACGAAACTTTTTGTTTTTTGTTGGATTGGGCTATATATTTAGACCTTAATAGATTTTTTAAAAAACTTTTGGTATAAATAGAATACTTACAGAAAAATGTCCCAAAAATGTATCTGTCACGCCCCGCGACCGCTACCAATTTGGTCCGGTCCGGGCACGTCAAACAGACGCCGAACGGACAGCACCTCCTCTGCCCGCCCAAGGCTCGACAACAAGTCATATACATGAATTTCCCAGGAAGTAATTCAATATACATACATGACAATAAACGAAGCACCACTAGTGCTTACAAGTAAGAGCAAGATACAAATATACTATACAAGTAAATAAAGAGAGAAACATCTAGCTATTACATCCACTTTCGACATTCACAATAACATTTACATTTTTCTTTCTTTCTTTCAACTCTCAAATGAATACACATATTTCATCTCTCAATTAAATATACATAACCTCACCAATGAATACATTTAACCTCACCAATAACTCGAATGTACACGAGGGTACTCTAATGCATACTGGAAGCCGCCAGCTACTAGGGCACTGTGCCCCAAACTCGGTCCTCCACGGTCCACTCTCGCTAGCCCCTGTAATAATGGTGGGGTGAGAACTAACTTCCTTAGTTCCCAGTGGGCTCGGCCGCCGACCTCACCGATCTCCCCACTAGGTCCATAGGGCATAAACATGTACAGATAGATATTTATATGGAAAGCTGTAAACCATGCTGCAGATATTTCTACTATACTCAACAGTATAAACAAGCATGTTCAATATAGTTTAAAGAACTATCATGCTAAGTCATCTATCCTACTATGCCCAAACCACAAGTAAGCATGCTCAATATAGCATTAAATAAACTACCATGCTACTATACTCAAAAGAAACTAAGCTCTTTACTTTGTCAAATCTCTTGGCTTACCCTCAAGGTTCGCCCGACTCACTCAATCTCCGGGTAAGAGGTACCGGTCACTCGTCTACCCGAGACCGTCACGGACAGTACGTTAGTCCATGGGCAAGTACGTTAGCCCTCGTGTGACAACTCCGGAGTGCACGCTTGTGAGGAGCGACCTCCACAAGCTCGAATGTACACGTGAGTATGATCCAATCCTCACTCAGGAGGATACCTGTCAACTACAAGTGCAATCTCTCAAAGCTATCATTGCTAGCCCAATATGCACGGTGTACCAGGTGCAATCTCTCAAAGCTATCATTTCAAGCCCAATATGCACGGTGTACATCGGTGCAATCTCTTAAAGCTGTCAATGCTAGCCCAATATGCACGGTGTACATCTACACACTAGTTCGACAGATTCTTGTCAATGTTCTTGTTTACTAGATTCCACTCGATCTAGGTTCTCATTTGTCTAGATGTCATTCAATCTAGGTTCTCATTCCTCGAGATGTCACTCGACCTAGATTATCATCCTACTAGATGCCACTCGATCTAGGTTCTCATTCATCTAGATGTCATTCAATCTAGGTTCTCATTCCTCGAGATGTCACTCGACCTAGATTATCATCCTACTAGATGCCACTCGATTTAGGTTCTCATTCATCTAGATGTCACTCAATCTAGGTTATCATTTTCCTAGATGTCATTCAACCTAGGTTATCATTTCTCATAGATGCCACTCGATCTATATTGTCAATGTCCTTTGTTCTTGTCACTCATACAAGTTCTTTACATTAGGGTTTCTACATTATTATTCACCTTTATTCCTATATTCTCTCCTAGTGTCCAGCTCAATTTGCTACACTAGCTAGAATACATGCAAATAAAGAGAATATCTCAACCCTATCATATACTTGACAATTACACTAGATCGATATTACATATTTGTGGACATATATGCACAAATAGACATAGGGAGCAGCCCAGCTGCTTCGGACAACACCCCCCACCTTCTAATACCGTGTAGGCTCCACCGGCGCACTTCGCCGAATTCTCGAAGGCTTCGCCGCACTCTACGGCAATTTGAGCCCGATTAGGCTCCCGGCTCGATTTCTCCGCACTCGCTCGTCGGAATCGCTAACTGTTTTCGCGGGAGTACTCGAGAGCCTAAAACCATCATAAATATAGGGTTAAACGAGTTCAAACCCTAACCATTTGCAAAAACTCCATTCGGAGCCCTAGCTCGCAACTTCGGCAAAAATAGCCGCAACGATCTCTAGATTCATACTTCTAGCAACCAGCTAGAACTCTAGAGTTCTCTAAATCCAATTCTAAGGTTAATTAACAAAACCCTAGAATATAATGCTTTAGAAAATCCAAAGCCTACCTCAAGGATTTCTCTACTCGATGGAGAAGGGAAAATCCTACTCCACCAAGCTTTTCTCTTCTACTTCTCCTTCTCTTTCTTCTTCTCCTTCTTTTCTCTCTATCACCCAAGAGAGAGAGAGAGAAGAGCCTATTTCCTTTCTTTGGCTGCAAGAAATGAGAGAAAGGGGAAGAGGCCAAGTCCAAATAGCCTTCTTAACACTATTTACGAAAATACCCCTCCAATACACAGCCCAATTCTGGGCATTTTCGGGTGTCAGAATGGCATGAAACTTTAAATCTAGCCTCATAATAATAATCCTGACATATCCCCCAGTTTTCATAATTTTCTGACACTGTGCATTTTCTGCTAATTTATCTGTCCCGTTTCTCACAGAAAATTCAAGTCTTCTGTTTTCGCTCCGATTTCAGTACAGGTCATTTCCAATGCACTTTTAGCTTACTTAATGCCTTTAATCACTCTAAGGCATACCTAACATGACTTTAATCAATTTGAATATAGTCCAGTTTCTCGTTTCGCAGTTTCGAGTCCTTAAAGTATCCATATAACTTAATTCTATTGTAGTGTATTGGACTATATATAGGTTAAAATTTTAATTTTAATAACATGTATATGGCAAAGCAAAAAAAAAAAACCTTTTTGAGAGGCATATATATATATATATATATATATATATATATATATATATATATATATATATATATATATATATATATATATATATATATATATATATATATATATATATATAGTTGAACTAGAATACTATCGGTAGTAAACGAGCCGTTTTACTATCGATTTGTTTTCGATGATAGAGCTTTCAAATTTATGATCGGCTCCGTTAAATATGATCTAAACCATTTAAACTAGAAATCAAATTTCACGCACTTTCGATATTGTTCTTTTATCCATCAAGTAAACGAGAAAAATGAATGGTGAAAATGAATACTCTTTAAAAAGTGATGATAGGAGTCTTGTAATCAAGATCAAGACTATAGATCTTGTTTTAAATAGTTTAAAGAATTTTCTAACAAAACTTCAATTAATTTGGATATCTTTACGCCTTTAAACGAAAAAACGCCTCTTATCGACTATTAAAATTACAAAATTTGAAACCCTTTGATCATTAGGCAAATGATGTCGAAAAGATTTGAAATTTGATTTCTAAACACTTCAAATGGTATAGATCATGTTCAACGGAGCCGATCGTCAATTTGGAAGCTCTATCATCGAAAACAAATCGGTAGTAAAACGGCTCGTTTACTACCGATAGTATTATAGCAAAACTCTATATATATATATATATATATATATATATATATATATATATATATATATATATATATATATATAAGTTTGTTGAATAGTATAATCTAACGGTGAAAATGATTAAAAGGTAGATCTAATGGTAGAAAACTTGATAGCATGCATCAACTTCTTGGTGCTTATCGATAGTATCCCAGGACTCTATATATATATATATATATATATATATACAAAGCACTTGGTGCTTGTGATTTTTTTACCGTTAGATCTACACCTTGGATTATTTTCATCCGTTAGATTATACTATTCAACCACCCACTTAACCCAAGGGGGCCCACATCATCCTAACCGTACATCTATTAATCCAAGGGCTAAAAACTTACAAGCACCAATAACTTGATACTTTTAAAAGCATAGAAGCTCAATTTTATATATATATATATATATATATATATATATATATATATATATATATATAAAAGGAATCCGTGCTAACCAACTGGTTTTTTTATTTTTTTATAAATAATTAATAAATAATAAAATATATTTTTTATAAAGTAAATAATAATATATTTTTCTTAATTAAATAAGTAACTTTTAAAGACATTTTTCGTAATAAAATAATACGTATATAAAAAACTGCTTATAACAAAACAAAAAAAATATGTAATCTGCATTTTAAAAAAATTTGCAATATAAAAAAAAATTAAAGGTATAATTAATCACTAATATAATTGCAAAGACTACATTGAAGTTTGGCAATAAAAACATATAAAAGTTTTCTAACTTATGAACTATTTTGAATTATCTTAGCAAACTTTTGAACTTTTGGTTTTATTATAAAATTTTTCTATATGTTAAGATTAATGACTGAGATTTCAAACTTTAACTGTAATTTTTTTTTGCCCAAAAATACAGAATTCATTTAAATTTTTAGAATGTTCTCAAGAATATTACGGCAAAAATCTGATGTCGATAGAGAGAGCAATATAACTAATTCTTTTAATATATTTTTATCATTTTAATTAAAGGATTTTTTTCGTGAAAGGTAAAAAAATAAATATTTATAAATAAATCATCTGTAATATAGTTTCTAATTTTAATCGGTATTGAGAAAGAAATATGTTTTCTTTGTATCTAATTTATTCGTGCATTTGTGTATTATGAATTCATAAGTACTAATTTGGTCATAGGGAGGCTTCAATGAGTTCCCAATTCATTATATCCGGCTATTTTTCTTAATATTAAAAGATAACAAATTTAAATTATAAACTAATATTTTTTTAATGTTGTCAATTAGCTAATTTATTCCCACATCTCATATTAGTTTTATTTATTATAAAAAAATTATTATAAAAATTTAAAACAGGAAATTTTTCTTGTCCAAACATCAACAGTAAAATTAGTATCGCTCGTTATAAGCTTATTCGTTATGTAAAATTGTGGAATCACTAATCTTTCTATTTTAAGCTTTTATTATCATAAAAAAACAAATTGTATTTTAAAATTAATTATAACTCGAAAAAATTCCAAAAAATCCAACAAAACCCTAACCCTGAGTTGGAAAAGGGTAAAAAAAAAAAAAAAAAAAAAAACCCAGCGGCTCGTGTCTGCGCCGGCTCGCGCCGCCCGCCCGCCCCCACTCACTCGCGCCCCACGCTCCCGCCGCCACGTGTTGTGCCAAGGAACCTCAGGTTCCCAGTTCATAAGTTTATAAATTATACATTATATATATCTGGTCCCCCACGTGTAGGGGTAATCAGTTCATTGCTCGATTCGTGTTCGGTTGAAATAAGGCTTGAGATCGGCTCGCTCGTTTAGTAAACGAAAGTGAACAGCCAAATTTTTCAAATTGTTTAATAAATGAGCCGAACACGAGTGGTCGGCTCGCTCGTGTTCGGCTCGATAACAATTTCGGATACATAAATTTTATATTTATATAATTTATTTAATTTATATTTTTATATATAAATAAATAATTATATATAATATATATTTTAATTATTTAATTTTTAGCAAAATAAAAATATAAATGTGAGCTTAATTATAAAATGACTCATTTATATATAAAGTTTTAACTATTAGATCAAAATCTAATAGATGCGATTTTATAAATTTGTTTTTTAAATATATTTAATCTAATTTTTTTTAATTTCTCGTGGTCGCTCCTTTATTAAACGAGCCGAACAAGAGTTGAATTTTTCGGCTCGATATTTTAACGAGCTCGTGTTCGGCTCGTTTACACCCCTACCCATGTGGGAAAAACGCTTTATTAATGTAACACTTGCACAAGATAATTTTATAGCAAATTTATTTCTTTTAAAATATATTTTATTTTAATTGTGTGCAATATAAAAGGTTTTTATTAAATGTTGCATATCCTATGTAAATGTAAATAGGGAATACTTTACCGAATAATATTGGCCGTTGGTTGAGAAGCGTGAAAAAAAAAAATTGTAGAAGAAGAAAGAAGAAAAAATAAAGAAACAAGTTATATAAAAAGTAAGAAGAAGATGAAATTATGAAATTTATCTTTGTTTTAAAATAAATTTGCCTTTGTTTTAATGAAAATGGTACTATTTAATATAAAAATTACATTCTTTTAAAATATATTTTACATTGTTTAGACTAACGTTGCACTATTTGGAAGAATTTTATATCATTTCTTTTTCTCTTTCTCTTCTTCTTCTTCTTCTACCGCTCTCCCGCCCACTTGGCTCGAGGTCCCTTTCCGTTCTCGGGAAGGCCCCGAAGCGGTGAGGCGCCCTCGTCGCCGGCGACTTCCGGGTAGTTGGCGGCCCGGAGCCCGCCGGCGGGTACTTTGTCGCCGTCGCCGTCGTAGTGGGCGACAAGGCCGCCCTCGTCGGCAACCTCTGCGGAGGCCTACAAGAGGGCGGCGGCGCGATCGGCCCCACGTGGGGAGGCGCTACTGATCTTGCGGCAAGAGCACATGGCGAAGCGGCGGGACATGCGAAGCGGGGTGCGGTCGTACAGGACCTTAGCGCTGGAGTAGACCTCGGGCCAGGCGAGCGGGGAGGCAATGACGGAAGAAGAAGTAGAGAAAGAGAGAAAAAAATGTAAAAAAATGGTGCAAAATTTTACTAAACAGTGCAACGTTAACCTAAAGAGTGTAAAATTCATTCCAAAAGAGTATAATTTTTATATCAAATAGTAAAATTTTTATTAAAACAGTACAAATTTATTTTAAAACAGTATAATTTTATTTTAACAGTGTAATTTTATCTTTTTCTAACTTCTTATATAATTTTTTTTATTTTTTTATTTTTCCTTCTTCTATAATTTTTTTTTTCACGCATCTCTGCCAACGACCACAATGCCTACGACGACGCCGGTAAAGACCCCCCGCTTTGAGGCTGCGGCACCGCAACGATCTCCGCGACGCCGATGTTGGCTAAGAGGCATCATCGTCAGAGGTGGCAGAGGAGGCGAAGGAGGAGGGAGAGGGAAAGGGTGAGAAGGGCGAGAGAGAGTAAGATAGGCGTCATCGTTGGAGGTGGTAGAGGAGGGTCGGAGAGAGGCCAAAAAAAAAAAAATCACAGTGCGGCCTCGGCTGGGTCGGAGGCGAGGAAGGCGGGATGCACGGGCGAGAGTAAGGATGCGCCGGACAAAACTGAAGTGGGCTACCTCTGCCTCCGTCTCTGCCTTCGCCGTTTTTTGGGAAGAGAAAAAAAAAAAAAAAAAAAAGAAAAAAAGGAGAGAGAAAAAGGTACAAGTGTATTTTGGTCATTTTGCTAAAAATTCGATCGAATATCGACAAAATCAAAAAAGATTGCCCACTTTTGCAAAAGCGCAAAACTAATAGATTTTTTATGCAAATTGGCCAAAATAATAATTAGGTATTAGGGAATACTTTCTCCTCTTTGTGCACGTTACGTCTCCCCATGTGCACATTTTGGACTTGCATGTTTAATTGGGTTTAATTATGGTAGCTCATCTTTCACACATCAAAAATGTACTACTAATGAACTGGACTACTAAAAATGAAACTACAAACCAACATGATGATACATATAAAACTTGGGAGTCTAGAGTGAATTCGTGAAGCCACATTATTGCCCTTGTAGAAAGCCCTTTACGAAAATTAAAATTTTTTATGAGTCCAACTTAAAATTTATAAAATATATAGAAACATCTCAATATTTTTATTTGAATTGGATTAAATCTTTAAGATAGAAATATTGTAATATTTTATTTAAACTAAACTAGATAAGAGTAAGTTATAATTTTGAACTTGTTAATTTCTTCAATTGGTTTTGAACCCAACTAATTAAGCAAAGCAGCTCATCTTTCGCAGATTCAATATACTACTAATTAATTCACGGACTACTAAAACCAAAACTATATAAATGCATGCATGAAAGATGATAGTCCTACATTCTATATAGGAGTTTACACCTTGCAGTACTATTAACTAGATTCAAGGATTTTAGAAAACTCGAACCAAACGGGTTTTCAGCAAAAATATAAAAATAAAGATTAATAAAAAAAGTGGGTAAATCTTAGTCACAGAAAGGTTAAGATGAACGTCTTACACCTAAGCTATAGTTATTGTGCTTGGTAGCATTGCTCTAAATATATTTACTCTTTTCTTTTAGTGACTTTTTGTATTTTTCGCACCTATGTTCTCTTTTCCAAATACACAAGCTAGCATGCATGTTCTAATTAAGGCCGTCAAATGACCAAATTGACCAATGTGGCCTCAGTAATTTGTATCAGTTTTTTCTTTTATTTTTCTTTCAAAGTTCGCAGGCAAAACTCTTTTTTTTAAGTGCTATTACACTACAACAAAAACGGTGTACAGCGACACTTTTATATATTAGTAGAGATAAAAAAAAGTGTTTCTGGCAAAATTACTAGCACTTTTTAAAAATGTTGCTATATATGGAATCACTATACGTAGGGCCATCTCGATGTTCGGCATCCACTTCTCTAGCAATCTGTGGCAGAAAGACATGCGGCGATCGTAATCTTTTATGGTCCTGCAAGATCCTCACGGTCGAAATCCTACCTCGTCGTCGGCTACGACGGCGAAGGAAGAGAATGGGAGACGGTGATCAATTTCTTTGTTCTCATTTTCTATTTGTAATCGGGCCAAGTGGGTTGAGTGGGTTAGTTGAGTACAGAAACTTTTTGTTTTTTGTTGGATTGGGCTATATATTTAGACCTTAATAGATTTTTTAAAAAACTTTTGGTATAAATAGAATACTTACAGAAAAATGTCCCAAAAATGTATCTGTCACGCCCCGCGACCGCTACCAATTTGGTCCGGTCCGGGCACGTCAAACAGACGCCGAACGGACAGCACCTCCTCTGCCCGCCCAAGGCTCGACAACAAGTCATATACATGAATTTCCCAGGAAGTAATTCAATATGCATACATGACAATAAACGAAGCACCACTAGTGCTTACAAGTAAGAGCAAGATACAAATATACTATACAAGTAAATAAAGAGAGAAACATCTAGCTATTACATCCACTTTCGACATTCACAATAACATTTACATTTTTCTTTCTTTCTTTCAACTCTCAAATGAATACACATATTTCATCTCTCAATTAAATATACATAACCTCACCAATGAATACATTTAACCTCACCAATAACTCGAATGTACACGAGGGTACTCTAATGCATACTGGAAGCCGCTAGCTACTAGGGCACTGTGCCACAACCTCGGTCCTCTGCCGGTCCACTCGCGCTAGTCCCTGTAATAATGGTGGGGTGAGAACTAACTTCCTTAGTTCCCGGTGGGCTCGGCCGCCGACCTCACCGATCTCCCCACTAGGTCCATAGGGCATAAACATGTACGATAGATATTTATATGGAAAGTCAGAACCATGCTGCAGATATTTCTACTATACTCAACAGTATAAACAAGCATGTTCAATATAGTTTAAAGAACTATCATGCTAAGTCATCTATCCTACTATGCCCAAACCACAAGTAAGCATGCTCAATATAATACAGAGTAAACAACCATGCTACTATACTCAAAAGAAACATGTTCTTTACTTTATCAAATCTCTTGGCTTACCCTCAAGGTTCGCCCCGACTCACTCAATCTCCGGGTAAGAGGTACCGGTCACTCGTCTACTCCGAGACCGTCTCGCCGGATGTACGTTAGTCCATGGGCAAGTACGTTAGCCCCTCGTGTGACAACTCGGAGTGCACGCTTGTGAGGAGCGACCTCCACAAGCTCGAATGTACACGTGAGTATGATCCAATCCTCACTCGGGAGGATACCCCGTCAACTACAAGTGCAATCTCTCAAAGCTATCATTGCTAGCCCAATATGCACGGTGTACCACTGGTGCAATCTCTCAAAGCTATCATTTCAAGCCCAATATGCACGGTGTACATCCGGTGCAATCTCTTAAAGCTGTCAATGCTAGCCCAATATGCACGGTGTACATCTACACACTAGTTCGACAGATTCTTGTCAATGTTCTTGTTTACTAGATTCCACTCGATCTAGGTTCTCATTTGTCTAGATGTCATTCAATCTAGGTTCTCATTCCTCGAGATGTCACTCGACCTAGATTATCATCCTACTAGATGCCACTCGATTTAGGTTCTCATTCATCTAGATGTCACTCAATCTAGGTTCTCATTCCTCGAGATGTCACTCAACCTAGGTTATCATTTCTCATAGATGCCACTCGATCTATATTGTCAATGTCCTTTGTTCTTGTCACTCATACAAGTTCTTTACATTAGGGTTTCTACATTATCATTCACCTTTATTCCTGTATTCTCTCCTAGTGTCCAGCTCAATTTGCTACACTAGCTAGAATACATGCAAATAAAGAGAATATCTCAACCCTATCATATACTTGACAATTACACTAGATCGATATTACATATTTGTGGACATATATGCACAAATAGACATAGGAGCGACCCAGTGCCGGACAACACCCCCTACCTTCTAATACCGTGTAGGCTCCACCGGCGCACTTCGAATTCTCGAAGGCTTCGCCGCACTCTACGGCAATTTGAGCCCGATTAGGCTCCCGCCGATTTCTCCGCACTCGCTCGTTTAATCGCTAACTGTTTTCGCGGGAGTACTCGAGAGCCTAAAACCATCATAAATATAGGGTTAAACGAGTTCAAACCCTAACCATTTGCAAAAACTCCATTCGGAGCCCTAGCTCGCAACTTCGGCAAAAATAGCCGCAACGATCTCTAGATTCATACTTCTAGCAACCAGCTAGAACTCTAGAGTTCTCTAAATCCAATTCTAAGGTTAATTAACAAAACCCTAGAATATAATGCTTTAGAAAATCCAAAGCCTACCTCAAGGATTTCTCTACTCGATGGAGAAGGGAAAATCCTACTCCACCAAGCTTTTCTCTTCTACTTCTCCTTCTCTTTCTTCTTCTCCTTCTTTTCTCTCTATCACCCAAGAGAGAGAGAGAGAAGAGCCCATTTCCTTGCTTTGGCTGCAAGAAATGAGAGAAAGGGGAAGAGGCCAAGTCCAAATAGCCTTCTTAACACTCTATTTACGAAAATACCCCTCCAATACACAAATACCCCCAATTCGGGGCATTTTCGAATGTCGAATGGCATGAAACTTTAAATCTAGCCTCATAATAATAATCCTAACATATCCCCGTTTTCATAATTTTCTCGACATCGTGCATTTTCTCGCTAATTTATCTCGTCCCGTTTCTCGCGTAAAATTCAAGTCTTCTGTTTTCGCTCCGATTTCAGTACAGGTCATTTCCAATGCACTTTTAGCTTACTTAATGCCTTTAATCACTCTAAGGCATACCTAACATGACTTTAATCAATTTGAATATAGTCCAGTTTCTCGTTTCGCAGTTTCGAGTCCTTAAAGTATCCATATAACTTAATTCTATTGTAGTGTATTGGACTATATATAGGTTAAAATTTTAATTTTAATAACATGTATATGGCAAAGCAAAAAAAAAAACCTTTTTGAGAGGCATATATATATATATATATATATATATATATATATATATATATATATATATATATATATATATATATATATATATATATATATATATATATATATATATATAGTTGAACTAGAATACTATCTAGTAAACGAGCCGTTTTACTACCGATTTGTTTTCGATGATAGAGCTTCCAAATTTATGATCTCCGTTAAATATGATCTAAACCATTTAAACTACCTAGAAATCAAATTTCACGCACTTTCGATATTGTTCTTTTATCCATCAAGTAGAAAAATGAATGGTCGAAAATGAATACTCTTTAAAAAGTGATGATAGGAGTCTTGTAATCAAGATCAAGACTATAGATCTTGTTTTAAATAGTTTAAAGAATTTTCTAACAAAACTTCAATTAATTTGGATATCTTTACGCCTTTAAACGAAAAAACGCCTCTTATCGACCATTAAAATTACAAAATTTGAAACCCTTTGATCATTAGGCAAATGATGTCGAAAAGATTTGAAATTTGATTTCTAAACACTTCAAATGTTATAGATCATGTTCAACGGAGCCGATCGTCAATTTGGAAGCTCTATCATCGAAAACAAATCAGTAGTAAAACGGCTCGTTTACTACCGATAGTATTATAGCAAAACTCTATATATATATATATATATATATATATATATATATATATATATATATATATATATATATATATATATATATATAGTAGAACTAGAATACTTTCAAAAGCACCATTGGGTTGGTGCTTTTGAGTTTTTAACCCTTCGATGGAAAGTTGTAGGGTTGAGATGATGGTGGTAGGTGGTGGTAGGTGGAATAGTGTTTGATCCAAGGGTTATTAGTAATTGGAGTGTAGATCCAAGGGCTAGAAACTTGGAAGCACCAATGTGTTGGCGCTTCTAAAAGTATTCTAGCTCTACTATATATATATATATATATATATATATATATATATATATATAGAGTTGAGCTAGAATACTCTTAATAAGATGAGCCCATTTTACTCTCGAGTTGTTTTCGATGATAGGGCTTTCAAATTGACGATCGGCCCCGGTAAATATGACCTAAACCATTTAAACTACCTAGAAATCAAATTTCACGCACTTTCGATATTGTTCTTGTATCCATCTAGTGAACAGAAAATGAATGGTTGAAAATGAATATTCTTTAAAAAAATGATGATAGGAGTCTTGTAATCAAGATCAAGAGTATAGATCTTGTTTTAAATAGTTTAAAAAATTTTCTAACAAAAATTCAATTGATTTGGATATCTTTACACCGTTAAACGAGAAAACGTCTCTTATCTACCATTAAAATTACAAATTTTGAAACCCTTTGATCATTAGGCAAATGATGTTGAAAATATTTGAAATTTGATTTCTAAACACTTTAAGTGGTATAGATCATATTCAACGGAGCCGATCATCAATTTGGAAGCTCTATCATCGAAAACAACTCGAGAGTAAAATGGGCTCGGTACTCTTAAGGGCGCGTTTGGTTCAAGTTATCCTGGCAGGATTACAGCTAATCCTGCCAGGATTGCTGTGTTTGGTTCATCCGCTATGTAATATACTCGTTAATGTAACATTACAAATCGAGCAGATTACATCAAAAATATTAACGGGAGTGGTCGTGTATCTTGTATTACTTAAATCCGTTAATACTACTTATAATTTAAAATGACAATTTTACCCTTCAACAACCCGAAACCCAATTAATTATTTTCATATATCTCTTTCTCCTTCTCCCTTCTCTCTCGCACGCCTCTTTCTCTTGCTCTCTTTTGCACGCCTCTCTCTTTCTATCTCTTTCTCTCTCGCATGAACACCTATCATCTTCTATTGTATCGTCCTCCCAGATAATCATCACGATCTCCTTCCCTCTATTCGCCATTTTCGCATATATATTTAATCATTTTTTCTCTCTCGCTACCGACACATTATTTTCGAACTGAAGTTAGATCTGATTTGAAGTTTTTTTTTTTTCATGTTAGATCTTTTTATTTTATTATTTATTAATATAATTAATTTACCGGCAAATTATATTTTTATAAAAAATAATATTTAAATGACCACAACAAGGATAATTTTGGAAAAACAATACTTTTATGTCGGGATTACTAAATTTTATAACCGAACCAAACGTAGTAACGTTATAAACACCGCAATCCAAAGATTATATTACCGTATTAAACCAAACGCGCTAATGTAGCATCGTAGTAATCTCACGTCGAAATCCAAGATACCTGGATATATCGAGATACTCTATAATATTACATAACTCGAACCAAACGCGCCCTAAGAGTATTCTAGCTCAACTCTATATATATATATATATATATAGAGAGAGAGAGAGAGAGAGAGAGAGAGAGAGAGAGAGAGAGAGAGAGAGAGAGCGCTAGGCTACTATACTATCGGTAGTACGGAAGGCTCTGTGCTACAAAGAGCTAGGCTACTATACTATCGGTAGTATGGAAGACTCCGTGCTACCAAATTGTTTTCGATGATATATATATCTATAGAGTCCGGCTATGGTGCTTGTAAAAGCACCAAGCATTTGGTGCTTGTGAATTTTTTACCGTTAGATCTACGACTTTGATCATTTTCATCCGTTAGATTATACTATTCAACCAACCATCAACTTAACCCAAAGGGGCCCACATCATCCGGCCTAACCTCACATCTATAAATCTAAGGGCTAAAAACCTAAAAGCACCAATGACTTGGTACTTTTAAAATTATAGGAGCTCAATTCTATATATATAGGTTCCGGCTACTATACTATTATGACTACGATCACTCTCGTACTCATAAATCGTTTTCGATTATAGAGCTTCCGAATCGATGATCCATACCGTTAAACGTTATTTACAGTATTTAAAACTTCTAGAAATCAAATTTTATAATTTTTCAACATCATTTACCTTACGATCAAGAGGTCACAAATTTGATAATTTTTAATGGCCATAATGAAATACTTGCTAGTTTAACTGTGTAAAAGAATCAGAATTTGTTGAATTTTTCATAGAAAATTCTATTCACTACCTAGATAAAGATCAATAACTCCGATCTTTAATTGAAGGATCCGATCTTCCTTTTTTAGGACATCGTTTGATTTTGACCGTTCATTTTATGCCTGCTTGATGTACATTATTATGATTTCGAAAATTTATAAAATTTATTTTCTAGAAGCTTCAAATACTCTAGATCATATTTAATGGAGTGGATCGTCGATTCGGAAGCTCCATCATCGAAAACAACTTATGAGTAGTAAGGCACTCCAATACTCATAATACTATAGTAGCCATGGCCTATATATATATACATACATATATATATATATATACATATATATATTGTCACGCCCCGAGACCGATCCATTTGGCCGGTTCGAGCGCGCCAACAGACGCCGAACGGACAGAGCTTCCCCTATCCGCCCAAGGCTCAACAAGTACAGATAGAGTATAAGTTTTACACATGCGGAAGCATACACAAAAGGCTTACACGAGGGTAAGCAACATAGCCAAAATGAAAGTAACTAATGTAAACATACAAGTACTATGATTAATTTCAATCACATACATGCATAATTCTCACAACTTGAATTCTTTAAAGTCTTTACAATTTAATGCATCATCTCTTTCTTACATCACATTTACCTCAAAATGAAACTTGATTACAATTAAAGTTAGACAACTATAATCATCGAATACACAAGATGATATAAAGGGAAATGCGACTATAGCAAAAATAAAGTAACTCGGGCGGTCTCTACCTAGGGCTCGATGCCCTTACCGCGGTCCTCGGCCGGCTCGCTAGGTCCCGGCCCTGTGGAAATAGTGGGGTGAGAACTACAACAAAGTTCCCAGTGGGTTCGGCAACCAACCACGCCGACTTTCCCACTAGGTCTAATTCAAGCGTAATAGAAAGAAAGGTAAGATAATAACCGACTAACAAATGCAACTAATACGCTTGAAAGTAAACAGTAAGATGCTCAAAGTAGAACTCATGCAAGATCATAGTTCGATACCTAATCTCTTGGCTAACCCGGGGGTTCGCCCTCAACACGACTCAACCAAACCAAATCCCTATTGTCGGGGAGAGAAAACACTACGACCCGACGGGACCGTCCTCTGGGGAGAGAAAACACTACGACCCAGTGATGACACTTCGGAGCACATCGCCCGAGGGGGAGCTACCGCGCCTCGAGCAAGGACTAACATGGTGAGTACGATCAATCCTTAACTTTAAGGATTCCAATTCACAATCCATTCTTGACTTCAAGGAGACTTAGGTTCATATGACTCTTAACTCTAAGATTGTTGTCATAATGTCAATCTCTCAATTGTACTAATGTCAAGTAATCTACTTGTTCATGTTCTTGTTCTTGATGCCACCACTGTTGTCTAAGTATTCTAGACTCTTCATTGCCACACTTGTTCTCTAGCACATGTCCGATGTCATAATAGTACACTAGGTTCACTAGGTTCTTTGTCATGCATACATAGGGTTCTTTGTTCTTTACCAATATAATATTATACAATCATTTTCATGCATTTGAACTCACAAAAGCAAGAAACTCACAATTAACCCTACTATGCATTATGCTCAATGTATATAGTATGCTCAAACATGACACTTAGACATAAAGAGAAGTTCGATGTCTTTGGAATGCACCACCCACCTTAGAATATTTTTGTGGAGTCGCCCAACAAGTTTCGCGACCAACCGGTGCCTACCCGAATACCTGTTACGTTAAAATCGACCAAATCAGGCCGATTTACATAGTAACCCATAGATAGGCTTTTCGTAAAAATAAACGGAGTTGTCCCACGCGCCGGGAATACCCCCAATTAGGTTTCTACAAGGTCAATTTGACCCTAGAACCTCTATAGTCAAAAGCCCCAAATTTGGGTGCTCTACCAAGCCCTATGTGAAACCCTAGGTTTTGATCTCTTAAACAAGCAAAAGAGAGCTTGTGGATCTTCTAGGAACTCATCTAAGACTATTTAAACTCTTTTCTAGCGCATGCATTGATGCCCTAATATTCCACCATGAGAGCACATGAAGAAACTAGGGTTTTCATGTATTCTATGTGCATAGGAGGCTTCTACACTTGTAGAAACTCCTAACCTCGAAAATCCATGGAGAAATCCCAAACCCTAGGTCTAGGTTTGCAAAAACTCACCTTCGCCCAAAGCTATCCCAAGGTCCACCTTGTAGGAGAGCTTCTAGAACCACCAAAGCCACCAAATCCACCTTCTCCAAGCTTCTCCTTCTTCTCCTCCAAGCTCTAGGGGAGGTTTTCTAGAGAGAGAAAGAGGAAAATGTGAGGGAGAGGTGTTAGAAGTGAAGTGGCTGTGAGAGAGGGGTGTGGGAGGGGCTATAGTGTTGTAACAATTACACTTTAACCCACAATTGAATTCAAAAAAGTTCTTGTTTGGCCCGTTGTTGTACCGGTACAAGCCCATTCTCGTACCGGTATAAATTGCTCCGAGGCAAACCCGAGAGCCGCCTCGGCCTTTCGCAGATTTATACCGGTACAAAAAATCCGGTTTGTACTGCATGCACCCAAAATTTCCCAAACCCGAGAGCTCTTCTCCTCCTGCAGGTGGCTATACCCAGATAAATCCACTTTGTACCAAGACAGTACACCAAAATCTCAAACCCGAGAGTCTTTCCTCTCGGTAAAAGTTGCTATACGGTACAAAATGGTGCTTGTACGGTATAAACCGCTGACTTTGTTTTTCGTTTCGACGTTTCGAACAACGCCGAAACCTTTATAACTCTTTTAAACCCTCCTTTAACCCTTCCAAAACGCTTGGAAAGGTAATTGGAACTTGTCCAATTATTTCTTTCGCGTGCTTCAACCGATTTGGCTAAAGTTCGGTTCGTTACATATATATATATATATATATATATATATATATATATATATATATATATATATATATATATATATATATATATATATATATATATATATATATATATATATATATATATATATATATATATATATATATATATATATATATATATATATATAATTGAGCTCTATGCTTTTAAAAGTACCAAGTCATTGGTGCTTGTAAGTTTTTAGCCTTTGGATTTATAAATGTGAGGTTAGGATGATCGGGGCCCCCCTTGGGTTAAGTGGGTGGTTGGTTGAATAGTATAATCTAACGGGTGAAAATGACCAAAGGTGCGTGTAGATCTAACGGTAAAAATTCACAAGCACCAAGTGCTTGGTGCTTTTATAAGCACCATATAGGACTATATATATATATATATATATATATATATATATATATATATATATATATATATATATAGGGAAAATTTCATACGTGTCCCTCCTGGAGACTAAAATTTCATCAATAGCCCTCTAAAAATCAAAATATCATAGATACCCTTCTAAATTTCATAAATAATCATATATATACCCCTTCTCATTACTTTTCGTTAAAAAGTGCTGTTATATATATTAAATACCAATTTTATCCCTGTACAAAGTGTGACTTTCTCAATAGTATATAAACCCCTCCATTATAGGCTATTTAAAATGTCTCTATAAACTTATTTTTTATTTTTTTTATTGAGACTTAGACTTCTAGCTTTTTTGAAAGGTAAAAATAAAAAAGTGACTTTTTTTGCAATTATCCCCCCAAAAAAAGTTATTTTAAAAATAAACGAGGTAAATTTAAATTTGCAAAAATAATTCTGACCTTAACACGCAGGCGCCACATCAGCGTCACATAGGCCGATTGGGGTATTAAGCTGAACACGGTGAATAGGTCACCGTGTTCCGTAATTTTATTTTTCGCAATACATATAACTTTCCTTCCCCTTCCTTTTTGTGACGCCCCAACTTCTCAGGGGGTCACCCATCCTAGGACTAGGACAACTCCCGTCCTAGCACGCTTAACTCTCTTAACATCTTGGGCCTTGCCACCACCCATGTCACGCCGCGGGACCGCCAATTTGGTCGGTTCGGGCGCGCCAACAGACGCCGAACGGACAGAGCCTCCCCTGTCCGCCCAAGACTCAACAACAACAAGTACATGTATAGAGAAATAAACAATACCCAGGATTACATTTCAATATACATGGCTTGCACGAGGAGCAAGCAACATAAGCGCAAGTGAAAGTAAACTATCTAAACCATTCACACACATTGTAACTTGATCAATTTCAATCAAATACAAAGCTTATATAATTATTACATTCATTCTTCCAATATACATTGGCCATCTCAATTTAATATTTCATCTCTCAAAAGAACTTAATACATTTTCACCTCTCACATGATTTTATTACATTTTCATTTCCTCAACATAATAGATGAAATATATAAAGGGTGCCACTATACACATGGGTAGAACACTATCTAGAGCACGATAACCATGCCTTGAGCCACGAATCGCCCCGCTCGTGCTAAAACCTGCATGGTTAGTGGGATGAGAACTACAACAAAGTTCCCAGTGGGCTCAGCCCCCAATTACACCGACTTTCCCACTAGGTCTATTTCGCATAATTTGAAAGAAGAAGTAGATAGTAACCAAACTATAATGCTTACAACTAATAGGCTTGAACAATAGTAAAGATTGCTTATGCTCAATATAATAATAATGATGAATGCAAGATCATAATTTCATAACCCAATCTCTTGGCTAACCCGTAGGTTTCGCCCTCAACAAGACTCAACCAACTCGAAATCCCAAGTATAACCGGGGAGGCTCAATATCGACCCGTTGGGACCGTCCTCTGGGAAAACTCATTCCCTGGAAAACTCATTCCAGTGGTGACCTACTCCGGAGCGCACCGCTCGAGGGGGAGCTACCCCGCCTCGAGCAAGGACTATATGGTGAGTACGATCAATCATTAACTTTAAGGATTCTATTTCAATCCATTCCTTGACTTCAAGGAGAACTATGATCAAATGATCCTTAACTCTAAGATTTCTTTGTCACTATATCTTTCATGTTCTTTACTTGCATTCTTTGACTTGTTCTAGTGTCATATACACTATGGTTCTTTACACACATTTAATAATGCCACACACTAACTCTAGTGTTCTTTATTCACATGCATACTTATTCTTGACCATGTCATTACACTAACTCTAGTGTCCTTTATTTTCTTTGTTCTTATTCTCAATATCACACTAACTCTAGTGTTCTTTACAATCATAGATGCCACTCGATCTATATGTCACAATGTTCTTGTTCTTTAACCTCTAGGTTCTTTATCTCAACACATGCATATTAGTGCTTTTTACAATCCTCAATGTCATTCAATCTAAATGTCACAATATTCTTGTTCTTTAAACTCTAGGTTCTTTATCTCAACACATGCATATTAGATTTCTTTACAATTCTCAATGTCATTCAATCTATATGTCACAATGTTCTTGTTCTTTAACCACTAGGTTTTTTTGTCTCATCTCATGCATACATAGGGTTTAATTCTTTTTCTTTATTCATAACAAATCTTATTTGCATCTTAACTCTAAGCATGCAATACATAATTCAATTACCCTACTATGCATGAAAATAGCTATAACATACATGCTCAATGGTGACACATAGACATAAAGAGAAGTTCAATGTTAGTGGAAGCACCCCCCACCTAATATCGCTCTCCGATTGCTTGTAGTCACTTGCAATCGGGCCTCCGCGACACGCGTGATCCGGTTCGGCTCCAACTCGCAATTGACCGCCGAACGCCCAACAATCCGAAATGTAGGGTCATCAAGAGTTCATCTTTAACCTTCAATTAGAGAGCTAAAAGGTTAAATAAGATCAAAACCCTTGTTTACTAAGAACCCCCATTACTAATCCTTGCCTCTACACATGCTCCAATTAACCCAAACATCAAGTATTTAGCATTCTAATAATACCTTAGAGATTATTAGAACTTCATACACAAAAAGGATTTAATTAAAATCCCATTTGCAATCCTAGATCTCTATTTCATCAAGAGGGTCTCATTAATTATGATACTCTCTTCATTAAACTAGTTTAGAATCATATATAGATCCTAATTAAACATCTCGTTTAGTCTTAATCCTAAGCTTAACTCAAATTCACAAAACTTACCATGGCCACAATGACATCAAGCTAAATCCACCATTGGAAAGCTTGCTTCCACCATTAGAGAGCTTCAAACTTCATCTCTACCCTTCAATTAGAGAACAATAGGGTTATTATAGATCAAAACCCTCATTTACCAAAAAACCCCAATTACTAATCCTAGGTTTAATACTAGGTGAAAATCCACCATTAGAGCTTTGGATTCAAGCAATAAACCTCTATTTAGCATGCTAGAATGCATCTAAATCCATTTCTAGAGCTTAACATTAAAACCCTAGAGTTCTACCATTAAAGAGCATCAAAGCTTACCTCAAAAGCTTGCTTCAATGGTGTAGAGAGAGAAGAAGATGATGAAAATCAACCTCCAAGCTTGCTTCTCCACCAAATCCACCTATTTTTGGGAGAGATTTAGAGAGAGAAATGGAGCTCTCTCTATCTCCATGTGTATGTATGTGAGGGTGTGTGTGTGTGTGTGTGTGTGTGTGTGTGGGGCTGATGGAGAAGAAGAAAAGGGCACAAAATCCCTTTTACACTTTAGTCCCTCAACATTGCACTATTCAACTTCCAACTTTCGGTTCTACCATCTGAAACAGTTGGAGCCCTTCTGGACGTCCGTTTGTGCTCAAATTTGACAGTCATGTTCGTTTTAACCTACTGAGTGAGAAAATATCTTAACATTTCAGTTTGGACCCCATTTGGTCACCGCGAACCCTACCGAACTATAATCTTTATCAGATAACATTCGGAATTTATTTCTCATCTTCTGGGTGTCAGAATGGCACGAAACTTTAAATCTAGTCTCGTAAAAATAATCTTGACATACCCCTCAGTTTTCATAATTTTCTGACACTGTGCATTTTCTGCTAATTTATCTGCCCGGTCTCTCACAGAAAATTCTAAATCTTTCGTTTTCATTCCGATTTCGGCACAGGTCTTTTCAGACTTATATTTTACTTCTCTAAATCCAATAAAAATAGTATCTCACACTATTTTTATTTACTTTTATTTTTATCTTTAAAATTCGGGTTGTTACAACCCAAAATGCTTAAGCCAGGTTAAAAGTTTAGCCCTATTATATCTCATATATAGGACTATCTGGGGTCTCAAAATCTTCCCTCCTTTAAGCCCCGACGTCCTCGTCAGGCTAAGACTCACAAGTACCAGGCGATGTGAGACTCGTCTCGCTAGCCCGTCATCCAGACCCTGGCTCAGCCGAGACTCATCTCACACTTCCGGCTGGTAATTGGCTCTGATACCAACTGTGATGCCCCAACTTCCCAGAGGGTCACCCATCCTAGGACTACTCCCGTCCTAGCACGCTTAACTCTCTTAACCTCTTGGGCCTTCCCACCACCCAAAATGCTTATGCCGGGTTAAGAATTTAGCCATATTATATCTCATATATAGGACTATCTGGGGTCTCACACTTTTCCCTAGAAATGGTGAATCATTCACCGTATTTAGACACGGTGAATGGTTCATCGTATTCAATTTAACTATTTGGCTCCAGTCCTGCCCGCATGGTGCTGACGTGGTGCTTGCGTGGCAGGATCAGTGTCACTTTTGCAAATTTGAATTTGCTGGGACTATTTTTAAAATATATTTTTTCACGGGGCCAATTGCAAAAAAAGTCCTAAAAAAAACCTGCGCAACTTACAACTATAGATCTTTTTGAAATGGCCCCCTCAACTTTTATTCTTTTGGCGGAGATCTCCTTATCTTTAATTTTTAAAAATTAAGCAATTTTAATTAAAAATTATTATTTTTGTCAAATTTATTGGTGATCTCGCTAAATTTAATATTGCTTACCCTTTAGTAAATAACACTAAACCAATTAGTAGTTAATAACTAATAAATTTGTTTAATTTGATAAAATTAATAATGAATAAATATGAAAACTCATATTAAAATAAATAGAGGTTAAAGGGGGTGTCAACAAAAAAAAAAGAAAAAAGAAATGAAGTTGAGGGGTCTAGTATCAAAATCGTCTATAGTTGAGGGGGTCTCCGTACATTTTACTGATTAAAATTAATTATTTTAGTTATTTTAGCTGAAAAGTTGTGTTAAATTTAATAAATTTTTTTTAACACTAAATCTCTAAATTTTAAAAAACTAAAAGTTAAGGGGTTTTAATCAAAAGCTACACACTTAAGGAAATTATTTCAAAATAGCATATAGTTGTGGGATCTCCGCTACATTTCTCAAGTAGTATCAAATTATTAAGGGTAAATTCGTCATTTCATTACTCAATCCCTTATTTAATCAGAGAAAATTGACGGTAGAGATATTTATGATAATTTTCTATATTTTACGGGATATGCATAATATTTTAACTTTTGTAGGGATATTTGCGAAATTTATAAATTTGAGAGGGGCAGTGATGAAATTGCCCCATATATGTATGTATATAGTTCGGCTGTTATGCTATCGATGACCGTCATTAGAGCAAGTGGCAAAGGGCTTGATGGTTGGTATCCGAGATCCGAGTTCGAATCCTAGTTGATTCAAATTTCTAGCTAAGTTTATTTCTTAACGAAATATATGAAGCGGGTAGCGTGCTACCGATCTCTCTCAAAAAAAAAAAACCACCAATTAAGCACTTGGTACTATTAAGTTTTCTGTCGTTAGATTAACCCCGTTCATTATTTTTACCCGTTAGATTATACTATTAAACCAACTACCCACTTAACCCTACGGGGCCCACGTCATCCTAACCGCACATTTTCAATCCAAGGACTAAAAAACGAATAGCACCAATAACTTGGTGCTATTGATAGTATTCCTGCCTAGTATATATATATATATAGTATAGAATTACTATGTTATCGGAAGTATAGAATAGTTGATGCATCCAATTTTTCAGCCCTTGGATAAAAAATTCTATGGTTGGGATTGTTGGTTATAGGTCTCAAGGATCTAAAGGTAATCTACACCTAGAGGGGGGTGAATAGGTGTACAACGGCCAATTAAAAATCTCGATGCGATTTTAAAGTAAATGCGGAAAATAAAATCAAACACACCAAGATATACGTGGGAAAACTCCACAAGGAGTAAAAAACCCACGGGACCGATCACACGAAACTCCACTAAGAAACTATTGAGTACAAGGCGATTCACCCACGGCTTTACCCAATTTACCGAATCTTCTATGTGGATCCTTTTCGCTGGTCCTCGATCGCTTGAAATCCTTCAACCGATCACGTCGCAACTCTCGCCGCGACCACGCTTCGATTCTCCAAAGCTTTCACCGAATCCTCCACACGCGATCCCCGCGCAACCTCTTCGTCCGAAAAGAGAACAACGATGATTGATGATAATTAACTCTTTAAACACCGTGGACCATGAGAATCCTTTCTAGTTATTCATCGAGTCGATTCAAAGAAGAAGCATCAAAGCAACATCAACTCAATGAACTACTAGTATCTTACTCTCTCTTAGGTTTAGAAGGAAAAAGCTTAGAAGAGAGTATCTAGGGTTTTGAATGAAGCGTATTCAGGTATATCACGTCCTAAGGCTTCTCATGGTCTATTTATAGAGTTAGAAGACTTTGAAGTAGACTAGAAATCAAATCAGCCCTTTTTGGAAATATTTTCGGGTTCTCTGTCCGGTCTCCATTTCCTGTCCGGTCCCCGTGCTTCCGTCAATATTTTCGCACAGGGACTCTGTCCGGTCAGAAAGTGGTGTCCGGTCAGTGTTTGCGAAGATTTCAAATATCAAACTTACTGACTCCGGACAGAAGGTGGTGTCCGGTCAGGGTTTAAGCTTTCGCAACAAAACAAGCTTACTGAGACCGGACAGTACCTACGGTCCGGACATAAACCATCTAAAAACAGTTTTTGTAAAAACAATATTTTAAAGCTTTTTAAAGTCTTCTAACTACTATATCCATATTGTTAATCACCATAAATGATCTTAAAAGCATACCTGAGGTGTTGAGCTTCTTCAACGAGTCTTGGCGCCTCCGTCTTCATCTTGATTGACTTGATCTCTTCAAGACTCCGACTCGTCCACGAAATTCGCCAACCTATAAAATCCTTAACAATCTCCCCCTTTGGCGATTTCGTGACAAAACATAATACATGCCTTTACAACCTCAAATACAGAAAAAATTGAGACTTATCGCAATCACCAAACGATAACTCTCAAGCATGATCGATCCAATAAACTCAAAATTACAAGTTAGAACTTATCCTATACAAACTCTATGACTTAGACAATGGAGTCTTGAAGTCTTGAATGTTCCTGCAAAAGAAATCTCAAAACACACACATTCAAGCATCAAGAAAGTACACGAGTTCATAAGTCTAAGTAACAAACTAACTATCAAAGTTAACTAACTAACTAACTAACAACGTTTAGTCATAGTAAGTTAGACATATTAACATCTCATTTTCACCATCTCCATCTCCCCCTTACTGTCTTCATCTCCCCAGACATCTCCATCACTTCATCTCCCCCTTTTTGTCACAAAAACCGCTAAAACAACACAAGGAGGAGGATAGCCATGGATCACTCTCGCTGGAGGTGGCATCTCGGCGCTTCCACACCCAACTTTCTCGCAAAGGAGCCGCAAGAAGCGAGAAATACGCCCGTATTTCTTGTTTAGCTTGGCAACGTCTTGCTTGATCTCTGCAATCTCGCCAGATAGACGGCGTTGCTCGCGATAAACAGAAGTCATAGATGCCTCGGTGTCAGACTCTAGTGGAGAAGAAGGTGCGGGAGCATCAGCTCGAGGTGGAGAGTGCCCGTGAAGCTGAACATGTGACTTGACCATCGTCGTGTCACTGATCGGGCCGAGAGAGTGCTCATAAGATGTACACAAAATGTCTACATCGTGCATTCGCAGTATCCTCATGATAATCGAGGGAATGGAAGACGATCCTTCTGATTAGCCGTTTTGATCTCACGTGCCATTCGCTTCCAGATTAGGAATGGGATGTTAATGTTGATGTTCTTCTTCTTGACTAGCTCAGGATGCCCCAGAAGATACATAAACATAACCCGATCCCAACGAATCACCTTGGTGTTAGCAAGAGGCATGATGTTATAGCATACTATAAAGTTCAAATACCGATACTCTAATCTCAAATCCTTTGAGAGTATGGCAGAACCATTGTTTTCCGCTCCTGGAACACAGAGAGTATTTAAAATCCGTCGCCAATCAACAAGAGACTCTAGCTCGGCATTCATGTAGTCCACTCCGTCAGTCCGAGCTTGCATATCCAACACTGATGCAACCGTATCAGGAGTGATCGACATCTCAGTCCCCCTAACTGAAGTAGTAAATACATAAGGGCCTCCATCAGATTCGAGCAAATTTCCACCTCGCATGTAGAATTCCCTGATGAGTTCAAGTCCATATCCAGTGCGCTCTTTAAACTCACAAACCTCATGTAAGTTTCCATTTTCAAACAACGCTTGAAAAGCAGCAGCTCTCTTGATCAAGTTTGTAACGCCAACCAGTCGATCTCCAACGCAATGTTTCGAAGCATAGAATCGATATCTCCGGGGATCAACAGAGGCCGATCTACTCGAGGTGCCCGAGGAGCCTGAGCAGGTGCTGCAGATTGAGGCTCGTCAATAGTAATCCCAACTGTCTTCTTCCTGGTTCGCTCAGAGCGATGTTCCTTAGACGGTTCGTCATCTCGGGCTTTAGCCTTTCCTTTTCCCTTTCCTTTTGTTTTCTTCTTGGATTTTCCTTTGGAAGTTCTTTGAACTGCAGCGAGTTGGGACTCAGCCAGTACCGTGTCCCAATCCCCCTCGTGAGACTCACGGTCTGAGTCCTCCGCTGGATTGTACTCACTCCCAATATCCGCAGCGGGTTGATCCTCCCTCTGTTGTGTGGAGGAGCGCTGTCGCTTCACGCCCGGCCCCCCTCGTGCCATTAAGAACACCAACACAAGCAGCCACGAGTACATTTTTGCAACTAATATCTGTTCAAAAACTCAAGAACAACAATATTTATCATAATATAGCAAAAATTACGAAAAATTGATCGCAAATTTTTAACAAAATTAGCATCATCCTAGAGCCATTAGAAACACATTTGATATAGAGATAATGCATGAAAAATGATCAAATAATAAAGAAAGTTCGAAAAACCTCAGTGAACAGTGCAAAAACTAGGGTTAATCCAAAATGCGTGTAGATCAGTTGATTAAGATGAAAAATAATCACATGGAACAGCAGATGAGACATGTTTAAGCAAGATTGAAGCAACAAAACCAGTTCAAAAAACTTAAACAAGGTTTAATCCGAAAAACCCTAAAATCTGAGAAAATCGGGCAAAAATCGAAAAATTCAAAATCCAAACCTTGAATCCGAGTAATAAGTGAGGAAATATGAGGGCAAAGATCAAGGAATCACTCTAGAGACTTTTAGAGAGAGAAACTGTCGAAAACGAGAGACATTTGAAGCGTTTGAAGCATCCCTCAGCCACGCGCTATATTCGTCGCTGGGCTTCCAATGGGAGATTCCATGCATTTGCATTCTCGGTCCTGATGGCACCAAAAATGCACTATATAGTAAGTGCTGTCCGGACAGGGGTTAGTGACCGGTCCCAGCAAGCAAAATTTTTAAAACATGGAATTTTTCAGTACAAACCAGGTGCCCACATGAATTACATGAGATATAATAACAAAAACTAATCCGAACCAAATCAAGGATGTCAAAAATATTGAACCTTACATTAATCAAAAATTGAACTTCATATCGTGAATTTAGACACATCCGTCGAGAACTAATCAAAGTAGTACTAAGTTTAAGTTCAAATTCACATTGATAAAGAGTAATGTATATCCCATAGACCGAAAGAAGCACAAGAATATAATCCAATTGAGTTAAGCACATGTCAATTTAAAGAAGTGGCCCTTTGAGCATCTTTTAAATTCCACCTTATATCGTTCAATTAAAAAGAGAAACCACCGAACACCTCAAATATAAGAAATAAGATTATATATAGAAATTTTTCCGAGATGTAAACATTCATTCATGTGGTAGCTTCACTCACTTACCGGACGACTGGGGTGGTAGCTCTTGCCTACATGTGGTGGTAGTTTTCACACTCTTTTAGAAAAAGATGTAACTCTTTCCACATCTTAAATAGGTGGTAGTTTTCACACTCCTATAAAAGGATGTAACTCTTTCCACATCTTTTAATATGGATATTACTCCCCCTCAACTAGTGCAACCCCCAATGGGACATGCTATTGTGATTTCAGCAAATAGGATCACATATCACCCATCATGCAAATAATCAATTAAAATAATCTACTTTTGCTAGTTCAAGAGAGATGTATTTAAATTAACCAATAGATGTAAGAACAATTTCTAACGGATGTGGAGGTTCAAAACCAATGACATAGAAGAGTTAAATTGGATTAAAAAGTGTTAAAAATTACTCATGCAAGCAGGGAGATCACATCTTGAAGATCAAAGGAACCTTTGCAAAACAAGATAAAACACTTCGCGATCCAAAGATCAAGCAAACAATGCACAAGAACAAATAATGCATAATTGTCCATTTTTAAATATTGGCTCATAGAAAATGTCTAGATAAATAAAATCCTTTGAAATAAACGCGACCAATCCTCCCAAGTAATGATATATTAGCTCAACACGTTTGGTTCAAGAAAATAGAACACTTTTTTTTAAAAAATATTCATGGCACAAGTGTTCGAATAGATATAGTGCGAGAGAGAGGTCGGTACCCACTAGACGCTTAATAAGAAAAGATTTCACCTTTGCGCACCCAAACCTTACGAATCTTAGGGTGCGTCGTTTGGCTTGTACGCGTCTTGTGAAGCTTGTCGACGAGTTCGAATTTCTTGTTCTTTTGACCCTTTACTTTCGGCCTCCAAGCTTGTTTAGTTCTAATTCTTGAATCATCCTTTGTTGGCTTTGATTCCACTCTTGGAACATTCTTCTTGGGCTTGATTTGAGACCATTGGTTCACGTGTGTCACGGAGTTCTTCTTTTGTGTACAATTTCTCCTCACATGACCTAGAACTCCACATCGGTGACAAATTTTGTTAGTAAACAAATTTCTAGTTGAAACGAACTTACTTTGAACTTTTGGTTTTGACTTAGTCGAATTCACGCCCACTTGCTTAGCGACTTGATCAACATAAGTCCTCTCATATCCAAGACCAAGTTTAGATGTTTGTCCAAGCCCTAGCATCTTGTCAAGTTTCGTCGTTCCGGAGGAGAATTTGTTCAAATCCGATCTTAGTTTGATGATAGTCTTTGTAAATTCCAAGTTTGCTTCCTTTGCCTCCCTTAGTTGCTCATTGAGAAACTGTACATTTTCTTCATTTGTTCCTCTTTCGTTCTCAAGCATGCCAACTTTTTCAACAATAGATTGATAGGCTCTAGATAATCCATCCTTCTCTTTCTCCAAATCTCTCAACAAAGTTGTTAAGCTTGTGTTCTCCTCTAGATCCATGATCCTTTGTTGTAGCTTCTTATTGTGCTTGGCGATCTTCTTCGATTCTACGATCAATTGACGATAAGCGTCAATCATGTCACCGCCATCCGAATCGTCATCCGTCAAGTTCTCCGGTGTGGATTGTTCATGCAATAAAGTCACGGAGATTGAGTCAATGGAGGATAAGCACATAATATTAGAATCGTATGCCAACAGAGCCGTGGCATTTTCTTCCTCATCACTTGAGGTTGACTCCTCGTCGGAAGGATCATCCCAAGTAATGGCTTGCATTGCCTTCTTCTTATTAGAAGACTTTGTCGGACAATCCGATGCTATGTGTCCAAAACCCCGACACTTATAGCATTGAATCTCTCCACTTTTCTTTTCCTTAGATGACTCTTTTGAAAAATTTTCAGAATTTTTATTCTTAGCAGAAGAAGAAGAAGTACTCCCTTTTGTTTTGTTATAATTGGATGAGGAAGTCTTTGAAGGAAATTTTTTCTTAAAGTTGCGTCGAAACTTCCTAGTTAGAAGCGCAAGTTGCTTCTCGAAGTCCTCCAAAGTTACGTCCGAATCCGTCTCTGATGAGGATGAGTCTCCGTTGCCTCCTTTGGTAGATTTAAGTGCCATACCTGTAGACTTTGAAGACAACTTTGAAGAAGATGAGTTAGTAGGAAAAGTCATTTCATAAGTTTGAAGAGCACCTACTAGTTCATCTACTTTCATCTCATCGGGATGTTTAACCGTCTCAATGGCAGCAACTTTCGGACGGAAACGCTCGGGGAGGGTTCTTAGAATCTTCCGAATTATCTTGGTTTCGGGAATTTTCTCACCCAAGTTGGAACAAGTGTTGACTATATCTTGAAGACGAGTATAATAATCAGTAAAAGTCTCGTTTTCATCCATATGAATAGAATCAAAACGACTAGTCAACATTTGTAACTTTTGAACTTTGACAAGACTAGTTCCCTCGTGGGTGGTTTTAAGGGTATCCCAAATTTGTTTAGCAGTTTCACATGCCGAAACCCTAGAGAATTCAGTTTGATTCAAAGAATTAAATAAAGCGTTAACTCCCTTCCCATTAAACGATGAGCGTTCGTTCTCATCCTTCGTCCACTTCGTTCTAGCCTTGGGGACGGTAATAGCATCGACAACCTCGGTGGGATGAGTCCAACCAAACTCCACCGCTTGCCAAACTCTCTCGTCGATTGCAATTAGAAACGCCCTCATGCGGACTTTCCAATAGGCATAGTTAGTACCATCGAAGAGAGGAGGTCGATTGATATTACCACCCTCGGTCATTGATAACAACCTAAACCCGCTCTGATACCAATTGTTGGTTATAGGTCTCAAGGATCTAAAGGTAATCTACACCTAGAGGGGGGTGAATAGGTGTACAACGGCCAATTAAAAATCTCGATGCGATTTTAAAGTAAATGCGGAAAATAAAATCAAACACACCAAGATATACGTGGGAAAACTCCACAAGGAGTAAATAACCCACGGGACCGATCACACGAAACTCCACTAAGAAACTATTGAGTACAAGGCGATTCACCCACGGCTTTACCCAATTTACCGAATCTTCTATGTGGATCCCTTTCGCTGGTCCTCGATCGCTTGAAATCCTTCAACCGATCACGTCGCAACTCCTCGCCGCGACCACGCTTCGATTCTCCAAAGCTTTCACCGAATCCTCGGCCTCCACACGCGATCCCGCGCAACCTCTTCGTCCGAAGAGAGAACAACGATGATTGATGATAATTAACTCTTTAAACACCGTGGACCATGAGAATCCTTTCTAGTTATTCATCGAGTCGATTCAAAGAAGAAGCATCAAAGCAACATCAACTCAATGAACTACTAGTATCTTACTCTCTCTTAGGTTTAGAAGGAAAAAGCTTAGAAGAGAGTATCTAGGGTTTTGAATGAAGCGTATTCAGGTATATCACGTCCTAAGGCTTCTCATGGTCTATTTATAGAGTTAGAAGACTTTGAAGTAGACTAGAAATCAAATCAGCCCTTTTTGGAAATATTTTCGGGTTCTCTGTCCGGTCTCCATTTCCTGTCCGGTCCCCGTGCTTCCGTCAATATTTTCGCACAGGGACTCTGTCCGGTCAGAAAGTGGTGTCCGGTCAGTGTTTGCGAAGATTTCAAATATCAAACTTACTGACTCCGACAGAAGGTGGTGTCCGGTCAGGGTTTAAGCTTTCGCAACAAAACAAGCTTACTGAGACCGGACAGTACCTACGGTCCGGACAGAAACCATCTAAAAACAGTTTTTGTAAAAACAATATTTTAAAGCTTTTTAAAGTCTTCTAACTACTATATCCATATTGTTAATCACCATAAATGATCTTAAAAGCATACCTGAGGTGTTGAGCTTCTTCAACGAGTCTTGGAGCCTCCGTCTTCATCTTGATTGACTTGATCTCTTCAAGACTCCGACTCGTCCACGAAATTCGCCAACCTATAAAATCCTTAACAGGGATAATAGCGGTCCCCTCAGGGTTGAGTGGTTGCCCTAGGGTTGAGTGGTCCGCATTGGTTAATAATATTAATCCAATGGTTAGAAATGATTAATGATCTATGGACTAAAAAATCGGAAGAATCAACTATTTTATACTTCCGATAGCATTGTAGCTCTACTATATATATATATATATATATATATATATATATATATATATATATATATATATATATATATATATATATATATATATATATATATATATATATATATAGTCTACTATCCTTTTAATAGGATAGGAGCACTTGTCCTATCAATTTTTTAGCCTTTGGATTAACTCTTTTCATCATTTCTAACCATTGGATTAAATACTATAACCCAGTGGGGACCACTCAACCCTAGGGATCATTCAACTCTAACCGACTAATATCATCCTAACCCTACAATTTCTCATCCAAGGGTTAAACATTTGATAGGACAAGTGCTCATATCCTATTAATAGGATAGTAGCCCTAGCCTATATATATATATATATATATATATATATATAGAGAGAGAGAGAGAGAGAGAGATAGAGAGAGAGAGAGAGAGTGGGCTGGTATGCTTATGGAAGCACGGAGGCCTCCGTGCTTCCACTTTGTTTTCGATGTTCGGACTTTCGAATCGACGATCGCCGTTAGAGTTGATCTAGAGTATTTGAAGTACCTAGGAAATAAATTTTGTGATTTTTCGATATCATTTGCCTAGTGATCGAAGGTGAAAATCAATAATTTTAACGGCCGTGGTGAGCTTACAAATTTAACGTGTAGAAATATCGAAATCACGTGAAATTTTGAGAAAATTCTTTATACCATATAAGACAAGATCAATAACTTTGATCTAAAATTTTAATGTCGTATCATCATATTTTGTAAGATTTTTATTTCAAATTGATTTTGAGCCACTTCGATCACTAGGCAAATGATATCGAAAAATCATAAAATTTATTTTTAGATACTTTAAATACTCTAGATCAAGTCTAATCTGAGCCGATCGTCGATTCAAAAATCCGAACATCGAAAATAAAGTGGAAGCATGGAGGCCTCCGTGCTTATGGAAGCATCCTAGCCGCACTCTATATATATATATATATATATATATATATATATATATATATATATATATATATATATATATATATATATATATATATAGAAAAAAATGTATAAGCTTGAGAGGCTTATTTCATTCAAATTGGGGGATCTAAAAATTTTTTTATCACACACACACACACACACACACACACACACACACACATATATATATATATATATATATATATATATATATATATATATATATATATATATATATATATATATATATATATATATATATATACGAGAGAGAGAGAGAGTTGAGCTAGAATACTCTTAAGAGTCTGAAGCTCATTTTACTCTCGAGTTGTTTTCGATGATAGAGCTTTCAAATTGACGATCGGCTCAGTTAAATATGATCTAAACCATTTAAACTACCTAGAAATTAAATTTCACGCACTTTCGATATTGTTCTTGTATCCATCTAGTGAACGAGAAAATGAATGGTTGAAAATGAATATTCTTTAAAAAATGATGATAGGAGTCTTGTAATCAAGATCAAGAGTATAGATCTTGTTTTAAATAGTTTAAAGAATTTTCTAACAAAAATTCAATTGATTTGGATATCTTTACACCGTTAAACGAGAAAACGTCTCTTATCCACCATTAAAATTACAAATTTTGAAACCCTTTGATCATTAGGCAAATGATGTCGAAAATATTTGAAATTTGATTTCTAAACACTTTAAGTGGTATAGATCATGTTCAACGGAGCCGATCATCAATTTGGAAGCTCTATCATCGAAAACAACTCGAGAGTAAAATGGGCTCGGTACTCTTAAGAGTATTCTTGCTCAAACGGAGCCGATCATCAATTTGGAAGCTCTATCATCGAAAACAACTCGAGAGTAAAATAGGCTCGGTACTCTTAAGAGTATTCTTGCTCAATATATATAGAGTTGAGTAAGAATACTCTTAAGAGTACCGAGCCCATTTTACTCTCGAGTTGTTTTCGATGATAGAGCTTCCAAATTGATGATCGGCTCCGTTGAACATGATCTATACCACTTAAAGTGTTTAGAAATCAAATTTCAAATATTTTCGACATCATTTGCCTAATGATCAAAGGGTTTCAAAATTTGTAATTTTAATGGTGGATAAGAGACGTTTTCTCGTTTAACGGTGTAAACATATCCAAATCAATTTAATTTTTGTTATAAAATTCTTTAAACTATTTAAAACAAGATCTATACTCTTGATCTTTATTACAAGACTCCTATCATCATTTTTTAAAGAATATTCATTTTCAACCATTCATTTTCTGTTCACTAGATGGATACAAGAACAATATCGAAAGTGCGTGAAATTTAATTTCTAGGTAGTTTAAATGGTTTAGATCATATTTAACGGAGCCGATCGTCAATTTGAAAGCTCTATCATCGAAAACAACTCGAGAGTACTCTTAAGAGTATTCTAGCTCAACTCTATATATATATATATATATATATATATATATATACACACACAAACACACACAATAAGCTAAGCTAATGTATTGTCCTTTCGTGCTTGGGGTTATGTATGCATGCGAACAAAATGTTTTTAACATCGTCTCCTTGAATGAAATTATTCCACTTTGGTTTGGGGTTCCCAAGAAGAAGGGTTGGGGGGGGGGGGTGGGGGCCGGGAATCTTTACAAAATGTTGGAGTGAGCACCTCCCAATACATGCCAGGGCAAAAGTCCCTCATTCTCAGGGCAAAGCAGATGGGTGTGGCAGCATGTTTGTACTACAAATATTATTTATTCACTTCACAAAGTTTTTTTTTTACAAAAACGTATTTAAAAAAAAAAAAAAAAACAAACAAACATGCCTTGGAGATTTCTAGGGATAGGTGACACACCCACCCATCCCCGCCACATCTCTAGTGCTTAGGGCTTTTTCCTGTACCGGAGATCCAAAATTAGCTCGTAAATTTTTTTTTTTTTATCACTTCGGGGATTAAGCTCCATTCCCCTGACATATATGTTGATTAATAATCTATCTAGTAGTACTCCCATGTGGGTTTGGGGTTCAACCAAGTAGGGGGCTTTCAAATTGTAACTAATTAAGCTACTTTCCAATTAATTCTTGTGAATCATGAAAGGCTAGCATCAAATAGACCAACTCATGACACCATTATCAAATACTAATTTGAGTGTTCGTAATCGTTCATAATCTTAATCAATAGCTATAACTTCCATGAACACAAGCATCTTACCAGTTGAATATACACTATTGAAGGGGCTCGTGTTTCGCGAATAGAAATTATATAAATAATTAATAATTAAAGAACATTAAATATTTTTTTTTTGTGTTTATCACTTGTCACACCTACCAAAGGTTCTTCTTGGCGGTGGGGTTGGAACCGGCAATGTCTTCCATTACAACAAAATATATTTTAGACGACGCTTTTTAAACGATGCTTTCTTCTAGCGTCTTTAATATTTAGCATTTGCCGACACTATGATTAACCATCGCCAATAAATATATTTTTATCAAATATTTATATAAATTTTCCGACGCTATATTAAAGCGTCGGTATATTTATCCCGACATGTTTATTTAACGACTCTTTACACGACGTTTTTATATGCATCAGGATTATTTTTGCCAATACTTTAAAGCGTCGCTAAATATCATTTAAAGTGTACTTAAATGCAAGATTTTTTGTATTGTTCTCTGGTGGCAATGATAGGCAACGATTTAGAGAAAAAAGATGAGGGATGGAGAGGTGAGGATTGTTGTAGATGGTGACAGATCATTTTGATAGATTAATTAAAAGTTTGATGGAGAAAAAGTGAAAGTCATGATGAATTAATTAAAAATAGATAATCGACATGTTTTTATCGTGTTGTTTCGTATATAGATATTGCTCGATTCATGGATTTCATGTTTGCACCTTTAAAATCTAAATTGGATCTTAGCATTTGACTTTATATACTTGCACATGTTGAATTTGGATTCGACTTAGGAGAAAACCCGCGATTATAACCGGGCTTAAACTATCTGATTTAGCTTTAGGAGTCATTGTTATATTGTATCGCCGCAGTATCAGTGTGGTGGATACCCTAGGTAGTTTAGATTTCAGTTACGCTCGTGCTGGAATGCCGAGTGTATTTTTACGGTAGCGTTCAGACTGTTCCGGAATGCTGGATGCCGTCGGGGTTGACAGTGGACCCAGATTGCTGTTTTGGCATCAGATTGTGTCAAGAGCACGTGACTTGTTGATTGTTAGACCAGTTGAGCCCTGTTTACTTGACTTTAGCCTGTGAGAGCCTGATTGAGCTTGACAGAGATATGCTTGCATACTCGGTTGGGTCGCGCCCACGAGTGCCACTCCGGAGTCCGGCTTAGTGCCTTTACGTTGATGTCGCTTATTGGACTTGCTATCCACGGACTACTTAGCGTGGCGGTAGCGTTGGCTTAGACAGGCTAGGACGGGTGTGTTCACAGTCCCTGGGACGGGTATATTTACAGTCCCTAGTGAGATTGGGTTAGGATTGACATTTACTACAGATGGTTAGTGATAGAGCATGATAGTGTAGTGGCATTTAGCTGTAGATTTATTCCAGCTCTTCCTAATATCCCTACTTACTTCTATAGGCTTAGTGGGTGGACTGATGATGTTGAGGGTAGCACCCACTGAGGACTACTTGTTTTTATAGTAGTTCTCACGCCCAGTTGCTTTTCACTTTTGCAGAGCTTGCTGTTCCGGCTGCTGCATCTTTTGAGACTGGTCGTGGCAAAGGCGTTGCGAGCTAGAGCCCTACCAGACGAGTCGCCGAGCTAAAAGATCACCAGCTACAGGTAGTTATAGTTTTTGAGTTTATATACAAACTTTTACTGTATCTCGCTGGGCGAGCTTTTTTATACTGGATGTTGTATGTATAGTGGAGTTTTATATTCTATCTTATATATTTTTCTAGCAGCTCTATACTACTGGTTGTAGTATCTAATGTTTTACAGGTACAGCTATCGCTTTGTATATAGGAGAAATTTCTTTGTATACGGCGGATTTGTCGAGGTGCCCGAGGAACGTATAATCCGGAACGTGACAGATTAAGTTGGTATCAAAGCTTAGTATTAGGTCGTAGGGACCAAGAAATCCTAAGCTGGCAAACCTTAGGAAGGCAAGACGCGAGAGGCGTGATTTATCTCAAAAGTCCATAATTGGGTGTTCTAACTCATCCTATTGTGGAGTGAGTGACTGAAGGAGTGTCTGTTTCGATTTAGAAAAATTATGTTGGCTGCAAACGACATAATTTTGGGGAGAAACAGGGACCACCGTCTTCTAGACTTTCATTGATTGGGTCGAGAGTGTTTGTATTTTATCTGACCCCCGTTCTGCTTCGTGCAGCTATATATCGACGCCGAGGACGACCGCCGACCCAAGATCGCGCACCACCGCCTGAGGTACTCGAGCAGACAACGCCGACCAGGGCTCGTGCTGCACCGCCTGAGATGCCTGAGCAGGCAGCGCCGAGTGCACGACCAGAGACGAGTGCAACCCCGAATTTGGGAGCGTAGTTAGCTGCCCTGACCGAGGTGACGAGTCAACAGGGACTGTTATTGCAGAGGATGTGCGAGAGGTTAGCTCCGTTCCAGAGTACGGCACCGAGAGCCCCAGAGCAGCCAATTCCACCGTCCACTACTTCAGCCACAGCACCAACCGCCGCCGTATCCCCACCAGTGGAGGTTCCTTCAGCCCTAGTCGTGCCTACTAAAGGGCCGGTACTGATAACTAAGGTCGAGTAGGAGTAGATGACCGAGAGGTTGGCTCATTTTCGCCGCTTTGATCCGCCGATTTATGATGGCAGTTGCACTGAGCCCTTGGTGGTTGAGGGCTGGGTCAGTGCGATAGAGAAGCTATTCGAGGATCTGTTCATTCCGGAGAGGGAGCAGGTACATCTAGGAGTATATTGCTTCGCAGGTGATGCACACGCCTGGTGGATGAGGGTGAGGCGAGACCAGGGGCTGGTGGCGTTGCAGCTGAGGTGGGATGAGTTCTGTGGAATGTTGTATGGATGTATTTTCCAAACAGCGTGAAACAAAAGCTCGAGGAAGACCTGAAGAGGCTCCACCAGGGGGAGCCGACAGTTCAGGAGTACACTCGGGAGTTTACTCGACTCCTGAATTGTGTTCCGTTCGTGGCTAGAGATGAGGCGCACAGAGTTTATCTCTTTTAGCAGGGTTTGAGGCCCGAGATCTTTCGATTTGTGTAGGCACAGAGGTCGAGGACCCTGGATGCGTCTATAGAGTAGGTTTTATGGGTGGAGAGAGGAGAGGTGTCGATCACGGAGCGGACGCAATGATTGGGGCAGAGTCAGGACAGGAAGCGTCTAGCTCCAGATGACGGAGGACAGTCGAGCAGCAGGCGTCCGCCGAGACCTCCACGATCACGTTCTCAGGGTCGTGGGTTTTTGGGCGTTAGCGTTCTAGAGGACCTCGACAGCAGAGGCAGTCACAGGAGTCACCACAGTGCGTGATCTGTGGGGGACCACACTGGGCCCGTCAGTGTGAGCAGTGTGAGGGCCGGTGTTTTGGATATGGACAGCTAGGGCATATGAGGTCAGCTTGTCCCCGCGCAGCATCACCAGCACCATCCACAGTATCCGCACAGCCAACATCCCCGCAATCCTTTGGAGCAGCGCCGATTTACCGCCAGGATGATAGGGCGTCTGTGCCACGGTAGGGGGAGCGGCAATAACAGGCTCCGAGTGGCAGGGTCTATATAGCCCAGGTGGAGGATTCTACAGCAGCCAATCGAGTGGTGACAGGTATCATTTTAATTTCTAGCATTAGAGCTCGTACACTTTTTGATACCGGTGCATTGCATTCCTTTGTTAGCCGAGCATTTGCATTATTGCATGGTCTAGAGTTAGAGTCATTGTCACATGCACGAGAGGTGCAGATCCCCGACCATTTTTAATAGATTGCAGAGTGTTGTTGGTCATGTCCGATGCAGTTAGATTCTTGGATCATGCCAGCAAACCTGTTGGTGTTAGGGCAGCTGCAGGACTTTGACATTGTGCTCGGTATGGATTAGCTAGCGCGGTACTATACTACTATCGATTGTGGAGCGAGGACGATGACTTAGAGTTCACTTTTCGAGGCTGTAGGAGTACGTTGTTTGCCACTTGGATATCTTCGGCGAGGGCTCAACAGATGACGAGTAGAGGGTGTGTTGCTTTTCTAGCGACGGTGGTGGAGGTGCCTACGGTGGCGCCGGGACTCGAGGATATCCCTATAGTCCGCGAGTTTTCGGATGTGTTTTTTCCAGAGTTGACGACGATGCCGCCGGAGAGAGAGATTGAGTTCGTGATTGATGTAGTTTTTGGAACTGCATCAATCTCGAAGGTACCTTACCGGATGGCACCGGCAGAGCTGAGAGAGCTAAAGGCGTAGCTTCAGAATTTGATGGATAAGGGGTATGTGAGACCCAGTGTGTCGTCTTGGGGAGCGCCGGTGTTATTTGTGAAGAAAATGGATGGTTCACTTAGATTGTGTGTGGATTATCGGGAGCTGAATAAAGTGACCATCAAAAATAAGTATCCTTTGCCGCGCATTGATGATCTGTTTGATCAGCTGTAAGGATCTTGTGTCTTCTCGAAAATTGATCTCCAGTCCGGTTACCACCAGTTGAGGGTGAGGGCCGAGGATGTTTCCAAGACGGCTTTTCGGACTCGATTCAGACATTTTGAGTTTACAGTAATACCTTTTGAATTGACGAATGCCCCTGCCGTATTTATGGATTTGATGAACAGAGTATTCAAGCCGTTCTTGGATAGATTTGTGGTAGTTTTCATTGATGATATCTTGATATACTCTCGGAGTGATGTCGAGCATGAGGAGCACTTGAGGAAGCTGTATGCTAAGTTGAAGAATTGCGAGTTTTGGTTACGAGAGGTTGCTTTCTTGGGCCCTGTGATTTCTGCAGATGGAGTAGCAGTGGACCCGAAGAAGATCGATGCGATTCAGGAGTGGCCCAGACCGACGACGGTGACCGAGGTGAGGAGTTTCCTGAGACTGGCAGGATATTACCGTCGGTTTGTGAAAAACTTTGCGAAGCTTTTCACACCCCTCACTTGATTGACGCGGAAGGGGATTCGGTTTGTCTGGAGTGAGGACTGTCGGAGGAGCTTTGATGAGTAGAGACAGAGGTTGACGTCAGCTCCTATCCTTACCTTCCCAGTAACGAGGGAAGGATTTGTGATTTACAGTGATGCATCGCACAGCGGGTTGGGCTGTGTGCTGATGCAGCAGGGTAGGATAATTGCTTAAGCTTCACGGCAGTTAAAGGATTACGAGAAGAATTACCCTACGCATGACTTGGAGCTTGCCGTGGTAGTCTTTGGCTTGAAGTTGTGGCGGCATTACTTGTATGGCGAGCACTGCGAGATTTTCACCGATCATAAAAGTCTCAAGTATCTGTTCACCCAGAGGGAGTTGAATCTGAGGCAACGTCGGTGGTTGGAGTAATTGAAGGACTATGATATTAGTATTCAGTATCATCCCGGCAAGGCGAACGTGGTGGCAGATGCCTTGAGCAGGAAGGCAGTGCAGAGCTTGAGTTTGACAATTACTCAGCAGAGGGCGTTACTCGAGGAGCTGCAGCGGCTGAGGCTCGAGATAGTGTCCCCGGGGTCTACTACGAGTGTGACGCACAGGACCTTTGCAAATTGCAAGGTTCGAGTGTTCGACTGAGTTTCGAACTTTTCTCCTCTTTGTAGAGGGTCCTGGAGGTAGTCCCGACCCATGGTTCGAAATTCTGGAGGTTTTGGCTAAGTCCTGGAAGGTCAGCTCTCTGGGACCGGACCTGAGGAGGGAGACCGGACCCCACTGGCAGTGGGGAGGGGTTGGCGTGGCATCCGGACCCGGCGGGTGTGGTCCGGATCCCGAGCGCGCAGACTGCGAGGGAACCCTCAGGATCCGAATCTGGCTGGTGTGATCCGGATCCCGTATGCTGTTTTTGCGGAGAGGACCGCCCGGGTCCGGACCCGGCTGGTGAGGTCCGGACCCAGAGCCCGAAATCGCCCGGGCAAGGTGCCTTGCAAAGTTGAGGGGCTAAACTGGATTTTGTTACCTTACTCCCCTCTCTTATTCCCTCACTTCACACTCATTTTCCTTTCCACCTTGCAACCTAGAGAGAGAAGAAGAAGGAGAAGGAGGAGAGGAGGAGATCTAGAGCTTGCTTGTGGACCTTGGAGCTTCTTCTACTTCATCTTTCTCACCATTGGAGAGCTTGGAACTTGGTGGGAGAGCTTTGTTGGTGGAAGATCTTCACTCCTAGGTGGATTTGGCCCTTGTTTGAGAGCTTCTAAGAGGTATGGCACATCTCTACTTCTCTAGATTAGAGCTTGGTTGCCTTTCTTTGGATGGAACCCTAGATTTGGTAGATTAGGGTTTATTTGGGGGATTTCTAATCTAAGGCTTTTAGAACCTAATTGATGGGTTTAGAACCTTTGTTTAGGTTGTCTTGGAAGAGATCTAACCTCCATTTGAGGATTGGAGAAGGATTTTTACTCTAAGGTGAGTTTTTCCTTACTCTCTACATAGAAGCTTAAAGACTGAACTCATAGTTCAACTTTAGAGGTTGTAACTCCTAGGATTTACTTTGTATGATATTAGGAGTAGGAATCGAAGCTTCGTTAGCGGTTCGGAGCGACGCTTGGAGCGACGGTGGGTTTGGCCTCACCTAGCACAATGAGAAATTCTCATTGGTGCTTATATGCTTACGGTTAATTGGAAAATCATGTGTTTTCATGTTTCATATATTATTTGTGAATTTTAGAATGCTTAAGATACATATGTTATGTATAATGCAATTTTCCTCTATATAGTAGAGATGCATGCTTGTGAGAGCTGAGTGATTGTAGCATTCTATTTGAGAACTTGAACTAAATTGTTATAGTTAGTTTGACATGTGTTTTGAGAACATAGAACTATGCATGACATAGGAGAAAAGCTAATGTCATAAAGCGGCATTAGACTTGGCATCTGTTTGTAGAATAGTGAGCTAATGTCATCAAGCGGCATTAGGCTCGTGAATGAACTTTGACATAGAAACTTCTAGTGTCATGAGAGATATTGTACTAGACTTTAGGGTTGCTAGTGACATTGCCATGTGAGAGACATGAGGTTGGACACTTGAGACTTGGACTGTGCTTGTTGTCATTTGTGCTCTTCGCACATGCTTGTGAGGGCCGCTCCCTACAAGCCGGCACTCCGGAGTTGGTCTTCGTAATTCGTTCGCGCGTGCGGTGTTGAGAAGCCTACGGGACCGTTTGGAACAGACTCATTCCTTGCGAGGGATGTTGGGGCTACCACGGTACTTAGGCGGCACAAGCTGGATTACACATGTGTAGATCCTAGAAAGAGAATTGAACAGTGACATGTAATAGGAAATTGATATCACTACTAGATAGGATTTAGTAGTTGGATACTTAGTTATGTTTGGACATGGTGTTGGGCACCTATAGTATACTTGAGAGATTTTCTTATGACATCATAGTGTACTTGAGAACATAGTAGAGCAGGTTACTTATGCATTTATTATTTATGCAAGTGGCATAGTAGAGTATCTTTACATCACGCTTTTTATTTACAGTTATGCTTTACTTTCAGTTGCTTACTTATCGCAGTTACGTTATCTCTTTTGGGCCTAGTGGTGCAATTTGTGCAGGTCTGTAATTGCCCACTGGGAACTATATGTTTATAGTTCTCACGCCCTCTGTTTTCTGACGTGTTTCAGTGCCTTCAGCGGGGGAGGCCAGGGATCGCGGCAAGGGTGTCGCTTCAGACTAGCGACGAGGAGTCTCGCTAGGTGGTTCATCCCTCCTTTTGTTTTAGTTGGAGAGGATGAGAGTTTTGTACCTTTTGTAGAGGCTACCCTTTTGTACTTAGTACTACTGGACTCTCTGATGTATTTATTTCTCACTTGTTGCAGTTTTAGTACTCTCTCTTTCTTCCTACCTGTTTATAGATCCTACTTGTTGATAGGGATAGCTGTATGTTGCTCTGATATTCATAGTTGCAGCCTTATTTTTGGTTTATTTCCGCTGTTTTTAGTAGACGCCTGATATGTGTTGACATATGGCGGGTCTGGGCACGCTTTGGGGAAGGCCCTGCCGGCCCCGGGGCGTGACAGCGAGACTGATGTCTATAGTCTTGCAGTCCACTTTGTTGGATAGGATCCAAGAGAAACAAAGTGGAGACCCGCATTTGTTGAGAACTCAAGAGCCGCTAGAGAGGGGACAGGCAAAGGGCTTTGTAGCGGACAATTCGGGAGTACTGCGGTATAGGGACTGACTGTGTGTGCCTATGAATTTAGAGATCCGAGAGGACATTTTGAGAGAGGCTCATTGTTCACCTTATACAGTTCACCTTGGTAGAACCAGGATGTATAAGGATTTGAGGACACAGTTTTGGTGGAATAGAATGGAGATGGACATTAGCAGATCTGTGGCTTAGTGTCTGACTTGTCAACAGGTAAAGGCCGAGCATCAGGTACCTACTGGCAAACTTCAGAGTCTGCTAGTGCCCGAGTGGAAGTAGGAGCAGATCACGATGGACTTTATTGTCGGATTGCCGAGATCACAAGGTGGTTTTGATGCTATTTGGGTGATAGTGGACAGACTGACCAAATTTGCTGACTTCCTACTAGTGCAAACCACCTGCTCCAGGGAGAGACTCGCGCAGTTGTATCTAGATGAGATTGTGAGATTACACGGTATACCGATTTCGATCGTGTCAGACAGGGACCTGAGATTTGTGTCGCATTTTTGGAGGAACCTTCAGACAGCCTTGGGTACCCAGTTGCATTTCAGCACGGCGTTTCACCCACAGACAGATGGTTAGTCCGAACAGACCATTCAAACTCTAGAGGATATGTGTGACACCCCAATAGTCCCACATCGGATGGAAAAGGGATTGTAATTGGGTTTATAAGAGACTTAGACACTAGTAATAATAACTGGGCTTAAGCATTTTGAGCCGGCGGTTGGGCCCAACGAGTTATTATTGCTAGTGGGCTGGGTCGTTACATTTGGCATCAGAGCCGGTTCACCAGCTAGACATGTGTGGCGAGTCTCGGCTGAGCCGGCGTCTGGATGACGGGCTAGCGAGACAAGTCTCACATAGCCTGGTGATCGTGGGCTGTGTGTGTGATTGGACTGACGAGGACGTCAGGGCCTTAACGGGGGGAGTCTGTGACACCCCAATAGTCCCACATCGGATGGAAAAGGGATTGTCATTGGGTTTATAAGAGACTTAGACACTAGTAATAATAACTGGGCTTAAGCATTTTGGGCCGGCGGTTGGGCCCAACGAGTTATTATTGCTAGTGGGCTGGGTCGTTACAACATGCTGAAGGCATGTGTCCTGAATTTTGGAGGATGATGGTATCGACACTTGAGGTTGGCTGAGTTTGCGTACAACAATAACTATCAAACGAGCATCCAGATTGCTTCGTTTGAAGTATTGTATGAACATAGATGTCGATCCCCTTTGTTTTGGAGTGATGTGGGTGAAAGAAAGACGCTTAGACCTGATATTTTACGAGAGGCTGAGGAAAATGTGAGAGTAGTGCGATGACACCTTTTGACAGCCCAGAGTCGTCAGAGGAGCTATGCCGATACCAGGAGACAAAACTTGGAGTTTCAGGTTAGAGATCATGTGTTTCTTAAAGTCTCGCCGTCCAGAGGGATTTGTAAATTCGGAGTGCGTGGAAAGCTCAGTCCATATTTTGTTGGCCCTTTTGAGGTATTAGAGCAAGTTTGCCCAGTTGCATACAGGATTGCTCTACCTCCACAGCTAGCCGGCATTAATGATGTGTTCCACGTCTCGGCCTTGAGGAGATATGTTTTCGATCCTTCCTACATGATTGACTTCACTCCACTAGAGATTAGCGAGGATCTGAGATACGAGGAGCGACCGTTGCGGATTCTTGCTCGTAAGACGAAAGCATTGCGCAACTGGGTCATCCCGTATGTGAAGGTGCAGTTGAGTAATCACGAGGAGAAGGAGGCAACTTGGGAGCCCGAGACAGTGATGAGGGAGTCCTATCCTTATCTGTTTGATGCTCAGTGCTGAGGTATACTTAAGTTTCGAGGATGAAATTTTTTATAGTGGAGGAGAATGTAGTATTCCTGGAGTTCAGCAGTAGAGGCTTGTCGACAGCTCTGGAGAGTGTCAGGACAGGTTCGAGTCGCGTTGGCACGGAATAGACGCAAAACGGACTCTGTACGACGCGATGGTAGGAGGTTAGCACGAAAAAACCGCAAATAGGTCATTGTTGTACAGACATACGTGGATGTACTCTAAGATAAGTCTTTGTGCAGACAAAGAACCGAGATGTACCGGTACACTGCTGCATCTTCCGTGCAGCTGCTCTTGGGTTGCCATTTGTACCGCTACAACCTCACGTGTACCAGTACACCAAGGTAGGTGAGAGGGCATTTTGGCCTTTCCATGCCTCGTACGTGTCACCCTCCTTCCCCACTGCTATATAGATCTGTAGAGAGGCTGAGAGAGGGAGTTTTGCATGCCTCTTCTCCTCTCTCTCTCTAGGCTCGGCCGTACTTGGTGGAGGAGCTCGAGTGGAGTTGGATTGTCGCCGACGTCGCGCCGCGGTGCCGTTCGAGCGCGTGTTCGTCGTGGTAGCATCGCGAGGAGGCTGGGCAAGGGTGTAATTCCATCGTTCTCGATGTCGCGCCAATTTTCGAGTAGCTTTCGAGGTGGGCTAATCGTCGGTTTGCCTTCTATGTATATATAGATAGTCGACATGTGTTTATCGTGTTGTTTCGTATATAGATATTGCTCGATTCATGGATTTCATGTTTGCACCTTTAAAATCTGAATTGGAGCTTAGCATTTGACTTTATATACTTGCACATGTTGGACTTGGATTCGACTTAGGAGAAAACCCGCGATTATAACAGGTCACATGCTTACACTACCTGATTTAGCTTTATGAGCCGTTGTTATTTTGTATCGCCGCAGTATCAGTGTGGTGGATACCCCAGGTAGTTTAGATTTCAGTTACCCTCGTGCTCGGATGCCGAGTGTATTTTTATAGTAGCGTTCAGACTATTCCGGACTGTTGGGTGCCGTCGGTGTTAACGGTGGACCCAGATTGATGTTTTGGCAACAGATTGTGCTGAGGACATGTGACTTATTGGTTGCTAAACCAGTTGGACCCTGTTTATTTGACTTTAGCCTGTGAGAGCCTGATTAAGCTCGACAGAGATACGCTTGCATACTTGGTTCGGTCACGCCCACGAATGCCACTCTGGAGTTTGGTTTGGTGTTTTTGCGTTGATGTCGCCGATTGGACTTGCTATCCATGGACTGCTTAGCGTGGAGGTAGCGTTGGCTTAGACAGGCATGGGCGGGTGTGTTCACAGTTCCTGAGACGGGTATGTTTACAGTCCCTAGCGAGATTGGGTCAGAATTGATATTTACTACAAATGGTTAGTGATAGAGCATGATAGTGTAGTGGCATTTCAATGTAGATTTTTTCTAGCTATTCCTACTATTCCTGCTTACTTCTATAGACTTAGTAGGTAAACCGATGATGTTGAGGGTGGCACCCATTGAGGACTACTTGTTTTTATAGTAGTTCGCACGCCCAGTTGCTTTTTTACTTTTGCAGAGCCTACTGTTCCGGCTGCTGCATCTTCTGAGACTGATCGTGGCAAGGGCGTTGCAAGTTGAGCCCTACTAGACGAGTCGCCGAGCTAGAGGATCACCAGCTACAGGTAGTTGTAGTTTTTGAGTTCATATACATACTTTTACTGTATCTCGCTGGGCGAGCTTTTGTATACTGAATGTTGTATGTTTAGTGGACTTTTATTTTCTATCTGATATATTTTTCTAGCAGCTCTATACTACTGGTTGTAGTATTGTATACTTTACAGGTACAGCTATCGCTTTGTATAAAGAAAAATTTTCTTTGTAATCCGGGGCGTGACATCAACGGTGCCGATCGTCGATTTGGAGGCTCCATCATCGAAAACAAATGGATGGCAATGGAGCCCGTTTGCTATCGATAGTATTCTAGCTCAACTCTCTCTCTCTCTCTCTCTCTATATATATATATATATATATATATATATATATATATATATATATAGAGAGAGAGAGAGAGAGAGAGAGAGAGATATATATATATATATATATATATATATATATAGAGAGAGAGAGAGAGAGAGAGAGAGAGAGAGAGTAAATTTGGTATGCTATTAATAGCACAACGAACTTGGTGCTAGTAAGATTTTTACACTCAAATTATCCCCTTTAATTAATTTTACCCGTTAGATCATACTATTCAACCAACTACCCACTAAACCCTAGGGGGCTCACATCATCCTACCCGCACATCTTTTAATCCAAGGGTAGAAAACTTACTAGCACCAAGTTATTGGTGCTATTAATAGTATTCCAGCCTAGTTCTATATATATATAGTTGAGCTAGAATACTTTCAAAAGCACCATGGAGTGGTGCTATTGAGTTTTTAGCCATTGGATGGAGAGATGTGAGGTTGAGATGATGGTGGTAGGTGGAATAGTGTTTTGAGATGATGGGGGTAGGGGGAATAGTATTTGATCAAAGGGCTATTAGTAATCAAGGAGTAGATCCAATGGTTAAAAACCTAATAGCATCATGAAGGTGATACTTCTAAAAGTATTCTAGCTCAACTACGTATATATATATATATATATATATATATATATATATTTGAGTTTGAATACTATTAATAGTATTTGGGCTCTTTTACTATCAATTATTTTGTCGTTAGATTTACACTTTAATAAATTTTACGTTTTAGATTATACTATTCAACCAACCAACCACCAATTCAACTCTAGGAGTACCACCACTAAACTCTAGGGACCATTATCATTCCAACCCTATAATTTTTTTATCCAAATATTAAAAACTACCAAAATACTATTAATACTATTTCAGCCCAATCCTATAAATCACAATTCTATAAATATATATATATATACTATTAATACTATGTGCTACTAAATTTTCTACTATTAGATCTATCTCAGAAAATAATAATATTGCCTCTTATATTATATTTAAATTTTAAATTTAAGATTAAATCAAAATTTAAAAATATAAAATATTTAATTTTAAATTTAAAAATTTAAAATATTAATTTAAAATTATAAATTTTTAATTCTAAGATAATAAATATAAATTTTTAAATTTTAAATTTAAATTTTTTAAAATTAAATAGAGATGGGAATAATCATCTGGCCCCTTTTCTGTTTTGTTTGGGCAAAAGGGAGGGATAAGGCATTATCCCTCCTCAACCAAGCATATTGTAGCAATATACCGCTATCATCCCAACCGTATATTATGTCATCAAAGAGGCAAAAATTTAATAGACTTAATAACTTGGTATTATTAATAGTATTCTAATTAACCTAGTTCTCTCTCTCTCTCTCTCTCTCTCTCTCTCTCTCTATATATATATATATATATATATATATATATATATATATATATATATATATATATATATATATATATATATATATATATGTATATATATTCCAATTAAGTAATCTATTATATTATACTAAAGTAGAACCCTAGGTGAACCCTTGCTATAAACTTGACACGTGGCTTCCTATATGCTTGCACGTGTCAAGCTCAAATATAAATTTTATGTACTTTAGGAAAATAAAATTAGATTTTTTAAATTAGACCTTTTTAGAAAATCATAATTAGGAAATCTATTCTATTCTATATGCTTTAGGTAGTAAATAGACTTTTTTAGAAAATAATAATTAGGGTATATTAACTTTTATTATGTCAATTAAAATAAATTAAATAAAATCAAATAATTATCAAATCTATTATATTATACTAAAGTAGAACCCTAGGTGAACCCTTGCTATAAACTTGACACGTGGCTTCCTATATGCTTGCCACGTGTCAAGCTCAAATATAAATTTTATGTACTTTAGGAAAATAAAATTAGATTTTTTAAATTAGACCTTTTTAGAAAATCATAATTAGAAAATCTATTCTATTCTATATGCTTTAGGTAGTAAATAGACTTTTTAGAAAATAATAATTAGGGTATATTAACTTTTATTATGTCAATTAAAATAAATTAAATAAAATCAAATAATTATCAAATAATATCTATTCTATATGATTTTATTTAAATATAAATCATATTAAATAAAATTAAATATAATAGATTCAAATTAATTATTTAATTTAAGAAATTAATTAAAATTAATTCAACTTAATTCAAATAAAATCAAATTAAATAAAATTAATGCAAATTAATTCAAATTAAGTCAAGCTCAAATATAGATTTTATATACTTTAGGGAAATAAAATTAGATTTTTTAAATTAGACTTTTTTTAGGAAAAATAATTAGGAAATAATATCTATTCTATATGCTTTCTATATTAAATATATTTTTTTAGAAAGTAATAATTAGGGTATCAAATCTATATTATAATTAATTAGGATTAATGAAATGAAAATACTATTATTAACTTTTATTATATCAATTATAATTAATTAAATATATTTAAATCAAAAGTTAACAAATTTAAATTTAAATCAAAATAATATTATTAACTTTTTTCAATTTAGAGGTTATCGGGATTGTATATTTCTTTTCTTTTTCTTTGGGTATTATGTTTTTTGAATTTTTTTTCTTTATTTGTAGTTTGATGATTTGATTTGGATTTTTTTGAAATTTTTTTCCTTGATGTCATCTCTTAGATGAACAAAAACTTAAATTTAATAGTACATTTTTTTATTTGTAAAAAAAATTAATATTAATTAGAATATTTTTCTATTATTATTACATAATAACTTTTATTATTTTATTTTATTATATTAATTTAGCGTGCATCGCACGGGTGAAAAGCTAGTTTGCAATTAAAAGAGTAGGAAATGACAGATATGGCAAAGAAAACCTCATTTCTTTTGTTACTTTGCAACGCGACCATCTTAATTACCTCAGAGTAGGTTTGAAATCTTGGTCTCATGGCCTACCAGTTGAGAATACTAATACTAATTAATAGTGGTGTTTATTTATTTAGTATTATTACTACAACTACTTGGTAACAACTTCTATCTAAACCGTGGGCAAAAGCTTCAAAATAGAAATCTATTAATTGTACTTCAATTTGGAGTGCAGAATCTCATTTTAGCTATTTGCATAAATGATTATTTGGTGTGAGCTTAATTGATTCAGTGATGGTTAAGCTCAAAACTTGCGTTGGTTTCGAACTTGCTTGATTAAGACGGAAGAACAGTATATATGCCCTATTCTTCAGAAGAGATGAGAATAGAATTTGTGCACAAGTGATGATTGATTTTATGTTTCGATACAACGTGGAGCCTAACGTCAAATTGTTGTGTAAATTTCTCAATAATAAAACTTCTTGTGTTTAGATTCTACTTCTATATATATCCATTCCTCGGCGCTTTCCAACTGAGGATGCTATTACACGGGAAAATAAATATACTTGGAAAAAGAAGTATGGAGAACCCTTCAACTATAGGTAATTTTGAAATTACCCCCTCAACTTTAAAATTTTTAATTGAGAAATCTTAACTTTCATTTTTTTTTTTTTTTTGAAATTTTAGTCAAAAAAATTAGACATTTTATCAAATTCATCAAATTTAACAATTATTATAATTATTATTTAGTGAATAAAATTGAAGCCGAGAGGGTGATTTTTAAATGGCCTAAAATTCAAGGGTCGTTAAATTATATTCCGAGTGTCGCTACGTGTACGCACCAAAAGAGATATAAATAATACACCCTCTATCAAATTTTTTAATATATTTTAGGATGGGAATATAAAAATTTACACCTCTAGCTCTTGTGTGTGTATATTCATTCCCCACACAGGGCAAGTGAGATGAATAGTAAGCATGTGGTGATGAACTGGCGCAAACGAGACTCACATCATATGTCATACAGCAACAGTACTGGAACGTGGTGAGGACTGAGGTGTGAGAAGCGAACAAAAGCAACGACAAAAGAAAGAAAGATGTCAAGCATGTGACCTGCCCAAAAGCAGGAAGCTTTTCCCCTCATCCGTCGCTTCTTCTGTTCCTCTCTCTCTCTCTCTCTCTCTCTCTCTCTCTCTCTACTTTGTTGTTGGTGGCATCTACCAAATTTGAAAAGCGGGCTGCATGGGGTGCGCTCACCTCCCCCATGTCTTTAACCTCCTCTTCTGTTCAATTTTGGGATATACAGTCTGGTTTGAACATAACTACTGGCTTTGTCATAATAATTTTAAAAAATTTAAATTTAGTAATCTATTTTTTTACAAAATTTAGTAAATCTCTTTTTTCAGAAAAAAAAAATAACATACTATGCTCTATTTATTTCTTTATTAGGCACCGTTTGGTTAGGGAATAGTAATAGAAAAAGGCCCTTATCCCCTCCTTTATACCCAAACGTTAAATTTTTATCCGAAAATAGTGGTTCTCAGTTATCCCTATCAACACATTCATTTTCTATATAAAACTACCTAATATTTTTCTTATCCTCGGAAACAACCCAATTTTCATCCAAACGTTATTTTTCTTATCCCCATGTTTGTACCTATCCTTGTAATAGCTAGTTTTTGCTTATACCTGAACCGAACGATACCTAAAAAATAAATTTAGCTGAAAAATATAAAAAAAGCTACATCTCAAATTTAAGACGTTAAATATCAACCAACAAACTTTTTATCACTTGTTTTAGAGGCTCTTGGTAATTTATTAGAAAATCCAGTCTTACATTTTCCAAATGAACATCAGTACCAAATTGAATGAATATTGAATGTTCAATATTTTTTTAAAAAAAAATAGTAAATAATATACTGTTTTTCTATCTTTTATATAATTTAAAATGGCGAGTCATTTATCACTTTTACGTTTTCACAATTATGACAAAGATGGTCATTTATTCATACTTTTTTTCGTTCTGACAAAGACAGATACCCTTTAGCATTGCTCTCTTTCTCTACTTTATTCTTGTTCTAAGAATTATGATAAAGACTGTTAGTTGTTTACCAATTATAAAAAGTGAATGATTTACTGTCATAATAAATTTTACAAACTCCACTTATAATTACATGGTATATTGACATGGTGCGAAGAGAATCATATTCCAAACAAATTAGTAAGAAAGGTTTCAAGTTACAAATACAGTGTAATTCGAATACATATAGTTGGAGATACCACAATTATATTTACATAAAGCTAATTTGGTGGTATGTAGCTGGGAATGATGCAACTACAAAAAGTTTCACTTTATCCTTCAGCACGTAACTTGATATATATATATATATATATATATATATATATATATATATATATATATATATATATATATATATATATATATATATATATATAAATACTACTATCATATTAATAGGATAGGAGATTTGTTCTATCAATTTTTTAACCCTTGGATGAGAAATTGTAGGGTTAGGATGATATTTGTCGGTTATAGTTAAATGGTCCCCCTAGGGTTGAGTGGTTCCCACTTTGGGTTATAGTATTTAATCCAATGGTTAGAAATGATAAAAAAATTGATCCAAAAGCTAAAAATTGAGCAGACAAGTGCTCCTATCTTATTAATATGATAGTAGCCCTAGCCTATATATATATATATATATATATATATATATATATATATATATATATATATATATATATATATATATATATATATATATATATAGTCTACTATCATTTTAATAGGATAGGAGCACTTGTCCTATCAAGTTTTTAACCATTGGATGAGAAATTGTAGGGTTAGGATGGATATTATTTGGTTAGAGTTGAATGGTCCCCCTAGGGTTGAGTGGTCCCCACCGGGTTATAGTATTTAATCCAATGGTTAGAAATGATGAAAAATTTATCCAATGGCTAAAAAGCTGATAGACAAGTGTCCTATCAAGTTTTTAACCATTGGATGAGAAATTGTAGGGTTAGGATGGATATTATTTGGTTAGAGTTGAATGGTCCCCCAGGGTTGAGCGGTCCCACTGGGTTATAGTATTTAATCCAATGGTTAGAAATGATGAAAAAATTTATCCAATGGCTAAAAAACTGATAGGACAGTGCTCCTATCCTATTAAAAGGATAGTAGGGACTCTCTATATATATATATATATATATATATATAGAGAGAGAGAGAGAGAGAGAGAGAGAGAGAGAGAGAGTTGAAGAATACTTTCGATAGTAAACGAAGTATTTTACTATCGAGTTGTTTTCGATGATAGAACTTCCAAATTGACGATCGGCTCGTTAAATATGATCTAAACCATTCAAACTACCTAGAAATCAAATTTCACGCACTTTCGATATTGTTCTTTTATCCATCTAGTGAAAAATGAATGGTTGAAAATGAATATTCTTTAAAAAATAATGATAGGAGTCTTGTAATCAAGATCAAGAGTATAGATCTTGTTTTAAATAGTTTAAAGAATTTTCTAACAAAAATTGATTGATTTAGATATCTTTATACCGTTAAACGAGAAAACGTCTCTTATCCACCATTAAAATTACAAATTTTGAAATCCTTTGATCATTAGGCAAATGATGTCAAAAATATTTAAAATTTGATTTCTAAACACTTTAAGTGGTATAGATATCGTCAATTTGGAAGCTCTATTATGAAAACAACTCGATAGTAAAATTACTATCAAGAGTATTATAGCTCAACTCAACTCTATATATATATATATATATATATATATATATATATATATATATATATATATATATATATATATATATATATATATATATATATATATATATAGAGCTAGAGTTTTTAGAAGCACCAAAAGTTGGTGCTTCTAAGTTTTTAACCCTTAGATCTACTTTTTTTATTATTAATAGCTTTTAGATCTAACACTATTCCACCTACCACCACCTATCACATCAACCACCACCTACCACCATCATCTCAATCCTACATCTTCCCATCCAATGGCTAAAAATTTAAAAACACCATCCATTGGTGCTTTTAAGAGTATTCTAGCTCAACTCTCTCTCTCTCTCTATATATATATATATATATATATATATATATATATATATATATATATATATATATATATATATATATATATATATAAACACGCTACTATACTATTATGAGTATTAAAGACCTACTACTCATAAGTTTTCAACCGTTCGATAAAAATGAGTGATTAGGATGAGAGTGGTTACGGTTAGGTTGATAGTGCGCACAGGGTTGAGTGGGTGGTTGGTTGAATAGTATAATCTAACGGATGAAATTAATTAAACAAGAATCTAATGGCAAAAAACTTATGAGTACAAGAGGTTCTATACTCATAAAAGTATAGTAATGGACTCTATATATATATATATATATATAGGCCATGGCTACTTATACTATTATGAGTATTGGATCCCTACTACTCATAAGTTGTTTTCGATGATGGAGCTTAGAATCGACGATCCACTCCGTTAAATATGATCTAGAGTATTTGAAGCTTATGAAAAATAAATTTCGTAAATTTTTAAAATCATAATAAAGTCAATCAAGCGGGCATAAATTGAACGGTCAAAATCGAACGACGTCCTAAAAAAGGATGATCGGATCCTTCAATTCAAGATCGGAGTTATTGATCTTTATCTATGTAGTGAATAAAATTTTCTATTAAAAATTCAAAAAATTTTGATTCTTTTACACCATTAAACTAGCAAGTATCTCATCGTCGTTAAAAATTGTCAAATTTTTGACCTCTTGATCGTAAGGTAAATGATGTCGAAAAATTATAAAATTTTATTTCTAAAAGTTTTAAATGCTGTAAATAGCGTTTAACGGTGTGGATCGTCGATTCAGAAGCTCTATCATCGAAAACAACTTATGAGTACAAGGGCGATCGTACTCATAATAGTATAGTAGGGACTCTATATATATATATATATATATATAAAGAGAGAGAGAGAGAGAGAGAGAGAGAGAGAGAGAGAGAGTTAAGCTAGAATACTTTCAAAAGCACCATTGAGGTGGTGCTTTTGAGTTTTTAACCATTGGATGGGGTAAGGTTGAGATGATGATGGTAGGTGGTGGTTGATGGGATAGGTGGTGGTAGGTGGAATAGTGTTAGAGCCAAAGGTTATTAGTAGTCAAAAGAGTAGATCCAATGGCTAGAAACTTGGAAGCACCAAAAGTTGGTGCTTCCAAAAGTATTCTAGCTCATATATATATATATATATATATATATATATATATATATATATATATATATATATATATATATATATATATATATATATATATATAGTGATAGATAGATAGAGAGAGAGAGAGTTGTCTTGGTATGCTTATGGAAGCACGGAGGCCTCCGTGCTTCCACTTTGTTTTCGATGTTCGGACTTTCGAATCGACGATCGGCTCGTTAGAGTTGATCTAGAGTATTTGAAGTACCTAGGAAATAAATTTTGGTATTTTTCGATATCATTTGCCTAGTGATCGAAGGAGTTCAAATTCAATAATTTTAACAGTAGTGGTGAGCCGGTTGCAAGTTTAACGGTGTAGAAATATCCAAATCATGTGAAATTTTGATAGAAAATTCTTTATACCATATAAAACAAGATCAATAACTTTGATCTAAAATTTTAATGTTTTGATCTTGTTTTATATGGTATAAAGAATTTTCTATCAAAATTTCACGTGATTTGGATATTTATACACCGTTAAACTTGCAATGTGCTCACCACGGCCGTTAAAATTATTGATTTTGAGCCCTTCGATCACTAGGCCAATGATATCGAAAAATCGCTAAATTTATTTTCTAAGTACTTCAAATACTCTAGATCAACTCTAACGAGCAGATCGTCGATTCGATAGTCCGAACATCGAATAACTCGAAGACGGAGGCCTCCGTGCTTCCATAAGCATACCAAGACAACTCTCTCTCTCTCTCTCTCTCTCTCTCTCTCTCTCTATATATATATATATATATATATATATATATATATATATATATATATATATATATATATATATATATATATATGGTCCAACTACTATATTATTATGAGTACGATCGCCTCGTACTCATAAGTTGTTTTCGATGATAGAGCTTCCGAATCGACAATCCACACCGTTAAACGTTATTTACTGACATTTAAAACTTCTAGAAATCAAATTTCATAATTTTTCAACACCATTTACCCTACGATCAAGAGGTCACAAAATTGACAATTTTGCTAGTTTAACGGTGTAAAAGAATCGGAATTGGTTGAATTTTTGATAGAAAATTCTATTCACTACATAGATAAAGATCAATAACCCCGATCTTGAATTGAAGGATTCGATCATCCTTTTTAGGACGTCGTTCGATTTTGACCGCTCATTTTATGCCCACTTGATGGACTTTATTATGATTTGAAAATTTACGAAATTTATTTTTTAAAAGTTTCAAATACTCTAGATCATATTTAATCTGAGTGGATCGTTCATTCGGAAGCTCCATTATCGAAAACAACTTTTGAGTAGTAGAGCTCTAATACTCATAATAGTATAGTAACCATGGCCTACATATATATATACTTTCGAAAGCATAGGAGCCTAGCATAATACTTTTACAAGTATCGCCTCCTTGGTGCTATTAGGTTTTATCCCTTGGATCTACTCCTTGATTACTAATAGCACCACTTTCATAGTGTTTTTGAGAGTATTCTAGTTCTACTATATATATATATATATATATATATATATATATATATATATATATATATATATATATATATATATATATATATATATATATATAGAGTCCATTGGTATGCTATTAATAGCACGACGAACTTGGTGCTAGTAAGTTTTCTACCCTTGGATTAACCCCTTTGACTAATTTTACCCGATAGATTATACTATTCAACCAACCATCCACTCACCCCTAGGGGACCCACATCATCCTAGCCGCACATCTTTTAATCCAAGGGTAGAAAACTTACTAGCACCAAGTCATTGGTGCTTATTAATAGTATTCATTAGTTCTATATATATATATATATATATATATATATATATATATATATATATATATATATATATATATATATATATATATATATATATATATATATATATGGCTAGGGCTATTATACTTTTATGAGTATTAGTCCTCTTATACTTATAAGTTTTTAACCGTTGATTGATGGGATGTGTGGTTAGAATGATGGTGGTCCCCACTTAAAATAATAGTGGTCCCCTAGGGTTGAATAGGTAGTTGGTTGAATAGTAAGATCTAACGGGTGAAAATGATCAATGGAATAAATCGAAGGTTAAAAACTTATGAGTATAAAGGGGCCAATACTCATAAAAGTATAGTAGCCGAACTCTATATATATATAGGCCATGGCTACTATACTATTATGAGTAGTAGAGCCCTACTACTCATAAGTTGTTTTCGATGATGGAGCTTCCGAATCGACACTCCCTTAAATATGATCTAGAGTATTTGAAACTTCTAGAATATAAATTTCGTAAATTTTTGAAATCATAATAAAGTCCATCAAGTGGGCATAAAATGAACGGTCAAAATCGAACGACGTCCTTAAAAAGGATGATAGGATCTTTCAATTCAAGATCGGAGTTATTGATCTTTATCTATGTAGTGAATAGAATTTTCTATCAAAAATTCAACAAATTTCGATTCTTTTACACCGTTAAACTAGCAAGTATACCATACCTATCGTTATAAATTGTCAAATTTGTGACCTCTTTATCGTAAGGTAAATGATGTCGAAAAATTATAAAATTTTATTTCAAAAAGTTTTAAATGCTGTAAATAACGTTTAACGGTGTAGATCATCGAATCGGAAGCTCTATCATCAAAAACAACTTATGAGTACGAGGGCGATCGTACTCATAATAGTATAGTAGCCGGACCCATATATATATAGAGTAGGGCTACTATTCTCTTATGAGTAGTAGACCCTTTCTACTCATAAGTTGTTTTTGATGATGGGGCCTCCGAATCGACGATCCACTCCGTTAAATATGATCTAGAGTATTTAAAACTTCTAGAAAATAAATTTTGTAATTTTTTGAAATCATAAAAAAGTCCATCAAATGGGCATAAAATGAACGGCCGAAATCGAACGACGTCCTAAAAATAGATGATCGAATCCTTCAATTTAAGATCGGAGTTATTGATCTTTATCTAGGTAGTGAATAGAATTTTCTATCAAAAATTCAATCTATTTCAATTCGTTTACACCGTTAAACTAGCAAGTATCCCATACCGGCCGTTAAATATTGTCAATTTTGTGAGCTTTTGATCGTAAGGTAAATGATATCGAAAAATTACGAAATTTATTTTCTAGAAGTTTTAAATACTCTAGATCATATTTAACGGAGTGGATCGTCGATTCGGAGGCTCCATCATCAAAAATAACTTATGAGTAGTAAGGGTCTACTACTCATAAGATTTACGTGGGAAAACTCCAACTCGGAGAAAAAAATCTACGGGACCAACACGCGATAACAATCCACTAAGAATAAAAGATTACAAGGTGATTTACTGAATCCACGGACTCAAACCTCTTTTTTATCTTCTTCGAATCTCACGTCGCCGCCGGGTTGTCCACGCCCGACGTTCGAATCCACGAACGCCTCCACTTCGAATCCATGAAGCCTCCGATCACGCCGAATCCACGACGCCACTCGAATCCACGAGCGCACTCCGTCCGGAGCAAGAACAATATGATCGATGATGGTTTATTGCTTAGATAATCATTAAAGAATCGTAGAAGATGTTTCTAAGCAATAGCCGGATCAATTCTCCATGAAGAACGAGAAATTAGGGTTTTAAGAATTGATCCGATAGAAACTTGTTGTTGGAGAAAGAAAGAGAGCACCCAATAAGTTTCTAGGGTTTCAAAACGATATTCTATACTTAGCTATGTTTTAGAAACACCCCTACATCTTATTTATAGGTTTAGAAGACATAGAAATAGACTAGGATTGAAAAACTCAATTTTGAAAACAAATTAGAGATAAACTAGGATTTGAAAAAAACTCAATTTTGAAAACAAATTAGAGATAGACTAGGATTTGAAAAAACTCAATTTGGAAACACATTCGGTTTCAGGGAAAAGATTTAGAAATAGACTAAGATTTGAAAAACTCAATTTTGTCCAGATATTCAATTTAAAAACATCCTAAGTCTTCCAAACACTTTTAAATATTTATAAATCATCAGCAATAGTATTTGAACTTACCGAGCATTATGAATTCATGTTTTGAGTCTGCGAGTCTTCGATCTTCGTCTCTTCTTCTTTAAACCTTCAAGACTCTGACATACTTCACGAAATATGCCAACTTAAAATCCGTAACAAGTTCAACTACGTTAGAAGCATAGTATCGAGGTTCAACCATACTATAATTACCAACTACCCTATCATGCATGAATACTTTACATATAATATGCTCAACAAAAGTGAAATAGACATAGAAGGGAATCCAATGATTCCGAAATGCACCCCCCCCCCACCTCTAAATATTGTAGTGGAGTTGCGGTTCGAGTCTCGTGACTATCCGACACCTACTTCGCGACCTACACTCTAAACAGAGCCCAGATCAGGCTAATTTACTAAGTAGCTCTACTTAGTCATTTTCGTTTCGACAAACGGAGTTGTCCCACGCGTCGGGGATACCCCCAATTAGGTTTCCACAAGGTCAATTTGCTTCGAAAACACTCTAGGGCAAATGCCCCAAATTCCAAACCCTAAAAAATGCTATATTGGGATCTCTCCTAGATTGATCTCGTCCATAAGCAAAAGATAGCTTAGGGTCAATTAGGAAGCATCCTAATATCATTCTTAAGCCATTAGAACCATCTATATGGCATCTAATACAAACCCTAGCTAACCACCATTAGAGCTCATGAAGCTCTCATGAGTTTCATGGTGTTCATGGCCCTAAAGGGTTTCTAGAACCTCTATCAAGCTCAAAACTTTAAAACCTAGGGTTAGAAACCAAACCCTATAACTCTACTAGCAAGAACTCACCTCCAGTGCCAAGCTCTTCTAAGATCTTCTTGTTGGAGAGCTCCAAGATCCTTCAAACCCACCAAAAATCCACTTCTTTTCCTTTTTCTCTATGATCTCCTTGCCCTAGCAATGGATTTCTAGAGAGAGAAAGGGAGAAAGGAGAGAGTGGGGAAGAGTGGCTGTGAAGGAGAGGGAGAGAGGGTGTATTGGGTATTTGATATGTTGCAACAATTGCAACTAAACCCACCGAAACTGCATATTTGCAACCTGCCAGACTGGGCAGATTTCGGGCTTGGGGACCGATCTTCCTAGGTAGGGACCGGTTCCCGTAGGGTGTCCATCCGGGACTTAGCCAAATTTTTGATGTTTGGCTGGTTGCACAAGCGGGGACCGGTCTCTCCATCAGGGGCCGGACCCTGGGAGACCAATCTCCAACTCCAGGACCGGTTCCCGTAAGCCCAAATTTCAGGACTTAGCCGATTTCTCGACCTGCTCAACTACTGTGTGTGTGGGGACCAGTCTATACTTGTGGGGACCTGTCCCCGAGAGCCCAAAGTCTGGGGCTTCTCCAGACTTGCAATTTCGCTCTCGCGGGTCCCGTTTTCACTACACATGGGTTCCAAAGCATTTAGAACCCATGGTTACTCGCTCCACTCCGGGTTCCGCTCATTTCGACGAATCTCGACACGTTCTTCGAGGAAGTAGCATGTTACATTCCCCACCCCTTAAGAATAGTTTCGTCCGCGAAACTAAGCTCATACCTTAGCTCGTCGACTCAAACAAGTGAGGGTACTTCTCCCTCACCGCCTCCTCAAGCTCCCAAGTGGCCTCACGCACTGCATGATTGCTCCACTGGACCTTGACATAAGAAACCTTGCGATTCCTTAGCTTCTTCTCCCCTCTTTCAAGAATGCAAACCGGGTACTCTTCATAAGTCATGTCCTCATTTAATTCCACCGGTTCATATTCCAATACGTGCGTCGAATTGCGGATGTACTTGCGGAGATTTGATACGTGGAACACGTTGTGCACTCCTGCAAGCCTCGATGGTAATGCAAGCTTGTAAGCTACCGCACCGACCCGCTCCAAGATCTCAAAAGGTCCGATATATCTGGGGCTTAGCTTCTCGCGAACGCCAAACCTCTTCACACCGCGCATCGGCGATACTTTCAAAAATACACGGTCTCCAACCGCGAACTCTAAGTCCTTTCTCCGCTTGTCGGCATAACCCTTTTGCCGAGATTGCGCCGTTGCGAGTCTCTGTCGGACAAGACAGACTTTCTCCTTCGCCTCCCGCACCACGTCGGGGCCAAAAGCCACTCTCTCGCCCACGTCGCTCCAATGTATTGTAGAGCGACACTTCTTTCCATATAGGGCCTCGAATGGCGCCATCGCAATACTTTCTTGATAGCTATTGTTATATGCGAATTCCACCATTGGCAGGAGATCATGCCAACCACCCTTATAGACAAGTACACAACCCCGAAACATATCCTCAAGTATCTGAATAGTCCTCTCTGATTGACCGTCACTTTGAGGATGGAATACCGTGCTAAAGTCGAGCCGTGTGCCCAATGCATCTTGCAAGCTCTTCCATAAATGAGATGTGAACCGGGGGTCTTGATCTGATACAATCGATACCGGGACCCCGTGTAGCCTCACAACTTCGTCGAGATAAACTTGAGCTAGCTTGTCTCCTGACCAAGTAGTGTGGATCGGCAAAAAGTGAGCCGATTTTGTCAACCGGTCCACAACTACCCAAATCGCGTCATGTCCGCCTTGAGATCTAAGCAAACCCGTCACAAAGTCTATGGCGATGTCTTCCCACTTCCACACGGGTATCGGTAGACTCCGCAATTTACCCGCCAGAAATCGACGTTCCGCCTTCACATGTTAGCACGTGAGACATTGTGCCACAAACTCTCCTATGCCCTTCTTCATGCCCGGCCACCAATAAGACAATTTCAAATCTTGATACATTTTGGTGCCGCCCGGATGAATGCTATAGGGTGATTGGTGCGCTTCTTGCATAATCGCTCTCCAAAGATCTTCGTCCTTGGGTACACACCAACGGTTTCTAAACCGTAGTGTACCGTCGATCCTAATGCCAAAATCTTCAACACTACCGCTCTCAACTTCACCGCGTACCTTTTGGAGATATGCATCTGAAACTTGTAAGTCCTTTATTTTCTGCAACAAGGTCGGTTGTACGATCAACATGGCAAGTGTTGCCGGCACTCCCGGTGCCACCACTTCAAGTCCTAACCGTTGTATTTCCTTATGCAATGCCGGTTGAGGTGTAATTAATTGCCGTCGCCAAGTTTTCCACCGACTTTCTACTTAGAGCATCGGCCACGACATTTGTTTTCCCGGGGTGGTAAAGAATTGTGACGTCATAGTCTTTAAGCAATTTCAACCACCGCCATTGTCGCATATTCAACTCCTTCTGGGTGAACAAGTATTTGAGATTCTTGTGGTACGTGTAAATCTCACAATGCCTCGAAAGACAAGGCCCATGCGCGAGCGCAGGCAGGCGTGAGCGCGGGCCGGGCTCGGGCCATTTTTTTGGGCGAATAATTCGCGAATAAGTGTTTTTCCTCAAAAAAAAAAAGCGTTTTTTTTTTAAATTTTCGGAAAAATACGAATTCGGTCGTTTAATTCGTTTTCTCAAAAATCCGTGAATAATTCACGAACAATTCGCGAATTAACTAACACTTGTCCAAATACTCTTCACCCTTAAATAGGATTCACTTCCGTGCTAGACTTTTCTTACTATAACTTTTCACGAAGGAAAAAATAAAAGATCGCTTGTGCTCCAAGTGTCACACCCCAATAATCCCACATCGGATATGAATGAGACACTAATAACTGGGCTTAAGCATTTTGGGTTGGTGGTTTGGCCCAACGAGTTATTGTTGCTAGCGGGTCGGGTCGTTGCAATTGGTATCAGAGCCGAATACCAGCCGAAAATGTATAGCGAGTCTTGACTGAGCCATGGTCTGAAAGACAAGGTGATAGGTTATGCCGGAATCTGAATGACAAGGTAACCGGCTAGGTTATGATCTGGATGACAAGGCTAGCGAGATGAGTTTCACATCGCCTGGTAATCTTGGGCTGCGTGTGTAATTGGACTGACGAGGACGTCACGGCCTTAACGGGGGAAGTCTGTCACACCCTAATAATCCCACATCAGATATGAATGGGACACTAGTAATAATAACTGGACTTAAGCATTTTGGGTCGGTGGTTTGGCCCAACGAGTTATTGTTGCTAGCGGGTCGGGTCGTTGCACCAAGAGTTTGAATAATCTTTTATCAACTTAACAGTAATTAACCATCCATAATACAAAAAGGGGATCTAAAACTTATTTATAATATTTCTTTTCTAATAATAATTCTAATAATAGTATAGTATTAGTATAGCAAATAGGCAAAGAAAAATCAATAACGCTAATGCATGCCAAATTCTAATCAAATCCTAGTTTCTAAAAAAAGAGAAATCAATATAAAATCCTCCAAAATTAGATCCATCCGCACACACTAATCTCATGCTCCAAATAAAGTTAAAGAAATATAAATCCAATTAGAACATGAAGTCAACTTGTAAGGTCCAGTGAATCAAAGTAGTTGGTCCAACTAATCGGCTAGGTTGGGCCCGCATTAACATGATGAATTTGAAACTATTCTAAAAAATAATATGTTCCAAATTAAATGTTTTTAACAGTGTAAATACTATCAAGAGTCTAAATATTTTTAAGGGCATTCTAGTGGAACAGACAATTTTATTCTATTCATATTTGTGGCTATTGTGCAAGATGTTTTATCATGCATATTTTGAAGTTATGTTTAGAGCACTCCTTAATTCATATGCAGCATATTTTAAAGTGCCGCTAACGCATTAGCAATGTTTTTAAAATTCGATTGAAATAAACAAGTAAATTTGTTAGTGTGTTACCCACTTTTAAAGGACTGTTTGAGATTGCCTGGCTATGGAAGACCATATTTGAGAATTTTTATTTCCATAATTTATTATTTTTGGAATCACATTTTGATAAATATGAGGAATTAAGCTTGTATCCTTATCCGAACTACTTATTTAGCAATTGAGCAATAAAATCACCAAAGAGAATTAAAGTGATATATGTACTATTAGAAACTTTTCTTCTCGTCCCGTCTGATAATAGTCTAGAGTTGAATATTTTATTTATAAAAAGCTAAAACATAGAACAACTTTATGAATTACTCCAATAATCAATTTGTCCAAACATATCTAGATCTTTAATTTATTTAAAAAAATAGCATAAATCAAAAGAACAAAAGGTAAAAAAAAGCATGATTTTCAGCAAAAAAAAATTGAAAAAAAGGGGAGGAAAAACCCAATTTCAAATGTCCTATTTTCGAAGGGAGGCTAATTTGCAAAAAAAAAAAAAAATTCATAAATTTTGAGCTTTGGCAAAATTGGGCCGTCTTATTCGATTTTGCAGATTCGGTCCGAATTTTTAGCAAACTGACCAAAATACCCTTATTATTTTTTCTATCTCCTCTTTTTTTTTTCTCTCGTTCATTTTTTTTCCTCTCTCCGAAGAAGGCAGCGGAGACAATGGCGGAAGAGGAAACGGCTCGCCTTACCTCTCACCCTCATGCCTCGCCCTCGCCCTCACCCTCACCCGTGCATCCCTCCCCCTACGTCTTCCTCGCCTTCGACTCCGTCGAGGCCATGCCGCGATTCTTTTTTTTCTTTTCCCTCTCCGACCCTCCTCATGTCTCCAATGACGACGCCTCTCTCGCCCTTCCCCGCCTTTCTCACCCTCTCCCTCTCCCTCTCCCCCCTCCTCCGCCTCCAATGATAATGCCTCTCCGCCAATGTTGATGCCGTGGAGGTCGTTACGACGTCGCAGCCTCGGAGTGGGGGGGCCTTAGCGGCGTCGTCGCCGGCGCCATGGCTGTCGGCGGAGAAGGGTGACCAAAAAAATTTTAGAAAAAGGAAGAAAAAAAAAATAAAGATAAAAAATTATAGAAAAAAGAATATGAAAATCAAATTGCACTATTAAAATAAAATTACACTGTTTAAATTTTTTTTGCACTATTTTAAATAAAAGTTGCACTATTTAAGACAGAAATTATACTCTTTGGGATCAGATTCACACTTTCTAGCACAAAGTTGCACTATTTAGGTGAAATTTACATCATTTCTCTTTTTCTTCTTCGTCCTCCAATTTACACTATTTTTCTTTCTCTTCCTCTACTTCCTCCTCCTTCTTTCCCTCTACTTTTCCTTACCAAATTTCCTGCTGAGGTAACAAGAAAGGCCCGCTGATGTAACTCCCACCAACACATCATTCATGGTTTAGTAGTAAACGAAAAAGAGATCAATCAAATTTCGGATCAATTGATGCGCATTCATCGATCACCAACAAAATTCGCAGTAAAAAGTAAACAAAATTCGCAGTAAAAAGTAAAAGCCCTAGATTGAGAAGAGGGTGGAGGGGGGTGGGAATGGGAGAGTGCTCACGCAACCCATGGCGTTCTTAATGCACTTGAGGTCGTCAAGGCTGGTGGTGTGGTGGACAAATCGCTTGCGGCGGTGATGCCGCACGGGTCCTCGGGAGGCGAGGGCGGGGCCTTGAGCGGCATGGGCTTGTCAGCCAGGAACTTGGCGGTGGCAGCGAAGAGCGCGACGTCGACGAGGATGTGCCACGCCATGGTGAGTAGGGACTAGAGCCAGAAGAGGAGGCCTAGAAGGCCGCAACCGCGGCTGTGGCCATGGTGAGAGTGAGAGCGAGGGCGAGGGGCGACAGAGGGGAGGGAAAGGAGGGAGAACGGGTCGTCGGTGCGGCCGGTGCATGCTAGGAAGAGTGAGGTAAGGGAGGTGCCGTCACCGAGGGAGTGTTGGGCATCAAGGTTATGTCTCTTGGCTCACAAGGATTTAGCCTTGAGCTCTACAAAGTAGTGAGAAGACAAGACGGCAATGATTGAGTGATCTCGTATAGGTTTGTCTGAGCCAGATGCTTACCGCTTTTCTAGAAGGGAGTATAGGAATTTATCCACATTCCTTCCTGTACAAACCTTTTTCTAGGGGACTCTCGATAAAAAGGAATCTAAGAAAGAAGAGCAAAGAAATGCGGAGCACGGTTGAGGCGGCGACGGAGGAGATGGGGAGGTTGAGGATGTGGGCTCCCACAGGGGGCGGCTGCGGAGAGCGCCGAGACATAGTCCTCCACCACCCACTCGACAGCAGTGGCGAGGGAGGAGGGGAGCGACGAGAGGTCAGGGATGATGACGTGGATGGGTGTAGTGTTCCTCAGGTTTGGATAGGTTTGGCTTCAGTGTTAGTGACTGGACGACACATCTGGAGAGTGCCAGACTGAGTCGGAGTCGATCCTGCATGAAATGGATGCAGAATTGGACTCGGCGCACTCAAATAAGCAAAACTGGAGTTTTGTTAGATTCGGGCACTCAGAATAGGTTTCAGGTCGCCCAGAACTTGAGTGCATAACTGAGTAGAACTGAAAGTTATTCCGAATCCTATATTCCGGGCGCCCAGAAGTGGGTCCGAAAATTCTACCTTGTGAGTATCGATTGTGCTGACGCATGGCTGGTGGTAGGTGAGGTCCACCGGAGCCGGATATGGGCGCAGTACACCGCGGGCAAAGAAACCGAATGTGAGGTTTTGTGCAGTCTGGAGGTTCCGGTCGCCCAGAACATGGTTCTGGGCGCCCGAAAGTGGATGTTTCTGTAGGGGCAGCAGTTTGGCAAAGGTTGTTCCTGAGGCTTATCTGACCGTTTGATCACCCTATAAATAGGTGGAGTACGCCTCTGGTAAGCTCTTTTCCTCCCTTCTTCACAGAAAACCCAGAAATTGCATTTCCACCCTTCAAATCTTCCAATTTTGCTTCAAAGTTCACAATTACAAGATTGAAGGGTGCGGGTTCTGCAGTTTTCCAGTGACGACCTTCGGTGTTTTGGCTTATGTGTGACGTAAGGAGGTCGGATTGCGATGAAACTTGGTTTGCTGGTTTCTAGACTTCTAGAAAAATCCACGAAACCCAATTTGACAAAATTTGATTGAGGTTAGCTTGGTCGATTTCATGTTTTACTCAACTGCTGGTGTTTTGGTCCTGAATTGAGTTTTCTTTGATTGTTATGGGCCAATTCTTGGAAGCTGGATTCTCGACTAGAGGAGGTTGCTCCACCTTTCCCTGCTGGTTTGGAGTGTGTTCTTCTCCTGAGTTGTGGATTTGAGGTGTGTTAGGTGAGTTTTCACATTGGAGTTGAGAGATATAGCTTTAGTGCTGAAATTTGGATTATTAATGCAATTTTGATGTTTGTTTGTGCTTAGATTTTTGCGGGAGTTTGGTTTTGGACCAGAGGACTTAACTCCATCTTAGAACTCTGCCTTGGAAGCTTTTCTCACCTGAAGTGGAGATTTGAAGGTGAAAGTAGCATTGCAATTAAGCAAATTTTATGCTTTGGTGCTGAAATTATGCGAATTGATGGATTTTGTTGGATTTTGGTATTAGATCTTCAAGATGGTTAGTTGCTGGTTGTGAGGGTGTTTAGCTGAGACTTCCAGCATTCTCGAGACCTTCTTGCTGCCGTGGAGTTGCGCGAGAGGTGGGTTAATCATCGGTGTTACCTCTAAGTGCATGTTTAGTCGACGTGTATGATTTTTAGCTTTCGCCTACTATATGGATAGCTTGACTTCATCGATTAGCATCATGGCTGTAATATGAATTTTAGAGCATGCTGAAATGTGTTACTAAATTATACATGTTGGATTTGGACTTTGACTTAGGAGAAAATCATCGTTTTAACCAGCATATGCTTATACTACCCGATTTAGCTCTAGGAGCCGTGGTTTGATTGTATCACCGCAGTTTCAGCGCGGGGATACCCGGGGTAGTTTAAAATGCATTTACGCTTGTATTAGGATGCTGAGCTTATTTTTACAGCTGAGTCTAGAATGTTTTGGACTGTTGTGTGCCGTCGGGGTTAACGGTGGACCCAGATTATTGTTTTGGCATCAGGTTGTGCCGAGGGCACGTGACTTGTTGGTGGTTAGACCAGTTGGACCATGTTTACTTGACTTTGCTTTGTGAGAGCCTGATTGAGCTCGACAGATATACGCTTGGATACTCGGTTGGGTCGCGCCCACGAGTGCTACTCCGGAGTCGGGCTTAGTGCTGTTGCGTTGGTGTCATTGTGTCCTGATTAGACTTGCTCTCCTCTAACTACCCAGCGTGGTGGTTGTTAGTATAGCTTCGACAGACAGGACGGGTGTATTCAGTCCCTGATGAGATTGGGTCAGGATTGATATTTACTATAGATGATTAGTGTTAGAGGATGATAGTGTAGTGGCATTTAGCTGTAGATATATTCCAACTTTTCCTACTATCCTGGCTTACCTCTATAGATTTAGTGGGTGGACCGATGATGTTGAGGGCGGCACCCACTGAGGACTACCTGTTTTTACAATAGTTCTCACGCCCTGTTGTTACCCCTGTTTTTGTAGAGCTCTCGTCTTCAACAGCTGCTGTTGTTGATCCAGATCGTGGTAAGGGCGTCGCGAGCTAAAGCCCTTCCAGTTGAGCCAGAGCTAGAGGAGTACCTTCTGTAGGTAGTTGTACTTTTTATTTCAAGTTCATATACATACATATGTTATAACTCGCTGGTGCGAGTACTACTGTACTTGGATACTATGTATGTATATGAAACTTGTTTTTATATCTGTTTTTAATTCTAGCAGCTCTATACTACTGGTTGTAGTATGTATATCTACAGGTACTACCACTATTTCGCTTCGTATACAGAAAAAATTCCTTCGTATACGGATCTGTTGGCGTGCTCGGAAAAACATGTGATTCGAGGCGTGACAACGGAAAAAGTGGAGGGGAAGAAGGAGGGAAAAGAAGAGGAAGAGGGAAAAGTGGAGAAAGAAGGATAAGACAAAATGGTGTAAATTTCACCTACATAGTACAACTTTGTGCTAAAGAGTGTAAATCTGATTCCAAAGAGTATAATTTATATTTCAAAGAGTGCAACTTATATTTAAAATAGTGCAATTTTTTTTTAAACAGTGCAATTTTATTTTAATTCATCTTTTATCTTCCTTCTTTTATAATTTTTAATTTTTAATTTTTTCTTTTTCCTTCTTCTATAAATTTTTTTGGTCACGCCTCTCCGCCAACGGCCACGGCGCCAGCGATGACGCTGCTAAGGACCCCCAACGACCTCCGCGGCTACGATGCCACAACGACCTTTGCGGCGTCGGCGTCGGCGAAGAGGCGTCGTCGTCGAAGGCAGAGGAGGAGGGAGAGGGAAAGGGAGAGGGCGAGAGGGGCGGTCGTAGGAGACGGGGGAGGATGGTCGGAGAGTTAAAAAAAAAAAAAAAAAAAGAATAGTGACGCGGCCTCGGCGGGGTCGGAGGCGAGAAAGGTGAGGGGTGCGCGAGCGAGAGCGAGGGCATGAGGGTAAGAGGCGAGGCAGGCTGTTTCCTCCTTCGTCTTTGCCTCCGCTGCATTCTTCGAAGAGAAAAAAAAATGAGAGAAAACAAAGGAGAGAGAAAAAAATAATAAGAATATTTTGATATTTTGATCGGTTCTTGAAAATTCGGATCGAATACGTAAAATCGAAAAAAAGAATCCACTTTTACAAAAACTCAAAATTTATGAATTTTTTATACAAATTGGCTTCGAGGGGGTCATTGTACATTTTTTAATCAGCAAATGATTCTTAAACAAAAGCAGCCTAGGAATAACAGTAAAACCTCTGATGCCTCAAATCTTTTATTATTATTCTCTACTTAAATTAGTAACAGATAATTAGATCGTATATGAACTATAATAATAGTGTGCTGATACGGGATAATACTATAATCCCCTCTGTCGCTCTCTCTGCACCTGTGTCGCTTTTTGGCGGTTAGTATTGGCCCTTTCTTTTTCCGTGTTCTCACACACATACACTCACTCCCTCTCTCTCTCTCTCTCTCTCTCTCTCTCTCTAGCACACCGTGTCCGTGTGGCTTTTCCTCTGCCCTTTTGCGGGCGAGAACGATGCGTATGATCTCATATATCCCCCACCCCACCCCTTCTCACTCTCGTGCGAGCGTCCGCAGAAAACGAAGCAAGGAATCGTCCGTAGATAACTCGACAAATCCCTCTGCCACCCCACCCACACATCATCATCATCATCATCATCACCTTCATCCTCATCATCCCCTCTCTCTACTCAAGCTCTACTAGAAGAGAAAATAAGGGAAAATAAAAGAGAGAGAGAGAGAGAGTGGTGGGTGGGATGTGAGTGTAGTGTGGGTTGGGAGTAGGAAAGATTGGGAGATGGTTTGTTTTGGTTGTGGGCTTGGTGGAAATGTGTTGACGTTGGGAGTGGGAGGAAATGGGTTAATGCGGCTGTGATGAGAACAGGTAAACAAGGTCAGAAGGAAGAGTTTAGACTTAGATTGGGGGAAAATTGTATTTGAAATCGTAGCATGGAGAGGAGAGCAGATGGCCTCTTCCCACTTCGGATCTTTTGGTTGATGCTGTTTTTGTGGACTTGCTTCGAGAAGAAGTCCTCTGCAACACTCTCTCCTTCTGGTATCAACTATGAAGGTCAGTAGATCTGGCCTGCCTCTTCCTGTTTTTCCTTGTTTTCTCCTCTTCTTTCTTTTCTTTATCTATATTCTATATATATATATATATGTGTGTGTGTGTGTGTGTGTGTGTGTGTGCGTGCTATAATGTAGTTCCTTTGATGGAAGAGGCGGTGTTTGGTACATTGGTCATACAAGTTTTTATCTGGATCTTCAAAAATGGACTTGCCGACTTTCTGGAACCAAACTCTTATGTAGTTGTCTGGTATGCTGGTGTCTCAATTTCCTTCCATCTCTTTGGCCCTGCTGCTCTAGGGTGTAGTGCCGTGTGAGGAAGTAGTGTCTGAGAAGTTATATGAGGAAAAGAATTTTCCCCGACAGCTTCTCTACATCGTATAGTTAAAAGCTTCAAATTAGAGATACTGACCGCTTCATTTCTGCCTTTTGCTATAGAAGATCTAAATTCTTCTGATTTCCAAATGCACTGCTGCTACAAGCTACTGCAACTGGTAGCAGTGCTAGAAGCAGTGCTAAAAGTTTACTATCCATATTATCCTCGCACTGAATTCTCTGGACCGCCAACACCATGATGATTATCGGAAGTTAGAAATATGCATGTTCCTTGCACGATTGACTCCCGAGATATTTTCCCTTTCCTCCATTTCATTGGAATTTTGACCTGAGGTGTTTCTGGGAAAGTTATGCTGCAACATATGGTCTCAGATTGTGTGCTTCTTTTTAGCCCATTACCAAATTGCACAGGGGATCCTATGTCTGACCGTCAGAAAATATGATCTTGGTATATACTTCTCTTCTTGTGACAGCTGTTTTCATTCTAAGCTCCTCCAGTGTTCCTTTTCCTCTCTGAAGCTCAAAAGGTCATTTACTGCTCTTTAGGTCATGTGAATTTTATTACCTATCTAACTTACCATGTATGCAGTCCTAGGTTTGTCGCTGTCCTATCTTTAACTCGCACTCTTTTATCCAGAGGAATCTGTGATAGGAGTTTGCGGAAAGCTCATATTTGGTTTCTGTTCCAAGTAATTATGTAACTTCGCATCATTAGCTTTGTCTGCATACGTGGTGCTGGGAGTATGCTGCACATTTCTCTAATCATTAGCTTTTTCGTCATTTTTCTTTTTCTTCTGTTTTTTTTTTCTAATTTTTTTTAAAAATTTCTGGATGCAGTTGTAGCATTGATGGCTATTAAAATGCAAGTAAACGACCCATATAACGTTTTAGAGAATTGGGATATTAACTCCGTTGATCCATGTAGTTGGAGGATGGTCACGTGCTCTGCTGATGGATACGTTTCTGCTTTGTAAGACACAAATGCTGCATCATTTGACTAATTTCCAACTTCCATCTTCAGTACATTTATAGTTATTTTTTAAATTTTTACAGAGGTCTACCCAGTCAAAGTTTGTCTGGGACTTTATCAGCTGGCATTGGAAATCTCACGCATCTTCAATCTGTGTAAGTCAAGCAACCTCTTCGTAAACTCGAATTTGAATTTAAATTAGATTCTGTTGATTATTCTCTTGATAGCATTGTTTTACTTGGATTATGATTCATGAGATATGCTCCGTTTTTCTATCCCTATTAACAGGTTGCTGCAGAATAATGCTATTTCTGGTCCTATTCCTTCTGATATTGGCAAGTTGGAGAAGCTCCAAACACTTGATCTCTCCAACAATCAGTTCAATGGCAGTATACCTAGTTCGCTGGGAGAGCTCGAGAACCTTAACTATTTGTAAGATTAAATTTAACTCCAATCTTTCTAAGCATGAGTAAACATCAATTCTTAACTGAACAATTTTTGTATACTTACTATTCTTGTTCTTATTTTGTCAGACGACTTAATAACAACAGTTTGTCTGGGCATTGCCCTGATACATTGTCCAATATCAATGGTCTTACTCTCCTGTATGTTCTTGCTTTACATATTATCCCTTCCTCTTTCTGATCAGCAATTCTATTTATGGAAACGCCCAATTCATTATTTATTATGTGCTGTAATTTACATATGTGGCAGGGATCTGTCATATAACAATTTAAGTGGTCCCCTACCAAAGATAACTGCTAGGACTTTCAAGTAAGTTATTCATGTTTTCCCGCCGTTCTACTTCTTTGCTTCTGATTGGTTATAGTGAAACCAGCAAATCATATGGTATTATTATTTTTCTTGGTTTGTTACAGCATAATTGGAAATCCTTTGATATGTGGCTCAAAATCTGGAAACAACTGTTCTTCCATGTCTCTGGACCCAATCTCATATCCACCAGATGATTTAAGGGGTATGTTAAATTATTCAATCAAGAGAATTTTCATCTAATCAGAGCGAAGTTTCTTTTCTTGCATACATATTGGTAATTATACTCCATGATTATTCTAATTAAATAGGCATATTGGGTTTCTCAGCTCAGCCACAATCTGGAGTGGCAAGAAATCACCGCATAGCTATCGCCTTTGGTGCAAGTGTCGGTTGTGTTGCTTTGCTCATTGTTGGTGTCGGTTTGCTCCTTTGGTGGCAGCACAGACACAATCAACAGGTTTTCTTCGATGTAAATGGTAAGACCCCTTAAGTTGAAGTTTCTTTATTATTATTACGGGCAATTGCTTATATACTTTTGAAAAGTTCCCGACTTTCTGATTTACCCCTCTTAGAAGGCTAATATTGAAAATACCTTTTTTACGTTCCAACCTATTTCAAAAATATCCCTAGAGTTAAATTCTATTAATGAATTGTTAGCAATAGCTGTTATCTCGATGGAATTACTATTTTGCCCTTTCCGATATACTCTTCTACCATCACCGATTTTTCTTATTTGCTCTTAAGTTAGGGGCATAAAAAGTATTTTGATTTTTGATCTTATCAAATATACCTTTCTACCATCACCAACATTTCTTATTTGTTCTTAAGTTAAGAGCAAAAGAGGCATTTTTATTTTTATTTTTTTTTTAACGCCGGTAGATATTTAAATTACGTTTAACTCAAGTTAAGTTAACAGATGGTAACTGTAGGGATATTTTGGAATAACGGAGGAACATATGAGGGGTATATTGAAAAGAAAAAAAAAAAGTAGGGGTAAATGAGAGATTTCTTAAGTTTTGAGGGGTATATTGGCAATTATTCCTTATTATTACATCATCTCATGTTGCTGTTTTCCTGATTTTCTTTTCTTATGTATCTACATTACCATGTTGAGCTATTCACTTTCTAGTCTGGCATTTTTTTTTAGAAGGCTAAAAATTGTACACGCTTTTTTTTATTGGCGTGTGGTAGATATTTGTCATTCTATTTACCAACAGTTAGTGTAACAACTCTCAAGAGACTCAGGACACTGTTCATTCGACAGTAAATTTGTCTTGCAATTGGTTTTACTGCAATATCTTGCCTTTTTTTCTTATCTTTTACAACACAGAAGCTTTCTTCTTCTGCTAATCTTATCTTTAGCTCTTTTGTTTTCCACTTTTCACTTTGCACATTTTAATAGTGTTCCATATTTTAGAAAGAAGGATAGAATTCGAATATGATGTACTTGGGAATACTTCACATGAAACTGGGTGCAAAGAACACTATTGAGTATTGTCTTTGATTCTCAAATGAGGATTATATAATATGTAGGATGTTATGTAGGATGGATAGGGCGTCCTAAGTTTTGATGCCCTCCAAAATAGGATTTGAATTTTTGTCAAAACTTTCAAGAATTTTTCAGATTTCCTTTTTTTCCTTTTTTTTGTGATTTTCTAGGATTTTTTGGAATAAAAAATTTTAGAAAATATACAAATTATGCAAGTTGGAGAAAATTAGCAGAAAATCTTGAAAAAATAGAAAAGAATGGGAAAGATAAGGATTAAAGTTCCGGGGCATGCCGGTTGTCGCCTGGCACGGTACGACATAGGCATGTCTCAGTATCGACATGTGGCACCCTTGCGTGCCGTGGATACGCATTACCTCTAGTGGCACGCTTTGGCACGATTTTTTTTTAGTTTTTTTATTTCCAATCAACTCTTATAATTTTGAAATATTTAGAAAAGTACTTACGAATATAGCTTACTACACAACAATTAATATGGTGGTAGGTTTTGTATATATATAAAATAAAATATAACTATAAGTCTATGACTCATAGAGAGTAAAAATTAAAGGATGGATTAACTCCAAAAGTTCTTTTGATTTTACTTCTTTTTTAAAACATAAAAAATTATAAAATACAAATTAGAAAAAAATATTTTTTTTTAAATTCTTATGGAATTTGAAAGATTCATCCATACTGATTCAACGAGAGATCACATGATGACCAGATTAACTAGAATAGTACTACTTTTAATTGCTCCAATAATTTCTTTTGATTTTGAATCTTGTAAACATATTAAAATTTGAAGAAATTTTTTTATTTAAAATTTTTTTAAAAATTGTGAGATCTATCCATAAAATTTTAACAATAAATCACATGACAAATGATTGAGAAAATTTAAATATCAATTGCTTTAATTTAGTTTTTTAGTTTATTAGTATTTTCCATCTTCTAAATCCAAAAATTGAATTTTCAAAGCAAAAAAGTTTTTGTTGTAAATCACATACCCAATGCTAGATATATCCAAAATAATTAAAAATAAGACTACATAATGACTTAATCAAGTGGATCTATTTTTAATTTTTTTTGTAAAATATTAAAAAAATTTGCATAATTTCAAATTTCTTCAAAACAGGAACTTTACCAATTAGAAATATTCAAAATATATGAAAAAAAGTAAAATTGCAAATTTTTTTTTACTTACCCAATAATTACATCTTCGATTTGCTATTTCTTTGCCTTTTCTCTTTAGATCGAAGGTATCAAAGTAGAAACAAAATAGAAATAGAAAGAATTGAAGGAGGAAATTAGAGATAAATTATAATGACAAAAAGGAGGAAACATAGAAAGAAAAAAAGGAGAGGAAGAGATAGGTAAGAAGAAAAGGAAACACTTAAAGAGTGAGTTGAGGAGAAGAAAAGATAGAAGAGAATGAGAGAGGGATGTGTGTTGTGCAAAAAAAGAAACTTCTAAAAGTTAGGCCCAAAGCACTAAAAAAGGGTTAAAGCTTAAAATGTTGCGTGCCATTATAGGTACGCGGCACTGTGCCACGATACCCTTTGGTATCGCACTTTCTCGCACGATAGCCTTTGGGTGTTGCGACACGAGGGGTCCAAGAGAGAAACCCCCCTGTACCATGCCTTTTAATTGGGGACATGGTACGTATTGCCCATGCCCGGCACGGGGCGATACTTTAAACCTTGGGGAAAGATAACCGAACTAACTTTGGGACTTGACTCACTTTAGGGTGACGATCTGTGAAGGAACAGGATGCACATAGACAAAGGCTTGATCTTTATTACAAATTTATTATCTCATACTTATCATCATACAATAAAGCTCTATGGCTTATTTATATCCTTAGCCTTATCTAAGCATAGCATGCTTAGGATTACAACATATGAAAGTTGTACTTTGTAGGGATATATTTGCAATTCACTATATTTGTAGAGACTTGTATGAAAGTTGTACTTTGTAGGGATTTATTTGCAATTCACTATATAAGTTTGATATTTGTAATTTAGTTTTGGTTTAAAATCTTAAAGTTGAACTTGAATTTGAATTGTAAATTCAAATTTTAGGTTGAATTGTGAGTTTAAATTTGGATTCAAAATCTGATTACGAATTTAGATAGTAAATTGTGACGCCCCACGGTCTAGGGGATCACCCATTCTAGAACTACTCTAGTTCTAGCACTTAACCCTCTTAACCTCTTGGGCCTAACCATCGTCCAAAATGCTACAGCCGAGTTAAGAAGTTTATCCTTATAACATCTTATATATAGGACTATTCTATATCCTGGGGTGTCACATTCTTTCCATTTTTAAACCCTAACATCCTGGTCAAGCTCAAGCACACTCACAAGGACCAGGCGATGTGGGACTCGTCTCGCTAGCCTTTAGCCGACGATTTGAGGGAGCTGTGCTCTGCCCACAATGGTCGTCAGTTAGGGAGCCGCGTTCATCAAGCTCAAGCACACTCACAAACACCAGGCAATGTGGGACTCGTCTCGCTAACCTTTAGCAAACGATTTGAGGGAGCTGTGCTCCGCCCACAATGGTTGTCAGTTGGGGTGCCGCGTTCTGTCTGTTGTATAATTCTGGCTCAATCGAGACTCATCTCACATTTCTATCTGGTGATTGGCTCTAATACCAATTGTGACGCCCCACTTTTCAATGGGTCACCTATCCTAGAACTACTCTAGTTCTAGCACGTCTAACCTTTTTAATCTCTTAGGCCTAGCCATCATCCAAAATGTTATAGCCGAGTTAAGAGGTTTAGCTCTATTACATATTATATATAGGACTAATCCAAATCCTCGAATGTCACATAAATTTTAATTTTACTAAAAATTTGAATTTTTTGAATTTTAATTTGAACATGAATTAGAGTTGTGAATTCACTCTCCTTTTGAATTCAAATTTTATATCCAAATTGTGAATCAACATTTGTGTTAGAGTTATAAGTTCAAACCATGAATTAATTTTGAATTCAAATTCTAATTATGAATTTCAAACCTGAACTTCATATTTTGAGTGTTGAATTGAATTTTTTATTTTGAATCGTGGATTTTATTTTAAATATTTTTGTGGGCATTGAACTTTCCTTAACTAAACAATAATAATTGGTTGATTTCAATTCTGATTCTTGTTATGGACCGAACAAATTAGGGATTTCATCATTCCTTTTTCGATTGCGGTCCATTCGATTCCTATTATTTTGAACCAAACGTGCCCCTAGCTCTTGTTTCTTTTATATATATATATATATATATATATATATATATATATATATATAAAGTCCTAAATTTGCTATGCTATCAATAGCACGAAACACTTGCTACCAAGTTTTCCACCGTTAGATCCACCCCTTTGATGATTTTCATCCGTTAGATCGTACTATTCAACCAACCACCCACTTAACTCTAGGAGGCCCACATCATCCAAACCGCACATCTCTTAATCCAATGGCCAAAAACTTGGTAGCACCAATGACTTGGTACTATTAATACCATAGCAACGACCTAGTTCTATATATATATATATATATATATATATATACTATCCTTTTAATAGGATAAGAGCACTTGTCCTATCGCTTTTGAGCCTTTGGATCAACTCTTATCATCATTTCTAACCATTGGATTAAATACTATAACCCAGTGGGGACCACTCAACCCTAGGGGGACCATTCAACTCTAACCGACTAATATCATCCTAACCCTACAATTTCTCATCCAAAGATTAAAAACTTGATAGGACAAGTGCTTCTATCCTATTAATAGGATAATAGCCCTAGCCTATATATATATATATATATATATATATATATATATATATATATATATATATATGAGTCCGGTATGCTATTAATAGCACGACGAATTTGGTGCTAGTAAGTTTTCTACCCTTGGATTAACCCCTTTGATTAATTTTACCCTTAGATTATACTATTCAACCAACCACCCACTAAACCCTAGGGGGCCCACATCATCCTAGCTGCACATCTTTTAATCAAGGGTAGAAAACTTACTAGCACCAAATCATTGGTGCTATTAATAGTATTCCAGCCTAGTTCTATATATATATGTATATATATATATATATATATATATATATATATGAACTAGGCTACTATGCTATTAATAGCACCAAATCATTGATGCTACCGGGTTTTCGGCCATTGGATTGAGAGATGTGCGTTAGGATGATGTGGGCCCCCTAGGGTTGAGTAGGTGGTTGGTTGAATAGTATAATCTAACGGGTGAAAATCATCAAAGGGGTGGATCTAACGGTGGAAAACGTGGTAGCACCGAGTGCTTCATGCTACCGATAGCATAGCGTAGGACTATATATATATATATATATATATATATATGAGTTGAGCTATGATACTTTTAGAAGCACCATCTATTTGGTGCTTCTAAGTTTTTAACCCTTGGATCTACTCCATAATTACTAATATTCTTTGGATTAAATATTATTCTACCTACCACCATCTATCTCCATCATCTCAACCTCACATCTCTCTATCCAAGGGCTAAAAACTCTAAAGCACCACCCACTTGATACTTTTGGGAGTATTCTAGCTCCCCTATATATATATATATATATATATATATATATATATATATATATATATATATATATATATATATATATATATATATAGCCTATGCTATTAATAGCACCAAGTCATTGGTGCTATCAAGTTTTTGGCCGTTGGATTGAGAGATGTGCGGTTAGGATGATGTGGGCCCCCTAGGGTTAAGTGGGTGGTTGGTTGAATAGTATGATCTAACGGATGAAAATCATCAAAGGGGTGAATCTAACGGTAAAAAACTTGGTAGCATCGAGTGCTTCGTACTATTGATAACATAGCAAGGACTCATATATATATATATATATATATATATATATATATATATATATATATATATATATATATATATATATATATATATATATATATATATATATATATATATATAGAGGCTAGGGCTACTATACTCTTATGAGTATAGACCTTTATACTCATAAGTTTTCGACCATTGGATGAAGGGATGTGCGGTTAGGATGATAGTGGTCCCAGTTAGGATGATAGTGATCCTCTAGGGTTGAGTGGGTGGTTTGTTGAATAGTATGATCTAACAGTAGAAATGATTAAAGTAGATCTAACAAAAACTTATGAGTACAAAAGGGACTATACACATAAGAGTATTGTAGCCGGACTCTATATATTGCATAAGGCTATTATACTATTTATAGTATTGGAGCTCCGGTACTATACTTCCGTTTTCGATCTTAGGGTGTTCAGAACAATGATCCGCGTTGTTAAATACGATCTAGAGTATATAAAGTTCTTAGGAATAAAATTTTAATTTTTCCGACATCATTTACTTAGTAAGTAAATCATGTCAAAATGGACGGTGGAAATTGAATAATCTTTAAAATTTGAGTATAGGACTTTTGAATTCAAGATAAAGGATACTAACCTTGATCTAGATAGTTTAAAATATTTTCTATCAAAATTAGAATAAATTTAGATTCTTTTACACCATTAAACTACAAACTCGCCATAGTAACCATTGAAAATTGACAATTTTGATCATAAAGTAAACTATGACGTAAAAATATAAAATTTTATCCTGAAAAATCTTGAATACCCTAGATTAGTTTTAATGGTATGGATCGTTGATTTGAACATTCTAAAATTGAAAACGAGACTATAGTATCGGAGCTTGGTACTAAAGACATTATAGGAGCCTAGATCTCTCTCTCTTCTCTCTCTCTCTCTCTCTCTTTATATATATATATATATATATGTATGTATGTATATATATACCTAGATCTCTCTCTCTCTCTCTCTCTCTCTCTCTCTCTCTCTCTCTCTCTATATATATATATATATATATATATATATACAAGTTTTCAATGTGCACCTTATCAATCAGCCTGTCATTTGCAGATCAATATGATCCAGAAGTATCCCTGGGTCATCTGAAGCGATACTCCTTAAAGGAGCTCCGAGTAGCTACTAATAATTTTAACTCAAAGAATATCCTAGGGAAAGGTGGATATGGGATTGTCTACAAGGGGTGCTTGCGTGATGGTACGATTGTAGCTGTTAAAAGATTAAAAGACTACAATGCTCTTGGTGGGGAAATTCAGTTTCAAACTGAGGTTGAAATGATTAGTTTGGCAGTTCATCGGAATCTCCTTAGGCTTGTTGGATTCTGCACGACGGAGAATGAGAGACTTCTTGTCTACCCTTACATGCCAAATGGAAGTGTTGCTTCTCAATTAAGAGGTATGGTTTCTTTGTGTTTTGCATGTGCATTGACATGATTTAGGACCTATTTGGGTGTGCGGATAACTTATCTAGCATATCCTTTTCTTTAATCAACGGGTGCGTGGCAGTTGCTTTGTGGGGATTATGGCAAATGTCTAAATCTTGAAGATCGTATAATATATTTAGCTTCCTAGTCATTTTCTTAGAATATGATAAGCCACTGCTAATTATCCTGAGAAGTTGAAATTATCTAGATCTCAATACCTTACTATAGCTAAAAATCAAACTCCTAAGTAGTAATCATAGGAGGTTTCCATACAGCACAAGTTTTCCCAATATAACTTCCTCCTACATCTGAAAAGGCCCTTAATTGGCAATTTGAATAGCAGTGCACCAAGAATGTAAACGACGTTGATTATTTTTTTGCAGGGTTGGAGAGGTGTTCTTGGAAACTGTTGTATGATAATGGCAAATTATTATTGCTTAATTATATTGGTACTATTGGATACATTCCAGATACTCGGTGAATGATGCTAATGAACTACAAGCTTGCTCCTGTGCATTTGAAGTTTGTTTATATTCACAATCACCTATGATAATTGCTCACTTGTAACTTTGCAAGGTTTAATAGATACTTCACTGCTTCAGTGTGCACCTTTGATTGAATACGAAAGTTTAACAACCAGTAAATCTCTTAAAAAAAGGTACCTTGCACAAGTTTGAATATTGTAGCTGCCATGAGTTTTGACTTCTAATTTGGTTACTGAAAATGTTGGTTGATTTTAACGAAAGAGCAAAACGAGAAAAGCTTTTTTTTTTTCCCTTTTGATTGCTTATTAGTTTCTTTCCTATTTGCAGAACATGTCCATGGTAGGCCAGCTCTTGACTGGCCAAGGCGAAAGAGGATTGCGTTGGGGACAGCAAGGGGTTTGCTGTACCTGCACGAACAGTGTGACCCCAAAATAATCCATCGCGATGTAAAAGCAGCAAACATTCTTCTCGACGATGATTTCGAAGCAATTGTCGGGGATTTTGGATTGGCGAAGCTTTTGGATCATCGTGAGTCACATGTAACGACAGCGGTCCGTGGTACTGTTGGGCATATAGCTCCAGAATATCTGTCGACTGGACAGTCATCAGAAAAGACCGATGTTTTTGGCTTTGGCATACTATTACTTGAGTTGATTACAGGACAGAAGGCACTGGACTTTGGACGGGTAGCAAATCAGAAAGGAGTGATGCTTGATTGGGTAAGCTCTCTGTTTTTCACGGTATTGTAGGTTCTCAGTCTTTCTCTATATATTTTAGGAAAACTACAAAAAGCTCCTCCAGGGTACAGAGCATTTGCAGTTTATGACCGATATACTGTGGTTCAGAGCAAGATTTTAAGTGCCCGTCGGCACGGGCCGTATCCACCGTGCCGTACCGTGCCAACAAAATACCGACACGACAGAGACCCCGTGCCGATGGTACAACTCTAAACCCTCTATTTTTTAAATTAGTAAGTAATTTTCTCAATAAAGTTCAAAAGATGTGATAAAAAGACATAATAAATAGTTAGAATATTTTGTTGCTAAAGAAAATAAATATTTCATGCTATTATGTGTCGGCACACAAGAATTTTTTTGACCGGCACGCATCAGCACGACTCGGCACGCACCGTGCCGTACCGTGCCGGCAAGTTTCCGGCACGACCCCGTGCCATGGCACTTAAATCCTTGGTTCAGAGTAGCACTTTGTCTTCCTGTAATTTTTTGTTTACTTTTTCTTGAGGATTTGTCTAAGAAAGGGTACCAATGGTGCTACATTTTATAAACTATGAGGTGATAAAATACAAATTATAAGATAATGAAGTTCTTCATTCTGTGGTTCATGAAAAGAAATTGTAGCACTTTGTTATCCATTTTAACAGCAAATCTGATGGAAAAGTAAAATAGAGACCACATTGGTGTGCAGTGCTACGCTTCAAACCACATAATAGTAAAATGAAAAAGCACAATCCCACAGTAGGGCTTTTTGATGATTTCCTTCATTTTATTGCAAACACAAAAAAAAGGGGTCCTTTCTTGTAGTCTCTCATTTCGAAAAATGGGCTTTCTAGTGTACAAGGTTTCTCATTTAGAATTCTTCGAGAATCAAACTTCTGTAGTCTTTATCTCTGTAGTCTTTATCCTCGCACGCAGAGCCAACTTTCATGGTTGGAGCCCATGATGCTCAGGTCATAATAGAGCAATCTTTGATTCTTTACTGCTGCTAAATGCTCTGTCATCATTAGTATCTCATCGTTACAACGTAAAAATCTTTAAGAAAATTACTTGTTCAACCGAGTTTGTCTTAACGAGAAATGAAGCTACAATTGGCAGAATGTTCTAGGTCTGTTTCCTATCAGATCGATCTTCCAGGTGATTTGGTTTCCAAGCAGCTCCGACGCCCCTTTTTTAATGATATTGTTAGTTCGCTTTGCTATATTTGATATTTAGTGGGCTAAATCTCCTTTCATTACCTTTTGTTCCTCTTTTCTGATGACAGAGTATGGTCCATCTAATCTTCCCTGACTATTCTAGAATCACTTCCTATAAGATCAAACTTTTGGGTTTAAATTATCTACTCATTTGCAAATAGCCTATAATCTATAATCTATAACATTATATGAAAGGGCACCTGGACAGTGCCACTTGGAGCCCGCCGGGTGCCCTTCCTTTGTTTTATTTATAGGCTATACTATTTAATTAATTATATTTTTAATATTATGTATATCTATAACATCTACAACATCTATAGCATTATATAAAAGGCATCCTGACTGTGCCACGTGGCACCCTCTAGGTGTCCTTTCAATTTTTAATAAAGTAAATTTAATATAATATTTTTTAATATTATTTAATTAATTTTAATTATAATATTTTTTATTAATAAATTGATTATAATATATTTTATATTATTTAATTAATTTAATAATGAGATAGGATATGTATCATTTCAATAAATTTGAAGTAATATCTGACAGCTGATTGAGATCGTAACTTTGACATGTAATAGGCAACCATCTTTAGTCTTCTATAACTTCTACAACTATATTATTTAATTAGATTTTATAATATTTTTTTACTGAGAAAACATGATATACATAAACTCACTAAATTTTAAGTTATAATTGACAGGTTATTTGAGATGACAACTTAACATTAGATAACAGTTTTTTAGCTATTTAGTTTGTTTAGTTATTGTGAGTAAACAACTCATATTAACCAAATTTATATTATATCTTTCGCTCATCTTTTATATATTTAGTTATTTTAATTAACGAGATGAGGGAATTTATGTCTATTAAAATTTTAGCTATACTTCATAAATATGAGATATGGTAACTACAAATCATATTTTTAGCCAATAAGTCATTTATTGTGAAAAATATGTATCATAAAAATAAGTAATTATCCAAATCAACCCAGTTTTGTGGTATGTGGAATCTAGTCGGAATATTAGATCACTTTTAGATTCATTCTTGTCTTATTGAAATTATAGTAAAATTTAAGCATACCAATTTATGAAAATTCACTAAATCATATATAATAATATAATTAGTAAAATATTCATGCACAGGAATATTTGAATCCATGTATGATTTGTAAAATTTATTTATATTTTAGAAACATGTAGTAATGTATAAATTATACTATTTTGAAGAACGAAATGAAATTTTGGCACTCAAAATCTAAAATCTTTACATATTGCGAAATAAAGATTTAATTTTAGAAAAATCCTGTGTACAAGTACAGAAATCTAAAAATTTAAATTTATATATAGTAAACTTAATCACTATGTATGATGTTGAAAACGGTGAATTTTGTATTCCGCAACTTATGTCGCAGGGCAATCCCCAGTCCCACACGGACAAAATTATCCTTTCGCTAAAAAGTATTACTGAATTATAATTTAATATTTTTTAATAAAATTTTTATTTATTTTATATAATATTATTTAATTATATAGTCATAATCTGCAGTGTAGTGTTGGTTTTGTAGGGTGGTTTTTTTTCACTTGTATCCTCAGAAGGGGAAAAAAAGAAGAAGCAAATGCATAGACAAGTGCATTGGCTTAGTCAGTTTACCTAATTTTTGGTCTGTCCTTTTTATGTACATACAGGTTAAGAAGCTTCACCAAGAGAAGCAGCTGAGCATGATGGTCGACAAGGACCTAAAGAGCAACTACGATAGGGTCGAACTGGAGGAGATGGTCCAGGTGGCGCTCCTCTGCACACAATTCCACCCTGCGCACCGCCCGAAGATGTCGGAAGTGGTGAGGATGTTGGGAAGGGACGGCCTCGCCGAGAAATGGGAGGCCTCACAGAATATTAATACTAGTAATAATAGTATCAGCAACACCCCAAAGTCTGTTAATAGGTCCATGGAGCAGCTGCCTCCGAGATATTTGGACTTTGGTGAGGATGAGTCTTCATTATATTTGGAGGCCATGGAGCTCTCTGGCCCTAGATGAAAACCGAATGTTTATATGTACATGCCTTCATTTTTTTCCTTTTTTCCCCTCCATTTTGGTTTTTGGATCAGAGTAAGGAGCTAGAAGGGAAGGTGGTTTCTATTTGAGCTGGTATATTAGAATTAGGATTAAATATAGTGAGATAAATGTATTATTGTTGTGTACAGAAGGGAAGAGAGGAGAGTGGTGGGTATAGCGCTGAGAACATTTCTTATCCATTTCGGAATATTTTCGCCTTTGGGAACACTCTCTGGACGTAGAATCTCTAATTCGTCTGCAATTTGCGGAAGCGATCTCATGCTTTGCCGTAGATTGGAATAATGGGGTTATTATTTGTTGTGCAAACTGACTGGTTTGTTTCCTTGTTTCTTTGAACTGTGGAAATTAATACTCTGTTGTGAGTTTCGGATGTTGTGCTATTCATGCACATGCAATTATACTGTGGTATTGAGTAATCAAGGTGTATGTATTACAAAGTTTTGCTGCTGAGACTTTTGCTGAGAGCTGAGCTAGATAACTGTCGATAACATTGAATTGAGCTGTTGGTAAATACTGAATGCACGATGCGCATTACATGCAGCTGTGAGTGTGTTACATCACTTATCTGACAGGTTTAAAGGTGGTAAGACTGCTGCTGTTGGCATTCTATCTTAACTTGCCTGGCAACTCCATTCTTTGCTTGTAAACTCTCTTTCTGTTTTTTTTTTTATATATATATATATATATATATATATATATATATATATATATATATATATATATATATATATATATATATATATATATTTTGGGGGTTCCTATCTGAAGAAATTTTCTTGTAGGACTTCTCAAATCTTGTCTTGGCCATGTATTTGCAGGTTTCGCATATTCAGGCTTGTTTTACCTCATGTGTGAGAAAATTTTCATCTAATTAGCTGTGCTGCCACTTTAATCTCCTTCTTCACAAAGTATGACCTAGTTTTGTGAAATAAGCAAATGTGTTATTATTATGACATTAATAGAGAGAAATTCTATGAATTATTGGTAAAACAGGGCAGCCAAGTTGAAAATGAAAGTCCGAAAATGCTGAAGAATAGAGTATATTTTGTTTTGTTTTGTTTTGTTTTTTTTTCTTAATGTCGAACTCTCTCTCCTAAACGCAGTTTTGTTTTGAAGTTATTGCTGCACCTTGAACATTCTGGGGATTCTTGTTTCGCTGCCTATTAACTGGCTTGCCCTTCGTGGTTTATTAGCAAAAGTATATTTTAGGTATAAATTTACGGTGGACCGTCTCCACTACAGGCCATTCCGAGATTGATCCTTTTAACTATTTTCTCTTAATTGATTCCTCTACAATTGATTCTTCTGATATATACAATTTTCGTATACTAAATTAGAAATTTTATTACATGTAAAGGTAATTTTGCTAAAATTAATTATTCCTAACATTTCCAAATAATATAAATGCTGAGTATTGCTAGTTCGAAAGCTTAATTGCTTTACATTTGTAACCAAGTTCATTTTTTTAAAAAAAATAGATGAACGAGATAGCTTGCTAGCTTTCTCTCTCTCTCTCTCTCTCAAAAAAAAAAAAAAAAAACACTATTGATAGCTAATGAAGGTGCCAATTTAAACAAAATATCAATTCCATATACAGAAGTTATTTTCCTTAGAATGAAGTGTTTGGTTCATCAGAAAAGCGTGGAAAAAGGTTTTCAAGAAAAGATGTTTTCTATGGAAAGAAGTCCATAGAAAACTTTTTTAGTTTTTCGCCTGTTTAGTTTTTTTTTAAAAAAAAACTAGATTTTTTGAAAATTTATTTTTCAAATTTCATAGCAAATTAATATTTTTCAGATTTTTTTTGAGAAAACAAAATTGCTATTTTTCATAAAATTTGAAAAGAAGATAGTTTTCTTTGGAACCAAATAGACGAAAAACTGAAAAAGAGATTTTCCATGAAAAACATTTTCTTGAATTTTTTTGTAAGGACTGAGATTTTGACAATGCAGCTAAACTTCCAGTTGACAATGCTTTTGTGTGTAATTTAATTATAAAAGCACTCGTCAAGTTTCAGAAGAAATCGAGTTAGAACGGATATTTTACGCGAGTTTTAGTTTCCACTTAGGTCTTGGTTGCACGCATTTGCAATCGCTAGTGCGATTTGCAAATGCGTGCAGTGTCAATTCTTTTGTTTGGTTTAGTATAGTTGAGTTCAACTGCTGCAGTTCCAACTGCACAAAAAGGTCCAAATCTTTGCGGTTGGAACTATATCTAAATTGGCGTAGTTTAGTGGTGAAGGATAGGATCACCCACAAATTAACAATAATAAATAAATAAATAAATAACTAAATAAATAATATTGTATATAGGTAAATAAAAATACTTGTAAATAAACTCAGCCTAATAAAAGTTTTTGGACAATACAAGCTTCATGCAAAAAATTAATTTTTTTAAAAATTTATTTTATTTAAAATATAAATATAGTTTCTTTTTTCTAAATTTTTATAGAATGTGATCGTGTATGTTAATTTAATAAGTTTTAATTAATTATAATTATTAAATTTGATAAACAAATATATGAGAGAATCGTTTAAATTTTTAAATTTTGATTTACATATTAAAATTAAATAAATTAAAAATTTTAAATGTGTCGATTAATAAGTTGAAAAATTGTTGAAAAATATAAAAATATTATATATATCTACTTATTTATTTATAAATAGTAAATTTAAATGATTAATAAACTTATATAATTATTTTATGTTTAGTGAAGGTAATCTCACCACTCTATCTGAAGAGGTGACAAAATTCACAAATGCAACTATCAGCTTCATATTATCATATAGAAAAAATATAAGCTCAGATTGCAACTACGTAAAACCAAACAGACTAGGTGTAGTTACAACTGCAGTATTTGCAACTGCATGTATTTCCAACTATACTGTTTCTGCAACTACATCCAACCAAACGGCCCCTTAAAGTGAATAGTAACTCGGTTTTCCTGAGAGGCCGGTGCATGAAGTTGGCTTTTGGTGCGTCGACTCGTTCATAGAGGTCCAATAGCTCATTTTGAACAATTCGGCTATTACGGAACTACGGGCGTTGACGGATTTTGGGTTTGACGCACGGATTTCGAAAAAATACGAAAATACATGTTTCATATATATTATGCGTCATTTTGGCCTTTTGGAGAGAGCCAAAATCATAGCTTTGTTGTCTCCGTCGTCTTGATCGCACCGGTGTGATTCGTTTGCAAATCTGATGGATGGATCTGTGGTTAATGCGCGTTGTTCGAGGATAGGTCGGTGATGGCAAAACGGTATTTTCGCAAAAGCTGCGACATTTTATGTACCGTTTTCGTGTGAAATCTCATGTAGAGGTGCGTTTGCGCGTTTTACTCGTGCTGTGAAGTACTTAATATTAAATATTGAGCTTTGTGGGGCTTTTATGCAAGATGAAGCTTATATATATATATATATATATATATATATATATATATATATATATATATATATATATATATATATATAAGGTATTTTAGGGTTTTTCTTCATCTAACCCTAATCCCGCCCCAACAGCTCTAGCCGCGCCTAGCCACCTCCATCTTCCTCTCCTCGCCTGCCGCACGTGCCGCGCGCCGCGGCCGCTCCAGCCCCGCCGCGTGTTCTTTCTTCTTCCTCTCTCCTCCTCTTCACCTCTATCTCTCTTCCTCTCGAGTTTCGACAGATCGTAGGTTGTGTTCCTTCTCGGACCCTACCGGTCTCACTTTGACCGGCCGGAGTGTCCCCTCGCCGCCGCCGCCGCCCCGAGCGCCGCTGGCCGCCAAAGATGCACTCGCTAGGCCGAGCTCGTGCCGAGGGTGACTTGCGGCTTCTCCTCGCGTTGCCGCCGCCCGAGGTCGCTCTAGACGCCTTCCGCGGAACTTGGGTGACCACCTCGGCGGCTGCCGCCGTCCCCGCAGCCGCCGCCGCCGCCGCCACCCGTGCTCGTCCGTAGCCGCCCCAGCCTACTCGGGCCGAGCTTGGCCTCGCTTCGGTCCCGCGCGCGTACGCCGCCGAGGGGCCGCCGTGCCGCCATTGTACGATCTCGTGCGACCCTCCTCCGCCGTCCCTGAGCTCCCCGGCCGCCGCCGTGGCCTCCATTGCCCCTGGAGCCCTAGTTTCCTTCGTGCGGGCTTGGGTTGCACCGCCGTCGCCGCCGCCGCTCTCCGCCGCCAACCGAGGTAAGCACCGTACTCCTCACCACCCCCACACCCATCCTTGGCGCACGAGCACCTCGCCGTGCCGCCGGATGTCGGCCGGAGCAAGCTTGCACCGGCCAAGCCCGAAATAGGGCTCTTCTTGGATGGGCTACTGTTCCGAGCAACCCAAGCCTCCCCGACCTCTGTGGAAGGGAGCACGATGATCGTGACTCATCACTGATCATCGTGCTCACCTTAGTTTCTGTTGGGAAGTCTTTGTTCCACTGTTTCGGCAGTGTCGCTTCCTTGGGGCTTGTTTGGTCGCTGTTGCGGGTTTGCGCAAGCTTTTACGGCAATCCGTTGTTACGATGCATACGGAGGTGAGCACAGTGATCGTTGGTCAGTGCTAATCACAGTGCTCACCTTACTTGGGATCAACGGATGTCATATAGTCCTGTTCGAAGTGGTTTTCCCCGACTGCGCGTTGTTCGCAGAATTTTCGGATTGCTCCCGCGCCTCCCACAGCGCGCCGTTGTGCTCCGAATCAGGAGCACAGCCTCCGGCATGTCGAGACCTTTCAGTATGTGTCTTGGAGGACCTTGGAAGTCCTCGGTTTGTGTGAACGAGCCATACTATTGCTCGATTTACATAAAATATTAGGATTTTATGTAAATACAGGGGCTTTTGTGCAATTATGCACTTGTGGCTACTGTGGGCAGTGTGTTTGTGTGTGAGGTGACCTCTGGACTGATTGTCCAAGGTTCGATAGTCTTCATGGAAATCAAAAGTCGATTTTAGTGCGTTTTTTCGGCGAAATTCGCCGGCGGAACGCGGTTTTGGTTTGGATTTGTTCCGACATTGTTTGATTGCCCTGTGAGTTGTCGCTGAGCCTTGTTGGCTAGTCACCATCGTGATCTCGTGGGTTTGGAGATGACTAGTGAGCGACGGTGGGTTTCGGTGTCGAAATAGACACTTCCGGGAATCCGGATTCGAACAATTATCCGACGATAATTGTTTGTTTATGTTTCTTTGTGTTTGCTGCCAAGACACCCAAATCGGTGTGTTTTGTCACAGCGGGTGACTCGTGACACAAGTCGGTGAGTTTCAGGACACTTAGTATGTGAGACCCCAGATAGTCCTCTATATGAGATATAATAGGGCTAAAACTCTTAACCCGGCTTAAGTATTTTGGGTGGTGGCAAGGTCCAAGAGGTTAAGAGAGTTAAGCGTGCTAGGACGGGAGTAGTCCTAGGATGGGTGACCCCCTGGAAAGTTAGGGAGTCACTGATAGTATCAGAGCCAATTACCAGCTGGAAGTGTGAGATGAGTCTCGGCTGAGCCAGGGTCTGGATGACGGGCTAGCGAAACCAGTCTCACATCGCCTGGTACTTGTGAGTCTGAGCCTGACGAGGACGTCAGGGCTTAAAGGTGCGGAGATTGTGAGACCCTAGATAGTCCTATATATGAGATATAATAGGGCTAAAACTCTTAACCCGGTGTCACGCCCCGAGCCCGCCTCTTTGGTCGGTTTCGGGCGCGCCGACAGACCGCCGAACGGACAGAGTTTCCCCTGTACGTCCAAGGCGTCGCAATCAATACAATTACAAGAAGGTTCCAACCAGGAACTGATACCAATCAAGATTGCATAAGGAAGTATTAAAACATAATCACATCCTATGTTATTACAACATTCTTTTCAACAACCATTATGCATCACATTTACCTCCAAATACAATTAAGCGACCATAAATTTACTACATCATCTATATTACAAGTTAATACACTTTGTTCCTTTCACTTTCTCCCCGCTACCCCCAGACTATGCCGACTCGGGGTACCTCTATCTCTGGTCTCTGGGTAGGGCGCTATCTTTGGAGCTACGCCCTTGCCTCGCGCTGCTGCAGCGCCACTCTCGTATGCACCTGGAAAATACCCCAAACCACGTGGGGTGAGAACTATATAAATACAGTTCCCAGTGAGTACGGCCACCCAAGGAAAAAGCTCGACCAATAGGTCCAAAGAGGCACTGCAAACATGTTAGTCCAAAAACACGCATATATACATGTATATCATGCTGTTATTATACAACTAACAGAAAGCATGCCTCACAATATGCAGTATGCAATTATCTTTTCATCTTTTGGCCTTTCATTTCATTCTTGCTACTCTTTACATCAGCCATTTCACTCAACCTTTAGCCATTTATTAATTTAGCTATTCTTTAGCATTAGCCGTTCTCGATCTTTACACTTAGTCACACTATGCTTATTGGCCATTCTTTATTGCTAATGATTATTTGCATTAGTAGTTATTCTTTTACTCTTAGACATTCTTTACTATTAGTTTTTCCCGTTCTTAGCCATTCTTTCCTAAGGTTATCGTTACCTTAGCCACTATGCCACTCGACTCGGTTTTGAGTCAATCCACCGCGTATAGTCCGCGCTCTGTCAGGCTCGAGGTGAAGGAACTATCTCAAGCACCTCAGCCTTAAATCCTCTCGACTATAGGTCTACCACAGGGTGAGGATATACCGTCGAACCCCAGACCACAAGTCGCTCACTGGACCTACGGGCGAGGAGAACCAACATGTAGTATACCGAAATTTAAAATAAAATTTAAATATAAATAAAAATAGTGTGAGACACTATTTTTATTGGACTTAAGTGTGTAAGAATAGGTTAGAAATGACCTGTGTTGAAATCGGAGCGAAAACAGAAGATGTAGAATTTTCTGTGAGAAGCGGGACAGAAAATTAGCAGAAAATGCACAGTATCAGAAAATTATGAAAATTGGCGGGCATGTCAGGAATATTTTTACGAGGCTAAATATAAAGTTTCGTGCCATTCCGACATCTAGAAGATGAGAAATAAATGTCCGAATGTTATCTGATAACGATTACAGTTCGGTACAGTTCGCAGTGGCCAAACGGGATCGAAACTGAAGAATTAAAATTTCTTCTGTTAAGTTATGTGAAACCGAACATAACTGTCAAGTTTGAGCTCGATCGGACATTCCGAAGGGCAGATAAAAATATCAAAGCTTCAGATAAAGATTTGAGGTGAATAGTATAAAGTGAGGGGCAAATTGGTAAAATAGGATTAATCCCTCTTCATCTCCTTCGTGGGCTGCCTCCCCAAACCCCACACATACACACACATACACCTCACACACGCACACATGAGGGGAGAGGGAAATCTCCCTTTCTCTCTCTAGATCCTTCCCAAAATGGATGGATTTGATGAAGATCGAAAGCTTCGAAGTGAATCGTCGTCGTCTTCTTCATCTTTTCCTTGGATTTGGAGCAACCTTGAGGTGAGGTTCTTGAACCCTTTAATGGCAAATTCTTAGGGTTTGATTTATATCCTTTAATAGTGGATTTAGAGGAATCCTAGCATGCTAATTAAAGGATTAATGCATGAATAAGGTTCTAATTTGGAGTATTCTTGCAATAGTGAAAGCCTAGGGTTAGAAATATAATTTTCGCTATTAGGTGGGTTTGATCTAAATTGAACCTACGTAAACCTAATTGCTAGGTAACGAAACACGCTGGCGAAGTCGGTTCGGCAATCCGTCGATCCGTTGCGAAGATATTGAGGTTTGAAGCCGTCGACGTAAAGATGGTTGTAGCTTGCGGCGAAAGCTTCCAAAAATCGTGAAAATGGATCCAGAGCATCGTGGCAACAAATCGAAGACCTATAATTTTCGGGGCTGCGAAGCGGAGCACGGTTGAAGCGCAATTGCAGTGTCAGGCCGTACCGGATACGGATGCCGCGAGAGGCCGATTGCAAGTGTCGACGAGCAATCGGAATGCGATAACAGGTGGGTTGTGTTTACCGAAGCGACTAGGTCGCCTATATGTCTAAGAGTAATGGTTTTCTAATTGATGCATATAGTTGTATTGGTAGGCTACATGATATTAAGAATGTTTGAAGCATACCATGTAGTGGAGAGTACCTACCAATGAGATAAAGTGCATAATGAATTAAATGCTAAAAGAATGCATGAAATGCTAAGTATGAACTACTTCGAACAAGGATTATTTATATGTTGACATATCATGGAATGCCAGTGTTATATGTGCATGATAACATATTGTGAATTAACATAGTGTGGATTATGTTAAATAGAAACATATATAGGATGACATATCGCATAGGATAAATGAATTATTAACGTTGCCATATTATGGAACATAGTAGAGAAACTATGCATGTTGAACTTGGGTCGATAACTCTAGGTTAATTAGTGAACTCGACATTGGAAAACTAGTATAATACTCGAGGTGGACAATCTATATATATTAGATCGAGTGGCATTGAACCTAGTGTCTTGAACATAGGTTGAACAAGTGTGGGTGACGTTGAGTCATGAACCTAGCAACAAAGGTGACATTGTCAATAGAGACATTGATTGGTATAGAGGACATTGTTGTTAAACATAGTTTAACCAAGAGAGGCATTGAAACAGGTATGAATTGGAAAGTGGCAAGATTAAATAGGTAGAAACCTATTATGACAATGGCATTATGGCAAGGGTGATATGGATGATATGGTAGTAACCTATCTATGGTAAAAGCACTATGGCAAGTGGCTATGAATCCTCAAGTTGAGGATTGGATCTACACTCTTGACAAGTCTTGGCTTGAGGGAGGTCGCTCCCACTCGAGCGGTGAGTTCCTAACGATCACCTAGGGGATCGTGGCCCCGACGGACGGTCCCTCGGATCTTGCAGGCTTAGAGCCCCCCCGTTCAGAGAGGAATTTTGGGTCTTGAGTTTGTTGGGGTTAACTATGTTAACCGGTAAGATTGGGTCAAACCCAAGTAGAAGTTACTTTTCAAAGAATAAATGCACAACAATATGATTGACTCGAGACCGAGTCGGGTGGTTAGCTTGGCTAGGGTAGAGGAAAACCTTAGGAGCAAATAACCAATGGTGTAAAGTGACGATATGTATAATTTATGGAAAAACTATGGATAGCATGATAGAAAATAAAGTCATTTATTCTACTTGTATAATTGCATGGTTTCATATTGCATATTGCGAGGCCTGGACATGGTAAATGTTAGTTGCATAAAATATTTGATGAAATATATATATCTGTGGATATTTGGTGGACTAACATGTTGCAGGGCCTCCTTGGACCTATTGGTCAAGCTGTTCTCTTGGGTAACCGTACCCACTGAGAACTATGGACAATAGTTCTCACCCCCATGTTTTTTTTTGGGGTACAGGTACACACGTGAGTGGCGCGGCAGCAGCGGCGCGAGGCGAGGGCGTAGCTCCATAGATAGCGCCCTACCACCGGGACCAGAGATAGCGGTACCCTGAGTCGGCTTTGCTTAGGGATGTAAGGAATGAAAAGATTCAAGTTGTAATAATTATGTTAAAGATGGGTTGTATTTGGAAGTTAAAAATGTAATTTCTAAAATGAATGTAATAAGTGAGTTGAATGCATGTAATAACTTAGTTGTATTTATGTTTGATACTTCCTTATGCAATCCTTGTTTGAATATTGTTCCTGGTTGGAACCTCGTGTATTGCTTTGTATGGATTGCGACGCCTTGACGTACTGTGGAGACTCTCATTCGCTTGCATAGGAAACCTCACTGCTCGGGCGCGTCTCATGATAGTACGAACCCTACCAAATAGGCAGGCTCGGGGCGTGACACAACATACCCGCGTCCAAGCTCTGATAGCATACCGGGCGAGGAGAACCAACATACCCGTTGAATCACTGTCGGGCGAGGAGAACCATCATACCCACAGTCTTGATTCGCTTGCACTCGCAAGTCTCATAGCACACCGGGCGAGGAGAACCAACATACCCGTTGATTCACTGTCGGGCGAGGAGAACCATCATACCCACAGTCTTGATTCACTTGCACTCGCAAGTTCCTTCCGCTGCACTAGCAGCCTTCATTCTTAGAGATTCCGGAATCCACATTCATAACTCTAGGGTTGGTCTTAACCCTATAGTGTTGACCTATCTAGGTCCATTGTCCTTTACATCCTAGGTCCCTTTGACTCTAGGTTCAACATCTTTGTCACATAGCCTAGGTTCTTTAACACTAGGTTCAATGTTCTTTACTACCTAGGTTCATTTAACACTAGGTTCAATGTTCTTTACTACCTAGGTTCATTTAACACTAGGTTCATTTAACACTAGATTAGATGCCACTCGATCTATATGTGCATTTATGTCCACAAGTTATCTACTTTACTTGGCATTCTTAATGTTTACCATTTTCACATCATATTCATTACACTTCCTACTTAGCATTTACATGCATATCAACCTAGCATTTACCTTTACAATGCTACTCATGCATTCTATTTAGCATTTTACGCTAGGTTACCAACATGCATTACTACACTTGCAACATTTCATTCTCTAGCATGTACTCACTATGCTAAGCATGCATTTACTCATACATTTCATTAGCATCTAGTTCACATATCAACTTAGCATGCATCTCATGTGTTTACAATTAGAATCTAGTTCATACATTTATCTAGCATTTAACTCATGCATTTTCTTAGCATTTTACATTATATCATTAACATGCATTATCTATACATGCATCAACATGGGTCTATGTCATTCTCATACATACAGGCGACCTAGTCGCTTCGGTAAACACAACCCACCTTAGCTTTGCTCTCTGATTGCTCGTCGGCACTTGCAATCGGCCGCCCGCGGCACCCGTGATCCGGTTCGGCCCCAACTCTCGCGCGGTCACCCGAACGATCACCAAACTTCGATCCGAGACTTTGTGGCGTTACCCCACGCCTTCACGATGCCCCGGTTCCGACTTCACGAATTTAGGGCTTCTATCTCGCGTGCTGCGGACATCTGGTAAGAATATATTAACTTATTAATATCTTTGCACTCGCTCGTCGGATCACCGAACCGAGCGCGCCAACGCGTTCGTTAGACCCTCAATTAGGTTTACATAGGGTTAGTTTAGATCAAACCCCCATACTTTACAAAATCCCATTTCTAAACCCTAGAACACAATTATGCAAGAATCCATGTTACAACTCCCAGATTCATGCATAATCTAGCCTCTAAGCATGCTAGGGTTCCAAACAAACCAATTTTAGAGATTAGAAACCCATCTCTAAAGATCTACCATTAAAGAGCATCAAAGCTTACCTCTCAAGCTTGCTCCTATGGTGTAGAGGAAGGAGAAGAAGATGAAAACCCTTCTCCTTGCTTGCTTCTCCACCACCTTCTCCTTCTTTTCCTTTCTTCTCTTCTCTTTTCTTTCTTTCTTTCCTTTCTTTTCTTTCTTTCCCTTTGGTCGAACAGAGAGAAAGGAAGAGAGTGATCTGGGTGAGGGAGTGAGAGAGAGGAGGTTTTAATCCTCTCTATACACTCTCATAAGTGCAAAATTGCATATAAACCCCTCAACCTGCGGAGACCGGACATTCATCAATGTCCGGACCTTGGATGTCCGGACTTTGGCCCAATGTCCGGACCTGGCCTGCGAAAAACCTTCCAGCCGATTTCCTAGCTTACGGGGTCCGGACAACCACCAATGTCCGGACCTTGGATGTCCGGACATTGGATCAATGTCCCGACCCCACAGGGTCCTCCAGCCCACTCAAAAGACTTAGCCAAATTTTCAGTTTTTTCCGTTTCTTCTCCGTTCCAACTCACTTTTGGCCCGTTTGACCTCTGATTCGTTTCAAATCGAACCGAGACTCTCCAAACATGATTTAGATCATGTCCGCATCATCATTTCATCCGCGCAAGCGTCGGATTTGGCTCACGGCCCAAAGTAGCCTTTCGGCTTCGTTCTCGCACCTACACGCACCGAAACGCCCGAATGCTCCTGAACTTCACCGGAACCATTCAAATGGCTCTCCAAGACAACATACCTCGTAACTTCAAGACTTTAGAAGTTCGATATGTTACATTCTCCCCTCCTTAAAAGGAGTTTCGTCCGCGAAACTCACTTGCCTCGCGAACACACGCCCAAACTCAAATTAATAGAGTACTTCTAGGGGATTCCAATGCACTTTTTAGCTTCGGAGTGGCCTTTCTCTCCTCGGAATTATCCGAAGGCCCACTACGAATGATGTGAGACTAATCTCATTCACACTTGCCAAGCCCTTCATCAAAAGTGCATTACAACTCACGCGAGTCTAAGTTGCAGCGCAAGTCGATATTCTACGACCCTTTACGCTCCAACATCATTCGCAGACATCTTGTAAGGAACTTCACCTTGCATCTACTTGTCTCATCCCGGAACACACTCTGATCCGATCACCCACATTGCCTAAAGGCAATATCATAGGTGCATCGCCTAATCGCGAGTGCTCTTATCCTACCCAAATCCTCGCTTTAATACGGAATGGTACACTCCGGCACATCCCATTTCCAATGCTCCAAAGAGCTTTACCTCAATTCTCACGTGGCTTCCATTAATCAAGTGTCTCCTAGAGACCACTTACTTTACATTCCAATTGCCATGGCTAACTCGACTCCGTTGCCGCCATCACTCACACGAACATCGCGTTCGTGAACCTAAGCCAACTCTTCAATAGAGTTATTGGCTAAACCACTCACCACGGTCTCTACGGGTGAACCAGTGGTCACCAACCCAATGTCGGCCTACCGTCTAGACCTGTCTCGACTACGCTTAGCGTTCCTTAGTACTAGCGTAGACCCAATCACCATTCTCGGGCGAAATTCTCACTTGAAAATTCGCACACACTCCAACCAGGAGCTTTCAAAACCCCAAACCGCATCAAGTCCTCAGGTTGGGTCACAATCGCACTTTCGGTACACTATCAATCATAGGACACGCTCTATCGACCACATGTACCACTACCGGCCCCTATGCACCTAGTGCAAGCCACTAGCCCCACGAGTGGTCCATGGCACGCTTCACACCTAGCAATGCTCAAGTGCATTCATTTTATATATTGAACTATTAAATATTTTTTGTATCAAATTTGAGATAATGTTTTATAAAAACTAAATTATAGATTGCACGATGTTAAGAATTTCAAGCGGCTCGTTTAGGACTCGAGCTCGCTCGACTCGAAGTTCTGCTCGCTCGAGCTCAGCTCGAATTAATTTCAAGCCGAGCTTGAGCCTAAATTTAGGCTCGAAATTAATTTCAAGCCAAGCTTGAGCTGAGGTAAGCTCGCTCGAGCTCGTCTCGTTTCCACCCCTAGTAGGAGTAGAGTAGTTCATCTGCATGTGATACCATGTTTTCTTGTTTCTCTACTTGCCTGTTCTACATATCCCGTATCATGTCTAGAGTAGAGCGGTTTCATGATTATCTGTGACAGTGTGACCTAGTCGGTTAGTGCATTGCATCTATTTCATGACCTGATTGGTCAGTCGTTGTATCTCGTATCTGTGACCCATTCGGTCGATTCCTTGACTTCTGTCGTCGATGACCGTTGAGGCTGGTGTACCCTGAGAGGGGGTTGGATTGTCAGCTAGTGGCTGACGGTAGTTCTGGATTTTAGTGATACATGATGTGACATTCATGTGACCTATTGGTCAGTTCTCGAGTATATGTTAGTGACTTGAGTAGTCAATACGTGCATACCTTCGGTAGGATGTTGAGTTGTTCCATCTTAGTTGACCTGAGTGGTCAGTTCGTGTAACATACCACTTCTCCGTAGAATGTGCCGAGTTCCGTCGAAACGAACGGAACACGGAGTGAAATGAGTGTCACTGGGTTCTTTATGCGTGGGGACCTAGTTGTGGTGAAAACGGGACCCATGAGAGAGAGATTTGCAAGTCTGGTGAAGTTCCAGACTTCGGGCTCTCGGGGACCGGTCTCCCTAAGTTGAGACCGGTCCCCACACGCGTGAAGGCCGAGCAGAGAGGAAAAACGGCTAAGTTCTGGAAATGTCCCTACGGGAATCGATCCTGACGGACAGACCGGTCTCCCAGGGACCGGTCCCGGAAGAAGAGACCGGTGCCCCATTGCACAGACAGCCAAAAAGGGCTAAGTCTGGAAACCATGCTTACAAGAACCGGTCTTGGTTAGGCAGATGGTCTCCCAGGGTTCGGTCCCGGAGGGAGAGACCGGTCCCCGTACACGAAAATTGCCCAGTCTGGGCAGATTTCAGAAATTGCGAAGTTGGAGGGTCTAGTGGCAATTGTTACAACACCATATACACTCCACCACCCCTCTCTTCACAGCCACTTCACTCCCATCTCACTCCCTCTCATTTCCCTCTTTCTCTCTCTACAGATTAGCTCCTAGAGCTTGGAGAAGAAGGAGAAGAAGCTAGGTGAAGGGCTTTTGGTAGCTTTGAAGGTGCAAAGGGCTCTCCTACAAGAAGGAGCTTGGACCAAGATAAGGTTTTCATGAAAACCTAGGCTAGGGTTTGGATTTCCTCCATGAAACATAGAGTTTTTGAGTTCTCTCATGTTAGAAACCCTCTTGAGCCAAGAACACCATGAAAAGCATGGTTTTCTTGAGGTGCTCTCATAGTGGATTCTTAGGGTTTGTCTTAGATGCCCTAGCGAGGTTTTGAAAGGCTTAGAAAGGTTCTAAAAGTGCTCCTAGTGGTTTTCCTTGTGTAAGAGATCAAACCCAAGGATTTACAAATGGCATTGTTAGGGCACCCAATTTGGAGCTTTTGCTCCGAGAGGTTTCTAAGGCAAATTGACATTGTAGAAACCTAATTGGGGGTGTGTTCGACGTGTTGGTACACTCGGTTTGTCGATCCGACGAGCGTACAAAAAGTTATGGACTAAAGGTTAAAATTTAACAGATAGCCGCAGGATGCGGGTTAGGAGTCCAAAAATTCCAAGAAAATCACCGGGGCATCCCTACAACCCTACGAGGTGGGTGGTGCATGCCAAGGACCTCGAACTTCTCTTTATGTCTAAAGTGTCATATTTGAGCATATACATGTGCATTGAGCATATTACATAGTAGGGTTAATTATGTGCTTTTATTGCTTTTTGTGAGTTCAAATGCATGAGATAGTTGTATGATGTTGAGAATCGATGAACCCTATGTATGCATGTTAAAGAACAAGAACCTAGTGCACTTAGAAAACAAATGTGACATTGGGCATAATCTTAGTGAGTGGCATTGACGAGTCTAGAACACTTAGAGAACAAGTGTGGCATCAATGACAAGAACAAGAACAAGTAGAGTATTTTATACTAGTAGAGTTTAGAGAATGCAAGCAGATTGATACTATGACATTACAACCCTAGAGTTGAGGGTCATTTGAATATAGTTCTCCTTGGAGTCAAGTAATGGATTTAATTAGAATCCTTACAGTTAAGGATTGATCGTACTCACCTATTAGTCCTTGGTAGAGGGCGGTAGCTCCCCCTTGGGCGATGTGCTCCAGAGTTGTCATCACTGGGTCGTAGCGAGTATCTCCCCAGAGAACGGTCCCGTCGGGTTGTAGCGAGTATCTCCCCGATAGTAGGGATTTGAATTAGCGAATTTGTTGAGGGCGAAACCTACGGGTTAGCCAAGAGAAGTGAAAAGTGTAAAGAAAGAACTGAAGATGTACAAGCAACAACCGCTACTATAGCTATATGCGTCAACGGGACAAGAAGTCCAAATATACCCAATCTGAAACCGCCTTATTTGTCACGCCCCGGGACCGGCAGGGCCTTCCCAGAAGCGTGTCCAGACCCGCCGTATGTCATCACGTACAAGGCGTCTACTAAAATACAGCGGAATTAAAACAACAAAAGGCTAAAACTATAGATATCAGAGCAACATACAGCTATCCCTATCAGCAAGTAGAGAATAGGAAGACTAGATAAATAATCAAGGAAACTAAACAGCATAACCATTAAAGATAAGGTTAATACAACAGTAGTCACGAAAATCCCAAAATAGGGTGGTCTCTATACAGGGTACATCTCTCACAAAACCTCTCCAAAAATAAAGCAACGAGAGGTAGACCACCTATCACAATCGAACGCTCGCAGTACGCAGCTATCCCGAGGCAACACCCTTGCCACGGTCCCTAGCCTCCCCCGATGCAGAAGGCACTGAAAAGTAAACAGAAACAGAGGGCGTGAGAACTATAATTTATAGTTCCCAGTGGGCAATTACTGACCTGAACCATTGCACCACTAGGCCCAAAAGAAAAGAGGGTAAGTATGCGATAATTAAACTTTTAATAAAAGCATAAAGGAAAAGTTATCAATTATAACCTAATCAACATGCTTATATAGATGTCATAAACCCCTGTTCCAACATATAAGTAAATATGCTTTAATATAACAAACAAAGTATACTATGATGTGAATAAAGAACTATCAAGTATACTATATAACCCAAGTAATGCCCTAAGCATGTCCACATAATCCAACTGCTAAGTCCTATCTAGTAGTGGTTGTCATTTATTGTTGAATGTCAAGGTTCAATCTCTTTTTGGGATCTACACAAGGTGATCCAGCTTGTGCCACCTAAGTGTCATGGTAGCCCTAACATCCCCCGTAAGGAATGAGTCTAACCAATTCGGCCCCATAGGTTTCTCAATACCGCACGCACGACGAATCGCAAAGACCAACTCCGGAGTGCCGGCTTGTAGGGAGCGACCCTCACAAGCATGTGCGAAAGAGCACAAATGGCAACAAGTATAGTCAAGTCTCAAGTCCAAACCTCATGTCTCAACATGGAAATAGTAACTAGCAACCCTAAGGTCTAGTTCAATTACTCTCATGACACTAGATTTTCTATGTCAAAGTTCATTTACGAGCCTAATGCCGCTTGATGACATTAGCTCACTATTCTACAAGTAAATGCCAAGCCTAATGCCGCTTTATGACATTAGCTTTTTCTCCTATGTCATGCATAGTTCTAAGTCCAATATTACCATATTACATGTCATTTTCATTAAGTCCAACATGTTCTCAAACCACTAAGTGAATGCCACTCTATGCCTAAGTCCACAAGGCTACACTCTACTATATAGAGGCCAAAAACACATTACACATAAGGCATAGGTTTTAAGCATTCTAAAATTCACAAATAAATCATATATCACGAAAATGCATGATTTTCTATTTTACAATACTCAAATAACCACAATGAGAATTTTTCTCATTGACATTGGTGAGGCCAAACCCACCGATAATACACCGATGCTCCGGGTCGCCAACGGAGGCTATTTCCAGACTCTTAGCACCCTAAAAAGCATACCCTGGAAGTTACAACTTCAAACGATAAACCATTTAACCAATCCGCGAAGATCTATACAAGAGAGCTAAGAAAACTCACCCTAGTGCAGAAATCTCACTCCAATCCTCAAATGGACGTTAGATCTTTTCCAAAGCAACCTATACAAAGGTTCTAAACCAATCAATTGAGCTCTAAAAGCCCTAGATTCAAAATGCCCAAAATAAACCCTAAGTCCTCAATCTAGGGTTTCATCTACAAAGAGGCAACAAAAACCAAATCTAGAAAAAAAAAAAACATGTTGCTTACCTTCTAGAAGCTCTAATCAAGGCTCAAATATCACCAAAGTTGAAGATCTTTCCTTCAACAAGCTCCAAGTCAAAGCTTCCAACCTTCCCACATGGTGGAGAGTGCACCAAGAAGCCAAAGAGGGAGAAAAGAAAGATCAATCCTCAAGAAACCCACCCAAAATTCAAGAAAATACAAGGGAGAGGAGGGAGGAGCTCTCTTACCTTACTTGCTACAGTGGAGGGGCTCAAAATGAGCCCTAGGGGCGTGGGGTGCGGTTATAGAAGGCCACAAACGCAAAAACCCCCCTGCAGTTCGCGTAGTTCAGATTCTGCCAAGCTGTACCGGTACAGATCCAAAGTGTACCGATACAAACCCTGCGAAACAGCCAAACTCGAGCCTCGGGTTGGCGACCATCAGCCCCTCTTATACCGGTACAAAACCCAAGTTGTACCGGTATAGCCATCATGGCTGTACCGGTACAACCACCAATCTTGTACCGGTACAGGCACCGAAAACTGCAACCCGAGAGCAACCCAAAATCCAACCTTTTGGACTTTGGTGCTTAGAATTCAGCAATTAACCTCGGGACTGGCGCCATAGGTCGGAACACAGTCAACGACCCTCCAGAAAATCTGGAAAAGCTAAGATCTCACAACCAATACTCGAACCTTACTATTTGCTAAAGTTCAGTGCGTCACATTATTGGTCCGCAGACCTCAGGCCGTGCCCACTGCCACTCTACCTGCATATAATCCAAAATAGCCTATGGGCTCACGGGTTGACACCTGCAACCACTTTTTCGGAAAAGAACACCCTCTTGCGATGGCCAAACTGCTGGTGTTCGTGAAATGCGAACGAGTCGGGCGATCGATCGCTCTCGTTCGCATTTCACAAATAACACCGGTGCTCCCCAAGGCGATACACTGGATCTCACAAACCTCTTGTCCATCAGATCCTGAAGCTGCGCCTTTAACTCTCTCAGCTCTGTAAGCGCCATCCGGTAAGGTACCTTCAAGATTGGTGCAGTTCCAGGAACTACATCAATCACAAAGTCAACCTCCATCTCCGGCGGCATAATCGTCAACTCCGGGGGAAACACGTCTGGGAACTCGCGGACTACAGGGATATCCTGGAGTCCCGGCGCCGCCGTAGGTACCTCTGCAACCGTCGCTAGAAATGCAATGCACCCTCTGCTCATCAGCTGTCGAGCCCTCGCCGAAGAAATCAACGTGGCAAACAATGTGCTCATGCAGCCTCTGAAAGTAAACTCCTCCTGACCTGGCTCGCGGAGCGTCACCGTACTCTCTCCACAGTCGATAGTCGCGTAGTACCGCGCCAGCCAGTCCATGCCAAGCACAATGTCGAAGTCCTGTAGTTGCCCTAAGACCAACAGGTCTGCGGGCAAGATCCACGAGTCTAACTGCACGGGACACTACCTATAATACTCTACAACCTGAAGTACCTGGTCGGGGATCCTGATCTCCCGAGCCTGAGGTAATAACCCTATCTCTAGACCATGTAACAATACAAATGCACGACTAATAAAAGAATGTGACGCGCCGGTATCAAATAAAGTACGTGCTCTAACACCAGAAAGTAAAGTGATACCTGCCACCACTCGGTCGGCTGCTGTAGAGTCCTCCAACTGAGTTGCATATATCCTGCCACTCGGGCTGCGTCGCCGCTCACCCCGACGCGGCACGCACTCCCCGTCCTCCCGGTGGTAGCTCGGCGATGCCCCATATGACCGCCGTGATCCGATCCCGAGCCGATGCTTGACGATGGTGCGGAGATGCTGCTCGTGGGCAAGCTGCCCTGAAGTGTCCCGGCTGACCGCATCCATAACACCGGCCCTCTCGCTGCTCACACTGTCGGGCCCCGTGTGGTCCTCCGCAGATCACACACTGCTGTGTCCTCTGTGGCTGCTCCCACTGACGGGTATCCCTGGTACGCTGACGCTGTGAGAACCCACGACCCTGAGACCGTGATCGTGGAGGTCTCGGTGGACGCCTGCTGCTCGACTGTCCGCCGTCGTCTAGAGCGGGGCGCTTCTTGTCCTGTCCCTGGCCCAACCCCGGGGCTCGCTCTCGCTGTGTCGCCTCACCTCTCTCCTCCTACAGTGCCTGCTCGATAGACGCATCCAAAGTCCTCGACCTCCGCGCCCGAACAAACCTATACAACTCTGGTCTCAAACCCTGCTCGAAGAGGTAAACTCGGTGTGCCTTATATCTGGCTGCAAACGGCACACAGTTCAGGAGCCGCGTAAACTCCCTAACGTATTCCTGCACTGCGCGATCCCCCTGCCGGATCCTCATCAAATCCTCCTTGATCCTCTGCTTTACACTATCAGGAAAGTATGTACTGTACAACATCCCGCAGAACTGATCCCAGCTCGTCTGCAACGCTACTACACCCTGATCGCGCCTCATCCTCTTCCACCAATCACGAGCATCCCCTACTAGACAATGGACCCCAAGGTGGACCTGCTCCCTCTCCGGGACGTACAGGTCCTCAAACATTCTCTCCATCGCGCTAACCCAGCTCTCCACTACCGTCAAAGGTCGGTGGGTCGAAGCGACGGAAACGAACCAGTAACGCTGTCATCTGCTCCTGCTCGGCCTCTATCAACTAAACCGGTCCGCTGGCAGGCGCAACTGGCGCCGAAGGAATCTCCACCGGTGGGGGTGTGGCGACGGCTGGTGCTGTATATGGGGTAGTAGGAGGTGGAATGGGCTGCTCTGGTGCTCCTAGTGCTGTGCTCGATGATGCGGCGAACCTCTCGCACACATCTGCTGTAGCAACAGTCCCTGCTGCCTCGTCACCTTTGTCAGTGCGGCCAACTGGGCGCTCAACTCCGACTGTGTACTCGTCTCTGCTCGAGTCCTCGGCTCCACAACTGGGGTACACCCGTCTCGGGTCGGGTACCCTGCTGCGCCTGCTCGGGCATCAGGGGTGGTGGTAACGGCGGTGGGGCACGAGCCCTAGTCAGCGGTCGTCCTCTGCGGCGATACATAGCTGTACACAAGGAAACGGGGTCAGAAGACACAAACACTTGACCCAATCAACGAAAGTCGTGAAGGCAATCCCTGTTTCTCCACAAAATTATATTGTCTGCAGCCAACATAATTTTCCTGGACCGAAACAGACACCCCTTCAATCACTCCCTCCACTCTAGGATGAGTTAGAACAATCAATCAATGACTTTCGCGTTAAATCACGTCTCTCGCGTCTTGCTTTCCTAAGGTTTGCCAGCTTAGGTTTCCTAGGTCCCAACGACCTAATGCTAAGCTCTGATACCAACTTAATCTGTCACGCCTCGGGTTGCACAGTCCCCCGGGCACGGACAAATCCGCCGTATACAAGAAGTTTTTCTTGTATACGAAGTGTAGCTGTACCTGTATAACATACAATACTACAAACATTAGTATATACCTGAAAAGACTAAACAAACTGAACATGTAGAAAACAGGAGTTCTATATACATACAAAATGTCGATACAAAAGAGTACTACTCGCTCCAGCGAGTTAACACAGTATGTACAAAACCCTCAAAACCCAAAAACTACTACCTGCTGTGGGGTCCTCTATCAGCACTCGACGGGTAGGGCTCTAACTCGCCACGCCCTTGCCGCGATCCGCCTCAGAAGGAGCAGCAACCGAAACCGAAGGCCCTGCAACAACGGTGGAAGAAAAGGGCGTGAGAACTACTGTAAAAACAGGTAGTCCTCAGTGGGTGCCGCCCTAAACCTCATCGGTCCACCCACTAAGTCTACAGGGTAAGCAAGAAAGTAGAAAAGTAAGCTGGAAACACTCTACAGCTTGATGTCCCTATACTATCCTGCTCTAACTCTCAACATCTGTAGAACCTGTAACCCTGACCCAATCTCACGAGGGACTGTGATACACCCGTCCCGCCTGTCGAAGCAACACTAACAACTACCCCAGGGGTAGCTAGTGGAGAGCGAGTCCAACCAGGACACAGCGGTACCAATGCAAAAGCACTAAGCCTGACTCCGGAGTGGCACTCGGGGGCGTGACCCAGCCGAGTATACAAGCGTATATCTGTCGAGCTCAATCAGGCTCTCACAGGCTCAAGTCAAGTAAACAGGGTCCAACCACCAATAGGTCACGTGCCCGTGGCACAAACTGAAACCAAAACAGTAACCCGGGCCCACCGTCAACCCCGACGGTCCCCGACAACCCGAACAGCCTATACTCTGCGGTGAACTAAGCTCGGCATCCCAGCATGAGCGTAAATGCCAACTACACTACCTAGGGTATCCATCGCCCTCACACAGCGATGATACGACACAAAACGACTCCTAGAGCTAAATCTGGTAGTGTATATATATGTCGATCGAATCGTGGTTTTCTCCTAAGTCAAATCCAAGTCCAACATGTATCTAATATTAGTTGCTAAACATGCTCCCAAAATTCAAATTTTATCCAACTATTATCAATGAATTTGAGCTAAAGTTTACATTCAATATTTAAACTATACATGTCGACTACTTTGCACTTAGGAGTAAAACCGATGAAAACCCACCTTTCGCGCGACTCTCCGACAGCGAAGAGAGTATCCAAACAGGGAATAAAAGTCCTCGGGCCCGCGAAAATACCCAAGCGTCCGGCTCAGGTCTGCAGTGCCACCGCTGCGGAAAATAAAACCAAGGATACTCAAACTCAAGAATCTGTCCAGAGAAACAGCAGCTGAGAAAAATACCAGTTCGACCCTGCTAACCTCCTTCAAATCCAACAATCTTGGACTCTGTGGATTCCTCTCGCAGTCTAGAATCCAGCGAACCAAGTTTCGTCGCGATCCGTCGCTCCTACGTCGCGTACGATCCGAAGTACCGAAGGTCGACGCTGGAATCTGCAGATCAGCACCTTAGAATCTGTTGGTATAACAGCAGCATAGTAAAACTAGGGTTCGACTGGGCAAACCTTCTCCAAATCCAACGATCTTGGGCTCTACGGATTCGTCTCGAAGTCCCGAGTCCAACGAACCAAGTTTCGTCGAATTCTGACGCTCCTACGCTGAGAACGAGCCAAAACGCTGCAAGTCGACGTCGAAAATCTGAAGCAGTGGCACCAACTCGAAAACTGTACAAGCTGAAGTAATTGGAGGAATGTACAGGGGTTAAGCACTTCGAAACTCACCGTAGAACCAGTACGACGTCGAGGAAGGCGAAAAGCCGCACTCGCCCGGCCTCCTTGCGATGCTACGACGACGGAGACACGCTCGAACGGCACCGTGGCGAGACGTCGACGACGATCTCCCGAGCTCGAACTCTCCACCATGCACAAGAGCTAAATTAAAGAGAGATAGAGAGAAGGAGCTAATTACTTCTCTCCATCCTCTCCACCACTAATTAAGGCGGTAGGGGATAGGGATGCATGGGAAAACACGTGGACTTCACTGCTAGTATTCCACTTTAGTCCACTATAATATAAATCTTGAGTTTCAAAGTCAGTTTTTACGTCTATTTTGCGCAAAACGTCTCCAACTCAATCAAGCACAACTTATCGTAACCTTGCTAATTTGCTAAGGTTCGGTATATTACGATAGGACTTGTTACCTAATATATTAATAGTAAAAACTTTCAATATTTATTGAGTTTTTACCTAATATGTTACTAGCAACAAAACTTTTAAGCTTGCGATGGTAGATCTAGAGGACGCTCGTTGATTCGTCGTTTCTGACAGAGCAACATCTCTATAGGTCGGGATTTATCAGGAGTGAGATAAGAGCCAAATATTTTAATTAAAAATTTATCATAGCCTAATAAGTCAAAATGATGGTCTAACTTTTTTTTTTCGCTATAGGGGTATCGTACTGTTCAGTTCACAGAGTATAGTCACAAGTTAAACCATGTGGGATCTTGACTATTCAGCGGTGCTCAATATTCTATGACAAGTCAGATTCTGCTACAACATATCACTCCTTAGGCGCGTTCAGCTGGATCAACATTTATTATGAGCTATGGTTGAGAGATGAAGATGAGAGACGTAGATTTTTCACTTCCACCGTAGTGAGATGATGATTATACTTCAGGATGTCACGAAAATTTTTGGTTTTCGCATGGATGGTGAGCTTGTGACTAGTACTACACTGCACTCGTGGCCGGATCTCTGTCAAACGCTTGTAGAAAGATGTGTTGGATGACATCAAGGCTGGTCAAATTAGATTCGATTGGTTATATCACCATTATTGCCACATACATTCGGATGCCCTTGCAGAACTAGTTGCAGCTACAGTACACGCCTACATGTTATATCAATTGGTTGTAACTTATTTCCCAACCCCACTGGATATAGATCGAGTTCATCTGAAGTGGCTTCCACTTTTGGAGGATTTTGATGAGTATGATAGAATAGCATAGGGTGAATCAACTTTGGTGTAAGGAAGTGAATTCTCGAAATTCGAGAGTTAGACTTCATTTGGAATCGACTAATTGTCGATTGGGTACGCTTCGGAAAGACCGAAGGCGTTGAAAACCCAAAAAGTGCATTAGCGAGGGCCTCGGAGAGCGAAGGGTGAAAATCTGCTAAGTTGTAGATTTCTACTCGCGAGAGGCCCCCTGGTGGGAGGGACCAGGTTCCGGACGCGTAGAAGGCGCAGAAATTCTGCGCAGAAATGCTCTCGGGGTCCGGTCCCTCAGATGGGGTCCGGTCCCTGAAGGTCCGGTCTCTCAGGTTACACGCAATATTGTGGAAGAAGAGCTGTCGGCGAGAGATTGCTCTCGGGGACTGGTCCTCCCTTAGAGGGACCGGTCCCCGCACCCGAAAACTGCCCAGTCTGGGCAAGGCAAGAGAAGCAAAGTTGAGGGGCTAGAGTGCAATTGTGACCTAAGTGAAGGGGTATAGAGGGGAAATGAGCTCTCTCCTTCTCATTTCTCTCCCAACACTCAATCCTAACACCCTCTCTCTCTTTCTCTCTAGAAAGAAGAAGAAGAAGAAGGAAAAATAAGAAGTAGAAGGAGGAGATTTTGGTGAAGGATCAAGCAAGGAAAAGGACTTTTGGCATCTTCTTCTTCCTCTCCACCATTAAAGCTTGCTATAGAGGTAAGCTCATGAGGGCTTTCATGGTAGATCCTCCTAGATAGGTTTTTATCTTCTAGAAATGGTTTTATTGTGACCCTAGCTTCTCTAATAGATGGTTTACACAAGAATCTTAAGCTCTAATGAGGGACTTTTGCATTGGGTGAACCTAGGGCTCTAAACTAGGGTTTTTGGAAACGATGGGTCTTGATTTAATTTGACCGCATGTCAACCTAATTGTTAGGTGTCTAAACGCATGGGAAAGCGACGGTTTGTCGATACGTCGCGATTTTGGAGTTACGGTCTAAACGAAGGCCTGAAGCTTTGTGCTGACCCGAGGAGTAGAAACGGCGTTCTAGGATCACGATACCGACGACATAGCTTCGCGAAGTAATCTACAGGTGGGGGGTGCCATCCCGAAGCAGTTGAACTGCTCCCTATGTCTAAGTAACTTATGTTGATCATATTTCATATATATAGCATCATGCATGATAGGGTATCTAGTAAGTATTTTACTATTCTTGTATGCTCCCTTGATAATGCGGCATAGTAGGCTTGGCATATGATCTTAGGGCGCATAAGAATGAGCTTGCGACATAGAACCCTATATAGATAAGTTAAACAATAACTTGATCTTGCATGGTTGAATACGGTATATGACTAGTGTAGTCGAGGCTATTGCATTATGGCAAGTGACCTATGAACCAAGTATAGACTTGACGAGTGGCATGTATATAAACTAAGCAGACAACTTGACGAGTGGCATTAGAATATAGTGTTAAAGAACACTTGTGCATGACGGTCCTATAGTGATCGGGTATCCTCAAAGGGCAAGGATTAGATCATACTCACACAGTCTGTTCAGCGCTTGTGGCGGTCGCTCCGCACAAGTAGTGCAAGCTTCGAAGTCTTGGCACGTGAAACGATTGGGATAGCCTATGTGGGGTCCCAAGGGATAGCCTAAGTGGGATCCCGCAGACAATCCCTTGGGTGGTTCGAGTCCCCCAACAAAGACGGATAGAGAAGTGAGTCGAGGGCGCGCCTATGGGCCAGCCGGATGATTGGGTAATTAACTCAAGAGAGTTATGTGAATTGGACAAAGATGTGCTTGTTGAACATAATAGAGTTGCATTCACACTTAATAGAGTTATGGTGGCATGTTAGTGATTACATGGCTATAGTACTTACTCTTGTTTCTCCAGGCATAGTAGAATACTGCACTTCTTTCAATATGCATTGTTTACAGCTTTAGATATCTATCTATCTATCTATCTGCTTATGCCTGCTTAGACCTAGTGAGGAGATCGGCGGAGTCGACGGCCGAGCCCATTGAGAACTATGGAACATAGTTCTCACCCCACTCTATTATAGGTCCGAGCGCGAGGGCTTAGGTGAAGAATCGCAAGGACGTCGCGCCCTAGTGAGTAGCAGCCCTTCTATGCATTAGAGCCTCCTGTGATGTATTTTGGAAGTAGCTACCTATTTTGGGGAAAATAATGTGTATGTTCATTTTGAAGTTATGAAAATGTAAACTTGATGTAAATGAATGGTTGAATGGATCTAATAGATAGACTTATCTCTCTTGATTTACTTGTATGATTTACTTATATCTTGCTCTTACTTGTCAGCACCTTTCGGTGCTTTGTTTCTCGTCATGTATGCAATTGAATTATTTCTTGGGCAATTCTCTGTACATGACTTGGTTGGCGAGCCTTGGGCGGGCAGGGGAGATGTTGTCCGTTCGGCGCCTGATCGGCGTGCCCGAACCAGACCAAATTGGTAGCGGTCTCGGGACGTGACATTTGGCCTATCTCTATCGGGCATTAAAAGCGGCTTCATTAAAAAGAAAGACCGAGTGTTGTCACTTTGCGACATTATTACATGTATAATGCATAATATTTTAATTGTTATATCAAGCTACTGGTGTTTAATTTATTGCAACTTATTTTTAAATTTGGGCATGGAGCCATATTCATATTGGGTAACCTATTCGTGTTGGAGCTATGCTCGATATAGCAAATTGCCCTTTGGATTGCCGGTATGACATATATATTTAATACATTTTGCATTTTTCAAATAATTACAACTAACAAATGTATTTTTAATTTTTAAGTGGGCCAATGCTGGTGGATTACAGTTTGGAACTAATGTCAGGACAATCGATATTGAGTTTTACCAAAATGAGTTAGATCAACAGAAAGAGTCCCAGATATATATTAATGCAATCATCTTTTTCAATATTATACAAACATATTAATGCACCCAGTTGACTATTTATATATACTTTTGGCTTGTTCATAGATTATATGGATGCCATACACAGTTGCTATTATAGTCGTATTACTGACATTTTGTGTATAAGGCAGTCAAACCTGACAATCGAGGACGACGTTGATTTGTTTTCATATTGTAGAGATGCATGTATCGGATCAAGTCCTACGACAGTTTGGTCTTTTTCAACATATACCCATTAACATAGAGACCATCTATCGTGTGACTTCAAAGAGGCGGTCAGATAAGGATTGGACCATCTTTCAACTCCACAGACCAAGAGATAAGGAAAGAGATTACAGAATATTTTGATCAACTATCGATTGCCGGTGATGATTTGATACGAGTGGCCTCCATTTACATGCAGTGGTATTTGACGATAATGAGGAGATATATTTCTTGTCCAGTACAACGTCATTCACTGACTTTCTAGGTAGATCGAGAGAGTTTTAGTACAATCGCTTTTATATAAATTATTATTTTAATATTATAATTAATATAAATAGAAAAATAATGAGTTTTTATCTACAATGCAGGTGGACGCATTACGACAGACTCATTACAACATTAGACATTTAGTTGATGATCCTCCTATGATCCATATGATGTTGGAGACTTTGACGGGCATCTGTGCCTATATTGAGATGATACTGGAGCATGTTCCTACTATATCTATTATCAGAGATTCAGGGGGTTGAGATTATGCTCACGCATCAACATCGAGTAATTAGATGTGATGATCTCCATTTCCTATTCAATCTCATTCGACATCGAGCCATCAGATGTGACGGTTTCCATCTCCCATTGATGTTGGGGCTATGCCGATGCCCTTTCGACATTTCCTTTGATATTTGACTATAGCTTCTGCCATCAGTGTCGTGTGCGCATTTTAAATCCATATATTCTAGTCGTTATGGCCCTTCATTATCACAGCCTAGCATCTACACCGCCCGCTATCAAGGGTGATCGACCAGTGCCAGAGAAGACTCAAGGGATTTCGGAGCATCATGAGGACATCATTATCAAGGATCTCGATCAGATGACAAGTGTTGAGCCATTTGATAATGTACCTCATGTTAAGCTCAATGTTGATCGTGGGCGTAGACATGGACGTCGCCGTGCACGCGGACGTCGCGGGAGAGGAAGATCTTGAGGCTGACATTTATATGATTTGAATCAAACATGTTGTATAACATATGCAATATTATATATCTCTTTATTTAGTTTATATTTTTATATACTTTCTATGTTTTTGTTAATATTCTCACCAATTTGATTGTATTTTGTTGCTTTTCTTGTCGAAATTTTTGTTGTTGTGAAAATTGTTGCTCCAAGCTTGTAAAAATTGTTGTTGAAGACTTGTGAAAATATGGGTTAGAGAAGTTTGCTTTGAAGAAGGTGAAGACGGTGAATTAATCTTATGTGTATTTATAACCACTTCACCCTTATCCCCAACTTCACCCCTTTGCCAAGTGGATGGCATTTCCTTTAAATACGGTGAATAGTTCACCGCCTTAGTGAAGGCATACCACAATTCTTCGAATTTTATTTCACCGTATGGTCGTTCACTTAGAAAATCTCTCAGAGTGTAGGGGTTGTACTTAAAACGGTGAATGATTCATCGCCTTAGTAAAGGCAGTGAACAATTCACCGTTTTAGATAGTTATATTATAAAGACGGTGAATCGTACACCGCCTTTACCGTTTTAGAGAAAAATTTGACTGGCTCATACGTGACAAAAGAGGGTTAGTTTGTCAAATTTAAATTTTATATGGTTATTTGTCTAATTACAATATTTTATAGGGTCATTTTAGAATTTTCGATTATTAAGATTATATATAATTTGTTGTAATTTTTATATGGTTGTTAATATTATATATGAAATATAAAAAAATAGAAAAAACTACAAAAAAAACCCCCCTGTGATTTCCTACGTTCTCACTTTAAAGTGTATCAATTTGCCCCCCGTGGTTTCGTTTTTATTTTTTCGGTAGCTTTTTCGTTAATATTTCATTAAATTATATACAAAAACTTTAGATACCCATCTAGATTTATCGAATATTCACTTTAGTACCCTTTAATTTTAACTTTGTCACTGATTTAAGAAAAAATAATATTGAAATTGATAATAAAAAAAAATAAAATCATAGGGATGCAAATTGATACACTTTAAACCACAGGGTACTAAAGTGAGAAAGTGCAAAACCACAGAGTTTTTTAAAGTTTTTTTTTTTAAATAAGTAAACAAGTAAAGGACGATGAAATATTCACCATTTTATTAATTATATTAGTAAGGCGAAGCGGTGAACGATTCACTGCCATCATGAGAAAAGAAGGGTTAGTTTTATAAATATAATTTTAAAAGGATTTCGTAAATTTTAAAATTGTAGAGGGTTATTTTACAAAAAAGTCGGCGCTCGTTAATTTGTCCCGCAGTAACACCAGATCGTCCCCGCCACTGATCACTCACCTCTCTATAAATAGAAAGGGGTCTTCGGCACTTCGTTGCTCTTCACTCCTCGCTCTCTCCCCGTTCTCATCTCTCCCTCTTCCGTGCTTCGTCTCAACAGGTATATCTCTCCCTCTCTCTTTGTCTCGATCAATTCCTTTTTGAGATCTATAATCCCCACATTTGTGGAGAGGAATTTGAACTTCGAACTGGGTTTTCCATTTACTTTTGGTAAACTTCGGTGTTAAAATTGTAGAGAAACCCTTATTCCGAAGGATCCGAGTAAGTTGATGATGTATGTAGCTCAAGGACACCTCCGAGTTTGGATCTTTATGTTAAATATCCCGAATCTGTGCATTTTTGTCCTTCAATTTGGGAACGTAAACAGTAATATGAGAAATTTCAGAAGAGTTAGGGTTTCCTGTGCGAGGTTGGGTTGCAATTCGTACAGAAGCCCTTAATCATATGAATCTGAGTAATTTAATGATGTAGAGTGCTCAAGGAGACCTTTGGGTTTGAATCCCCATGATCATTTTCTGAACCTCTGCATTTTTACCCTTTTGATTTGGAGATCTGAAGGACGGATGGCATTAAGAGATTTCAGAAGGATTACGGTTTCTTATTTGTGCCTGGGTTATAAACTTCCACTTCAATTCACCCTCTGAATCTCAGCATCTTTTTTATTCCCTGAATTGAACTCGGGTATATATGTTTCTCTCTCACCATCAACCCAGTTTTACCACTGTTTTATGTTTTTACTAGTAATATACAAGTGTAAGAGTGTATAGATACCCCCTCAGCTGCAAGCTATATTGCGATAAACCTGTCAACCTCAACTTTGATTTGTTTAGTTTAAATTACATAAAAAAGGTTAAAAGTTGAAGGGGTGTTAACAGAAAAAAAGAAAAGTTGAAGGGCCTATTTCAAAATCGGCTATAGTGATGGAGTTTTTGTAAAATTTTACCTCTTAGGAATTTAACTTCATTGCTAAACTACCTTGTTTGTGTATGCTTTTGCTGGCATTTCCATGACGTTACTCTAGCAGGAAGTTCTAATCCGGCAGGAATTTATTAATTCTTTATTTTCCCCTATATTATCTTGCCATCAGGTGACAAATATAGCCTCACTGTTGCACTTGCGAAATATAAAGAATGGGATCCTTTGAAGAATTGTACTCGCTGAGATCTGTCACAGATTTACCTGCCCCTTTTCGTTCTACTTTTAGCTTCAGGTGCTATTATTTGCAGAGCCTCAAGTCTTATCAGTAATTGTAGGTTTTGGCCTGTTTCTTTGGAGTATCCCTTTTCCTCTGTTTCAAATTAGTAGGACATACATGATTATGCAACAAAAGTAAAATTGTTTATATTTTGGAATGCTGTCTATCCTGATGCACAGTTAGGCTCATGTCTAAGACAGTCTATGTGAACCCTTGAAATTAGCAATGTAACATCCGTGTCTACGAATATGCTCCAAATTCACAATTTAACATGCTGAGCTTCACTAATCGCACTTAGTGCAATTGGCTAAGGGCTTGATGGTTGATATCTGAGGTCTCAAGTTCGAATCCTAATTGTTTCACATTTCTAGTTGAGATTATTTCAAAAAATAGAAAAAAACGGTTAGCATGCTATTTTTCTCTCCAAAAAAAAAATGCTAAGCTTCTTTACCAATCTTATAAGACGAGACACCTTTCAATCTCTTGTACAAACTTATGACTGTATGTACTAAATTTAATTATTTGGTGATATGGCAGATCTACTTTTATCAAATTTTCTGCATCCTCCATAATTATCCAAGAAAATTATGATAACTTTATTTCTGAATAACTGAATGTTGATGTAGAATATTCAGTTATTCACTGTTTCTGCAATATTGACATTGCCTAAGGGATCTTTGTGTTTGTCCACAGATACTTTAATTCCTTGCAGAGCGAATGCTTTCCTATATGTTTTCTCTCCGATTTCAACATGGTCATCTCAGCACCAACTGGGAGTGGCAAAACTGTACTCTTTGAGCTCTGCATTGTCAGGCTTCTTTCGAGATTTCTTTCGCCAGAAGGAAAATTTAATCATATGAAAGGAGTCCTGAAAACAGTAAATTCCACACTTTTAATCTTACAGTGGCAATTTTGAAGTTCATAAGAGATTGATTCTTTTTGTTATTTCTTATTGTATTTTTTGAACAGATTTATATTGCTCCATCGAAGGCCTTAGTACAGGAAAAGCTTCGAGACTGGAATTTGAAGCTTGGATCCTGGGGAATCAATTGTTTGGAGATGACAGGCGACAATGAATCTCACAACACAAAGAACATTCAGGAGGCAGACATAATTCTAACCACTCCTGAGGTTAACAAAAAAGATTCATTTCCTTTTTGTTTCACCTTGGAAAGGAATAAACATTAGTTCCATGTTCAGTAACTCATTAACTTCCTTTTAGTAACTGGTTATAATTTTGCAGAAGTTTGACGCCGTCACTCGCCATGGAGTCAGGGACGGAGGGTTAAGTTTCTTTAGTGACATAGCGCTTATGCTTATTGATGAGGTTCACCTGCTCAATGACCCACGCGGAGCTGCCTTAGAAGCAATAGTTAGTAGAACTAAGATGCTTTCTCGTATCCCAGATATGAGATCCACGCCTTTGGCAGATGTTCGGTTTATTGCAGTTTCTGCCACTATTCCCAATATTGAGGATCTTGGTAGGTGGTATTCTAGGATAGTTGGTTTTACTCAATTTTTCTGCTCTCTGAATCGTTTTGTAATTCAATTTGGTGTTTTTTTTGCCTTTTATATTGAAATCATCAGCGGAATGGCTGCTGGTTCCACCACAAGGGATTAAAAGGTATATTTTAGACCAAGGATTTAAGTGCCGTGGCACGGGGTCGTGCCGGAAACTTGCCTGCACGGTACGACACGGTGCGTGCCGAGCCGTGCCGATGCGTGCCGGTCAATAAAATTCTTGTGTGCCGACACATAATAGTATGAAATATTTATTTTCTTTAGCAACAAAATATTCTAACTATTTATTATATCTTTTTATCACATCTTTTGAACTTTATTGAGAAAATTACTCACTAATTTAAAGAATAGAGGGTTTTAAGCTGTGCCATCGGCACGGGGTCTGTATCGTACCGTTATCTTGTTGGCACGGTACGGCACGGTAGATACGGCCCGTGCCGCCGGGCACTTAAAACCTTATTTTAGACACTTTCAAATACATTACAGTTGCATGACAGCCTTTTTTTGTCCTTTAAATGTCTTCTGCAGATTTGGAGAAGAGATGAGGCCTGTAAAGTTGACTACCAAGGTTTTCGGTATGTTTGGATGCAACCTCTACTGAGAATGCTCAGGTCTTCTTGTACATTTTGTGTCTTCACTTTCTGTTACTTTCTATTGATTCATATCCATTCAATCGGCTTGGCAATTTTAGTTGACTTAGCTGATTTTGGAGTCAGCTCAATAATTTTCAGAACAATGCGGTAAAGATAAATTTAAAGCTGCAGAATTAACCAAGTGACTAGTATTGAAGATTCCTTTCTATTTATATCCTCATGTTAAATGATGTTTTTGATAGATAATGCCAGAAAGATTGAGAAAAAAGAATCAAGGTTATAAGACTTACAAATGATATTGTCAAAAGATGGGCAGTTTGTGGTGCTAATTTGTTTTTACAAGAAAAATTAATGTCAGTTGACTCAATAATGCTATTAGTTAGCACTATGCACACATGCTTTCCTTTTCTGAATGCTTCTCAAACATTTGGCAGGTTACGCTCCAGCAAGAAATGATTTTTTGTTTGAAAGGGTAAATAGTTCCTCTCCTCATAAACATGTAGGGTTTATAATTAACCTTGTGCTGCCCTCTTGATTTTGTATCTTTCTCTAAGATAACATAGAAAATCTTATTTATTCCACAAATAAGTTTATACACAGTTGTGCATTATTAGACATCTGAATTTTGTTCTAATGGTTTCTCCATGTATCTTCTTCTTGCATCATGCAGAGGCTTCAGAATTTCATCTTTGGTAAGCAGGGAAATCTTCTATCTCTTAATAGCTAGATTTCGTTTTACATGTATAGCATGTAATGTTGCAATGATTGGCTGCATATAAAACTGGCTATTATAACATGAAATATGGATGCAGACATCCTCATGCAATATTCAAGAGGAAAATCTGCACTAGTGTTCTGCTCTACCAGAAAAGGAGCACAAGAAGCAGCTCAATGCCTCTCCCAGACTGCAATGAGCCTTGGTTATTCAAATCCTTTTGTAAAGTCTAAGCAGCAGCAGGAAAAACTGAAGGAAGCTTCTTTGTCTTGCAGTGATAAGCAATTGCAATCATGCATTTTAAATGGCGGTACACCTTAAAGTTTATCATTAGACCAAATAACGTCTGAAATGGCTTTAATTTTTCAGCTGCAGGCTATCCAGATGTTTCAGTGAATTAAAATATGCGATAAAAAACAAAATAATTTTTTACTTGTTTGTTAGGATTCAGATAATCTATAATAGTTTTAACCTTTGTGTTGGCCTCCAGTTGGTTATCATAATGGCGGGCTTTGCCTAAAGGATCGAAACCTCATTGAGGGACTTTTTCTAAAGGGTGATGTTCAAGTTCTTTGTACCACAAATACTCTGGCACATGGGATCAACTTACCTGCACATACGGTTATCATCAAATCAACTCAATATTTGTAAGCTGCATTCATACTTACTACTTAGGCTTGAATAGCATTCGTTTCATAGGTCGTGAATAATTTTTGCTGTTGCTTATACTTCTACAGTAACAAGGAGAAGGGCCTCTATGCCGAATATGAAAGGTCCATGGTATTACAGGCATGTTAGTTTGTGGCCTCCATATTCAAATTCTATTATGATTTTAAAATATTACAAATGCAAACTGCATGAAGATTTCTTTTGCTGAATGCATGAAGTGATCAAGTCAATTATTGTGGTTGATACTTGATAGACATGTTTGAGTTGGCTGCTAGCTACTGCGGTAGAGGTGTCAGACATAATAATCTTTTTTGAGGCACTTGGCTAAAATTCATCTGATTTTGACTTAATATGGAATGATTTTCCTTCATATCCTATATATGTGCATTTTCTTGTTATTCATTTCTTTAAACTAGAACTTGTATACTTAGTCCAGTTGAGCTAAATATTTGTAACATTTCTGTATGTATGTAGAGTTGTGCAAAATTTTGAGTTCGATCACACACACACTATTCCCATACTATCAATAGTATTCTGGCTTCCCTCTCTCTCTCTCTCTCTCTCTCTCTCTCTCTCTCTCTCGATATATATATATATATATATATATATATATATATATATATATATATATATATATATATATATATATATATATATATATATATATAGAACTAGGCTACTATGCTATTAATAGAACTAAGTCATTGGTGCTACCAAGTTTTTGATTTGTTGGATTGAGAGATGTACGGTTAGGATGATGTGGGTCCCCTAGGGTTAAGTGGGTGGTTGGTTGAATAGTATGATCTAACGGGTGTAAATCATCAAAGGGGTGGATCTAACGGGGGAAAACTTGATAGCACCGAGTGCTCCGTGCTATTGATAGCATAGCGGCGAGGACTCTATATATATATATATATATATATATATATATATATATGAATTGAACTCCTATGCTTTTAAAAGTACCAAGTCATTAGTTCTTATAGGTTTTCACCCTTGGATTAAGGGATGTACGGTTAGGATGATAGTGATTCTCTAGGGTTGAGTAGGCGGTTGGTTGAATAATATGATCTAATGGGTGGAAAAGGTCAAAATAGTAGATCTAACGATGGAAAACTTACAAGCACCAAGTACTTGGTGCTTTTAAAAGCACCATAGCGGGACTCATATACATATATATACATACATACAAACATACATACATATATATATATATATATATATATATATATATATATATATATATATATATATATATATATATATATATATATATATATATATATATATATATATATATATATATAGAGTCCGGCTATGGTGCTTGTAAAAGCACGAAGCATTTAGTGCTTGTGAATTTTTTACCGTTAGATCTACACCTTTGATCATTTTCATCCATTAAATTATACTATTCAACCAACCACTCACTTAACCCAAGGGGGTCCACATCATCCTAACCGCACATCTATTAATCCAAGGGCTAAAAACTTACAAGCACCAATGACTTGGTACTTTTAAAAGCATAGGAGCTTAATTATATATATATATATATGAGTTGAGCTAGAATACTTCTAAAAGTATTATGAGGTTGGTGCTTTAGTGTTTTTAGCCTTTGGATGGAGTTTTGTAGGGTTGAGATGATGGTGGTAGGTGGTGGTAGGTGGAATAGTGTTTGATCCAAGGGCTATTAGTAATCAAGGAGTAGATCTAAGGGCTAGAAACCTAAAAGCACCATTAAGGTGATACTTCTAAAAGTATTCTAGCTCAATTCTACATATATATATATGTATGTATGTATATATATTCTAGCTCAATTCTATATATATATATACATGCATACATATATATATATAGAACTAGGCTGGAATACTATCAATAGCACCAAGTTATTGGTGCTATTAGTTTTTTAGCCATTGGATTGAGAAATGTGCAGTTAGGATAATGTGGGCCCCTAGGGTTGAGTGGGTGGTTGGTTGAATAGTATAATCTAACGGGTAAAAATAATTAAAGAAGTTAATCTAACGGCAGAAAACTTGATAGCACCAAGTGCTTGGTGCTATCGATAGCATAGCAGCCGGACTCTATATAGAACTAGGCTGGAATACTATCAATAGCACCAAGTTATTGGTGCTATTAGTTTTTTAGCCATTGGATTGAGAAATGTGCGGTTAGGATGATGTAGGCCCCTAGGGTTGAGTGGGTGGTTGGTTAAATAGTATAATCTGACGGGTAAAAATAATCAAAGAGGTTAATCTAACGGCAGAAAACTTGATACCACCAAGTGCTTGGTGCTATCGATAGCATAGCAGCCGGACTCTCTCTCTACATATATATATAGAGTGGGCTGGTATGCTTCTGGAAGCACGAAGCTCTCTGTGCTTCCAAGTTGTTTTCGATGTTTGGACTTTCGAATCGACGATCGGCTCTGTTAGAGTTGATCTAGAGTATTTGAAGTACCTAGGAAATAAATTTTGTGATTTTTCAATATCATTTGCCTAGTGATCAAAGGGGCTCAAAATCAATAATTTTAATGGCCGTGGTGAGCCGTTTGCAAGTTTAACGGTATAGAAATATCCAAATCACATGAAATTTTGATAGAAAATTCTTTATACCATATAAAACAAGATCAATAACTTTGATCTAAAATTTTAATGTCATATCATCATATTTTGTAAGATTTTTATTTTCAGCCGTTGATTTTGAGCCACTTCGATCACTAGGCAAATGATATCGAAAAATCGCAAAATTTATTTTCTAGATACTTCAAATACTCTAGATCAAGTCTAACGGAACCGATCGTCGATTCGAAAGTCCGAACATCGAAAACAACTTAGAAGCACGGAGCGCTCCGTGCTTCCAGAAGCATACCAGACGCGCTCATATATATAATATATATGTAAAATTAGATTTTTTTAAGCTAATTTCTCAGCTTTATCATTAAGAGTCACTTTTTTATACTAAGAAAATAAAGAGATGTCGTTTTGTGGTAGTGCGGATGTGTGGTAGGGCGGTCGTCCACCATTTGATGACACTGGAATAGTTATCATTATGACAAGAAAGGAAACGGTAATGATGTCTATGACAATCAAATTCTTTTCTAATTTAGCTAAATGTTAATCAGCTTGATTATGTTATATGAGTGAGGGAAAGCGTTTACTTACAATCTCGTTTAATTGATTCTCTTTTCTGCTTTTCATTTTATATTTGTAGGTTCACTTGTACGAGAATCTCTTAAATGGATGTGAAATGATTGAATCTCAGTATGCTTCTAGCCTTCATTCGAAAAAAAAGAACTAAAAACCTGACCTTTTGAGTTTGAGTTTAGTATTTAGTTTGTTTTCCTTCAATGTTCTCAAATTTGCAATGTCAAATTAAATGCTTGTAAGTACTATCTTTTATGCTTTAGATTACTATCATGCGCGATAGAACATCTGAATGCTGAGATTGTTCAGTTGATGGTCTCCGATATAAGCTTGGCAATCGAGTGGCTGAAATGCTCCTATTTGTATGTTAGGATAAGAAAGGTATTTAATATCTCTTTCATATGTAATTCTTTTGATAGAACCTCATTTTGGTCTTTTATTAGACTTTTAAATGCGCGAACAGAATCCTGAATACTATGGAATAAAAAGAGGAATTCCTTCTGAACACCTAGAAAAGCGTGTGCGAGGTACTTATTCATAAGCACCAGCCTTCATTTTAATCTGGTTTTAATGGTTCTTATTTATTATTGCAGATATATGTGTTCAAAAAATCAATGAGCTGTCAGAACACGGAATGATATGGACAGACGAAGATGGTTTCCTTTTAAAACCATTAGGTACCCATCATTTTCATCATAGCATGCAAAACCAAGAAGGTTACTTTAATTTATCACTTTATACTGAAATTAAAGTTAAAATTGTTGGATTCTTAAAATATTTATAACAATTGTGTTCTATGTTCTAACCATTTATAGTTGACAATCTGAAGAAGATACTGTTTGAATAACATGACCATGCTCAAAAACATTCCATGTTTAAAACTTGGCCCTTGGTTTTATTGTACTCGTTAATTTTTTCCATACAGAACCTGGAAAGCTGATGACAAAATACTATCTGAAATTTGACACGATGAAACTTATTGTGAAAGCTCCTGAAAGTTGCAGTTTGGAAGATATGCTTCATATCATCAGCCACTCTGCAGAGATAGCCTGTATGTTGATTTAATTTCTTCTAGAGAGGGTTATTGATGGCAGAAAATATTTGATAGTCTATGGAATATCATGAAGGGATCCAGCTTAGAAGAAATGAGAAGAAACTTCTAAACGACATACACTCAGATAAAGAAGGCAGGCTTCGATTCCATCTCCTTGGCGAGAACGGAAAACGGAAAAAGCGTATCCAGACGAGAGAGGACAAGATATTTGTTCTAGCAAATGACAGTCTAACTGGGGATCCCCTGATTCATGACTTATCTCTTTGTCAGGTTTCTCTTTGTGCTAGTTTAAGGTGTTCCATATTTTCATTAGGGGTAAATGTACTGATTCCCTTGAACCTTCATGCTTTGGCAAACAGACACCTAAACTCTTTAAATTTTTACACCTGTCCCATTAACTTATATGTTATAGTGCAATTCACTCTTATTTCTGAACAATGAATAGTTTTGTGAACAGGTTTTCCTCAAGTGCCTTTCAGTTATTTAATAGGAGCTAGGAATAATAGTGACAGCACTCTTTATGCAGTCACACCACAAAATGGGGTTTTATTGGGGTTTGATGCAATATTGTTCTCCTATATGAGGTTTTTCCTCCATTCTCAGCAGAATCAGTGAATCACCGTTAAGGCAGAGCACAAGTCTGGTTAGAGAACTAGTGTTATTTGGATGGAAAGGCCGATTACACTTACATGGAGTCAAATGGAGCAGATTCAAAAAATTGAGTTTAGTGTTATCTTTGTAAATGCATGAAATTTCATGGGGTGTCAATATGTCAATCCTTTTCATTGAATCTTCTCACATCATATTTTGTCCCCCTATAAACAGGATGCCAATTCGATATGTTTAAATGGATATAGGATTGCCAAATGCATGAAAGAGTGCTTTATCTACCGAAAGAGTTACAAGGGAGCTATAAATTCCATGCTTCTTGCAAAATGTCTACATCAGAGGCTGTGGGATAACAGCCCTTACCTGCTGAAACAACTCCCAGGCATTGGAATGGTTACTGCAAAGGTGTCACTTTCTCTTTTCCTCTTTGTATTTATCTGGCAGATGTTTTGTTCTATTTTGAACTCAATAATTATCTATTCAGGCACTGCAAACAGCAGGAATTGATTCGTTTCAAAGAATGGAAGAAGCTGATCCCAGAAAAATAGAAATAGTAACAGGACGCAAGTACCCATTCGGAAATCATATCAAAGAATCCCTGCTATCTCTCCCTCCAAAGATTGAAATACAGATAGCAGAGGCTGAATGCAAAAGAAAAGGGAATTCAAAGTTGCTCATAACTTTAACTCGTTTACCACAGCCTGTTTCACCAAGAAAACACCATTATGCAGATCTGGTATGTCATTGAGAAATCTATCTACTTTCACATGCATATTATTGCTGTGCCTTTGTTGATGTCGGAAACTTCTACATTCCTTATGCAATTTAATAAGCTTAGAAGAGCCATCGTACAGGTGGTAGGATCAAAAGAAGATAATGTGATCCTATTTCATGAGAAAATGAGGTAACAACTCAACAATGATGGAGATCAGATCTCTGAAATTTAATCATGTGGCAGAGTGATCTTATTTTCAATGTTATTCTGAATGATGATTTCATGTTGTTTTTGTCTGTCACTTTCGTTTTCCCATGTTTTCATCTTCCTGGCATTGTTCATGAAAGAGCCGACGAATTTTCCAGGTATGATCTTCATAAGTTTCAGCAATAGTCACCTTAGTTTCCTTCTCATTTTAAATGAAACAGAAAATAGTCCGACTGAAAAATACTTTTGCTAGTTGCTTTATTGGTTAATAAATGTAGCCCTTTAAATGAATTAATTATATCTTGAGCTTACATAATTCTCATTTGCCACTGTATTTCTGCCTTCTGAAACTTTGTACAAACTCTCTTTTTTTTTTCTTTATCACAGATTACAAGGTTGGTAAAAGCATACCTTAATACAAGATTTGTTTCTCTTTACAGGCTACTAGTTTTCAGCTTGGCATTTAAGCAAGATCTTGATACGTAGATCTAGTTAAGTTGTCACTGAAAGAGAAACAAACATAAGAACCAATTTTTATAAGTCATCATATTCTGTAGAAAGAAAAGGCATCCTTAAAGAACAGAATCAGTTTTTTTTCAGCCTCATATACGTTTTAAGTATTTGCCAACTAAGAAAATAAGCAGCTGTTCATGTAGTAGCAATCTATAACACCAGCTTAGTTTATCAATATGATGCCAAAGTTATGTTTCCTTTGTTCTTCCCAATTTCTACGAGCTTTTTTTTTTTTTTCTTCTAGAAACTGAGTCTTTTTTTTTTTTTGGTGAAAACTGAAAGTCGTAAGACAAAAAGTCCAAGTTCTCGGTTAAAAATGAAACAAATACTATTGTTACTCTTTCTAACATCATTTGATATGGACATAAGTAAAAAAGACTTCTGAGCAACATTTCATTTTGCTACTTATGGGATTGTCATGCAGCCCCTGTTCTGTAAATGTTCTTGTACCATGCCCCCAAAATGGGAGGGTGACTGTGAAAGCCGATCTTATTTTTGAAGAATATGGTAAGTTCATTACCTCCACTATTATATGCTGTCTGTTACAATAAAGTCTCCCATTTCCCTGAAAAGCCTGTATGACTATCATTTTCTTTTCTGATGAAGTTGGGCTTGACATCCACAAAAAGTATGTAATTAGCAGCGAGAACAGTTCCAGAAAGATGCGAGGCCATGTAAATGAAGTGCCCGCACGATTTCACTCTCTCCCCAGAGAAATTTGTGCTATAGATGATGATAACAACACCAGCTCAGAGATCACAACTGATATTCAGGATAGAGGGAATACTGGGAATTTGTCTTCAGCGTAAGTAGCTTGTTTTGCGCCAAGTTTAACAGTACTTAATGGTCTTTTAGTTTATGGAATCAAATAAATCTGATTAAGCTAAGGCCAAAAGCAGGAAACACCCTTTAAATATTGTAATTTTTTGCTTTGCCACCCTGCAATAAAGAAATTAACATCATCTCTTCAAACACAATTTTTCATCACTTCCTCTCATACCACTGGCATTCCTTTTGTCAATACATATCAATTTGCTTGTATTACTGGTTAATGGAGTAAGTTTCAGCATGATATCATTGGGCTATTTCTAAATTTAGCTTGTGTTTTAGGATGATGTTTTGTATTTGAGTTCATCATTTTCTAATAGCAAAATTTCAAGGCATTTGGTTCTTACTCCGCAGGCCCAGCTTTGATCTTCTGCAGGAAGAAAATGGCGGAGGTAACTTTTAGCATCCTTGTTAATTCTCTGACCCTGAACAAATGACTTTGTTTTACCAGAAATAATCAATTGGAATGCGTAGATAAGTTTGTTACTGAGCAAGAAGAAACTGAAGATGAAGTCAACGATGTGGATTGTCTTAGCAAAGTCAACACAGACGAGATAATATTTGACCACATCCGCAAGAAGTCTAAGAATTTCCCAATTCTCTTGCCATCGAAAGCCATGGCTGCTACTTATGAACCCGAGATTCTCACCAGAAAACGTACACCAAAGAACCAGTTTGAACTCGATCAGAGTGGCTTGCATGTAGATGATGTGATAATGATTGCTTCAGAGCCTAATTATGAAACCTCTCTAACGTACAACAATGCCAGCTTTAGTGAGATGTCACACATACAACTCCGAGATGAAGTTAGAAGCAATGTAAATGTTCAATCAGAGAAGATTTCCTCTCATAATATTCTGAAAGATGTTCACTTTCAAGGCGTGGGGTGCAAAAGAGCATATTATGCGGAAGAACCAGACGCAATTTCTGAGAAGCAAGATTACCGCATAGATACACCATCTGACTTGCGAGGTGGCGACATGGCAGTGTCATTCCTTGGGTTTAAGAGTGTGTTTTCATTTCTTTAAGCTGTTCCTTGTTCTTTTTTGGAAAATTACAAACTGTAGATGGTAAAGATACAATTTGTAGATCACAGACAAGTCTAGATATGTTTTGTGGTGCCAGTGGAAAATGATAACATAAAAACATGTCATTTTCTTTTTCCATTCTCCGTGTGTGAATTTTGTTTGAAAGTTAGCAAAGGCTTCAACTGAATTTTTTTCACTATTTTTTTCTTATTGCTTTATTTTTCCTTTTCTTTTGGTCTTTTCTTTTGGAAGCTTAAGGTCTCCAATGTGCAATTGCCAAAAAAAAGTTAACATTATTTTCATTGCTAGGGGAAGAATTTGTCATGGTATGAGTTCTGCAAGATCACCTTTTGGTAGAAAGTAAGAAAGTGTGTCTAAATTCAATTAACAAATGGCATGTACATATGTGCATGGATATACTAATAACAGAGTCCTAATTACTATCATACAGAGAAGAACGAGAAATTGGCTATCCATCCCAAACATCTACAATATTATCTTTTGGCCATAATTATTTTCAACTGCTCTACTTTCTAGACCAATAATTCCTTGCATTAAGTATACCACTAAGTCACTGACAGCTATACCTATACATTAATCCTCATGGCTACATTCTATATGTACACACCCTCTGTAACAACCAGACTCGTCGCAACCGCCCGTAATGAGGAATTGCTGAGGCATGTATGGCGACGAGGATGATGGGGAGCTCGAGACGATATAAACTGGAAGGTGCTTGTGACGAGAAGAGGACCAGAGGAGAGTGGGGATTGAGAGGAGAAGAAATTAGAAGGGCAATAGAGAGGGATTGAGAAGAGAGGGAGAAAGAAGCAGTAGAGAGAGGGATAGAAAGAAGGATAGTGATAAGGGTTAAGGAGAGAATTTGGGGAAGAAAGCCTGGATAATTTCATTCATGCCCTAATACATATTACATCATTGTATTTATAGTACCCAGTACTCATACTATTGTGAAAATAAACAACTCCTGAGGACTAAGCAACAAAAGTGACAAAATTGGAAGAAATGCTAGTTGGGCTGCTATTTGTCCGCAGCACGGGCCTCTCTCTGGGCCTTCCTGGTTCATGTGCCTTGGCTACTGGGTTAACGGTTGTCGGATCCTCTTTCCTCCCATTATCCGCAATCCGGTGGATACTGGGTTCGCCATCAGCACCCGCTCCGAGCTGTAGAGTATCCGCCCCGCCAACCCTAAGTATTACTACTTCCAAACTCCCTCAGATCTCTGTGAGATCCCCCCTTTGCCACGATCACTCATGAGGATGCCCTAGCGCTGAGCCCCCCTTCCCAACTAGAGCTCCGGTCGTTTCTTTCTCCGGACCGCTCCCACAATCTCTTCTGCCGGCTGGCGCCCCGCCTACCAACAGATCGCCTCTCCAACAGCTCTTCTTCCTTATGCTGCCATCCCCTTCCTTCTCTAATCTAGTAAGATACTACTTACTACTACCCTTAATTACTGGCTCTACTCCTCTGTTATTCTCAGGCTATTACAACTCCCCCTTTCTTGAAAAGATCCTTGACCTCAAGGATCGAAGTCCAGGAACTGGGATTTCAGGAACCAGTAGTCCTCCCAGCTCGCTGCCTCCTCCCCCAGGTTTTCCTATTTAACCAACACCTGACCGACGACGCGGTCCCCCCTCTTGACCATTCGGCGGTCCAAGATCCCCTCCGGTCGTGCTAGTAGCTGGCCTGCATCTCCTACCAAGGGTGCTGTAGGGGTTACCCACGATCCTTGCTTGGGGCTCCTCTTGAGTAGAGAAACGTGGAAAACAGGGTGGATTCTTGACCCTTCTGGTAGTTGCAGGCGGTAACCCACCTTGCCAATTCTCTCCTCAATTCTGAAGGGCCCAAAGTAGCGTGCCGCGAGTTTGAGATTGCGTCGAATAGCCACACTAGTTTGGAGGTAGGGTTGCAGCTTCAGGTATACATTTTCTCCTACTTGGTATTCTTTATCTATTCTGCGCTTGTCCGCATTCTGCTTCATTCTGTTTTGGGCTTGTAGAAGCTGTTCCCTGAGCATTTGCACCATACTCTCCCGTGTTTTTACCCACTCCTGCACAGTAGGTGAGACTTCCATTCCAAGATTTACTACCAGATAGTTAGGAGGGGGTGCCCGTATAAGGCACAGCGGTGTCATCTTGAGTGAGCTGTGGTAGTTGGTGTTGTACCACCACTCTGCCAACGTTAGCCATCTATGCCATTTGTGGGGGGTCTGGAAGCACATGCACCTCAAATAGGTCTCCAAGCATCGATTAAGTCTCTCGGATTGCCCGTCGGTTTGTGGATGGTACGCTGAACTCATTAATAATTTGACCCCCATAAGCTTGAAGAGCTCTTGCCACACTTGGCTAGTGAACACCTTGTCTCGGTCGGTCAAGATGGTCCTCGGCAACCCGTGCAGTCGATAGATTGTGTCGAGGAAGGCCCTGGCCATATTAGAAGAAGCAAAAGGGTGGGTTAATGAGATGAAGTGAGCATACTTTGTTAGTCGGTCGATCACCACCAGAATGGTATCCTTGCCCTCGGACTTGGGTAGAGCCTCGATGAAGTCCACCGTGATTTCTCGCCAGGATTGAGTCGGAATCGGTAAGGGTTGTAGGAACCCGGCATACGGTTGATTGTCGGTTTTGTTCTGCGCGCACACGATGCACTCCTTCACCCACTTCTCTACTGTAACACCCCATATTTTTTTAAACTTCTTGTTTTGACTCCTATTCTTATTAAGTGTAACATCCCGAACTTCTAAAGTCTTGAAGTTGCGGGGTTTGTTGACTTAAGAGGCCTTTGGAATGGCCAAAGATGAATTCTAAATGATTTAGAATGATTTTAGCATTGGTCGGCACGAAAGAAAGTCGAAAAGATGCAAAATCAGCACTCTGGAGCAAAGTATACCGGTACAACATTGATGGTTGTACCGGTACAGCAAGCAGACCGAGGGTCGAGGAGTGTTGGAATGATTTAAAGTTGAGTTCCAAAGGAGTTGGCAAGGCTTTAGCATTACTCGGCGCGAATTGGAGTTGAAACAATGCGAGATTGAGGCTCGGGAGCATTCGGGTGTTTCGATGCGCGTTGGATGCGGAAACGGAACCCGAAAGGCTATTTTTGGCCGTGAGATAAATCCAGCATTAGCGTAGATGGAAAGATGATGAAAACATATTTGGAGAGTCTCGGTTCGATTTGAAAAGAATCGGAGGCCAAACAAGTCAAAAGTAAGTTGAAACAGAGAAGAAACGGCGAAAAAGTGAAAATTTGGCTAAGTCCTGGAAGACTGCGTACGGGATCCAAATCCCATTGGTGGAGTCCGAACCCCACGCGCGATTGGACTCTGGCGAAGGTACTTGGAGTCCGGACCCCATACATGGAGACCGGTCTCTGAGACCCGAAAATGCCCAGTCTGGGCTGAGTATTGGGAGTAAAGTTGAGGGATCTTATGGCATTTTGTGCAGGGGGTTAAGTGTAATGAGAGGTTAAAACACTCTCTTCTCTCCCTCTCACTCCCTCAGACCACTCTCTCCCTCCCTCTCTGTTCGACAGCAAGAAAGAAAGAAAGAAAGAAAGAAAGAAAGGGAAAGGAGAAAAAGAGAGAAGAAGAAGAAGAAAGAGAAGAAGATGAAGAAGAAGATGATGATGATGATGATCATGGCATCCTCTTCTTCTCCCTTGTGCAAGAGAGCTTCATGGAGAGGTAAGCTTGAGCCCTCTCGCTCTCCCTCTCATGGTAGATCTTTGATGAATTGGTTTCTAAACCCTAGATCTATTGTTTTGATCTCTCTACAAGCGTAGAAACCTCGTAGTAGCCGAAGAACACATAAAAACCATGTTTCCTTCGTAGAGCTCTAATGGTGGATTTCTAGGGTTTATTCTAAACACCCTAGGGATGGTCCTACTACTCTTAGATGAGTTTCTAGATGTCGAACAAACTCTCTTTTGCTTGTTCTAGAGATCGAAATGGTGGGTTTTGCATAAATGCAAAATCTAGGGTTAAAATGGGGGTTTTAGAAATAGATGGGATTGATCTCATTTGACCCCAAGTAAACCTAATTGAGGGTCTAACGAACGCGTTGGCGCGCTCGGTTCGGTGATCCGACGAGCGAGTACAAAGATATTAATAAATTAATATATTCTTACCAGATGTCCGTAGCACGCAAGATAGAAGCCCTAAATTCATGAAATCGGAACTGGGGCATCGTGAAGACATGGGATAACGCCACAAAGTCTCGGATCGAAGTTTGGTGATCGTTCGGTTGGTCGCGCAAGAGTTCGAGTCGAACCGGGTCGAGAGTACCGCGAGCGGCCGATTGCAAGTGACGACGAGCAATCGGAACGCTATAAAAGGTGGGAGGTGCTTTCCACTAACATTGAACTTCTCTTTATGTCTATGTGTCACTCTTTGAGCATATATGTTTATAGCTTCTTTCCATGCATAATAGGGTAATTGAGCTGATGTGATTGCATACTTAGAGTTAAGTTGCAAATGAGATAGTTGTGAGCAAAGAGAATGAACAAAATCCTATGTATGCATGTATCGAGATTGATGACCTAGTTGGTTAAAGAACATAGTGACATTATGACGAGTAGATCGAGTGGCATCTATGATTGTAAAGAACACTATAGTTAGTGTGATATTGAGAATAAGTACAAAGAAAATAAAGGACACTAGTGTTAGTGTAATGACATGGTCAAGAACAAGTATGCATGTGAATAAAAACACTAGAATTAGTGTGTGGCATGACAAGAATGGCAAGTGTGAGAATATGATAACACTAGAGGTAGTGTAATAACATGGTCAAAAACAAGAATGCTTGAGAATAAAGAATACTAGAGTTAGTGTCAAGACATAATCATGTTTTTAAAGAACAAGAACAAGAATGCAAAGTGTTAAGGATTTGTCTAAGTTGGCGAGTTTCGTGTATTGGTTCGGAGTTTTGGAGACTTTGATGAAGATCAAGTCAAAGGATTGCAATTCAAGCGCAAAAGCGGTTGGATGAAGTTTAATGCTGTTGAGGCATAAAATATACATATATATATATATATATATATATATATATATATATATACATATATATATATATACATACATATATATATATATATACATACATATATATATATATATATACATATATATATATATACATACATATATATATATATATACATACATATATATATATATACATACATATATATATATATATACATACATATATATATATATACATACATATATATATATAATATAAACAAAAAATAAATAAATAGAAAAAAAGAGCATGGTGTACGAGATGGTCCATGCACTAGGTGCATGGACAAAAATCGAGATCCAATTACCCCTCCTTTTGGGTGCACGATCTAAACCCACATCCCATCACCCCACTACACACATAATTAACCACCCACATCCCATCACCCCACTACACATGACCAACCACCCATCCCACAACCCATCATCACACGAAAAAAAAAAAAAAAGAGGAGATCCATAAAACCCACTTGAGATCAAAAAAAAAAAAGAGAGAGAAAACACTTGCTTTTTGAACTTGCAAAGTCTTCCCCACAAAGAAAATCCATTCCCTGTTCAAAAAAAAAAAAAAAAAAGGTAATTTGCCCATTCCTTCTCTCTCTCGAACGGGAAGAAAACAAAAAAAAAAAGTAAAAAGAAAAAAAAGGTCTCTCTCTCTCTCTCTCTCTCTCTCTCTCTCCTCTCTCTCGATTTCTTGCTCTCTGCGAACCCCTCGGCCACCCGCGGCCGTCCTCGTCGCCACGCCGGACCGCGCGGGCCATCTCTCGCGCCTCGGCCGAGCCACCCGCGGCCATCCTCGAGCCGCGTGCCTCGGCGCGCCCTCGACCTCGCGCCACACGCGCCACACCTCGTGCCGCCGCCGCCCCATGCCTCCCCGAGCTCCTCGCCGGACTAAAGCCGCGGGCCGTCTCCGAGGCTTCGCCGAGTCACCCGCGGCCATCCCGAGCCGCGTGCCTCGCCGCACAGACTGCCGCGCCCACGCCTCAACTCGAGCTAGCCACCGTCCTCGGTCTCCGCTCGACTTCGAACCCGCTGAGCCGCGCCTCGGGCCCGCCATTCTGGCCGCCGCACGAGCCGCGCCTCGGGCCCGCCGTTCTGGCCGCCGCCGTGCCGCCCGTCTTGTGCCCACCGCGCCTCGGAACCCGTGCGCCCTCGGCCGTCCTCGACGGCTGCTGCGCGCTCGAGCTTCGAACCGATCACCGCGCGGGACCGAGCACCCTTCAACCGAACCACCTCGGGGCCCATGCCTCGCGCGCAAGACCCATCTGCACCTCGGAGCCGCGCCGCCGCCTTGATCTGCTCAGACGATCGCACTGTCGAGCGGGGCTCATGCCTCCGCCCTCGGCTGCCGGACCGAGCACCGCTTCGTAGAACCACCTCGAAGCCGCAGCTGCGCCACTCCACCTTGAAGGCCGCGGCCCCATCGATGCCGCGCCGTTGTCGCCGTCGTCTACTCGGACCCGCACCGCCTTCGCCTGCTCGACCCGACAAGCGCGGCTGCCGAGCGGTGTCCTCTACTCCGATCCGATGAGCCGAGCCGCCGAGTGGCGCCTTATGCTCCGACCCGACGAGCATCGCCGCCGAGCGGCGCCTCTGCTCCGACCCGACGAGCCGCGCCGTTGAGCGGCGCCCTCTGCTCCGACCCGACGAACCTCGCAGCCGAGCGGTGCCCTTTGCTGCCCGCGCCGCGACTCGCGCCGCTGCCTGAGCTCCTAACCTCGTCGATGCCGCCCGAACCACTACCCCGCCACCTGTTCGATGAAATGCCCGAGTCACTGCTCACGGCGACGACGAAATTGACCAAGACGACGAAGCCGAAGGCGATCTCCGTCTGATGCTTTGCCATCGACGGAGGTGAACGGCGACGACGAAGGCGATCTCCGTCTGATGCTTTGCCATTGACGGAGGTGAACGGCGATGACGAAATCGACGAAACGACGACGAGCGATCTCCGTCGATGCTTTGCCATCGACGGAGGTGGACGGAACGACGACGAAAATTCCGTTTGATGCTTAGCCATCGACGGAATGCTAGTTAAACCGTTCGACGGAATGCTAGCCATGTACTCGGCGGAATGCTAGCCATGTGCTCGACGGAATGCTAGCCAAACCGTTCGACGGAATGCCAGTTAAACCGTTCGACGGAATGCTAGCCATGTGCTCGACGGAATGTCAACAAACCGCTCGACGGTGCTCTTTGCAAAAACATCACCAAAAAGAGAGAAAATTCTCAAATCAAAGAGAGAGAGATGACTATATTAAATCCATTTAAATCGAATGTTGAAATTTTGACTCAGTCAAATTAAACCAAATTAAAATATCATTACATTCGATGCAAGTTAAATTGAATAAGATCGAATGCACTTGGTTTTGAATCAAAATTCTCAATTTCGATTATTTCAAAATCTCATTTGAATTAACTCACATTTTAAATCTCAAGGGCTTGAATTAGACCCGAACTCACTTTTGGATTCCAATACCCATTTAACCCATTTTCATAAACCCATTAACCCATATCATTAACCTATTAACATTAACCCATATACCCATATCCATTAAGCCCAATCAAATATACCCATTTACCCAAATGGACTCATTTAACCCAATAACCCATATATCCAATAACCCATATATTCAAACCCATTTAACCCATAAACCCATCTAACCCATAAATCCATTTAACTCATATAACCCTATACCCATTAACCCAATAAACCCGTTAACCCATTTAACCAAAACCATTATATCTATAAACCTATAATAAACCCATACACCCGGTCCATGAACCATGAACCATGAACCGATACACCAAGTCCATGAATCATAAACCATAAACCCATACACCGAGTTCACGAACTATGAACCAAAACCATGGACCAACCCATACACCGAGTTCACGAACTATGAACCAAAACCATGGACCAACCCATACACCGAGTCCACAAACTATGAACCAAAACCATGGACCAACCCATACACCGAGTCCACAAACTATGAACCAAAACCATAAACCATAAACCATAAACCTATGAACCTATGTTCATGAACCATAAACCTATGAACCTATGTTCATGAACCATAAACCTATGAACCCAAGTTCATGAACCATAAACCTATGAACCCAAGTTCATAAACCATAAACTTATGAACCTAAATTCATGAACCAAACCAAGTTCATGAACCAAATCTCACATACCCAATATCATAAACCTTAAAACCCAATTCCGACCGAAACGTCGTTAAACTAAGCCCAAATTCAAATGACCGAAACGTCTTTAAACTAAACCCAAATTCAATGACCGTAACGTCTTTAAACTAAACCCAAATCCAATGACCGAAACGTCTTTAAACTAAACCCAAACTCCAATGACCGTAATGTCTCTAAACTAAACCCAAACTCAATCGACCGAAACGTCATTAAACTAAACCCAAATCCCAAAATCTACAAATAAAACCTAAAACCCAACCCCGACCGAAATGTCGCTAAACTAAATCCAAACCCAATTTCGACCGAAACGTCATTAAACTAAACCCAATTTCGACCGAAATGTCGTTAAACTAAAACCAAAGCTCAACTGACCGAAACGTCGTTAAACTAAACCCAACCCATTTTTCACAAATCATCTGATCCTCTAGCATATAAAACTAGAGCCAAATCACAACCATATTCGATCAAATTCTAATTATATGTTTAGAATTGATCAAACCATTTAATCAAATTAAACTTGTTGGACTTTAATACATATACTTGGAGTCTAATTTAAATTCGACTAATCCTAATACATATAATCAGGATTTAGTTGAATCAAAATCAAATGTGATTAAGCTCTAATACATAAACTTAGAGCCTAATTATATCAGACTCTAAAAATATAAAATTAGAGTCTAATTCAAATATTTGAGCTAGTCCTAACACATATATTTGGGATTAAAGCTCAAATCAAACTCTATTGGACTTTATCATATACAGTTAAAGTTCAATAAACCAAATCAAACTCTAATACATATAATTAGAGTTTAATTTGAATCAGATTCGATTAAATCCCAATACATATACAGGAAATTTAATCAATCTTTCATCTTAGGGTGAACAGTGTTGAGCTCCAAAACATATAGAGTCCAACAAAATTAATTTGACCATCTTAGAACATATAACTAAGATGAAATTAAACATTTTCTTTTATGCTTTGTTCATGTACACTGAGGGTATGCCCTTGGTTAAAGCCATGTAATTGAGCAATAAATTACAATATTTCTGTTGTCCAATTCCAGTTTATTTCAATTCTAGCATTTCAAAGGTCTCTTAATCGAAGGTACCCTAACATTTTATAGGGGTAATTAACAATAGACGCTTGCGTTTATTGGAAGCCATGGATCCGCAATCCCTGATAAACATATATATATATATATATACTTAATCTGAATCATGAATACTACCTCACGGGAATTCAAGATAAATTTCACCGTGCGAGGTACGTCATTCGTGGTGGCAGACAGTAACTCAGGTATGGACGAGAACACTTAGTGGTTATTTTAAGTTATTAAAATATGTTTAGAAGACATCAGAACTGATAAAACTATGTTTTAAACTTAACTGATTCTGAATCATGCATAAACTGGTTGGGAGGACCGGTTTCCACCGTGAAGACCGGTCCCGAGAGAGCTCCTTCACGCAACTTTGCACGGAGGACCGGTCTCCACAAGCGGAGGACCGGTTCCGGAGAGACCTCTCTGCGCGACTTTTTACGAGGACGGGTCTCCATATCTAGAGGACCGGTCCCGGAGGCTGGAAATTCACATGTCGCTGAATAAGACCGGTCTCTTATCTCTGAAGACCGGTCCTTATAAGATGAATTCTCTTGACGCATAGGTCGACCGGTCTCCTGAGAAGTGAGACCGGTCCCTCGGTGATTTATTTCTTAATGCGCAAGAGAGGACCGGTCCCTGATTTGGTGGACCGGTCCCTCGATACGAAATCTGTTTTAAAGATTTTATTTGTTATATCTAAATCTATCTAGATGTCTTCTAAACATATAAATATGATATGAGGGATGTTAGATATCTAAGACTTAGAGAGATATAATATGAAAAACCCTAGAAAGCTTGTGATGTTTTTTGATCAATAGTTTTCAAAAACCAAGTCTTTAGGGTTCGATCATCGATACGATTCTACGAAGAGAATTTGATATCTTTAAGAATCGTTTTAATGATGAACTTCTAGGGTTTTCGCTCCTCATCTCATATGTGTTTTCTAAGTTCATAAAATCACCACAAAGTTTCTTCAATCTCTTCGAACTTCGGACGAAGGTTGGCGCGTGGATTTCGCGTGAAGGCCGTGGATTCGGTGAGCGTTTCGTGGATTCGAGACGTGGATCGTGAGGATTTGCAGTGGGATCGATAGAAGGATTTCCGTCGATTGAGGACCAACGGAGACGATCTACAACGAGGATTCGGTAAAATCGAGTTGTGTTTTGAGTTAAATCACTTGTACTTGATTTTTCTATAGTGGATTGTTTTGCGTGATCGGTCCCGTGGGTTTTTCTCTCCGGCTTGGAGTTTTCCCACGTTAAATCTCGGTGTTTGATTTTTATTTTCCGCATTTATTTTAATTTACATCGAGATTATTTGTTTTTGCCGTTTACACCTATTCACCCCCCTCTAGGTGTTAATTACCTTTTAGATCTTAGGGATTCATATCTCACACAAAGAGTAAAGAATGTGAATAGATGACAAACCACCTTAGAGTTAAGGGTCATTTGATCATAGTTCTCCTTAAAGTCAAGGAATAGTTTGAATTGGAATCCTTAAAGTTAAGAATTGATCGTACTCACCATATAGTCCTTGCTCGAGGGCGGTAGCTCCCCCTCGGGTGATGAGCTCCGGAGTTGTCATCACTGGGTGTAGCGAGTATCTCCCCAGAGGACGGTCCCGTCGGGTCGTAGCGAGTATCTCCCCGATAGTAAGGATTTGAGTTTGGTCGAGTTTGTTGATGGCGAAACCTACGGGTTAGCCAAGAGATTGGGTTATAGAATTATGATCTTGCATTCATCATTGTTATTATGTTGAGCATAAGCAATCTTTACTATTGTTCAGGCATATTAGTTGTATGCATTATAGTTTGGTTATCATCTGTTTATTCTTTCAAATTATGCCTGAGATAGGCCTAGTGGGAAAGTCGGTGTAATTGGGGGCCGAGCCCACTGGAAACTTTGTTGTAGTTCTCATCCCACTAACCATGCAGGTTCTAGCGCGAGTGGGGCGATCTTGGCCCGAGGCATGGTTATCGTGCTCTAGGTAGTGTTCTACCATTGTGTATAGAGGCACCCTTTGTATATTTCAACTAATATGTTGATGATTGAAAATGTAATATAATTATGTGAAAGATGCAAATGTATTAAGTTCATTTGAGAAATGGCAATGTTTATATTGGAAGAACGAATGTAATAATTATATAAGCTTTGTATTTGGTTTAAAGTAATCAAGATACAGTGTATGAATGGTTTAGTTAGTTTACTTTCACTTGTGCTTGTGTTGCTTGCCCTCGTGCAAGCCATGTATATCGAAATGTTATTCTGAAAATATTTATTTCTTTATACATGTACTCGTTGTTGTTGGGCCTTGGGCGGACGGGGAGATGCTTGTCCATTCGGCGTATTGGCGTGCAACCGACCAAATTGGCAGTCCCGGGGCGTAACATTAAGTTTGGACATTTTCGTAAATTCCTATCTTTGAGGCACTCGGCAGCTTTTTGTTACCTAATTAGTACATAACTTAATTAATTTACCCTAGACAATCTCACCCGAGACCAGAGATAGCAGTACCCCGAGGTGGTCTAGCTTAGGGGTTTAAAGACAAAGAACAAACTTGTATTAAGTGATGTAATAACTAGATTGTAATTTTGGAAGTTGAAGGTAAAAGAGAACTGTGATGTAAAATGAATGTAAGATGAATGTTGTAATAGCATTAGTTGTTTTATATTTTTGATAATTCCTTATACAATCTTGGATTCAAATGCGTTCCTGGTTGGAGCTTCGTACACTGTATTGATTGCGACACCTTGGACGTACAGGGAAGACTCTATCCACGGTACAGGGGAACCCCTGCCCATTCGGCGGTCTGTCGGCGTGCCCGAACCCGACCAAATTGGCGGGGCACGGGGCGTGACATAACTCTTGACATTACATTTTAACCAAACTGGCGGCTCTTCGGTGGCCGCCAGTGCCTTTGCCTTCTTTAAGAGCATCAGACATACTCCTTCTATGGTAACCCGAACGAATGAGATCTGATCTGGTTCCACCTAGGCCCAATTCACATGGCCGATGCCTTCTAAATTTACGTCCATTATCTGCGGCCTTCGTTTGGCCGCGATCTCTTTAGCGCATTCCTCAACCAACTAGAACAACTTTTCATGTAGGGTCGAGGCACATATTCGTTGACATGGATCCAATCATGCCCTAGCAACATATTGTAGTAACTATTAGCGTACACTACAAAGAAGGTAGTCCGGAGAGTCTTGGGTCCAGCCGTTAGTTCGATTGTTAGTAACCTCTGTGCCTGCTAATCACTTTCTATGAAATCGATCATGGTCGTGTTAGTGGGCTTGAGCACTTCCTCGCTCTTGCCTAACTTCTTGAAGAACTACGTGGGCATGACGTTGACCATGGCTCCGACATCGATCATCACCCGACCAACAGGCCATCTTTCTATTAGAGCTTTGATATATAAAGGCCTAACAAATCTTGTCTACAAGGCCAATGGTTTTTGGAACACTACTGCATCAGTCGTTTTAAAGTCCTCAAGTTAGAGCTGGGCCACCAGCTCCTCTCCATATTGAGGCTGCTTACTCCTCAGCCTCTACTGACTCTGCTCTAAATGAACATGATAGAGCGTATACCATGTTCACATCAGCCAAACTCCCTTCGGCTGCAACTTCTCGAGTCTTCTGCTTTTTCTCTTCAGATGCTTTTGTCATTTCGGTCAAAAAATCACTCTCCGGTTGAACCACTCTCTCTTTAGGTGGCCACCCGTCACGAACTTAAGCTAAATCGCTTGTTTAGCCCGTGTGGCACTCGCCTTCCTTCGCGAAGTGAGCGAGCCTACCTCTCTACTTGCTAAGTTACAACCTACTTGCCATAGACTCAGTACAAGAGAGAGATGAAGAAAGCTCTTCTATTACTTTGAGTAGAGAAATTATAAATGAGGACTCTGAGTTGAAGGGGTGGAGACCATCTATTTAAAGGTCACTCGCGCCTATAAAGAAAATGTAAAGATGACAAGTGGCATAAAGCTACAGGCCAAAAGGGAAGGCTACAAGCTTCCAAGAGTCCTAATAAATACATCTTCTAAAAAAATAGAAGCCTTAAAATACTCCTCGGTTCCCGCGCCATCAATCCCGAGATTCGTAGAGATGCTTCTAGAAGACCAGGGCAAAACCTTAAACAGATATCTGCTCTGGAGTTTTGAGTGATTGCAAAGGAAAATCTTAGAGAAAATTTCTAAGTCTTGACACTACCGCTTAATGATGGTCTCAATAGAACCAATTTTCTCTTCTAGTTGTTTGCGAGTAACCTTCTCAGTCGGCTCTGCTGCCACCGACTGCTCTATTTGAAATTTTAACCACGATACGAGATTTGAACTGCATGCTTCATCATCATACTTCATAGGCCAATGGGGAGGCCGCTGCACAGGCTGCTTCCACATTTTCGGCCTGATCCATTTTTTTTCTTCCCAATCATTTTTTTGCCTTCCCAATCATTTTTTTTATTTCAGCCTGTATTTTCTGTTGCCGCCGCTTTTACGTCTTTGTCAGCATTGGCCCATACCATCTAGCCGGTGCCCTTACCGTGAACTATTATTCGGTCAGCACATTTGTTGGTACTTTTACCATCTTGAGGTGTTCCCTCATGATCTCTCTTCTCTTCTAGGGTCTCGGCTAAGGCTAAATGTCGAGCTCGTTTATTAATCTTCAACTAAGGAATTCTATATTCCCCTCGGTCGTTCCTTCAAATTCTAGCTCAGGTCTCGGCCTTGGCTGTTGGTGCAATGTGGGCCAATACCCCTAATTCCTCTGCTGATGTCGAAAGGTTGTTTTAGGTAATCCTCTTGGCCTGTCCTATCTCTTATCTTGTAGTACTCATCTAGGACCTTCGGAATAAGTACTCGGTCCGTTACGATCCGACATCGTGAATTTAGACAGTTCGGGCACCGAAACAGATCCGCCGAACGGACAGAGTTTTCTCTGTCCACCCAAGACGTAAAACAAAGTCTATGCATACATACATCCAAGCAGGACATATTAGCAACAAAATATTTGCAAGAGGTATACAGATGCAAGAGAAATAAAGCTAACTATTATATCACATTTGCATTCTTCAACTTTACTTCACATTTATATAAAACATGGTATCTCCTTTATACACAAAAAAGACAACTCACGAGATATACATTACATTTTTTTCAAAATGGTTTTACATCTCTTTCACAAAGGGTTTACATTTCATTCTTTTCTTGCTATATATGAGGACGGTAGTGAGCTAATGCCGGCGGTCCACTCTATCTAGGGCTCGATGTCCTTGCCGCAATCCTCGAAGTATACGCTCATGCTTGGCTTTGCAAAACAGGGTGTGAGAACTAAACAAAGTTTCCAGTGGGTTCGGCCGCCGATCCACTGACTTTCTCACTAGGTCTAAAAAGGTATAGAAATAATAGATATGTCAATATGACAAGCAATAGATAAACAATAAGCCTAACCTGCTCATATATATCTATATCATCATGCTGTAAATGTATAGCTATGCCTTTACCAATCATGACAACAAGTATAAGTTCCACGATCTCTTTAACAATGTCATCTAGTAATGTTCTACTATGTATGCAACTATAATAAATGCCATGACCATGCCTTGATCCAATCAAATCGATTCACCCGAAAGTCAAACCACAACTCACCACGCATAATGTCACGTGACCGTGACCGTCTGTCTGGAGGGACCCCCCGTTTCTTTATCTCAAAGTGATATAACTCCGAAGCTCACTACTTGGGAGGCGTGACCATGCATCCTCAAGCCATAACAGACGTTGCGAGTGTGATCAAGTCCTCCTGCCGAGGATCGCGGGAATCCCACATCTCTATCCATCACAAGGCATGTAATGTTCACCATAGGCCACATATGCAATATGCTCAAGTCCTCCCGCCCAAGGACCGCGGGAATCCCACATCCCTAATTCTCAGAATGCCATAAATTCATAATTCTCATGAGTGAGGATATGCTACATATGCAATAATTTCAACTATCAAAATAGGCCCACATACATATGTCCACATATCTCATTCACATATCATGCATATAGCAAATTTTCATAATATGCCAACATGTATATGTCCACTAGCAATTCATGCAACATGCATATGTACAACTATCTTGGTATTAAAAAAAAGGGATAATTGCCTATATACCCCTCATACGTTTGAAAATATTCGATTTACCCTTACTTTTTTTCTCTTTCTAAAATACCCCTCATATATTCCACCGTTATTGCAAAATACCCCTGCAGTTATTTTCTGTTAAGTTAACTTGGGTTAAACGTGAGTTAAATATCTATCATAATTAAAAAAAATTAAAATACTAATTTTGCCCTTAACTTAAGGACAAATAAGAAATGTTAGTGACGGTAGAGGGCATATTGGAAAAGACCAAAAGTCAAAATGTATTTTGTACCCCTGACTTTAAGGGGAAATAAGAAAGACAGTAATAGTGAAAGGGTATATTTGAAAGGGCAAAATAGTAATTTTACAAATATAACAGAGTTAATTAACAGATTTTAACTCTAGAGGGGTATATTAGAAATATATTGGAACGTAGTAAGGGTATTTTCAATATTAGCCTTTTAAGAGGGGTAAATCGAAAAGTTGGGAACTTTTCAATTGCCCCTAACTAATAAGAGCATCTATGGTTCTCATGCATCATACATATACACATCTATCTCAACATCATGCAAGTACACACCTACAAGTATCATGCAACACGGATCATCATCCCTCTCACTAAGCATGATTTACCAAGACTCATAGGCTTCTCACACACTCTCAATGCACGATGATATATGATCAATATAAGTAGAACTTAGACATAGAATGAAATTCGGCTAATTCGGATAGCACCCCCCACCTCGTGACGTCGTCACGAAGCGGGTAACCAAGCAGCGCCATTTACAGTCGTCGATTTCACACGAGTTCGGCAAACGAAGCTAAAACAATAATTTCTTTCAATTGACCACCACCGGCTAAACGAAATCTTAATCCAAGCGATCCTCGATGTCGATTCCACCTTCAATTGCGAAAACATAGGATCAATTGAGATCAAAACCCATCATGATCAAGAACCCTCTTTTGAAACCCTAAAAACCCGTATATTGCAATAAATCCAAATCTCATGATAGATCATGCAATAGCATGGATTAAAATCATCTAGGGTTCCAATTATAGTCATTTCTAAAGGATTTAAACAAAACCGTAACTCAAAACCTTGAGATCTCACAAGGCTTACCTCAAGCTCAAGCTCTCCTCAAGCTAATGGTGAAGAAGGAGAAAGCTTCACCTCCAAGTAAGCTTCTCTCCACCAAACTCCACCTTTTGGAGCAAACCCTAGAGGGAGAGAGAGAGAAGTTTAGAGAGAGAAACTCTTCTCTTAGGTTGGGAAAGTGTGAGGGAAATGAAGAAAATGAGTTAAAACCCATCTATATACACTTCAATTGCACAAATGCACCTAGCCCCTCACACAAATGGCACTTTTGCTCATGTGCACATTTTCCCGTGTACGAGGTCCGGACCCTACATGCAGGGTCCGGACCCCGAGAGCATTTCCAATACAAAAAAATTCGAAAATCTCAAATCTTGCTCTCCAAGGTCCCTTTTGGTCCTTTATACCCTTACAAGTCATTCCGATCACTTGGAACACTCAACGGACCGCTCTAAAGCGTCCATTATCTCACTTTGGTCATTTTTGACTAAAGTTCGGTTTAGCGCACCGTGGACTCGGTACACTACAGGGTCCTTCATATCTTTGGCAGAGATTATTTCTTCATCGGAGTCATTGGAGGTCTCCGAGCATTCATTAGGATGGCCGACAGCTTCGAGTATGTCACGCCCCGAGACCCGTCTCTTTGGTCGGATTCGGGTGCATCGATAGACCGCCGAACGAACAAAGTTTTTTCCGTACGTCCAAGACGTCGCAATCACACAATACAAGCAGTTCCAACCAGGAACAGATTTCATACAAAGATTGCATAAGGAAGGTATCGAAAATATAACAGCTAAGCTATTACAAGCATTCAGCTCATTTACATCACATTTTCATTAATGTAACATTCAACTTCCGAATACAATCTTCTTTAATACAAATTATTGCAATTTTGCTCTTTCTTTTCTACACCCCTGTTGAAGCATAAAAAAAAAGAAAAAAAAAAGGCAGGGATTCAAATTTTTAAAAAAAATAAAATAAAATAAAAAATAGTGCACATGTCGATCCGTGCACCAGGTGCATGGCTATTATACATGTACTATTTGGCAATTAGGCATCTCCCTTTCATATATTTGCAAAATACTCTATCTCAAACATATAAATGCAATATGAACAAAGTGGAGGGATCAAGTTGCAAATGTCATCCCAATATCCCGTTATTTGCACGATCGTACCCATATCCCATTACCCGCATGATCAACCACCCACTCATCCCACTACCCCCATCATCCGTACGTTCAAAAAGAAAAAAAAAGGGAGAGGAGAAAACCCATAAGTACCCATTTGAATGAGGCCCTTCTGCATTAAGGAAAAAAAAAAGACCCCTCTCTCTCTCGGTAAAAAAAAAAAAAAAAAAAGAAAAAAGAGAGAGAGCATCAAAGCTTCTCTCTCTCTCTCTCTCTCTCTCTCTCTCTCTCTCTCAGCCTCCCCGCTCCATCCCCTCGCGACAGCCTCTCCGCGAATCGAAGCAGCGAAGCGCGCCGCGCGCCCGTGCGACGACACGGAGCAGCGGCGCGGCGAGCCCGTGCGGCGACTCGAAGCAGCGAAGCGGCGCGCGGCGAGCCCGCGCGACGACGCGGAGCAGCGGCGCGGTGCGACGTGGAGCAGCGGCGTTTGACGCGGAGCAGCGGTGCGGTGCGACGTGGAGCAGCGGCGTGTGACGCGAAGCAGCGGCGCGGTGTGACGCAGAGCAGCAGCGGGGCGGTGCGCCGCGCGCCGACGCGGAGCAACAGCGCGGTGCAGCGGCGCTGTGCGACGCGGAGCAGCAGCGGCGCGGTGCGCCGCGCGCCGACGCGGAGCAGCGGCGCGGTGCAGCGGCGTGTGACGCGAAGCAGCGGCGCGGTGCGACGCAGAGCAGCAGCGGGGCAGTGCGCCGCGCGCCGACGCGGAGCAACGGCGCGGTGCAGCGGCGCTGTGCGACGCGGAGCAGCAGCGGCGCGGCGCGCCGCGCGCCCGTGCGACGACACAGAGCAGCAGCGGCGCGACGCGGATAGCAAAGCAGCAGCGGCGAAGCGGCTGCGCGGCCCGGATCAGCGGCGGCGACGCGAAGTTGCGGCGGCGACGCGAAGCAGCGGCGAGCGGCGCAGCCCGGATCAGCGGCGGCGCAGCCCGGATCAGCGGCGGCGCAGCCCGGAGCAGTGGCGCGGATCAGCGAAGCAGCGCGGCGCAACCCGGATCAGCAGCGGAACAGTAGCAGCGGCGACGCTGAGCAGCGGTGCGCGGCGCGACGCGAATCAGCGAAGCGGCGGCGACGCAAAGCAGCGGCGAGCGGCGCAGCCCGGATCAGCGGAGGCGACGCGAATTAGCGAGGCGGCGACGCGAATTAGCGAAGCAGCCGCGGATCAGCGAAGCAGCCGCGGATCAGCGGCGCGCGGCGACACGAATCAGCGAAGCGGCGGCGCGCGACGCGGATCAGCGGCGAAGCAAATAGCAGAGCAGCAGCGGCGCGCGGCGCGGCGCGAAGCAGCAGCGGCGCGGCCCGGATCAGCGGCACGCGGCGCGAAGCGGCGCGACACGACCCGGATCAGCGGCGCGGTGCGGCGCAAAGCAGCAGCGCGCGGCGCAGCTCGGATCAGCGACGCGCGGTGCGGCGAAGCAAATAGCGGAGCAGCAGCGGCGCGGCACGGCCCGGATCAGCGGCACAGCAAATAGCAAAGCAGCGCGGCACGGCAAGCCCGTTCAGCGGCGCGGTGCGACCCGAGCAGCGGCTCGCCGTTGCGACGAGCCCTCAATCGCTTGCCATCTCGACCACCAACCGTTCGACGAAATGCCGAATACAAGAACGTCGTCGGCGAACTTAATGAAATCCGCCCGCCAAGTGCTCGACGATGGATCCGAGAGAAAGAGCGGTGCTCTCCTCTCAAATAAAATCCGCCCGCCAAGTGCCCGACGACGGATCCGAGAGAGAAAGAGCGATGCTCTCCTCTCAAATGAAGTTTGCCCGCCAATTGCTCGACGGCGAAATTGAGAGAAAGAGAGCGGTGCTCTCTTCTCAAACAAAGTTCAAATGAAGTCAAGTACGCCCGCCAAGTGCTCGACGGCGAGTTCGAGAGAGAGAGCGGTGCTCTCCTCTCAAACGAAGGCCCTCCGCTAACCGCTTGCCTCCGCTAACCGCTTGACGGCGAAATTGAGAGAAAGAGCGATGCTCTCCTCTCAAATCTTCTCAAATGAAGTCAAACGAAGACCGCCCGCCAAGTGCTCGATGGTGAATCCGAGAGAGAGCGGTGCTCTCATCTCAAACAAAATCTGCCCGTCAACTGTTCGGCGGCGAATCATAAAGAGAGCGATGCTCTCGTTCGCCTACTAACCATTCGACGATGAACCTGAGAGAGAGGGAGCTTTGTTAAATCCACTTAAATCGAATTGGACATGATTCATAATTCATCTTAAATTGAAATATTGATTCATACTCCATTCGAATTGAGAATTTGAAAACAAAATTGCACATAAGATTTCTAATACTAACATCCTAATTTTGATCAAATTTCAAATAATTTCAAAATTGGGACTTGTATTAAACCCATATCAAACCCATTTACTTTAAGCCTATCCATATTAAACCCATAAATCAATACCCACATATCATTAACCTATACCCATTTAACCCAATAACCCATATATCCAATAACCCATTCATGAATCCAAAACCCATTGACCCAATACCCATTTAACCCGAAATTCATTTAACCCAATATCCATTTACCCAAAGAGGCCCAAGCCCAAAGCCCACTTCGAAATTAAACCCATCAAAACAAACCTGTACACCCGGTCCATGAACCATGGACCATAAACCTGTACACCAGGTCCATGAACCATGAACCATAAACCTGTACACCCGGTCCATGAACCATGAACCATAAACCTGTACACCCGGTCCATGAATCATGAACCATAAACCCATACACCAAGTCTATGAATCATGAACCACAAATTCATACACCAAGTCCACGAACTATGAACCAAAATCATACACCAAACTTCATAAACCATAAACCTATGAACCTATGTTCATGAATCATAAACCTATGAACCTATGTTCATGAATCATAAACCTATGAACCTATGTTCATGAACCATAATCCAATGAGCCTATATTCATGAACCATAAACCTATGAACCTAAGTCCATATATCATAAATCAAACCAAATTCATGAACCAAATCAAGTTCATGAACCAAATCTCAAATACCCAATACCATAAATCTTATAATCCAAACTCAATCGACCGAAACGTCGTTAAACTAATCCTAAGTCTAAAACCCTGACCGAAATGTCGCTAAACTAAATCTAAACCCAATTCCGACCGAAACGTCGTTAAACTAAACCTAAACCCGATATTGACTGAAATGTCGTTAAACTAAACCCAATATCGACCGAAACGTCGTTAAACTAAATCCAAGTCCAAAACTCAATCGACCGAAACGTCGTTAAGCTAAACCCAAACCAAATGACCGAAATGTCGTTAAACTAAATCCAATTCCACTTCGACCGAAACGTCGTTAAACTAAACCCAAATTCAAATGACCGAAACGTCTTTAAACTAAACCCAAATTCAAATGACCGAAACGTCTTTAAACTAAACCCAAATTCAAATGACCGAAACGTCTTTAAACTAAACCCAAATTCAATGACCGTAACGTCTTTAAACTAAAATCAAATTCAAATGACCGAAACGTCTTTAAACTAAACCCAAATTCAATTGACCGAAACGTCTTTAAACTAAACCTAAATTCAAATGACCGAAACGTCTTTAAACTAAACCAAAATCCAATGACCGTAATGTCTTTAAACTAAACCCAAATTTCACTTCCGACCGAAACGTCGTTAAACTAAACCCAAATTCCACTTCCGACCGAAATGTCGTTAAACTAAACCCAAATTCCACTTCCGAAACGTCGTTAAACTAAACCCAAATTCCACTTCCAATAAACGTCGTTAAATTAAACCCAAATTCCAAAGACCGAAACGTCTTTAAACTAAACCCAAATTCAAATGACCGAAACGTTTTTAAGCTAAACCCAAATTCAAATGACCGAAACGTCTTTAAACTAAACCCAAATTCAATGACCGTAGCGTCGTTAAACTAAAATCAAATTCAAATGACCGAAACGTCTTTAAACTAAACCCAAATTCAAATGACCGAAACGTCTTTAAACTAAACCCAAATTCAATGACCGTAACGTCTTTAAACTAAAATCAAATTCAAATGACGTCTTTAAACTAAACCCAAATTCAAATGAAAACGTCTTTAAACTAAACCCAAATTTCACTATCGACCAAACGTCGTTAAACTAAACCTAAATCCAATTTTCATAAACATCTCAGCCAAACGACCGAAACGTCGTTAAACTAAACTCAAAACCAAAATCAAACCCGACCGCCATGTCACTAAACTGAGCAACAAAATCAAATCCGACCGCCATGTCATTAAACTGAGTACCAAAATCAAACCCGACCGCCATGTCACTAAACTGAGCAACAAAATCAAACCCGACCGCCATGTCACTAAACTGAGCAACAAAATCAAACCCGACCGCCATGTCATTAAACTGAGTACCAAAATCAAACCCGACCGCCATGTCATTAAACTGAGCACCAAAATCAAACCCGACCGCCATGTCATTAAACTGAGCACCAAAATTCAAACCCGACCGCCATGTCATTAAACTGAGCAACCCAAACTCCTTTTGACCGCCATGTCGTTAAACTGAGTAATTTGATCCCTATCGACCATCAAGTCGCTAAACTGACTATCCTACTTTTATAAATGTACAGTGGGGGTATGCCCCTGCTTAAGCCATGTAAACGGCAAATCATATTAATAAAATTTTATTTGTCCGTTTTGTCTCTTTTAATATCAGTCCTTATATTTGGTCTCTTAATCGAGGGTACCCTAACATTCTATAGGGGTAATTAACAATAGACGCTTGCGTTTATTGGAAGCCATGGATCCGCAATACCTGATAACTATACATATTTAAATATTAATCTGAATCATGAATACTACCCCACGGGAAATCCAAGATAAATTTCACCGTGCGAGGTACGTCATTCGTGGTGGCAGACAACCCCTAAGCTAAGCCAACTCGGGGTACTGCTACCTCTGATCTCAATGGAAGGGCGCTATCTATCAAGCTATGCCCTTTCCTCGCGCTGCCGCGCCACTAGCGTATAGACCTGAAAAACGTCGAGTGAGAACTATATAAATAGTTCCTAGTGAGTACAACCTCCTAAGGGAAGAGCTCGACCCACCAGGTCCAAAGGAGACAACAAAGCAAGTTAGTCCGACAGATATATATAATCAAATAATTTCGTGCAACTAACCGCTATCATACTTATGCCTTACAAATATGCAACAATGCAACTGATGCAACCAATGCAAGTAGATCTATTGATTCTACTTTCTATTCCATAATCCATACCATTTACCATTTGCTCCTAAGGTTCATTTACTTTAGCCAACTATGACACCCGACTCGATCTTGAGTCAACCATCCGCGAAATACCGCGCATAGCCAGGCTCGAGGTAAAGGACGTCTCACATACACCTCAGCCATAAATGCACTCGACTATAGGTCATCCAACGGGTTAGGAAATACCATCGAATCCTTGACCACAAGTCGCACACCGGGCGAGGAGAATCACACATACCCGTGTCCACCAGTCACATACCGGGCGAGAAGAACCACACATACCCGTTGAATCACTACCGGGCGAGGAGAATCACACATACCCGCAGTTATGATTCACTTGCCAACTTGCTTGCAGGGCGAGGAGAACCACACATACCCACAAGTACTATCCGCTGCCGAGCAAGAAGAACCACACGTACTCGTAACTACCAATCCTAGGGATTCCAAAATCCACTTTCCAAGTCTCAAGGGTTAATCATGTACCCTATATTGTAAACCTTTCTAGGCTCAAGCCATTCATATCCTAGTGGTCATCCTACTACTATAATCCACAACCTATGTTTAATAATACTAGGTTCAATACCACTATGTTCACAACCTAAGTTCTACAACACTAGGTCCAATGTCCTTTCCAACCTAGGTCCACCCACTCTAGGTTCAATGTTTCACCTATGTTCAATGACACTAGGTACCATGTACCATGTCCAACCTATGTTCAATAACACTAGGTTCAATGTCCAACCTATGTTTAATAACACTAGGTTCAATGTCCAACCAAGCTACTCGTTATCCTAGTTGTCCATACCTAGGATTCATAGTTTTCATGCCATCTAGCCCCTTATGCCACACTTGTCGAGTTCTCAAATTTTTCTAAAGTTCAGCGACCTATGTTCACATTCACACCTAGGCACACATATATATCATATATGTTCCACATGCCTATGTTCTTGTCCAATAGTAGTTAATATATAACTTAGCATATATCTCATGCATTCATAATTGCAATTAAACTATCATTACATGTATCAATAATAAAACCATACTTCACTTTGACATGGAAGCGAGTTAGTCATTTCGGTGAAGCACAACCCACCTCACAATGCTTCCGATTGCTTGTAGACACTTGCAATCAGGCTTCCGCGGCACACGTCGTCCGGTTCGGCTTGAATTCACAATTGACCACCGAACGTTCACTAATTTCCAACCTAGAGTTGTCTGGGTCCTCAATCCTTTAATTAGAGAATTAGGACATCAATTAGGTTCAAATCCCTTAAACCCCAAAATCTCCCCAATTCCAAACCCTAGTTTCCATTTCTCCAAAACACCCTAAAATCTTTATGGAGAACATGATTAAAGTAGCTTAGAATCATCTAGGGATCTCTAGAATACCATTCATAAAGGACTTAATCGAATTCCTAAACTTTTAACCAAACACGAACCTCGAGTTGGAAGCACCCCGAGCCAGCAAGCGCTCGAGCACTCGATTCACTGCTCTCTACGCGTTCCCGAGCTCGCTCTTCACCAAAACCCCAAGTTTGGGAGAGATCAAGAGAGAGGAAGTAAGGAGAAAGAGAAAGGTTTCTCCTCTTTTTTTTTCTTTTGTGTGTGAATGAGAGAAATGAGAGAAATGAGAGAAAAGGGTTGGGAGGCTCACTTTATAAAAGGGGAGAAGCTACAATTGCCAAAAACCTCCTGAACTAGACATTTTTCACACGCAGGGTCCGAATCTTGGCTTTAGGGTCCAAACCCCATAGGCTGTTTTTTTGCAATTCGCGGTAGGCCCGGACCTTGGGTCCAAGGTTCGGACCCCGAAAGTCCTTAGCTCAAAATTACTATTTCCAAAAATTTTCATTTTTGGTCCTTTAGCCTCTTATTCACTTCTAATCATCCCAAAACCCTCAAATCTCATTTTGAGTATTTTCTTTAAATTATTTCTCTATTATGCTTTGCTGGATTTGGCCAAAGTCATAATTGCATAAGTTCGATATGTTACAAGGTAGGTCTTCCCAATATTTAGTGAAAGTCAAGAACTCTTTCCATTCACCGTACGACATTTTCTCGCGTACAATACTTTCCAATCTTGACCCATCATTTCGGCAATGTAGCAGATACAAAGCTGAAGAATTCTTCTCGTCTTGGCCACATCCTTTTGGAATTTTTCTTTCTGAAGTGGAAAAGAGGTGTTGACCAATCTTCAAATTACTTTGTTTTCTCGGTCGATAAATACCAGCCGACCTTCATTTATTTTCTTTTGAATTTGCCTTTTAAAGACTGTGCAGTCATTAGTTCTGTGGCTCCACGAATTGTGCCACTTGCAATATTTTCTTTTGTTTTAATTTCTCTCCAGCAGGTATCGTTTGACCTTCCTCGAGTTTAATTCTTCTCTTTTTATATAACCGATCAAATATCTAGTTGGTTTTGGCCACATTAAATGAATAAGTATATGGCCGCCATTCGTGCTCTAGTTTCGCTAGCTTTCGCTGGCTTTAGTAATGCACATTTATAAGGCTGACGGCTTTTCACAATTTCAGCCACGTACATTTCTGCCTCATCAGCTGAATCTTCTGTCTCGCTAAAGGTATTCAGCTCATCTTGAGCCAATCCTTCTTCATCGAAAAAGATATTTTTCTCTTTCCTTTTACTCCATTCTTTGTTTTGGCACCAATATGGCCGATCCTCCCTATTTTCTTTCCTGAATTGTTCGTATTGGGCAACTCGAATGCCCAAATCGAACAAATTAGAAAAATATTTATTTTCAAAATGATCCGTTATCTTAAAATGCAAACCATTAAACGTCATTTTGGCGAACTCAAATTTCAGCATTCTCACAAAGCACCAGCTTCTAGTTGTTTTGAAACTGTTCAAATACTCTTCAACCGTTTCCTCTAATTTTTGTCGATATAAAGCTAAATCGGCCACCGATAATTCTGATTCCAACCTATAGAACTATTCATGAAATTTTCGTTCCAATTCAACCCAGTGAACATCAACGTATTAAACAAACGAAGATTGGAAAACTAGTCGGCGGCCACTTCTCTACAATAGGCGTGCCAAAACTTGCTGGGCCAAAGATTGCATGCGAGGCGACATAGACCGTATCAGCATATTGGCCAAGTCGGTTTTTTCCTCGATAACTTGTCGAATTTTGGCATCTTCCTATTCGCCGAATACAGATATTCTGTGTCAATGTTCGTAGGATACGGGAACCTAACTACAGGCCGCATAGCCGGCCTTGCCCCCACACCGAATGTGTTTCGGATCGTTTCTTCTATTTGAGCGAATAACTCATTATTTCCTGCCACCGAAGTAGGAATTAGGGCTGGAACCACATTCGGCCCTATAGGTCGTCTGTATTTTTGCGTTGTAGGGTTGAGTCCCTGCAACACATTGGGACCTTGCCCCCAACCCTTATACCCACCGGTAAGCTTGCAAAGGAGGTGGTGGAGGTAAGCCCTATGCAATCTCCAGATGAGGGCCGGTGTTTATATTTGTCGTCCTGTAGGCAGCCTAGAAATGCGCCATTTGGGGTTGTGCCTGTGAGATTGTCAGTGCAACTTGATTTTGTGGCACCGGCACTGTTAGGTGTCCTTGTGGCCCCTCGTGAGGTTGGTCATTCCGGGCTAGCAGCTACTCGATACGACCAATATTTTCATTACAAGCTGTGATGGTGGCTAGTACCGCATCTAACCGAGCGGTACTTTGATGACTATTTTTATCCAATGTCTGTAGAACTCGAGTCATTTGCCCTAGTGCATAAGTCAGACTCGGCTCCTGATGAGCCAAGTGCCCACTATTCTCAACCCTAGCCTGTAGCACCGCCTAATTCTCATTCGTATTGTCGACGCTACTGGCCTGGTCATTCCTTTAGGGCCTGAGAATGACCCTGTTTCGAACGTTCATTGCATTATCGTCAGCCATGAGAAAAAAATTGGGATTTACTTGAGCAGGTCCGATCGGGCGTGCCAAAAATTGCTGAGCGAAAGATGATATGCGAGGCGACACAGACCGAATTAGCGCATTAACCAGGTCGGTTTTTCCCTCCGGACGCAGGTTGACTCCTATGATGACCCTCGAGTGATGCCACTGACAAGTCAAGCAATCGACTAATGAGGGATCGGCTGACTAATGAGGGATCGGCTCAGTTGGGTTCTTCCGTTGGTGTATTAACGACTCGATTGAATAAGCCGAATGACTTATCTTTATTGAAAAAAGAATAGTTAGACTACAAAGATTGTTGCAAAAATAAATCCGACTACTAACTCTATCCTTACAAACCCTTAACTATGGAAAAATAACAAGAAAATCTATTGAGGCTAACAAAAAAAATCTACTGAAATTAACAAGAATAGTAACTATCTCTTAGGAAAGCAAGAAATACCGAAAGTAAAGGAATTGAAATTGTTGTGGTCTCTTGCTTCGCGTGAAAATACCTCCTTTTTGCAGGCGTAATTTTTTTATATATATTGTCGCCTGCGGTTATTAGGTTAACCCTATGTAGGTTTACTCGGCTACATTCCTATTTCATCGGTTATGCCCGGCCGTTTCTCCCCACGTCTTCTATTTCGTCTAAAACCGTCCTTCCGTTTTAGGCGTGCGTTTCAACCTGTATACCACGTGTCACCTCATATCGGTTCTTTTGACTTTGCTCACGTGACTCGGCTTTTCAACCACGTGATGCCTTTTTTACGACACCAACAAAATTCCATTATTTAAATTTAAATAATTGTTGAGTTAATAGATCTATTTTTAAGCTAGTTTCTTTTTCAAACCTGATTTATTTTTACTTAGTTAATTATTTAATTTGTTTGGCAATGTCAATGGAATAATTTTTTTTATTCCATTTAGGATTTCGTTCGTCAATAAAAATGTTTTCATTTACTTTTATATATAGTACAAATATAGATAGATATAAATTAGTTAAAATAATAAAAAAAATGATTGTTTTTAAAATAATTTGAATTATTATCTCAAATCAGCTTTCAATTATATTTAAAATTGGTCGAGTTGATGTATATTCATTAATTCTAAAATAACTATTATTAAATTTTAGAAAAAACTTCAAATACCACCCATGTAGTTTTGCACCTTCTCACTTTTCTATCTCGTGGTTTAAAGTGTATCATTTTCGTACCATGCGGTTTCAAATTTGTTTTTTGTTCTCTCATCTGTTAATTTTTTTTTTTTGTTAAATCAGTGACAAAGTTAAAATTAAAAAATAAAAAAGTGAATATTCAATTAGTCATATGTGGAGTATTTGAAGTTTTTTGTATATAATTTAGTGAAAAGTTAACTAAAGACGGATGAAAAGAGAAAAAGAAATCATAGAGTGCTAAATTGATACTGTTGGGGAAAACAGCAACGAATAATCCGATTGTAATATAAATCTAACTAATTTTGTGATCAAAATTAATAAAATTAACTTACCGATAATCGCTAAATTCCAAAAATACTGTGGAAGAAGAATGCCAAAATAATTTGATCCGGAAGCGTGCAAAGCACTGCCTTAAGGCGTATTCCCGTCCTTCATACGGGATTAACCTAAACACCGCCCCAAGATACGACCTAATTCCTCCTCCTACGAGCACGAACGTGGAAGAGGTTGACAGAGCTTCTTTCAACACCCAGATAAAAATATTAAACAAATAAAAACAAAATGAATAATGAAAGAAATTTCTAAATCAAATATTTCCTCTCACTGTCATGTGTATGGAAAATTATATGTATATATGCCCTTATACTGTAGACGTGTGTGTATATATATATATACACATAAAGGAAAGGAGATGAACGTTGGAAATCCCAACGTTCATATTTCCTTTAATTAGCTTTTATCAAAAGCACAGCGTCCGCCAAAGAATAATCGCGCACACAGCGCAGACAGCGCGCAACGTCCGTGCAAGTTGCGGATTAAAGGAATGATTAAAAAATTATAATAAATAAAATTAAGATTAAAATATAGGAATTAATAATTGAAATAAAATATAGTATTTTGAATTTTCATCAACAATCCCCCACAAAATTCAAAAATTCAAAATAGAAATTAAACTTAAAATCAAATAAATAAATAAATCAATAAATTAATAAATCATTGGGTGTTTATACTATACAATAGGTAAGGTGTCTTTATGGACTTAACCTCACTTAGTGTAAATAATTTCCATCAGAAGGAATCGGAGTGAACGAGGTCTTGAACTACGTTTCTTTGACCCTGACTTCAACTACCACATACACAGTATAGAATTCTCCGTCGCGGGTCTGTATGTTAATGGTCATGCACAGTATTTTGATTTTTCATAAGAGCTTCTATGGATAGCCCATATCACATAGCCGCGGCCACATACGGATACTCTTATATCTGTGGTTTCCTCCAGGGATGTGTGTAGAGTCACATCTCGCGAAAATTACTGTCTCGGATCCCATTAAGAGCTAAAAGCTCAGTCTCAACCATTACACAGAGCACTACTGTCACGCCCCGGGGCCGGCAGGGCCTTCCCCAAAGCGTGCCCAGACCCGCCATATGTCATCACATATAAGGCGTCTACTAAAATACAGCGGAATTAAAACAATAAAAGGCTAGAACTATAGATATCAGAGCAACGTACGCCTAGTCCTATCAACAACAAGTAGAGGATGGGAAAGTAAACTACACGAGTATAAACAAAATATAAGTAGTACAACTATCACAAATAGCTCAAAATATACTAAATCGGGTGGTCTCTATACAAGGTAAACTCTCAAAGCCTCTCCAAAAGAAAATGAAGAGTAGCAGACCACCTATCCCAAAGGATCTCTCACCGCGTAGCTATCCCGAGGCAACACCCTTGCTGCGGTCCCGAGCCTCCCCGATGCGGAAGGCACCGTAAAGTAAACAAACAGAGGGCGTGAGAACTATAATTTATAGTTCCCAGTGAGCAATTACTGACCTGAACCATTGCGCCACTAGGCCCAAACCAAAGAGAGTAATTAAGCGATAATTAAACGACTGTATTTAAAGCATGAAAGAAATGCTGTAAATAATACACCAAAGCATGATTAAATGGTTATCATGATTCATTGTTCCAACATATAAGAGATATAATCTATTAACAACAAGTATACTAAGAAGTAAAAGACAATCTATCAAGTATACTACAAGTCCAAGTAATCCAACTACTAAGTCCTATCTAGTAGTGATGATGATTTACCATTGAAGGTTACAGTTCAATTCTCTTTTAGGATCAAGTAAACTACTTTAAGTTTAATTCTGATATGACCCACCCCAAGGTGGTCTGGCCGATGCCCACCCGAAGGCTGCCTAGCCGATGCCGAGCCTAATGGCCCCGTGGTAGTCAACATCCCCACCCTAGAGACGATACTGTCCCACAGCAATCCACTTCGGCGCCCAATCCCGCACGGCGAATAAGTATCGCGATGGCCAACTCCGGAGTGCCGTCTTGTAGGGAGCGACCCTCACAAGCATGTGCGAATGAGCACAATGGCAAGTCACAAGATCCGTCACAAGTCTCAAGTCATCATGTCTCTAATATGGAACGTACAAGTATCTCAGTGGCCTATCTCTATGCCATCATGTCTCTAACATGGAATACAATAGATATCCATAGGCCTATGTCAATGTCTAATCCTCATGTCTCTAACATGGTAATAGCAACTAACAACCCTAAGGTTTAGTTCCAATAGTTCTCATGACACTACATTTCGCTATGTCAATATTCAATTTCGAGCCTAATGCCGCTTGATGATATTAGCTCACTAGTTAACAAAATATGCCAAGTCTAGTGCCGCTTCATGACACTAGCTTTTCTCCTATGTCAAGCATAGTTCTAAATCCATAATTGTATAACAATTACACTACAACAATGCATTCCCAAGTTCCAACTAGAGTGCTAACAATTACATAGTCTCATAGACATGCATCTCTACTTTATAGAGGAAAATTTACATTATACATAGCCCATATGTTTTAAGCACTCAAAAATTCACAAATAAATCGCATATTAAGAAAATGCATGATTTTCTATTTTATAATACTCAAATAACCACAATGAGAATTTTTCTCATTGTCATTGGTGAGGTCAAACCCACCGTCGCTCCAAGCGTCGCTCCGAACCGCTAACGAAGCTTTCGATTCCTACTCCTTGTACCCTACAAAGTAAATCCTAGGAGTTACAACCTCTAAAGATGAACCATGAGTTCAATCTTTAAGCTTCTATACAAAGAGTAAGGAAAACTCACCTCAAGTGTAGAAATCCTACACCAAGCTTCAAATGGAAGCTTGATCCACTCCAAGGCAACCTAAACAAAGGTTCTAAATCCATCAATTAGGTTCAAAAAGCCTTAGATCAAAAACCCAAAAAAATAAACCCTAATCTACCAAAACTAGGGTTTCATCTACAAAGAGGCAACAAAATCCTAAACTAGAGGAAATAGAGATGTTGTTTACCTCTAAGAAGCTTCAAACCAAGTTCAAAGTCCACCAATCTTGAAGTTCTCTCCTCCTTCAAGCTCCCAAACCAAGCTCAAAGCTTTAGCCATGGTGTAGAAGGCACCACAAAGCAAAAAAAGAGAAAGGAGAGAGATCAATCTCAAGAAATCACCCATAAAATCCAAGGAAATGCATGAGAGGGGAGGGAGAAGCTCCCTTACCCTATTTGCTGCAATGGAGGAGCTCAAAATGAGCCCTAGGGTGAGGGGGTACGGTTATAGAAGCAACAAGATGCTACATCAGTCGTGTCAGACTGATAAGCTGTCCAGACGCATGCACTCGCGAAATGCCCAAACCCGATGCTCGGGTTGGCGTCCATCAGCCCTCCCATACCGGTACAGAATCCCCCCTGTACCGGTATAGCCATCATTGCTGTACCGGTACAGCAACTTTTCTTGTACCGGTACAGACACCCAGACTTGCAACCCGAGAGCAACCTAAAATCCAACTTTTTGGACTTTAGTGCTTGGGATTCAACCACTAACCTCGGTACACGTGCCATAGGTCGGAACACAGTCAAGGACCCTCCAGAAAATCTGGAAAAGCTCAGATCTCACATCTAACACTCGAACCTTGCTATTTGCAAAAGTTCAGTGCGTCACAACTACTCACCATAGGGATGGGATTGGAGCTAATGCTCCTCTATATAAGCTGTAGAAAGTGCTCTTTGGCCAACCTGACAGCTTGTTTTTACCACATTGAACCTTCTTCAAGGGATCTCCTATTACAAAGGTTGGGTTCCCACTGCAGGAAGGCCCTTTACGGGCAAAGTCCCATCCCTCTCGATGACTCAAGGACCTTAGACCTATTCAAGCCTTTTGTCAAGCAATCTGCAAGATTCTGATCAGATCTGATAAAACTCAAAGAAATAATATCATGAGAGGTTAGCCATCTAACAGACTTTTGTCTCAATTTAATGTCTACTAGCTTTAGAATTTACCAATTTCTTTTTACAAAAATTAATTGCAGCTCGAGAGTCACACCGAATAGAAATAGGTGGAATAGGAGAAGAAATCAAAGGAATTGATGACAGTAGATTCTTGAGCCACTCGACTTCAAGACAAGTAGTATCAAGAGCAACTAATTCAGCCTCCATAGCACTTCTGGCTATTATAGTCTGTTTGGTGGATTGCCAAGAAATTGCACCTCCACCAAGAATAAAAACATAACCAGAAGTGGACTTGATATCTAAAGAATCAGAAATCCAATTGGCATCACTGTATCCCTCAATTACAGCGGGATAGCCAACAAAACAAAGAGTATAAGAGATAGTACCTTTAAGGTAACGAAAAACACTTTCCAAAGCAATCCAATGAGACATACTAGGGTTACTAGTATATCTACTCAATCTCGATATGGCATAGGCAATATCAGGTATAGTCCTATTGGTTAGATACATCAAATAACCAATAATCTGGGCATATCTCTCCCCGATTTACGTAATTACTGTTCTTCACTAGTTGAACACTAGGATCAAAATAAGTAGAAACAGGGGAGCAATCAGAATATCCAAATTTATCAAGAACCATTTGGGTATAATGAGATTGGGTCAGAAGAATAGAATCAGATGATCTAAAAATCTTCATTCCTAAAATCACATCTGCTTCACCCAGATCCTTCATATCAAAATGAGTCGATAAAAAGTATTTAACTTGGTTAATCAGATCAAGATCAGGTGCTAGAATCAGAATGTCATCAACATAGAGGCAAAGAAGAACACAATGATCATCAAATCTCTTGAAATAGAGACAGTTGTCAAAATCGTTTGTTTGAAATCCATATGATTCAATAACACTGTCGAATTTCTCGTAACGCTTTAGGTGCTTGTTTCACCATACAAAGAGCGAACTAATTTACACACCTTATTTTCTTGACCAGGCACAGAGAAACCTTCAGGTTGAGTCATATAAATTTCTTCTTCAAGATCTCCATGAAGAAAAGCGGTTTTAACATCCATTTGATGAATCAAAAGCTTATGAATAAATGCTAATGCAAGAATGACTCAGATCGTAGCAATGCGAGCAAAGCCGCATATGTGTCAAAGTAATCAACTTCAGTTTTTTGTCGAAAACCTTGAGCAACAAGCCGCGCCTTATACTTCTCTACCGATCCGTCAGTCCTAAGCTTCTTTTTAAAGATCCACTTACATTCTAAGGGTTGGTTTCTAGGAGGTAAATCAGTGAGAATCCAAGTGTTGTTGCTAATAATTGACTCGATTTCACTGTTTATAGCCTCCTTCCAAAAAGAAGCTTCAGAAGAACTCATTGCATCCTTATATGATGAAGGTGTACTTTCAACTAAGAAAGTAAAGAAATCTTCACCAAAGTTCTTCTCAATACGAGCTCTTTTGCTTCTTCTCAGTTCAGCTGGTGGGTTAGGTTCTACAGGATCTAAGCTATATGACAAATCAGATGCAGGTGAATGATCAGATGTAGATGCATGATCAACAATATGCAGATAATCAGGGGCTGATATAGAGATATGGGTTTTAAACGGAAAGATGTTTTCAAAGAAAGTTGCATCTCTAAATTCTATCAAGGTATCATTGGAAATTTCAAAAATCTCAGAGTTGGTTACAAGAAATCTATAGGTGTTACTATCTAAAGAATATCCAATGAAAATAGCATCTACTGTTTTAGGACCAATCTTCTTTCTTTTTGGTTCAGGAATAGACACCTTAGATAAGCACCCCCACACTCGGATGTAACTCAGCCTAGGTGCTCTTCCCTTCCAAAGTTCATAAGGTGTCTGGGTTCTATCTTTAGAAGAAATCCTATTGAGGATATAACAAGCTGATAAAAGAGTCCCCGCCCCACAAGTTCTAAGATACACCAGAACTTAAAATCATGGCATTAACCATGTCTAATAGGGTTCGGTTCTTTCCTTCAACTACACCATTTGATTGAGGTGAGTATGGAGCAGTCACTGAGGTGGTAGCAGTTTTAGAAGCATCAGATGGAGGGGTTTCAATAGGAGGATCATAAGAACTTTTAGAAGTAGGATAAGGAGTGTTTTTCCAATTGTAGTTATGAGGCCTAAGGTGATAAGCCAAGCCTCTAACTGCTCTTGCCACCTCAAAAATCCTACCCCTTTAAATTTTTACGGTTTAAGGCTAGAAGTGTCATCAAAACCCATTTTAAACAATCTAGTTGAGGGAATAAAGAAATAAAGGATGATAAAAATGAGCTGCAAAAAAGATTCAAAAAATCTTTTTAGAAAAACAAACATGTTGTTAAGGTTTCTACCCTAGTCAACCAGAATATTTTAGGGTTTAAGTTTTTAAACTTAATCTATTATGAAAGTTCGTTTAGCAGCAAACAGATGTCCCAAACAATTTAAATGTTTGATTTTAATTAAGTAATCTTGGACATATATATACAATCAAATACTCTTTATGCAGCAAACATATTATATATCAATACAGAAGCACAAAAGATCACAAAAATGAAATTGGGCTTGTTGGTTAGGGCCTATTTAAATAAAGTAGTGGAGCCAAGTAGCCAACCATACGAGGGTTCAAATCCCACTTGAAACAAATTTGGATAAAGTACTGTTGCACTTTGCTTTACTTTTTCTTTTCAAAAAATTTTCTTGCAAAAGTCAAAACAAAACAGTACACAGAAAATAAAATTTTTTTTTTCAAAATGTTTTTACTGTAGTAAACTTTTCTTTTAAAATCCGTACACTGTCAGTATAAAACACAATGTGATGCTACAGTTTTTTTTTAATTTATTTATATATTCGTATAACTAGTTTAGAAAATATATATATATATATATATATATATATATATATATATATATATATATATATATATATATATATATTAAAATATCTATAGTAAAACAGTAAAAAAAAAAATTTCAAACCAGTTTGTACTGTAGCAAGTTCAAACCGTACACAGGAAAGCAAAAAAATAAATTACTGTAACAATTTTTTTTTTAAATAGTAGAAGACAAATAAAAATTCCAAACAAACTATATGCAAATAGATTTAAAAAAAATAATGCTAATCCCAACTTAAATTAATTTTGTATGTCAATCATACAAGCAAGTTATCAAACAAATTATATATAATATGCACAGTTATTATTTTTCGGATTAGCACTTATTAGATTTAATCACAATCAAATTGGACTACACCTCAGATTGTTGGGAAAAACCGCAACGAATAATCCGATTGTGATATAAATCTAATTAATTTTGTGATCAAAATTAATAAAATTAACTTACCGATAATCGCTAAATTCCAAAAATACTATGGAAGAAGAATGCCAAAATACAAGCAAGCATCGCTGCAAAGCGCGTATTCTCGTCCTTCGGGATTAACCGAAAACACCGTCCCAAGATACGAGAATTCCTCCTCCTACGAGCACGAAAGCGGAAGAGGTTGACGAGCTTTTTTCAACACCAAACGATAAAAATATTAAACAAATAAAAACAAAATGAATAATGAAAGAAATTTCTAAATCAAATATTTCCTCTCACTGTCATGTATATATGAAAAATTATATGTATATATATATGTTCTTATACCGTAGACGTGTGTATATATATACATATATACACATAAAGAAAAGGAGATGAACATTGGAAATCCCAACGTTCATATTTCCTTTAATTAGCTTTTATCGAAAGCACAACGTCCGCCAAAAGAATAATCGCGCACACAGCGCGGACAGAGCGTAATGTCCGTGCAAATTGCGAATTAAAGGAATGATTAAAAAATTATAATAAATAAAATTAAGATTAAAATATAGAAATTAATAATTAAAATAAAATATAGTATTTTGAATTTTTATCGACAGATACACTTTAAATCACATCGTACTAAAATAAGAAACTACGAAATCACACGAATAGTAAACCCTAAATTTTAATTAAATAAAATAGCTAGATCTAAATCCACTGCATTGTGCAAGGGACCGCTGGTCCGTTTCGTAATTCGTCGACTTCGAGCCAATTCAGAAATTAGGGTTTCCACAGATTAATTTAATCTGAATAATAATCCAAGCCGTCCGCACCTCCCGGAGAAGGGAGATCCCTCCTCGTCCGGCGGCCTCCATATAACTTAACAATATAAACTATAGCCAAGACAATCAATTCCCAGACCTAACGACGGGTTTTCCTCCCGTAATCGTCTTCTTTCCTCTCTCCCCTCCTCTCTCCCCTCCTCTCTCTCTCTCTGTTTTTTTTTCTCCTCTGTTTGTGGGTTCTTTCGATGAAGGTACTTTGCATTTAAAATTTGCATTTCTTTGGCATCGAAACAATGCTTCTTTATCTGGTCGACCGGCGCTCTTTTATCTCTTGCCCGATCGATTCGTTCCCTTGAAGCAATATTGATATCTCCGTGCTTCTCCTAATATATAAATTTTTTTTTTCTTTTTGCCTATTCGGATTCCTTTTTTTTTCTTTTTTTCTATAATAGGTAATTAGGGTATGGATACACTTCATTTCTCCCTGTGGCTACTACTATCTTATTTTGCTACTATTTTGTTGCTAGCAGTTGCCAGTGTTTGATTATAATGCATCAGTGTGTCTGAGACAATATCTTATTGTCATCGTTCAATTTGGATTTTTTTCTTTTCTTTTCTTTTCTTTTTGGGGGGGTATCTATCTGTGTGAGCTAAATTACAAGATAAAAAGAAAACAAAAGAAAAGAAGACAACCGGCACTTTAGTTTATTCCCCTCCCGCCTCCTTCTTCACCTTTCTCGTCCGACATTTTTTCCTATCGTTTTAAAATTTATTTCCAAACATCCCCATTCTGCTATTAGTTAGGGTCTCCTCATCTTTTTTAAAGGTATCGTTTGGTTTGGGGATAAGAAAAGTTTATTAAGAAATAGGTATAAACTGAGGGATAAGCGGGGATTAGATCAATTTTGCGTTTGGATGAAAATTGGGTTATTACTGGAATTAAAAAAAATAACGTTTGGTTAGGTATGATAGAATAAGAAAGGTAGTGGGTTTTATAAATAAAAGATAATGATATTATTCTCTTAAATATATTTAAAATTTTTAATTTTAAAATTTTAACTTTGAAATTTCAAAATTTGAAATTTAAAATCAAAAATTTTAGATTTAAATTTTTAAATTTTAAATTTCAAAATTTTAAATTTAAAATCAAAAAATTTAGATTTAAATTTTTAAATTTTAAATTTCAAACTTTAAATTTAAGATCAAATTTAAATTTGAAAAATATAAAATATTAAAATTTAAAATTTTAATTTATAATTATAAACTTTAATTTTGAAATTATAAATTATAAATTTTAAAAATTGAAATTTTTATTTTTAAAAATTTTAAAATAAGAATAGGGGTGGGAAAAATTAATAAAAATAATTTTTAATAATAAATTTATAAATTTTTTAAAAATTCTACTTAAACTTAAATCTAATAAGAAGAATTTATTATAATATTTAAATATAAATAATATGTTTTAATATAATACAATTAATAATTTTATAATAAAAATAACGTATTATTATGTGTAACATATTATATTTATATAATTTAATTTTAATTCAATTTAAAATTTTAATTAAGTTTGAAATTAAGCATTGGAATAGCGCTATTACGCCAAAATGGTGGAATAGCAAATTCCTTGCTATTAGGAATAATAGGGAATAGCAAGCTTTGAGGAATAAAATATTCCAAATTTAATTGCGTTTGGCGGAATAGTGGGATAATTATCCTCGCTTTATCCCCCAACCAAACGGAAAGTCGTGGTCATCTTTCTCCTCATATTTTTAGGGTTAAATCGCCATCATATTTATTCCAATCATCTTCCTCCTGGTATAATCTAGTATGTTATTTTTAATTTTTTTTTTTACAGATTTCTTTAATCTAAGAAATATTTAATAGTATTATTTTTCTATTTTTATGATTTTTTTAAAAAAAATTAGATTTTAATGAAGTTTTATAGTATATAATATTATAATATCATAGGATATATCTGAAAAGAAAAGTTTATCTGGAACACATCGAGGAGGATAGAGTTGAAGTCCATAACATCATGAACCACGTATGAGGATACCCAACCCGATAATCAGAGATCCTGAAAATTGGATTCAATGGAAAAAACGAATCATATGGTGGTCGTAAAAAATGCACAATATATAGATCTATATTATCGCATCTTTACCTATCCCTATGGTATGGGTGCATTTATTATGTAATGAAAGAGGATTGAGCTTTTACTCTTAATGAAATATGTAGCTCTTATGAGCAAGGAGTCAGAATTACAGGAGTATCACCTATGTGAGCATGGAAGTGGGCCGCTTCCTATGAGAACGGGCTTATTCTCAAATATGCTCATGAAAATCAGGATCAGCACAGGGCCGTAACGTGCTAACTATTAAAGCTCATGTCAACACCTGGATCGTTATATGTGAGAAGTAATTTTCTATTTCCCCTAAGCAGCCAAAGTTCAAGTCTGAGATCACTCTGGCTCTGGAGTAGAGATTACTGTTTCACTAAGGGATTGTTTGGTTGTATGCATTTGCTGCGATGCAAATATGTGCAATCTCAATTTCTTTGTTTGATTTAGTATAGTTGAGTTCAGCTACTGCAATTCCAACTGCACAAGAAGGTCCAAATAATGCGGTTGGAACTACACCCAAGTTGGTCGTAGTTCCAACTGCAGCAGTTGGTGAGAGATAGGATCACCCACAAATTAACAATAATAAATAAATAAATAAATAAATAAATAAATAAATAATATATGTATATAGGTGAATAAAAATACTTGTAAATAAACTCATACTAATAAAATTTTTTAGACAATACAAGCTTTGTACAAAAAATTAATTTTTTAAATTTATTTTATTTAAAATATAAATATAGTTTTTTTTCTAAATTTTTATAGAATGTGATCGGGTGTGTTAAATTAATAAATTTTAATTAATTATAATTATTAAATTTGAAAAAAAAAAAAAAGAAGAAGAGAGAATCGTTTAAATTTTTAAAGTTTGATTTACATATTAAAATTAAATAAATTAAAAATTTTAAATGTGTGGATTAATAAGTTGATGAATTGTTGAAAAATATAAAAATATTATATATATCTACTTATTTATTTATAAATAATAAATTTAAATGATTAATAAACTTATATAATTATTTTTGTTTAGTGAAGGTAATCTCACCACTCTATCTGAAGAGGTGACAAAATTTATAAATACAACTATCAGCTTCATATTATCAAACAGAAGAAATGTAGCAATTGCAAATCGCGTAAAACCAAAAGCAATGGGTGTAGTTACAATCGCAAAGATTTGCAAATCGCATGTATTTTCAACTACATTGTTTCTGCAACTACATCGGACTTTTTTTGAAAATAACCCTGTGAAATCTCATATTTGCCGAAATAACCCTCTAAAAATTTTATTTGTGAAACTAACCCTACTCGCGCACTCGGCGGCCACGTCGAATTTTCTATGAAAACGGTGAACGATTCACGTTTCGGGCGCTTACGAAGACGGTGAATGATTCACCGTTTTCTCAGGCGACCCTCCGCCTTCTGCCCAAAATCCCGCGCGGACACCCCTGCTTGGTGCCCTAGAGAAGGCGGTAAACGAATTACCGCCTTCTCAATGTATTGAGAGAAGGCGGTAAACGAATTACCGCCTTCTCTCCATACCGCAGGGAAGACGGTAATTTGGATTGCTTTTTTGACGAAATTTGGCTAAGTCTCTGGGGTACACAGAGAAGGCGGTGAACGAATCACCGCCTTCTCTCAATACCCCATAGAAGACGGTGAATCGTTCACCGCCTTCTCTAGATCCCAGAGAAGGCGGTGAATCGTTCACCGCCTTCTGCACCCCTGCAATCTGCCGTCTAGTGGGATATGTAGAGAAGGCGGTGAATGGTTCACCGCCTTCTCTGTAAACACTAAAGACGGTGAACGAGTCACCGTCTTTAGTGCTTACAGAGAAGGCGGTGAACGATTCACCGCCTTCTCTACAAGCACCTGCGACTTAGCCAAATTTCGGCAGAAAAACAATTCGAAAACCAGCAGCAGCAGCAGCAGGAGGCAATTGCAAGAAACCAATCGATATCAACTAGCTCAACTTTGACGCAATATTTTTCAATAAGACATAGAATCCAACAAGAAACATACCATCCCGAGTGGATTAACAAGAGAAACTCAACATGACGAAAATTTCATCAAAAATCCAATCAAAATCGAACAAAATACAATGTTTCATACAAAAATTCCAACGAGTCACAATATCATCGAGAAAGTTCAACTTTGACGCAATATTTTCCAATAAGACATAAAATCCAACAAGGAACATAAAATCACGAGTGGATTAAGAAGAGAAACTCAAGAGGAAAAAAAATTCGTCAAATATCCAAACAAAATGCAACAAAATACAAAGTTTTCATACAAGAAATTTAACGAGATATACAATTTTACCGAGAAAGTTCAACTTTGACGCAATATTTTCCAATAATACATAGAATCCAACAATAAACCTATCATCACGAGTGGATTAACAAGATAAACTCAACAAGAAATATAATTTCGTAAAAAAACCCCAGAAATATACAAATATCATGTAAAATAAGTATTATATAATAAAAAGGCCTGGTCGAGCTGTAGACGTCTGACCTGTAGACAAGGCCTGGTCGAGCTGTAGACGTCTGACTCGAGATATATAATAAAAACCAGCCTGGCGGAGCAGATCAAGCACAGCGTCATGCGATAGATCCCAATCGTTTAGTTTGCGCCCATGCTCTGTGAACTGCACGGCGCGATATCCCTACAGCGACAACAAAGTTAGTTAGAACAGTGCTGATATATGATAAGAATAACCATGTAAAAAATAAATTTTCGTGCTCACCTGAGTAGTGATGAATGATGACCTATGGGTATCTTTGCTCGGTGGGACCGACCCATCAACTGGTCACGCGTCTTCTAGCTCTGACAACTGCACTTTAAAAGAAATTTTAATTTGTAACAATAAAAACCACACAATGAATATTGAATTATTGCAAGATTAATAAATACAGTAAGATAGGTATCAATCCTACGTCGGCGTCTCGATGTCGATGCTCTCTCGTTGTTCTGAGGACACGTATTTCTATAATGGCCTCTCGCTACGTATACCACATGTGGTTCGTCGCCACTCGTTTCGTCCATTATATTATGAATACGTGTTGAGCGTGGTCGACCTTTCTTCCTTCGCACAGGAGGCGGTACAATGGGTGGGCCCTGGGGTCGTGGCCAGTAGCGTCTGTCTGGAACTGGATGGAACAACGGTGCGTATGACTGGCGATAACACTCTACAGTATACCAATGGGAACAAAGACTGTGGTAATCTAAACTAATTTGCGAATTACTGCAAACTGCTAAAATATGCGAGCACTCTTGTATCCAATTGTTATCTGTTGGATATAGCTCCGGGTGGTCAATGAAATCAAGTTCTTCGTCTGGATTGTCTACATACTCGTTGCTTACTTGCGGGTCATCATTCAAACTGTATATTGTATTCGCCAGGCAATTTAATCCACCATCGTGATCATCTTCAATGTCGTCGCCTAGATCATTCCAATCCTCGTCCTCATGAATGGATTCATCATCCTCATTACCATCATCGTCATTACTATAATCCTCATTACCACCAAAAGGATTATGAATAGGGACATCATTCCAATCCTCATCGCCGTTATCATCTCTTTCCTCGACTATATTATCAAGAACATCATTCCAATTAGCATAGGAAGTAGATAGCCTGCAATAGCGCACGAATGTTTACTACAAGACGGAGACATTTCACTTACTATCAAATAACAAAAGTAAAGCGAAATTTTATTTACCCCCAATCGTAATTGTCAGTTGGTGTCTGAAATATCGCGATTTCGTCACGTGAAGTCTCGGGTTGCGCGTGTGACGTCGAGGGTTGCGCGAGTAACGTCTCGGGTTGAGCACGGGACGTCGATGGTTGCGCGTGTGACGTCGAGGGTTGCGCGCGTGACGTCGAGGGTTGCGGACGGGACGTCGAGGGTAGCGTGTGTGAAGTCGAGGGTTGCGCACGTGAGGTCGACGGGCGCATTTTGAGAATGACTTTGTCTGCAGTAAGAATGATTGGCATGTTCCGAATTCTACATATTTAAAGCAAATATTCACGCAATGTTCAGTTATTACTGACCTTGTGATTCGTACGCTTCGATCACAACCAACTTCAGGGTCACCAATTGGAGCATCCGGAACACCCACATCGATAGCATTATGTAGCAGGCTTGTGTAATAACCTTGCGACTGATATTGTGTCTCGGACGGATATGACTCTTTCTCGATATATAACGACACACATCCATAATGTTCAAACAATCCAATTAAACCCTCCAATGATTCATCATCTACTATATCATGATCAATATATTCATTCGGTCCCATAGGGCATCGAATTTTGTATTTAAGACAACAGTCTTCTCTATTACAATTTACTAAACGATACATCCGCCTATCAAAATTCGTATAGGTCGTATCTGGACGAATCGCGATCAATTTCTTTCGACCACCGAAATACCGAGGACCATTTTCCTCCATAACTAACTCTCCATCCCAATGAACACTAAGAGACATCCGACGACTAGCCATTTTAACTACACATGAAAAAAAATCACCAAGCAGTAAAGGGGTTATGATTGACGGAATCCGACAATCGTGTTTAACGGAACCGTCGATGATCAAGTTTAACGGGACCGTCGATGATCAAGTTTAACGGAACCGTCGATGATCAAGTTTAGGGTATAGGGTTTAGGGTTTAGAGTTTAGGGTTAAGGTTAAGGTTTACGGTTTAGGGTATAGGGTTTAGGGTATAGGGTTTAGGGTTTAGAGTTTAGGGTTAAGGTTAAGGTTTACGGTTTAGGGTTTAGGGTTTAGGGTTAGGGTTTAGGTTAGGGTTAGGGTTTAGGTTAGTGTTTAGGGTTAGGGTTTGCATAGTAGTAAAATAAAATAAAAATTTTATATAAAAATTTTTTATAAAGATATAAATAAAAATGTATATTATTTATTGAGTAAGAGCTCGTGGGTCGCCGCGAGCTCGACAATGGCCGGGGAGAGGCGACCTGGCGGCGGCGACGGCTCTGGCGGCGCAAGCGCGACGGCACGGCGACCGGCGACGGCGGCTGCGACGGCGGCGGCGGCTGAGAGACCGAGCGAGAGAACGAGAGAGAGAGAGAGACAGAGAGAGAGAGAGAGCGAGAGAGAGACGGAGAGAGCGAAGGGCTCGGCTGGCGCGGCAAGCGCGACGGCGGCGACCCTGGCGGCGCTGGGGGCTCGGTAGAGAGAGCGAGAGAGCGAGAGTGAGAGAGAGAGACAGAGCGAGAGTGAGAGAGCGAGAGAGAGATCGGAGTGAGAGTGAGAGAGCGAGAGAGAGACAGAGAGAGCGAAGGGTTCGGATCGGGCTCTGGGGCACGGGATTTGTAATGAAGACGGTGAATGGTTCACTGCGTATAGAAGACGGTGAACCATTCACCGCCTTCTCTACGCCCCACCCTTGGCACCGCGAGACGGTTGCACAGCATTGTGTGATGCCTAGAGAAGGCGGTGAACGATTCACCGCCTTCTCTGGGGTATTGAGAGAAGGCGGTGAATGAATCACCGCCTTCACTTGGGACATTGTGAAGGCGGTAATCCGTTTACCGCCTTCTCTGTGGCACTGCGGCGTCTCCGCGCGGGATTTTGGGCAGAAGGCGGAGCGGGGACGCGTAGAAGCATTGTGCGATGCCTAGAGAAGGCGGTGAACGATTCACCGTCTTCTGCGGAGGTATTGAGAGAAGGCGGTGAACGAATCACCGCCTTCACTGGGACATTGTGAAGGCGGTAATTCGTTTACCGCCTTCTCTAACCTTGCGCGGCGCATCTCCGCGCGGGATTTTGGGCAGAAGGCTGAGCGGGGACGCGTAGAGAAGACGGTGAATCGTTCACCGTCTTCATGAGTGCCCAGAAGACGGTGAACGATTCACCGCCTTCATAGGAAAATCCGACGTGGCCGCCAACGTGGCGCGAGCAGGGTTAGTTTCACAAATAAAATTTTCACAGGGTTATTTCTGCAAATATCAAATTTCACAGGGTCATTTTCAAAAAAAGTCCACTACATCCAACCAAACGGCCCCTAAGTGAAGGTTCAATGCAGAGCACAACTTCATTATATATAACGGTCTTTTTTTGACCAACAAACTCTCATATATTTTTAATAATAAAATGAGTGGGGGAATGTTGTTACATTTTATTATTAATTAAACTTTTGATTTTTTACTTAAACATTCATGGTGATGTTACATGTGAATTAACTATTCATTTAACCAATGCTTTTTAAACTTATAGCTAAAGGGTTGCAACGTATGTATATAACTTCGCCCTTTATGCTCTATTAAATGAAAACTAACCTACGCCTTTATATCCTTGTAATTTCTATGCATTTGAAGCCTATATAAAGAGGCTTCTCTTTATACTTTCACACAACACAACAACAAATATACAATAAAAGCTATTTCTATTCTACTTGTGAGAAAGAGAAGGTTAAAAAAAAATGTTTCTTTTGGTGGAATTTTGGGCTCATCTAATTGTGCAGAGTTGATGAAGCCACACGACGAGGATCGAGCCAATGTATCATGGAAGGGACAAGTCAGTGCTCTACTGTATCGGTTCAAAGGCTTTGCCAACCGCAGAGGGCTTGAATCTCCTTAAAGAGAGCGAGATATCCGTACTTCGACTTTATCGACCCGTTGACACTTTTTAATTTATTTTATTTTTTATATATTTACACCAATAGCTACAATTACTGCATATATTTATTAGTATCAGCCTTATTGCGTACTTTAGTCAATTTATCTCATGTTCATTACATATGTAAAGTTGGTCAGTTTATGATTGGGTCATCGTGTGTTGATTGGATTGCATGTGTGTGTGTGGGTGATACCTTGCATTTATTATTAGTCATCTTCTCTCCCGTCCATTACATGTGCAGAGGTATGATGTTTAGTAGATGTGTATCATTCATATTATGCTTTGTTATTCGTGTTATAGCATTTCTTACTATACTTTCTCTATGCTTCTGTGCCGTGATTGTCGCCGACCGTACCTATTGAGAACCACTATTTAGTAATTCTCACGTCCTCTTGTTGTTTACCTTTCAGAGGCATCTACATCGAGGTCAGAGAATTACACCGCATAGGTCAGAGAATTACACCGCACATAGCACCTCCAACCCATATATATGAGTTCTAGAGGGGCCATCAGCTAGTTGGTTTTGAGATTGTATACTATACATCTAGACCGGTCACCGGCGAGGCTAGAGCCTTCACTTGTATATTTTATTTTGAGATGTACGATTGAATGTTTGTACAGATAGTGATAGTTGTTTAATTTAATTTTACATATATCGCTCTGAGAATTCCTTTGCTACTGCTATTTTTGACTGGACAGTTCGTGCGAAGAGGAGAATCTCTATCCCTTCGACAGTTTTGTCCACATGCCCGGCACCGGCATGCTTCCGTTGCGGACGCAGGGTGTGCCAGAAGCACAACAGGCACACTGAATGGATAGAATTTTTCCTACACTTTCAAAATGGCTAGCCACCAGTAACATATAATAGTTTTATGATTCACATATTCCTAAAAAATTCTTTAAAAAATGTACTCACCAAAAAAAATTTCTTTAAATTCTATGATTTAGTGGGTACAACTACTGAGTGAGCTAAGCTGTTCTATACTCAACCAGATCAAAAACATGAGACGTAATAAAACAAGAACGAGATGTACAACAAATATCTACTAAAGCAAGATATGGATTAACATCACTAACAACAACCCAAGAACTACTATGCCTCTACAAGCAATACAGATATGTTTTCTAATAATACGAAAGATCTAGAGTTGAAGGTATTATGCAACAAGTTTAGTGATATCAACAATACTTTTTTTTAATATCTAATCTCATTTGTCTACTATTAAAACTCGGTCTAAGCTTGCCACTTGGCCTCACGTTCTACATAATCATTACACTTTTAGGGGAAGCATCGTTTTTAGGGTTGTCGTTAGAGATGCGGGGCGGATCTACGGGCAGGAGCCCCACCCCGCCTCTCACCCCACCAAACGAAATCCTACCGCAGCTACCGACCCTATAACCCATGAAGAATAAAAATAAAAACATAATCCGCTCCCTTTCAACACTTGCCTCCCGTCTACGGCCCGAATCTGCCCCGAATCCATGTTTCCTCAAATCAAAACCTGATAAGAAAGAGAAAGTAAAAGATATGTTTGAAAAATATAAACAAAACCAACTAAGAGATAAGTTCCTCAAATTCTTCCAGCTAATGAAAAATAAGGGAAAACAAATATAAAGTAAACCAAAAAAATTGGCCAATTTGCATAAAAATTTCATTGCTTTTACGTTTTTACAAAATCAGAGCATTTTTTTGGATTTTGTAGATTCGGTTCAGATTTTTAGAAACCTGATCAAAATACTTTAATTCCTTTCTTTCCTTCATTTCTCTCCTCATCTCCTTCGACGCCATTGTCGCCATCATCTCCCTTTCCCCTCCCTCCTTCACGGCCGCGTTGTCGTAGATCTGGGACGTGGACGCGAAGGCAATGATCCCAGAGAGGTTCCCTTGATGACGGCGGGACAAAAGCTGAGGAGACCGAGGTTGCTACAACGACGTCGTCGAGGTGCGGGTAGTGGAGGAGGGAAAGGTCTCCTCCTGCTTTCTTTGTTCTTTCTCCATTAAAAAGAATAAAAGTTTGCACTATTTGACTATATGTAATACTATTTGATAAGTGGAAAATTTATAAAATAGTAAAATATATTGTCAAATAGTGTAACATATAGTGATATAGTGTTATATTCTATTTTCTCTAACGGAAAAGGAACAAAGGAAATAAAAAGAGGACATTGACGTCCATTTCCTCTACTTTCTCCGCTTTCCTCTCCCTCCCTCCTCTCCTCTCCTCTCCTCCAGCTCCGGCACCCCACCGTGCCCTAGTAATATACTGATTTTTAGTATAACGTACTAAACTTTAGCCAAATTAGGTAAAATGCAAATAAAAAAGTATATAATACTATTTTAAATGATTTGGAGAAGTTTTGAGAAAGTTGGAACTGAATTAGGGTGAAAACGACGCAAATACGAACTTTTGGGACCAAAATTTGGAGTTCCCGAAACTTTAGGATCCCGATCTCCCCCAATAAGTCCGGATCCTGAAACTTCTTTCATGGCCCCAAACTTCAAAGTTCTAACCTTGGTAAGGGAAGTACAAGACTTCCAGCTTGCCAAAATGACCAAAAACCTTCGGGATCCAGATGTTCCTCAAGACATCCGAACATTAGCTGCGTGAGGTTGCAGGAAACCTTCGAGATCCGAACTTCCAATTGGATGTCCAGAATTCTGTTGCGCAATGTGGGGAGAACTTTCGGGTTTGGACTTCCGGTAGGAAAACCGGACTTCCGGCAGTAGGGGACTTTGGTATAAAGACTATAATTTCTCTCTTTTTGAGGGTTTAAGTGCAATTGTTAAATGAACCCATTTACACTCTTCCCTCATTTACTTCCCAAGCTAAGAGAAGCCCTCTCTCTCTCTCTCTCTCTCTCTCTCTAGAAGCTTCAACTTTCTTTCCCTCTTTTCTAGCAACTTTTCCATCAAGATTGGAGATCTTGGAGCAAGATCAAGTGAACAACCTCCTCTAGAAGGTGGAGCAAGCTTGAGAACTTGAGGAGCTACCGTGGCAAGGAACTAGAGGTGAGTTCTCTTGTGATTCCTTGCTCAGGTTTAGCGTAAACATAGAAAATAAGATTTTGGAAAACTCTAGAAGAATCTAAACTAAATGTTTGGGGAGATTTGTAATTCTCTTGAGAATTTCCTGGAATTAACGGTAATCCTAGGTTGAAATTGGGAGTTTTATCCCTAGAGGATTTTAAAACAGTCTAAACCTTGAAACTCTAATTTAAGGGTAGCTTAACACGTGGGACAACAAAAATTAACTTTACGACGAGGTTATGACCTTCAATTTCAAGATTGGGGCAATTTTGGAGGTGGCTTCAACCAAACTGGACATCAAACTTAGACGATTGCGCGTAGATCATGGTTTTCTTGGAGTCGGTTGTCCTATCCGAAGTGGTGGATCACTTCATGTCTAAAGAACTAAGTACTTACTAGAATCTCTCATTTGTAGTATTAAGGCACCCCAAAATTTGTAGTCCTAAATGTAAGATATAAAAGGGCTAAACCTCTTAATCAAGCTATAGCATTTTGAGTGGTGACTACTCTCAAGAGGTTAAGAGGGTTAAGCTTGCCAAAGCTAGAGTAGTCCTAGGATGGATAACCCCCTGAGAAGCGAGGCATCACAGTTGGTATTAGAACCAATCACCAATTGGAGCCGTGAGATGTGTCTTAGCAGAGCCAGTGTTATACAACAAGCAAAGCACAGCTCCCCGACTGATGACCGTTGTTCGTAGAGTGCGGCTCGCCACAAGGTCGACTAAGGCTAGCGAGACAAGTCTCATATTGTTTGGTGCTCGTGAATGTGCTTGAACCTGACGAGAATGTCAGGGCTTAAAGGGGAAGGAGTGTGGCACCCCAACAATTTGGAATAGTCCTAAATATAAGATATAAAAAGGCTAAACTTCGTAATCCGACATTTTGGGCAGTGACTACGCCCAAGAGGTTGAGCAGAATAGTCCTAGGATATGTGACCCCTGAGTGTTACATGGTGGCTAGGGGAGAGAAGAGGAGATGGAAAAAAGGTTCCAAAATCCTAGTTGCCTTATACATACATTTGGTAATTTTGCAATTTAGTCCACCAAAACTCAAAATTTCTTACCAAGTACTCCCCAGCAAGCGTAATTTGCACAGTAGCTCCTCTCTATGAAATTTCATATGATTTGGCATATAAAATGACATGTTTTTTTGCAAAAAAATCCGAAACATCTCGATTACTCTCTTGCCATTTTTCTTTCCAAATCATGCTTTTATCACACGAAATCGCAAAATAGTCCTCCCTTCAACGACTTTCGACACTGCCTGACCTTAAGAGTGGCAATTTTGTTTCACTGAAAACTGTCCTGAATTTTAGTTATTAGAAAACTAGGTCTCTACGACTAATGTAACTATACAGTAATGCAATATAGTCAAAACATATATACAGGACCAGCAATGAATAGGAGCAGTGAGATTCTGATGTTAATCGTCAATCAGAATTAGAAAGATTAGGACATGTCACGAACGGTTTGTTCCAGATGTACTCAATCTATACACAAAAAGAACTTCAGCACAATTAGTCCATGAACCGTGTGACTATTGTTTTTTTCTTTTTTTGAGAGAGAAAGGTATCATACTACCCGCTTTGTTTATTTCTTTTAGAAACAAACTTAGCAGGAAATGTGAATCAACTAGGATTCGAACTTGAGGCCTCGAGTACCAATCACCAAGCCCTCTGCCACTTGCCCTAGGGACGGTCGGTAACCTTGTGACTATTGTTAGTGAGACAGAAGCAACAACTATAATCAAAACAAAACAAAAGATTATTCATTTCAATTGATTCACATAAGATTGAGAATATCATCTTACTTGTTATCTCGATCTTCTTCATAAAGTAGTGGTGATGTCTCAAGATTTCCCACGGGTATGATTCCATCCTAAACCAGCGTAGCCTTTATTACCAACAGCTTGCAATGGTTCTAGAATACCCTTGGTGCTTCCTCCGAGAGCCTCTCCCTATATGAGAGAATCTAATTAATAAAGCTTACTACAGCATATTTTCTGTTCACAAAGAACAATATCTCATCAAGAATCCAAGATCATCTTTAGAGCCATTTCAACGGAATGGGTTAACTAGCTAGTGCGCAGTATAAAGTTGAGATCAGATGAATGGATGCATGTGTGATAATTATTTTTATTAACTGGGCCAAAAAAAGAAAAGAAAAATGGATGCCCACAATGAGCTAAAATGGAAGGTCATGCAAAATAAGGTAATAAGACTTCTAGGCAAGCATTAAAAGGTGATATTTTGAACATGAATAATCTAGACTCTGTTCCTCTGACCAAGTTATTCTGTTTTATAAAACTATCTACATGTTATAGGCTTATAGCAAGAAAGCAAGTCCAGTACAGCAGGAAAGAACTTGGCGTATAAGCATAATTTATAAATTCATATGCTGATATGCAAATACAATTTCATAATATTTATGTACTTGGTGTGGTCCATATTATCAAGTTGAGCTCCAATCGACTATATGGACTACATAGCTAATTAAATAAAGGGGGCATGATAGTCTCAAAAGAAGAAATACTTGATTCTCAAATTGTTTCACTTGCAACAATCGAGGAAAATAAATGATATACTGAAAGAAGAAAAAGGAATAGGAGAAATGATCAGGAGAAATGAGATACGCACATGTGATCATGAAATTTCTAACTGTAATTCAATTAAACCAATATAACAGAGATTAGGCAAACTATATAACCATCACAAGGTTTTGGAATCTTCTGACTACATCAGCAACATCAGTCAATTCATGCAACACCTACTAAAATCCAACAATGTGACATTTATGTTCTTATACTGTACATAAACCTATTATATTGTTAGTGCTAATTAACACACAGAAGATATGCCATCCATGTTGGTGACCCACATGTTAGCAGGTGAATCCACAAAATATTAGTGAAAGGGCATTTAACTTAAAACTACCCGAGTCTAACCAAGATGTAGATCTGTAGAACATACAGCAGAACAATGAAGTGTTACATATATACCATGTATATTAGAAAAATTAACAAAGATGTGTAATACCAGATAAATTAGGAGGATCTCAGCCATTGAACCATCAAAGAGATTTGTTTGTCTCACTCGATTCTCAAGTTGGACAAGCAAGTTCAAGCAGTTTGTATCAGAACACTATCATCTTCTTAACTTATTTACTTCTGGTTGGGATTTCAACAGAACAAAATATACATGGTCGCAGGCAAAAAACAACAGTTATCTACAGAATTCAGATAAAATATGGACTAATTACAAATGGTCCGTAAAATTCAGTATTCATTGAAATTTCATCCTCTTAGTTTTATTTGTAACAATTTGGTTACCTGATGTTTATTTTTTATAACAAATCCTATTAATCTATCATCTAGAAAAGGGTTGCCAAATCAGCACCATTGATGTACATTGATTTTTTAATTTGAAACTCCAGGAATGAAATTGAAATCAGGGTCAAGATGCAGGGACCGTATTGTTGAAATGTAAGTTTGAAGACTAAATTGAAATCAAGTCAAACTTAGGAATAAATTGTTAAGCTTGAAACTCTGAAGGTGAAATTGAAATTTCTTCAGGGACAAAATTTGGCAATTAACTTATAAACCTTTGTTTTTCCAATGTCTCATTGCTATGAGATATGTTCTTCTAAATTCAAGTTTGAAAATGTGTTTGCATAAGCCAAAAACAGATGGCTGTAAGAACATAAAAGAACATACTGCTTTCCAACCCATGCTTTCCAGGACTCTTCTACCGTAACTCCCAGAGCCAAAAGATAACTCCATGGCTTCTGCTGCAGCTTCTTTTGCATCCTCAGAAGAAGAATCATTGTTCATAACATCCTTGTGTCCCGGACCAATTCCAATACCACCATGTAAACATCTCCTCTCGGCTGCTCTATCTCTGTAAGCAAATTTCTGATGCTGCAAGTATCCAGGACAGTGCAAAAACCATAAGCCAAAAAGTTTACACTGCATTTTTGCACAATATGCCATCACATATGCAAAATTGCACAAGAATGCTACAAAGCTGGTATTTACATCCATAACCCCAAAAGCTTATTTGCAGTTTTGCACGCATGGTTGTCGGCCTTTACTGATGTACCCATGCATATACTGGTGTACCTACTGGCAGGGGCATAGATGCAAATAAACAAGGTTTTCGGGGGCATGAATACCAATATATATATATATATATATATATATATATATATATATATATATATATATAGAGAGAGAGAGAGAGAGAGAGAGAGAGAGAGAGAGAGAGAGAGAGAGAGAGAGAGAGAGAGTAAGGCTACTATGCTTCTGGAAGCATGGAGCCTTCCGTGCTTTCAGGTCGTTTTCTATGTTGCGACTTTCGCATCGTCGATCGGCTCCATTAAACTTGATCTAGAATATTTGATGTACCTAGAAAATAAATTATACGATTTTTCGATATTATTTGCCTAGTGAACAAAGGGGCTCAAAATCAACGGCTGAAAATAAAAATCTTACAAAACGTGATAATATGACATTAAAATTTTAGATCAAAGATATTGATCTTGTTTTATATAATATAAAGAATTTTCTATTAAAATTTCATGAGATTTGGATATTTCTACACCAATAAACTTCCAAACGGTTCACTACGGCCGTTAAAATTATTGATTTTGAGCCCTTTCAATCACTAGGCAAATGATATCGAAAAATCATAAAATTTATTTGAAGTACTTCAAATACTCTAGATCAAGTTTAACAACATCTAAAACGACTGAAGCACGGAAGGCTCCGTGCTTCCGAGCATAGTAGCCTCACACACACACACACACACACACACACACACATATATATATATAGAGAGAGAGTAAGTCTCCTGTGCTTTCGAAAGTACGGAGGCTTCCGTACTTGTAAGTTGTTTTCGATGATGGGACATCCGATTTGATGATCCGTTAGGCATAATAATCTATGTTATTGAAACTATCTAGAAACCAAATTTCATAATTTTTTGATATCATTTAAGGGTCTCAAAAATGACTATTTTAACGGCCGATGTGGCACATTTTCAAGTTCAACGGTGTAGAAGTATCCAAATTACATGAAAATTTAATAGAAAATTTTACTTAACATCAAGAGTAAGAACAATACTTCTGATTTGAAATTTGAGCTCTTTATTACCGTTTTTTATGAGATTTTTAGTTTCAATCGTTTATTTTGAGACTACTCGTTCACTAGGAAACAAAGTCAAAAAATTATGAAAATTGGTTTCTAGATAGTTCTAATAGCATAGATCATGTCTAACGGAACAGATCGCTGAATCGGATGTCCCATCATCGAAAACAACTTACAAGCACGGAGGCTTCTGTACTTTCGAAAGCATAGGAGCCTAGCTCTATATATATATATATATATATATATATATATATATATATATATATATATATATATATATATATATATATATATATATTGGATTTGGCAAAATTATGGCATCAAATATGTAAAATTGCACAAATAGATTACAAAATTGGTATCTAACCCCCAAAACCTTATTTGCATACACAGACAAATGCTCTTACTGTTGTATTTATGAACATATATGGGTATATCTACTGGAAAGGGCATGGATGCAAATTAATATAGTATTTATTGGCACAGACGCATAAATACCAATTTTGCAGGAGTCTTTATGAAACTTTGCTTATTTTACTGTATGAAAAATAAAAATCCCTTTTACATTATAATAGAGATGGCATTTGCCGGGATTTCGTAAGGCAGCAGCTTAATAGAAGGAAGATTGAGTGAGTGGGTTCAAGAAGAACTACGATACCTTTATGCCTTCCAAGGGAATATCATTAATGAAGATATGTTATCCTCGGAGATTGCATTAGAGAAGTCGGATCCACACTGGATTTAAGGTATGCGGCACGATGCTTTCTTTGGTTGGCATATATATCGGAAAGCCCCAATCTTTCGTAGGGTTGGAAGAGTCATATCGATAAAGAAGCCAAGTATTTTCTGCTAGGGTTTTTCAACCTATATACTTTCCCTAAAATTGGAAAAAGTATAAATTTATCAGGATCAAGTGTCCAAAATATTTGCATCACATTATAGCAAGAAAACAACAATATTAATACAGATGTAGAAATATTAGAAATGAAGCGGTCAGATCTTATGCAATTATAGGATCTCTTTCCTATTGATAACCACAAAAGATACTCTAAGGCTCCGTTTGGTTCGGGGGATAAGCGGGGATAACGAAAGTTATTCTAGCTATTCCGCCAAACGGGATGATATTTTACCGGAATATTTTATCCCAGTCAAAGCTTGCTATTTCGAGTTATCCCAGAATAGCAAGGGATTTGCTATTCCACCATTTTGGTGGAATAGTTCTATTCCAATGCTTAATTTCAAACTTAATTAAAATTATAAATTGAATTAAAACTGAATTATACAAATATAATATGTTATATATTATAATACATTATTTTTATTATTATAATAAATTTTATAATAAATTATATTTAGATATTATAATAAATTCTTTTTTATTAATTTTAAGATTACAAATTATAAATTTTTTTAATTTTAAATTTAATTTTAAATTTTAAATTTAAATTTAAAAATTAAATAGGGTAGCTAATCCCACCCCAATTCTAGGGAAAGGGGGTGGGTTAACAATCCCAACCCCAAAAAATTGTGTTTGGGAATAAACGGGGATAACCCCGTTATCCCCACCCCCCCCCCAAACACATGCTAAGAATAAATCAGTGTAATTACCCTTCTCAATATTAGAATGTAGCACAAGAACAACAATAACAATGATATGGATGCTAAAGAAAAAAATATAACTACATATAGTAGCGGCAATCACGCCAAAATTGTTCTGTGAGAAACAATGTTAGCATAGTCCTCAAAAACTCTAAGCCTTCACAAATATTAAGAGGCCAAGAAGATAATTCTTAGAAAGGGGTTGCCTAATCATGACAAATAGATCCTCTCTCTTTATCATAGTTTGCAATCAAATGCAAGAATTCAAGTTCAAAAGCAACATAAAGGAACAAAAAATATTAGGTAGATGGACTGACAACATGGACAATATTTTACTTTTGACTGCCGATAGGGATGACTAAAAACGAAGGAGAGTGGACCAATTGATTTTCTACAAAATTTTGACGTATTAATGTTAGCATAACAAAGATATGTCTGAGCTGTAAAAGGATACATGGAACATAGTCATTTCACACACTAATAGCATCAGTGAGGAAAGAAATATCCAAACAAGTTGATCAGTTTCAGTAGGTCAGAGACCGAAAAGACCCAAAAGAGTGAAAAGATCCCAAACCCATTTCATTCTCATTTGTCAGGTTTTTACCTCACTTGTAAAATTATTACCTGATGCAACACGCACAAGATCAAGATGAACTTCACGAATGGGATTAGTTCTTAACAGTCCACCACCGGCAGGCAATGAAGGGTGGAGCTTAGAAGAACGCCTCACCAACCTTCCCACTAGCCTAGCCACTTCATGCCTTTTACTCACAGGTTCCCTAACCATTTCCCAATCCCATAGATCAACTATAGGGAAAGATGGTAGATCTTCATCATTTGGTCTCACAACTTGACCATACTGTGCTAGCCACATCTCTTCCTCTGGAGTTGCATTTCCTGAAAAAAAAAAAAAAAAGGGGGAAAATTAATAGGCAGCAGAAAAGATTAATAGAATAAGTAGATTCTAACCACCTTCACCAGAGAATGCATCTTGGACATTTTCACGAATACTTTCACCTTCTATCTTATCAACCGACCACTTGGAAATGGACTCACTTTTCTCTTCTCCTGATTAAAGACTTCATTATATTGGTTAAACCATCAGAATCTTCTTAAAAGGACAAGATAATTACAGAAAGATTTTGATCAACTAAAGCTAGACTCACTGTTTGTTTCTAAATCTCTGGATGGGACGTCGGAGTTGAACTCTAAGTTGGAATAACCTGATAAGTACATATCGATCAAAGTGTCTTCTAACCTGTAGACACCGAAGTTCTTAAAATCAGCTAGAAAAAAATAGCCTGATTAGTAGTATTGGCAATATTATGAGGCTTTTACTACCATACCATTCAGATGGCATGCACTGTGGATCATTTCCATCACTACTAGAATTTTCTCTTAGACCTATTAGGCAACAAAACAAGAAAAGAAGGCATTATCGTCTATCATCAAATGCACCGCAGATGATTGGGTAACTAGTTTGAACATACAACCTGAACAAAGAAAAGAAGGGTATTAGTTACAGGTTTTATAATAAACCTCTCCTCAAACTCATGGTTTCAATCAAAAATATGAAAAGGACTAAGACGCTAATATACACCTGATGCAAAATTTTGAAGACACAAGATAATCGAAAATTGCATCAACAATTCAGCATTATAAATACTTAAACAGAAACAAAGAAGAAAGTGTGCTGACATAGTAGGCAAACAGAATATTGCTTTCATATAGCGCATACATGAGTTTTCTTGAACAAGTTCATTGCATTCGGATCTTGCACGTGGATAAGCTTCAAGTTCCTCATCCTGTTTGAATATGGAAAAAAGATTGAGCATTGAGAAAAAAAGCATCCATATCGGTCATAACTTTGACAACAACAATTCACAGACCAACATGAGGCTCAATCTACCTTACTACATGTCAATGGCACATAATTTCCATCCTTAAATGCATAGTAGAGACCATCTCTACTGTTGTAGTACCATCCAGCATTGGGATCATAATAAAACCCAGTACTGACAAACATTAAATAAAGAAAATTGAGAAATATTCAGGGAACTGAAAAATTATTTTAGGAAATTTAAATTTATAAAAGTGGTAGTAGCAGGCATATTGAAAGACAAGTAATAACAAGAGCTAGGTTAGATTATTAGAACTTTATACGAAGGTCCTATAAGGAATTAATATTTAATTATGTCATAGAAGCCAAGAAAAAAACCTCAGATGCAGAACCCTTGCTGGTTCATTTCTAGCAAATGAAGATATAACGCAAGGTTTAAAGTGCCGTGGCACGGGGGCGTGCCGTTACTGCCCTGGCACGGTACGGCACGGGCACGCTTGCGTGCCGACACGTGGCACGCTTGCGTGCCGACAGATACGCACGACCTCCTACTGGCACGTTTGGCACGGATTTAAATCAGTTTTTTTTATTCCAATAAACTCTTATAATGTTATTTTGATAGATTTAAATAAATAATTATGAATATTTGCTATATATAGCTTACTATACTCATCAATTAACATATTTGTAAATTTTTCTGTATGTAAAGTATAATTATATCTGATGTAGAATAGAAATTATTATAGGTTAGAATTTTTAAAATGCAAAGACATCTTTTTTTTTGACCATATTACAGTCTTTCTTTTATAAAATACAAAAAAATAATTTTAAAAATAATTTTTCAAATAATTTTTAAAATTATTTTTTTCAAAAAATAGTAGATCTATCAATATAATTAAGCAATAAATTAAATGACAAATAAATTAAATAAATTTAAGTATCAATTGATTTAATTTAGATTTTAATTTATATCATATTTTCAATCTTTAAGCACAAAAATAAAATTGTATATTTGATGTGGCTCAAATTTGTTTATAGAAGCAAAAAGTTCGGACAAATCTTTTGTCCGTATATTGATAAACAAAAAAAAATGAATTATAATTTTTTTGACTTACCTTATAAGTAATTTTAGATTTGCAATGTCTTTGTGAAGAGGCGTGTGGTATCTAGAATGTTTTGGATACCCCAAAGAACAAAATAAAAGGAATAAAAACAAAAGTAAAAAAAAAAAAAAAAGCAAAAAAAAAAAAAAAAAAAAAAAAAAAAAAAAAATTGCATAGTGCCTGGCACGCATCGTGCCGAGCACGCTGCTGGCCGTGCGCTCACGCCCGTCTCGTGCGGAGATTTATGAGTCAAGGTGAGCCATGGCATTTAGGGGTTCGAGACTCCCTTATACCGTGCCACCTTCTTGGTGGCACGGCACGGGGCGGCACTTTAAACCTTGATATAACGCCTAGGCAGCACAAAGACATTAGGGTATATAAGATGAGACAACCTAAAGCACAAAGGATTAAACTAGACATGGAGTTCATCAAATATTTAAAGTAGCATTGACTAACTTGGTGAGAGATGAGCTAATGGTATGAGATACAACTATAACTAACAATAAGATACTACATAGTTTCAAATACAAAGGATTTATTAGAATAGCAAAGTTCTGCAATACTTGCCTACAAAATTATGTAAGAATGCCGTGTTACACACCCACGAAGACAGTTATTTGCCACCTCCATCCAAGGGTTCCATATGCAAATAATTGGTAAATTATATCATGAACCTCTAATCATATTGCAGAATTACACTAATATCAGCAAACTTCAATTTGTTGCAATCAATTTATTGAATTTCAATTTATATTTAATCAGAACCCTATGCGAAATTCTGTAATTTTCTTAAAGGAGGAACTCGCAATGACCGAATAGTAGGTGAATAAACTGCAATTTACCGCACTGGTTGAAGGGAATTCTATTAGTCATATGTTGTAAAGCCAATCAATAACATACAGTAAGGGAAATAGTTTATATTTTTTGTTTTCCACTTATAAACAAAGGGCAAATTTTTACTAATGTTTAACAGTTTAATATTTACATAAGTCACCCACAGAAATTTTGTCAAGAAAGCATATTCCTAAGAGCAACAATTGCCATGTCAGTGGCAGGGGGCACGATGGAAAGCCCCGTGCCAATGTCGGCACTGCTCTCCGTGTCAATGGCACGCAACTGACATGCTTACACAAATTTCTTTATTTTAATCGGTTTTTTACAAAAAAATAGGTTATTAGAGAGTTTTAATGTCTCTAATGACTTTAAAAAGAGTCTAAGTGTTAATATTTCACAAAGTTTTGTAAGAATAGAATTGAAGATATCTTAATAAGTCAAGAATACCATTTTGATATGATATCAAAGTATACTCGCAAAGACAAAATTATACTAATAATTGAGAAAATAGCTAAAATGCATATAACGCTCCTGAATATATCACATGCTGCACTTTGCTCCCCTAGATTAAAAAAGAAAAAACACTTCATCCCACTCAATAGATTAGAAATATTTCATCAAGTTACATTTTTAAAAGAAAAAGTGTAAATGACCAAAATACTATCTATTTTATTCTTTACTCTTCCTTCTCCATGGGAACTCATTGACCACCTCAGCCTCCGTAGTTCTTTGCCATGAGCCATGACCCCCTTCATTGTTTACCTTATTTACCCTCCTCTACCCCGTCCTATCTCCTCGTCCTCACCTCAATCTTCTCCCCATCCTATTATTCTCCTCCTCATATATATGTATATATATATATATATAATACTCTGAACTATTCTATTTTCATTTTCTTCATCTTTTCTCATTAATGGTGTATATTTTAAATGGAATTATACGAAAAAAAAAGGAAAAAAAACAAGAGAGAAACAGGGAAAGAAGAACAATTTTGGTATAATTGTGGAAGAAAAATGGCAATTATGGTATTAAAAATCAATTTATGACGGAAATGGAATGACAAGCTGACGAAAGGGGGTAGGTGCTATGGTGCAAGTTTTCAAGAGGATTAAGTGCGAATTTTTTTTTGAATATTCAGAGGGATAAGTGCAACACATCATATATTAAAGGGTTAAGTGCATTTTAGCGGGAAAAAAAGAGAGAAAAATGTAGAAACACATTACCATCACTACATCAAAAATGATAAAAAAAATCAGGACCAATCTTCAAACTTGTGCATTTTCTCAAGAATTTAGTCTAATTACGCAATGAGACACACAGTTCGGTCCAAAAAGTAGTTTTATAAAAACTACATGTTCTAAGTTCAAAAAAGCCATCACATAATCTTTTCATCTAACAAAAAAAGTCAAAAAAAATCCAAAAAATTCAAAAAAAAATGTTTTCTCAATACACATAATCTTTTTATCTAATAAAAAAGGTCAAAAAGAATCCAAAAAATTCAAAAAAAAATGTTTTCTCAATACTATTTAGCACGACCCCATGCCACATGGCAACACAGCCTCGACACAGTAACACGGGCAACACAAGGTGACACAAGCAATCCTTACCTACGAGTTAGGACTTTGACATTATTTTTTTTGTTTACACGAGATTCCTAAATGCTCTTAGCCTTAGGAATATCATAGGGATGGTGATATTCTATATTGGTGGTGAGCGCTATGCTTTCAATTTAGAGCAATGAATCTCAAGCCACTACAGAGGACACTAGAGGATGCATGCAGTGCTTGTTAAGAAACAAGTATACTAAAGTAACTATCTAGATGAATAGTCATATGGTTTTATACTCAAGAGCAATTGGATTCTCATTGCAGTTGTTTAAAGTACTCAATAGATTAGAGATACTATGCTTACTTTCACATAAAGGTCAATGGCATTTACCAATACTAATATTCAGGCAATTTTCATGGACCTATGTCAATATTGATTAACCATAGCCATTTATTCAAGGAGGTAGAGGAGTGCATAGATCTGACCCCCTTAGTGATCAAAAAATGAAAGGTTTTGATAAGTAAACCATGATGTTGATTCGATCGAGACACTATTATGAATAACAAAGTAATTGTTGGGGAAAAGATTTATTCTTCATCAGCACTTAAGATTGTTGTTATACACTACATACAGTCACTGACGGATGGTGAGAGAAATGAGAATAATCTAGATCAAATTGTTCTCATTTACCAATTTGAAGAATTCTACTCCAATGTCAAAGAGTTTGTTGGGCTTCGGTACTAAATGATAAAGAACCTATACTGCGATAGACAATAAATTCACTAGAGGGTGATGAAGAATTTTCAATGGACATTGTTATCAATAGGATTGGAACTTTGATCGAATTAGAATTCCAATCATATTAGGACTAACTGGGAGTTTTAAATAACTGTTCGATTAAGAGAGAATATTTTAAAAAGATTTAAAATTTTAACTTAAAAAAACATATTTGGTAAGATTTAATTAGATGAGATCTAATTAGATTTGGAGAGAATCTTCTCTTTCACTTGGAAAAATAGAGAGGGAAAAAAAAAAAAATAAGACCAACATAATAAATAAAGTAGATTCCTATCACCAGATCCTTTCTCCCTCACACAAATCTTGTACAAAGTAGTTAAGGGGTTCGACTCTATGCTTTGCATGTTATAAAAGGGGCCAGCCAAATCTCTTCTAAATATATAAAAGAAAAATGTACTCTCCTCCCCTCCCTCTCTCCCTCTCGCACTCTCCCTCCATCTCTCCCTCGCCCTCCCTCTCCCTGTTCCTCTTCCTCTCCCTCTCTCTTTCTCTCTCTAGCTTGTTTTCTCTTCGATGTGCATAAATCTTCAATAACATCTTGATGGAAATTTTAGGTGGATTTCCAAGGTAACTGTGTTTTCTTTCTCAACATCATCATCAAATCATAGACTTTAAAAGGACTACTAGCACCATTAAAAAGGTATGTGGCTCGTCAGCATCCTTCGACAAGGAGTTTTTGCTGTATGGATATGCACAGAGACCAGACGTGTGTGGTTAATTTAGAAACCGGAAGTTGCAGTTTACATACTCGGTTACAACCATACTTTCGATCTAAATATCTTAATTTGTCCATAGTGAAATTTCTAAATTCAAACATGTTAAAATAAGTTTTCTTATAGTGATATCAGAACGATTAGTCAGCATTGGGTATTGATTTCCAAGCTTTTAGTTTTCATATGCAAGTTTGGTTTCCTAAGTATCTAGATAATCACATCATAGTTTCGATACAATTTAAGCATGCGATATCGTCTTACGAATTTAGGAAAGCTCATCTACTTTTGAAGAGGACCAAATAAATCATTTCTTGTATCACCACAATGAGAGTGATTCACTTCATACAATCTATTTTCATTTTCATGAGCTAAAAAGAATCACCTCAAATATCCAATCTTAATTTCAAAGAGAATTCAAAACAGGAACTTGCATTGCACCAATTTACTTCTTTGGGCCCCTTAATAAATATGCAAATGCCTCAACATAATTAAGCAAGCATCACATTTAAATGCTCTCTAGACCACCATGGGAATCAACACCAAGAAAGCCAAACCAATTGTGTCATTCTACAACTAATTACACACATTAAAAGAGAGAGAGAGAGAGAAAGATAAAGAGGAGAGAGAGAGAGTCTGATGGAGAACCGGGCCCTTTTCGGACTTATACTCATTGTCAGAATTGTATTCGGAATATTTGGTTGGATAATGGACCAGTACTAGAAGCCTAACTTGAATACGAGTCTGATTCAAATTCTGAATTGAATCTAAGTCTTATTAAGATTTAGTGGATTAATCTTGGAAGCAAGGTTTTAAGTACCGTCGGCACGGCAGTATCCACCGTGCCGTAGTGCCAACAAGATACGGCACGATACAAACCCATGCCGATAACACAGCTTAAAACCCTCTATTCTTTAAATTAGTAAGTAATTTCCTCGATAAAGTTCAAAAGATGTGATAAAAAGATATAATAAATAGTTAGAATATTTTGTTGCTAAAGAAAATAAATATTTCATGCAATTATGTGTTGGCACACAAGAAATATTTTGGCCGGCACACAAGAAATTTTTTGACCGGCATGCATCGGCACGGCTCGGCACGCACCGTGTCGTACCGTGCCGACAAGTTTCCGGCACGACCCCGTGCCACGGCACTTAAATCCTTGCTTGGAAGTTTAATTAGATTAGGATTTTTTAGTTTATTTGGAAGTTTAGACTAGAACTCTATTTTGAATTCTGCTATGAGAATTTAATTTTCTTTTAGGACTTCTAGTTGTATTCCTAGTCGTTTTCACCTATACTCTCTATAAATAAGGGTCAAATCTTTATTGTAAAGCATGCTTTCAATAAATGAAAATTGAGTTATTTGAATTCCTCGTGCATTTTACTTGCCTTTGCGAAAGCGTCGGCCGGAGAGTGTTCGGCTCAGGAGCAAGTCCCATGAATTATTTATTTTTATATTCTTTTCCTTCTCTTTCCTCCTCTATCTTATTTTAGCTGTTGGATCTGTTACTACTAAAGAGAGCCTTGAGATCGACATACCCGCGGGGAACCCACCTGCAGGATCTCTCCACAAGCCGTCCATGCAGAGAAGCCCTACGAGAGATCTCTCCGACACTCCGCCGCCGCCACATTAGGATCAAGCCTACTCCGTGGAAGCAAGCCTTGAATCCTTTGATTTCTCTTTTTTTCTGCAGCTATTTCTAAACCCTAATTTTCTATTATCATTATCCTATCGTTTTATAAACCCTAGCCCTAATTTCTTTCCACTATTTTAGAAATTTTAGCAAAGCTGCTATGATCCAATAATCAAAAGATACTAAACTGAAACGTCCGCATACGTGCCATGGATCCGATCCTACAAAAACTCCAAAGTGTAATCTTTCCAAACCGATCTCTTATTTAAGTTCCCAAATTCCGAAATTGTCATTTATTTCTTTTAGTTTGATTTCAAAGAATCGCTCAACCGGTATATTAAGTAATTCTCGAAAACCCTAAACTCCCTAAACCATCCTGCATCAGAGTCTTCTTAGAGCAATTAAAGACGAGATTGAAACCGAAATAACAACACAATCATACAAACGCATAAAGATATGAAGAAACGCTAAAGAAAAGAAAAAAAAATTAAAAAAATAAGATAATAAAAATAAAAAATAGAAGCCCTAGACATTGAGGGGTTGATTCGCAACAAGCATAAATGTTACCTGGCGTGGAGGTAGAGCTTTGATTCCTCGTCCCACTGAAACCCGTCGGCGCCGTCGAGCTCCGCCATCTTGTCCGGATCGCCGCTGCCGCTTCCCGCCATCGGGCGCCTGGGCCCGGGAGAGACGAACTCACGCCTATAAAGGGCTTTTTTTTTTCTTTTTTTTTTCTTTTTTTCAAATAGCTCTTTGACTATTTTTTTTTTTTAATTAGCCCTGTTCAAAATTTATTTCGCAAAAAGCATGCGTAAGTCACGTGGCGCCATCTCGCTACGTGGCGAAAGGTGCCAAGTATTTAAGTTGAACACGATGAACCATTCACCGTGTTCAAACACGGTGAATGATTCGCCGTGTCCAATGCATATATCCCGGACTTAGCCATTTTTTTGGCTAAGTCCGGGGTATTTGTATTGGACATGGTGGTCTAATACAAACTGGAAGTATTTGTATTGGACACAGTAAATGATTCACCGTGTCCAATACAAATGCTCATTTTAGCTCCAGAAGTATTTGTATTGGATTTCATCGTGTCCAATACAAATATCCGGATTTAATTATTTTAGCCTCGAAAGTATTTGTATTGGACACGGTGAATGGTTCACCGTGTCCAATACAAATACCCCGACTTAGCCATTTTAGCTGCAGATATATGCATTAGATACGGCAAACCATTCACGGTTCACCGTGTTCAACTTAAACACCTGCCCCAGCCCCGCCCGCGTGGCGCTGACATGACGCTTGCATAGCAGGGATAGGGTTATTTTTGCAAATAAATTTTGAACATAGCCAATTTAAAAAAAAAAATTGTCAGGAGGCTATTTGCAAAAAAAGTCCGCCTATAAATTTACTGTCTGGTTGAAGGGGTATTCCACAATAAGGCGGGATATCCCTCTTTATTCCTCAAAACACAATGCTTTTTTGAACAACTCGTTAACAAGAAGGCGTTTTTTTTCCCCTATTATGCCCTTTTAATTTTTTATACTTTATTTTAATAAATTTTAAATAAATTAAATAAATGCTCAAATTTAATAAATAAATAAATACTTTATTAATATAAATATTATTTTTATGATAATGATAATATATTTATACTTAAATTTTATTATATAATATAAATTAATTAAATTTGATATATATTTTATTTTATTAAGTTTTATCATTTATATATTAATATTTAATTATTTTATTTTATATTAAGTATTATATACATAAAAAATCATTTTTTCATATATTATATGTATATTTTTTAATTTGTATTGAAATTTATACTAATTATTAGTTAAAATTATAAGAATATTGTTAGTATTATACTTTATTCATGAATCAGTAATATATATTATGAATAAATTATATAAAATAAATTATTATATATAATAAAATAAAATATACTATTTTAAATTAGATGGTTACGTAAAATATTATATTATAAATTACTATATGAAATAATTTTATATAAAATATACTAATAGAAATTAATTATTTTATTTTTAACAATATATTTAGATGTTGTTCTAGACTTTTTATTCAAACGTTATTAAATATATCCTCTAAAATATCCTCGAATGTATCCAAACACAAATTTATAATTATTCTATCTTGTATCGAAATATCCTCTGTTTCTAACAACAAAAGTTGTTTTCCACTGCATTTTGTCGAAGGGATATCCCAGAACAAGACGGGATATCCCTCTTTATCCCCCAAACAAAATATAATTTGGAACAATTGGGTTGTTCCTGGCTTAACGGGTTGTTCCCTGTTGTTTCGGAACAACTCGTTAAGCTTGTTCTACAGAGAACAAGTTGGAATAAGTTATTTTGTTTTTGTTTTTTGTTTTTGTTTTTTGTTTTTTGTTTTTGTTTCTCTATTATGGCTTTTAATTTTTTATACTTTATTTTAATTAATTTTAAATAAATTAAATGAATGCACAAATTTAATAAAAAATATATTAATATAAATATTATATTTATGATAATATATTTATACTTAAATTTTATTATATAATATAAATTAATTAAATTTGATATATAATTTATTTTATTAAGTTTTATCATTTATATATTAATATTTAATTATTTTATTTTCTATTAAGTATTATATACATAAAATTATTTTTTCATATATTATATATATATTTTTTAATTTGTAATGGGATTTATACTAATTATTAATTAAAATTATAAGGATATTGTTAGTATTATACTTTATTCATTAATATATTATGAATAAATTATATAAAATAAATTATTATATATAATTAAATAAAATATACTATTTTAAATTAGATTGTTACATAAAATATTATATTATAAATTACTATGAAATCATTTTATATAAAAAATACTAATAGAAATTAAATATTTTATTTTTAAAAATATATTTAGATGTTGTTCTAGACTTTTTATCCAAACGCTATTAAGGCTGTGTTTGGTAGCAAGAACATCCCGGAACAGCATGGAATATCCTCCGAGTTGTACCCAAACACAATCATTTTTGGAGCAATCGGGTTGTTTGTTCTCCTTATATAAAAAAAAGTATCAGAAAAGGACCATACGGTCCGAGAGGTAGCATTTTGGAACGCTCCATTTCAAATGGTATGAAAGCTTACAGCAAGAAGGAAGGAAAGCATCATAGGAATGTAGCAGGAGAAAAAAGTTCTTTGATTTGACCCTCCATTTGGGAACTCTTTTCTATCTTTGTCCCTTGCCGGCGTTAGCCACGGAGCTAAAGGCAGATTCTTTAGTCGCTTATGACTTAGTCCTGACCAAGCAAGGCAAATCACGAGCATGCTCTCTTTTTTCTCTCTCTGGTACGGCACACCCAGCACCTTTTCTTGGCTTCTTGGCTGCTGCCGTACCGCACCCCACAGCCAACTTGGCTAATTAATTAGCCACATGCATTATATATAATGCTCCATCGAGAACGTACCCAATCCTAGTATATTTAGGATTTCTACTCTAATTAATATCTAAATCTATCTTAATTTATCTCTAATAGATTTAAATATTAATTCTAATCCGATTAGGTTTATTCTCTAATTAATATTTAAATCTTAATACATCTCCAACAGATTTAAATATTAATCTAATCCAAATAGGATTCATCTACAAATCTAACCAAATCCTAACACTATGAAATAATTTTATATAAAAAATACTAATAGAAATTAATTATTTTATTTTTAAAAATATATTTAGGCGTTGTTCTATATTTTTTATCCAAACACTATTAAGGATATCCTCTAGAATATTTTCGAATTCATCCAAACACAAATTTACAATTGTTTATCTTGTCTGGAATATCCCATGTTCTCAAGACCACAAAAATTGTTATAAAAAAAACTTTTTAATCAAACGCATTTAGTTCTCCAACCAAACGCTTTTAGGGGATTTGAAGGTCACGAAGAGCCCGACAACGCTAATTTCCGCAGGCCCACACGACTACCAAGTCAACAACCCTCACCTCAGGCTCATCCTCCTTTTGGCCCAACAACCTGAATAGGGTTTTTTTTTTGAAAATAAACAAAGAAACTTTTTTATATTTTATAAGTATTACTCACGTAAAATAAATTGTAAAATGGGCACTCTAGATGCAGCGCCCAAGTATACAGTAGGAGTTGTGGGTGTTTAAGTTAGGCTTGCGGTGAATGGTTAAGTGTCCGTCTTATCTTAATGTATTGAAGAGCATGTTGATTCCCTTTTTTTATCGATAGTGAGCAGGTGAAGCGAATTCAGCGTCAGCCTCTGTACAGGCGCGCCGTCAGCGTGGCGGCGTGGCGTGGGTAGAGATCGTTTTTGCGATTTATTTCTGGTAGAAATTTATTACTATAAAATATAAAAACCAGAGGGCTATTCCAAAAAAACCCACCTGAATATGATGGGCTACATGTAATCTGACCCATGGGCCAGGTCGTAGAAGAAAGTCTTTGCAGGGCTAATTACACCGCTGGTCCCCGACCTTTGCAATCATCATGTACACTAACTAGCTCGTCTCATCGCGAAGCTCACCGAGGCCGACGACCAGCCCAGCCCCCACTTCCTCCCCCACCTCCTCTCTCGCCACACCATGACGATCCTCCTCAGACCGAACCCCAACCCTAACCCTAACTTCCCCTCCTTCTCCCTCCCCACGAAGCGCCCGAGCCTCTCCCTCTCCAAGAACCCCAGCTCCCTTCGCTTCTTGACCCGTACGAGGGCCGGATGGTCTGCGGCGGCGGCGGCGGCGATCGACGAGGCGGGGCTCCTCGAGATGGACCTCCGGAACCCGGCGCTCTCGACCTCGTACCGGCCGCCGGAGATCCCGCAGCCGAATCGGACGGTGCTGGAGGCGCAGGCGAAGGTGTGCACGGGCCCGGAGCAAACGAAGCCGCTCGGAGAGGAGCAGGCGATTAGAGTTCTTGATACCATCCTCACATCAGGTGATGCTTGTGTTTTGATTGCACTGGTTTCGAAGCGGTATTCTTTACCTTGAGTATTGACCCAATCTGGTTTGTATTAGTTGCGTTGGAGTTAAAGTCGTCTTATTGGTGGTTGGATAAGGAACTCTCCCCATTTATTTGGTGTTACTAACGTTTTCCTGAATTTTGTATGAGAGTTGACTGTTAAGTGGTGTCATCAGATGATAATATTGGCAGCGCCAATTACAATCGACGGGGCGATTCAGTGAATTTGGCTATTTCTCGCTGATTGAATTTACAGCATCTAATCTGTCTTCGGCCTTATTTGGATGCATGAATATTTTGTTCGATATATCTCACTGACTTACTAAAGAAATTTGTATAGTTGATTGATAAGGAGTGTGATGAAATATCTGGTATGGAATGTCGTATTCAGCCTTCAAATTATTTTTTCTAAATAAGATAAATCACATCATAGATAAAATATACTATCCTACCAAATTTTTGATGGCAAGACCTTTGAAGAAGAAAAAAAAAATCAAATTCCTTATTTACAATCATACTAGAAAATACTAGAAAATTCTCAAACGGAATAAGCTATTCTTGGATAACTTATTCCGCCACCCAAATAGGGGCTTCGTGACTACGCGTGCTTGACATGCACGTTCCATTTTATGCAGGCTCCGTTTCCTGCTCGAGGAACGAATTGTCTGTGTCTGCGGGGACTTGTGCCTCTGAATGAGCGCTCCATCCTCCGTGTTATGCACTTGGTCAATTATGTGCATAGTAATAATTAGATCTGTTACTATCATCGTTCTTATGTTTATTATACAGAATTTAAGTTTCACAAATATCTGGTTAAGTTGGAGAGTGTGTGGAAATACCATTATGATCCTCATTCCTTAAACTCATTTTGGTGGCAATATAGTAAAAATGAGAATAACTGGCAAATTACCTTTGTTATCAGAGTTTGATGACACTAGTCAGATCACCAGTGTATTGAAATATTTCAAGATAAAATAATGCTTAAGAGTATACTTAGGAGTGTTGAAAGCTGGATCAATATTTTGAAAAAAATTAAATGTATTGCTCAAAATTTTGACACTTTTATTTCTACAATCTTTAAGCTCACTAAAATGATGTATTACAGTATTATCTTTATCGACTTGCAAGTACGAAATCTAATTAGTCTAAAAAGTACAACAATATAATGCGTGTGGATTGCAACATACATGCAAAGTTGAAATGTAAGAAGTGAAAAAAATGATTTATTGGAGCTCAATTCTCATATAATTCCAGTGAGTAATCTTAAACCATATTAAGGGAATTACAACAAAGAAAACATGCAAATTGTTATACATTCTACAGTGCAAATTGTTATACATTCTACAGTTTAACTACTTCAGTTGCATGCAGTTGATTGGTAGTGCTCAAATACTTTTCCTAATCTTCTATGTTTCTTAAGCTAGGGGAGAACTCAAAGACGGAGTAGTCTCCGAAGCACAACTTGGGGCGTTCTTTGCTGCTATGACAATACGAGCAAATGCTTTTCCCGAAGAAACACAGTGGAGTAAGGGTGAAAGACATGCCATGAGTATATTCTGGCCACGCCTTGCACAGGTTCTTCCACCAGAAGTTCTCTTTATAGCAGATCCAGAGGGCACAATAATGGGAACAACTAGCTCAATAGGGCCTCATTATGTTGGTCAAGGAACTGCTGAAATGAGGCTAGTAGGTGCTCTGAGAGAAGTTTTGGCTGGTGGCCATTTAGGTTATGAAGAAGTTCAGGGCATTCTAAGAGATGTACTTCCAATTAGCACTGAGAAAGATAAGCCACCAAAGGTGAGTGGGGCATTGCTTGCAGCATTTCTAATTGGACAGCGGATGAATAGAGAAACTGATCGCGAACTTAAAGCATATTGTCTTGCATTTGATGATGAGCTAGGTAATGCTTTTGTTGCACCTTATTGATTATTATTTTTGTTATGCATTACAGTTCTAATTTTTGTTTTGTCCATAGGCCCTACTCCGATTGCTGATGTTAACTCCTTGACTCACTATGGTGAGCCTTATGATGGAAATACACGCTTTTTTAGGAGCACGTTATTTGTAGCTGCTGTGAGAGCCTGTTATGGTGAATCCTGCCTGCTCCATGGTGTTGAATGGATGCCACCTAAGGTCAGTAGTATAGTAAGGCCTCTATTTCCCGGCTGTTGGGTGTAGGACTGTTTGATGAAACTTAGTAGCATATTCTTAGAGCCTCCATTGCCCGGCTGTAGGGTGTAGGAGAATCACTAACAGCTTTTTCATTGAAATCCCTCCCAACAACATCTTTATTCTGCAAAAGATGAAGCCCCACATTGATACTTGTGCTTTTGGGCCTTGCCATAGTAGTAGCTATTTTGTTTGCCAAATGCTGCTAGAGATGGCTGCAGCTTAGAGCAAAAGGAGAAGCTAGGCCAAATGGGTACCTAGATAAGTTGCAATTACATTTCCCATCCAGAGCCTCTAGTTCCTTATGCTCCTTTCTTCTTGCTATGGACATGTCTGAATTGCTTAATTATTAAAGTATTCAGGGGGGCGTAACAGAAGGCCAGCTGCTTAAGTTCATGGGTGCAAACACTCACATGTCCCCAGAACAAGCAAAAAAACTATTGGAGGTGCACTCTTGTTATGTTGATATTTTTTTTCTACTTTTACCTTTTCCTTTCTTCTGTTGGATATATTGTGCTATTGAACTTTTGACAATTTCTAGGATGAAAATGTTGGCTTTTCTTATGTGAGTTTGCAAGAAGCTCGCCCATCCTTGTAAGGACAGATAATCTCTTTCCCATTTTCCATGTTGCTGTTTCCTGCACTATGCATTCTTGTATTAATAGATTTTATAGTTAATGTCAGTGAGAAAACCATTGACTTCAAGATTCCGTATCTTTCATTTCTTAACCATAACTTCACTAATTGAATGTCTAAAACAGTAAACTTTTAATTGGTCAGTTAATCAGTACAATATAAATGAATTAAGGTTTCCTACGTTATGTCAAACAAAAATGACCTTTGATGGAATTTGTTACAGTCATGCTGCACCGATTTCGAATCTTCATAGGAGATATGATTTGAATCTTTAATGCTTGTTCCATCAGTTTGGTTGAACTTGTTACATAGTGCTAAGGTTTTCTGGATTACCATTGAAGTTTCGGTGTGCCGAGTATTGGATACTATATTCATTTGAACATTAGGCGCTGTTTGGATGCACCATTAAACAAAGTATAGTATAACTATCCTATACAGTTGGAAAAATTTTACTATGAGGTGTTTGGATATGCTTCAAAGGACATCTAAAAATAGAGTATAATTAACCTATGGGCCAAAAAATAGAATGCAATTAAAATCCACTCAAATTTGAAAAAAAAAAAATCTCCATCCCCAACTTGCTGCTGCTGCCGCCGCCTCCTCTGCCGCTGCGCCTCCCCTCATCATCTGCTGCCCCTTCCTCCTCCTCTACCGCCTTGCCGCTACCTTCGCCGCTGCTGGCCCCTCAGCTGCCACCCCCCTCTACAGCCACTTCACCTCCACTGTCCCCACCATCGCTTTCACTGCCTAGTCAAATTGAACTAAATTAATTTTATTTAGTAATATTTGTTAATTTTGTTAATTTTTTATTTTTATTTGTTAATTTTTATGACTAATGGAATGGAGTATATTTAATTTAATTTAATTAGTAATTGATTTCCATTTGTTAATTTTTAGTTAGTAATTTTGATTAGTAATGTTTTAGTTGGAAACAAAAAGAATCTAGATGTAGTTTAATTTGATGTAGTTTAGTTTATAATTTTGATCTCTATTTGTTTGAGAAATTTACAATTTTTATTAGTAATTTGGTCAAATTTAACAAAATTGCTTTGGAACTGTGCAGTTGGCATTCAATTAGAGATAAAAGTAGACTATGCATTCCTATAGAATTTCATGGAATCCCTGTATGCAACCAGGTCAACTACAGAAAATATACTCCATCGACTTTTTTAACTATCTATCTAAACCGGGCCCACTGGCCATCCAATTCTTTGTTCTAATCTGATTCCATTATTACGGCTATTAATTGCAATTTTAGTTGATGACTTCTCAGTAAGGTTTGTTGACTGTGTTATTGTTTGATTGACTTTCTGGAGTTCTATTTTCTATTTTTGTTTTCTCTGGTTTTTTTGAAGTCTTAATTGGAATATTTTCAAAAGCTTTAAGAAAGAAAAAGGGGAAAGAAAAACAAAATTGAAACACTTTGGACACATACTTACAGAATATTGTTTTATTATTTTTTGTACTTGTACATAACTATTAGTGGTTCTCAAATCATGGGTATTGAGATACTTAGAGAATATTAAGTTAGAAATATGATAGAGTAAGATATACTTGCACAAGATTAGTCAAGTGCATGTTATGAACATTTTGCGTCCTCTACTAGCTATTTTACAATTTTCTTTTGGTATAGGGATGTCAACTGGTCGGATTCGGGGCGGGTTTTTGAAAACCCGTACTCAAGCCGGATTACCAAACCTGAAACCCGAACCTGGTCCCGCAAACCCGAACCCAAAACAAATACTTCTTTTTACAATATTTGAAAACATATTACATAAAATCTAAAATTTTAAAATAAAAATTTAAATATAACATCAAACATTTATATATTTATACATTATATAATGTAAAACCAATTCGGGTTCGGGTTCGGGTTGGGTACAGTCAAAATCCATACCCGAATCCAAATTCGTCGGGTTTTAATTTTTGATATCCACATCCGAAACTATATCCATTTAGCATCGGGTATATCCGCTCCATTCAGGTTTGGGTTCGGATAAAACTTTGGGAATCCATACCCATTGACATTCCTATTTTGGTATCCTGCTTCGATTTGAGTTCTTTTAGCTAGTACCACTAACTCTATGTAACTTGGAACTCTTTTGGATTTATGCAACTTTTTTCTAGTTTGATTAGGGGCATGCAAGTGACAGTTCATTCCACTTTGTTTACGGATCAAACAAGTTTCAAACGCAAACAATGCCCCTTTCAAAGGGTCATTTAGACTTACCCTTTCTGAGGCTCATTTAGACTACCCAATCACTATCCGCCATAATATCAAACATAATTTTAGGTCATCTTCGTTGTCCATATATAAGCTTGAGTTGGCCTGCCTCTGGTGTCATGTGAGCTAGGAACAGCATTCTTATTGTTACTTGTGCTTGTTATTAGGCTTTTCAATATGATGCTCCTCACACATGGGCTTCAATAGGTGTGGAGATTATCTGCGGGCTTTTACAGCATCGTCAATATGCTCTTTCTGCATAGAATTCAATGATTGCACATGTTTACTGTTTTCTGCCTATCATGTCATGTACTTAGTGTTATTGCACTTATTTTGAGATGCAAGAATTCTCACTCATGGTTTCCTTGCAGATATTCACTTATTGGGCTTAGGGAGCACATAAAGAAACGTCCACCCTTGGCAACCTCTGAGAAAGTTCAACAGTTTGTTAGAGTGAGTTGTGATATATTTTTGAACCAATTTCATTTGAGTTTCTGTGTACGAATGAGTGTTAATAAAATTTGTTAGCATTCCCCACTCTGGAATGAGACTGGAGATATTTACAGTTTTCATGTTTATGACATCTGCCATGTTCTACAAATTTCATTTGCTAGTTGGAACTCTTCAATGGTATATATACTCTTCAATAGTAGAATTTCTTTGTACTTACTGTAGTTTTTACTGAAAATTTTAGTTCATATTGATTTTATTAAGAGAGATATTTTCTTGCAACATGATGTATGTGAAGAGGCGTAACTGTTAATGTTATATATATATTTTTTACTTTAAAGTTTTTTAAAACCATTTTAGCTGATAGTGTAATTTATCTGGATACAAGAACTAGAGAAATGAGTACATAAATGATTTGATAGTTACCTTTTCAACATATGACCGGTAGTGCTGATGTCATTGCTTTCATTTATGGAAAACTGAAATTTAATGTTGCATGCTCTATCATTTAACTTCTCTAATAACACGTATAAGAAACTTTCACCTTCATGTTTTCACTTAGCAAGATTCAATCATTATCTTTTGTTATGGAGCTGCAGAATGCTGAACATTTGTTTTATTTCCTTATATTATCAAGTTGGTGAAATCAGTAGGATCAACTATGAAGATATCTGATTGTTTCCTAATTGTTAATCATCTTCAAATTATTTTGAATTATTTGATGGATTTGGAAGCTGCTGTTTTAAAAAAAAATTGCGAGTTTTGGGCTATATTGTAGTTTTAAAGGGGATTCTGGACAGTTTAAACATGAAAACTACAGTTCTGTTATAAAAGATTTCAATGAGTACAGAGTACATAAGGTGAAAGTAGAAATCTTACTTGTGATATTTCTTTGTTAAGGCGCGTGGGAGAGAAGCCATTGTTGCTGGATTCTATCACGGCGGTTATGAAGATTCATTGCTAATGCTTATGAAAAGAAGAAGTGTTCATTGTGGTTTGGTTGTAAAGGTTGGTAAAAGACTAAAAACTTCAATTGTTTCATTACTGTTGCTTTTGCATTCTGATTGCTTTGTTGAATGGCTATATCGCTGTATATTTGGCTTCTCTGAACATCTTTTTTCGTTTTGTGGACAAATAATTTCACTTTTTAATGCATCATAAATTAGTATTTGAATAACTGGAATAAAGGCCATGAGATAAATGTAGTACTCGGGTTTTGTTCTCAACCTCTCTAGTCTCTCTAGTTTCTATGGAAGAACAAGATGTTTTTTCTACTATCATTTATAAACATTCCATTGGATTTGATTTAGTGATCCACTTTTCCTTTTCAAGTTCCAGTTTGAAATAACTTTTTTTATATCTCCTTTTATAATGCATTTGCTGCTGTTGTAGGGTGAGGAAGGTGCACTTTCTATGACCACAAAGGCGAGATCAGCTAATGCATCAAAGGGCCTTCCGGTGAATCACTGTTCAGGTTTCCGCTCCCCAAGCTCTGCAATTTTGTCTGATATTGATGGTATGGAACTGTAATTTTCTGTTGTTCTATGTACTAATCTGAGTGTGGGTACTATTCCCTTTTTCTTATTTCAATTAATGGATTGTTCAGTTGAGAGTTCTTTAATATTCTGTAAATAATTATTTTCAACGGAAGCTTGAATGCTTATCTTTTGTGTCTTACTAGGAATCTCACGTGAAACCTTTAGTATTGTGGTGAATGCCGAGGATTACGGGTTTAAACCCACAGATACTCCACGAACTGATAGATCAGTGAGTTTCATTCCTCGCTTCTTCAAAAACTTTTTTACATGTTTGTAATGATCATAGAACTATTTTGACATCATTTGCTTACCATAAGTTTTTAAGGGTAAGAAACTACTCCAAAGCTAATTATAAGTGTAGGAAATTATAGTTTAGGATGCAATGCTAAGGTGAGATTTTTTTTTTCTTTTTCTTTCAAATAGATGAATATTGTTGGTGTAGGGGTGAAAACGGATAGGATATATCCAAAAATATCCATATCTATATTTGACATTATCTACATCTGGATAGAAAATATTCGGATCCGATCATATATGTATATGAATATGGTTTTTTGAGAGTCAAAATCAAGGATTAAAGTGCCGCCCTTGTGCTGTACGGCACAGAGAGGCATGTAAGGGGGCACGGTATAGTGGGGGTCTCGGACTCCCTCCCCCCCCGCCCCCGTCTTTGCGGCATAGTGTGCGTAATCGGCTAACTGCGCGCATAGTGTGCGTAATCGCATGAGACAGCGCTATACGCAGCATTGCCGTGTCGGGTGTGTGTGTGTGTGTTTTTTTTTTTCCTTTTCGTTTTGTTCTGTGGGGTATCCGAAGCATTTTGGATACCCCACACACCTCAAAGACATTGCAAACAAAAGATCTATTTGTTAGGTAAGTTAAAAAATTTATAATTTAATTTTTTTTGTTTTTATATATATGGGCAAATTTTTATCACAAATTATTTTCTTCATAGACATTATTTTTTTTCTTCACAAATTATTTTATCAAAATTTGTCACACTGTGAAACTTTTGGCTAATTAGGGAAACAAAATCGAACTCAATAAACAAATTTTGAGGTACATCAAATATAAAATTTTATTTTTGCGCTAGAAGATTGAAAATACTGATAAAATTAAAAGCTAAATTAAATCAATTGATATTTAAATTTATTTAATTTATTTGTTATATAATTTATTGCTAAATTTTTTTGATAGATCTACTAATTTTTTAAAAATTAATAAAAAAACAATTTTTTCAAATAATTTTAAAAATTGCCTTTTTGTATTTTTTAAAAGAAAGACTGTAATATGGTCAAAAGAAAGAAAAAGGAAAGAAAGTTGCCTTTACATTTTAAAAATTTTAATCTGTAAGGTATAGTTGTACTTTACATACAATAAAACTTACAAGTATGTTAATTGATGAGTATAATATGCTATATATACCAAATATTTATAATTATTTGATTAAATCTTTTCAAAATAACATTATAAGATCTTATTGAAACTAAAAAAACTAAAAATAAGTCTGTATCAAAACATACCAGTAGGCAAGGTTTAAAGTGTCGTGGTACGGGGTGTGTTGCTGTCTACTTGGCACGGTACGGCATCGGTACGCTGTACGCCTTCGTGCCGACACATGATATGCTTGCATGCCGATGGATACGTATGACCTTTTACTGGCACGCTTTGGCACGGATTTGTTTCAGTTTTTAGTTCAAATAAGCTCTTATAATGTTGTTTTAAAAAATTTAATGAAATAATTATGAATATTTCCTATGTATAACTTACTATACTCGTCAATTAACATAGTTGTAAGTTTTTGTATGTAAAGTATAATTACACACGATGCGAGAATAAAAATTTTACGAGTTAGAATTTTAAAAAAATGCAAAGACATATTTCTTTCTTTCTTTTGACTATATTACATTTTTTATAAAATACAAAAAAATAATTTTTAAAATTTTTAGAAAAAATTATTTTAAAAAAAATTACAAATTTTTTTAAATTTTTTTTTTTTTATAAGTATTAGATCTATCAAAAAATTAAGCAATAAATTATATGACAAATAAATAAAATAAATTTAAGTATCAATTGTTTTAATTTAGTTTTTAATCTTATCAATATTTTTAATTTTTTAATGCAAAATAAATTTTTATGTTTGATGTTTGATATGCCTCAATATTTGTTTATTGAGTTCGATTTTGTTTTAATTCGACAAAAAATTCGCGTTGCGACAAATTTTGATAAAATAATTTATGAAAAGAAATGGATGTTTGTGGTGGAAGTGGAGGGCTCAGGCCGATAATGGGGGTGCGTAGGGCTTCACCATTTGTGGTATGAATCGGATATGTATATTAAAAATTTGCCCGTATATTGATAAACAGAAAAATTAAATTATAATTTTTTTGATTTACCTAACAAGTAGATCTTCGATTTGCACTGTTCTTGGGGGGTCTGGGATGCTTTATGGTATTCCAAAACACAAAATAAAAAGAAAAAATGCAAAAAACAAAAAAAAAAAGTGTGTGTTGTGGCACCAAGGTTTAAAGTGCCGCCTCGTCTTTGTACGGCACGGGGCAACACGTATGGTACGGGGAGGTCTCGAACCCCTATCCGTCTTTGTGGTACGGACTGCGTATCGTGCGAGACGGAGCGATATGCGGTCGGGTGCCACGATATTGTGCCGTCTTGCCGCACACTATTTTTGCTTTTTTTTTTTTTTTTTTTTTTCTTTTGTTTTATTTTCGAGATACCACGAAGCATTCCACACCCTTCAAAGACATTGCAAATCAAAAATCTACTTGTTAGATAAGTCAAAAAAATTATAATTTAACTTTTTTCTTTATCAATATATTGGCAAATTTTTAATATACATATTCAATCCATACACCATACTGCAGTGGACGAAGCCCCCGCACCCTCTTTATCACCGAGCCCTCCGCTTCCACCACAAACATCCATTTTTTTCATAAATTATTCTATCAAAATTTGTTGCATTGCGAAATTTTCGGCGAATTAAGGAAACAAAATCTAACGCAATAAACAAATTGTAAGGCACATCAGACATAAAAATTTATATTTGCATTAGAAGATTAAAAATACTGATAACATTAAAAGCTAAATTAAATCAATTGATACTTAAATTTATTTACTTTATTTGTCATATATTTATTGCTTTCTTTTTTTATAGATCTAATAATTTTTTTAAAAAATTAATAAAAAAATAAGTTTTGCAAATACTTTTTAAAATAATGCTTTCAAATGATTTTTAACATTATTTTAAAAATTATTTTTTTGTATTTTTATAAAAGAAAAACCTGTAATATGGTCAAAAGAAAGAAAGAAAAATGTCTTTGCATTTTTAAAATTTAAGTCGTAAATTTTTTTATTCTGCATTAGGTGTAATTGTACTTTACATACAAAAAAACTTAATAAGCATGTTAATTGATTAGTATAGTAAGTTATACATAGCAAATATTCATAATTATTTGATTAAATCTTTCAAAATAATATTATAAGAGTTTATTAAAGCTAAAAAACTAACATAAGTCCGTGCCAAAATGTACCGGTAGGAGGTCATACGTATCCATTGGCGTACAAGCGTATCATATGTCAGCATGGAAACGTGCCGGTGCCGTATGTGCCAGGCAGACAGCGACACGCTCCCCTGCCACGACACTTTAAACTCTACGTGGCACGGACCTGCGTATCGTTGTCTCGCGCGATACGCAAGTCTGTACCGCGGCGCGGAGGGGGGTCCAAGACACCCCCCTTCCCGTGTCACCATTACATGCTGTCCCGTGCTATAGGGCACGGGGCGACACTTTAAACCTTGTTAGTAGGAGGCCATGCACTGCAAGCGTATCATGTGTCGGCACAAAAGCATGTCGGTGCCGCTGCGTGCGGGATACAATGCAGACACTTCCGTGCCACGACACTTTAAACCTTAGTCAAAATTATTTGAATATAAAAAAATTGGATATAGATGCGAATATCTACATTTTTTAAAAGTAGTATATTTTATATTATAAGGATTTAAGTGTCAGTGGTCTTGAGAAGAACGTTACTAGGCACGTTACGGCACGGTGTGTGCCGGGCCGGGCCGTGCCGATGCATGCCGATCACAAAAAAATCATCTTTGCCGACACAGAATAGCATGAAATATTTATTTTCATTAGTAAAAAAATATTCTAACTATTTATTATGTATTTTTATCAAATCTTTTGAACTTTATTGAGAAAATTACTTACTAATTTAAAGAATAGAGATTTTTGAGCTGTGCCATCGGCACGGGGGTCGTATCGTGCCGATATTTTGTTGGTATGATACGACGCAGTAGATACGGTCTGTGCCGATGGGCACTTAAATCCTTGTTACATTACAATATCACATCCCAATATCTCATTCTCCTAATCCCGTGAGCCTAATATCTCAACATCCTATTCCCCTTTTCTAATATTGTGCTTCCAAGTTTCTATATATATAGAGAGAGAGAGAGAGAGAGATAGAGAGAGAGAGAGAGAGAGAGAGAGAGAGAGAGATAGGTTGGTATACTATCGATAACACGGAGGCCTTCATGCTACCAAGTTGTTTTTAATGATGCGGCTTTCAAATCGATGATCGGCTCGTTAGACTTGTTCTACACTACTAAAAATATTTGGAAACTAAATTTCATAATTTTGCGACATTATTTGGCTAGTGATCAAAAGGTCTCAAAATTGACAATTTTAATAGTAGATGTGATGCGTTTGCGAATTTAACGGTGTAAACCAATCCAAATCCGATGAAAATTTTTTAGAAAATTCTTTTCACTATTTAGAGTAAGATCGATATCTAATCTTGAATTTCAATCTTTTATCGTCATTTTTTATGATAGTTTTATTTTCAGGTCGTTCAATTTTAGACTACTCGTTTGATAGGTAAATGATCTTGAAAAAGTATGAAATTTAGTTTCTAAATACTTTCAATAGTGTAGATCAAGTCTAACGGAGCCGATCGTTGATTTGGAAGCCGTATCATCGAAAACAACTTGGTAGCACGGAGCCCTCCGTGCTACTGATAGTATAGTAGCCTAGCTCATATATATATATATAGGCCATGGCTACTATACTATTATGAGTATTGGAGCCCTACTACTCGTAAGTTGTTTTCAATGATGGAGCTTAGAATCGGCGATCCACTCGTTAAATATGATCTAGAGTATTTGAAACTTCTAGAAAATAAATTTCGTAAATTTTGAAATCATAATAAAGTCCATCAAGTGGGCATAAAATGAGCGGTCAAAATCGAACGACGTTCTAAAAAAGTATGATAGAATCCTTCAATTCAAGATCAGAGTTATTGATCTTTATCTATGTAGTGAATAGAATTTTCTATCAAAAATTCAACAAATTTCGATTCTTTTCCACCGTTAAACTAGCAAGTATCCCATGGTCGTTAAAAAATGTCAAATTTGTGACCTCTTGATCGTAAGGTAAATGATGTCGAAAAATTATAAAATTTTATTTCTAGAAGTTTTAAATCAAATAACGTTTAACGGCGTGGATCGTCGATTAAGCTCTATCATCGAAAACAACTTATGAGTACGAGCGATCGTACTCATAATAGTATAAGTAGCCGGAATAGCATAGGGTCCCTACTATACTATTATGAGTACGATCGCCTCGTACTCATAAGTTGTTTTCGATGATAGAGCTTAATCGACGATCCACGCCGTTAAACGTTATTTACGCATTTAAAACTTATAGAAATCAAATTTTATAATTTTTCGATATCATTTACCTTACGATCAAGATGTCACAAATTTGATAATTTTTAACGGCCGGTATGTGATACTTGCTAGTTTAACGGTGTAAAAGAATCGAAATTTGTTGAATTTTGACAGAAAATTCTATTCACTACCTAGATAAAGATCAATAACTCCGATCTTGAATTGAAGGATCCGATCATCTTTTTTTAGGACATCGTTCGATTTTGACCGTTCATTTTATGCCCGTTTGATGGACTTTAATATGATTTCGAAAATTTACGAAATTTATTTTCTAGAAGTTTCAAATACTCTAGATCATATTTAACGAGTGGATCGTCGATTTGGAAGCTCCATCATCGAAAACAACTTATGAGTAGTAGTCCAAGTACTCATATATATATATATATATATATATATATATATATATATATATATATATATATATATATATATATATATATATATATACTGTGTTGGTATACTAATGATAGCACGGAGGCCTTCGTGCTACAAGTTTGCTTTTTAATGACGCAGCCAAATCGACGTACCTGGCCCGTTAGAGACTTGTTCTACACTATTAAAAATATTTGGAACTAGTCTCATAATTTTGCCACATTATTTGGCTAGTGATCATGTCTCAAAATTGACAATTTTAATAGTAGATGGATGCGTTTGCGAATTTAACTGTAAACCAATCCAAATCCGATGAAAATTTTTTAGAAAATTCTTTTCACTATTTAGAGAAGACAATCTTGAATTTCAATCTTTTATCGTCATTTTTTATGATAGTTTTATTTTCGCGTTCAATTTTAGACTACTCGTTTGATAGGTAAATGATGCGAAAAATTATGAAATTTACTTTCTAAATACTTTCAATAGTGTAGATCAAGTCTAGCGGAGCCGATCGTCGATTTGGAAGCCGTATCATGAAAACAACTTGGTAAGCACTCATATAGTAGCTCTAGCCTTTATATAGTATATATATATATATATATATATATATATATAGAGAGAGAGAGAGAGAGAGAGAGAGAGTGGAATACTATCAATAGCACCAAGTTATTGGTGCTATTGATTTTTCAAATTGGATTGGGAAATGGATGGTTAGGATGATGTGGGCCCCTAGGGTTGAGTGAGTGATTAATTTGAATAGTATAATCTAATGGGTAAAAATAATCTAAGGGTTAAATCTAAGCATGGAAAACTCGATAGCACCAAATTCTTGGTGCTATCGATAGTAAGGACTCTATATATATATATATATATATATATATATATATATATATATATACCAAATCGACGATCGACTTTCTTAGACTTGATCTACACTATTGAAAGTATTTAGAAACTAAATTTCATAATTTTTTTGCATCATTTACCTATCAAAGAGTAGTCTAAAATTGAACGGTTGAAAATAAAAATCTCATAAAAAATGATGATAAAAGATTTAAATTCAAGTTCAAAAGAATTTTCTATAAATTTTCATCGGATTTGGATTGCTTTAGACCATTAAACTCTCAAACACACCACATTGGTCATTAAAATTGTCAATTTTGAGATCTTTTGATCACTAGTCAAATGATGTCGAAAAAATCGAAATTTAGTTTTCAAATACTTTCAATAGTGTAGATCAAGTCTAGCGGAGCCGATCATCGATTTGGAAGCCGCATCATCGAAAACAACTTGGTGCTACCGATAGTATAGTAGCCGGACTCTTTCTTTCTCTCTCTCTCTCTCTCTCTCTCTATATATATATATATATATATATATATATATATATATATATATATATATATATATAGCTAGGCTCCTATGCTTTCGAAAGTACGGAGGCCTCCGTTCTTGTAAGTTGTTTTCGATGTTGGGACATCCGATTCGGCGATCGGTTAGTTAAACTTGATCTATGTTATTGGAACTATCCAAAAACCAAATTTCATAATTTTTTGACTTTATTTGTCTAGTGAACGAGTAGCCTCAAAATGAACGGCCGAAAATGAAAATCTCATAAAAAACAGTGATAAATGACTCAAATTTCAAATCGGAAGTATTGATCTTATTATTGATGTTAAGTAGAATTTTTTATTAAATTTTTATGTAATTTGGATATTTCTACACCTTTGAACTTAAAAACATACCAAATCTGTCGTGAAAATAGTCATTTTTGAGACCTTTTGATCTCTTGGTAAATGATATCAAAAAATTATAAAATTTAGTTTCTAGATAGTTCCAATAGGATAGATTATACTTAATGGAGCCAATCGTCGAATCGGATGTCCTATCATCGAAAATAACTTACAAGCACGGAGGTCTTCGTACTTTCGAAAGTACAGAAGACGTACTATATATATATATAAAGAGAGAGAGAGAGAGAGAGAGAGAGAGAGAGAGAGAGAGAGAGAGTCTGACTATGGTGTTTGTAAAAGCACCAAGCACTTGGTGCTTGTAAATTTTTTACCGTTAAATCTACGCCTTTGATCATTTTTATCCGTTAGATTAGACTATTCAATCAACCACCCACTCAACCCTAGTGGGCCCATATCATCCTAACCGCACATTCCTTAATCCAAGGGCTGAAAACTTACAAGTACTAATGACTTGGTACTTTTAAAAGTATAGGAGCTCAATTCTATCTCTCTCTCTCTCTCTCTCTCTATATATATATATATATATATATATATATATATATATATAGCTCTCTCTCTCTCTCTCTCTCTCTATATATATATATATATATATAAGTTCTAGATTGTTTAATATGTGTGAGGAGACACGATGTGTCTAATTGTTTTATTTTTTTTGGGAGATAAAGTTGGCTTAATTGCTACTTGGGTGATAAGGCGGAAGCTCTATCGAAAACAACTTATGAGTACGAGGCGATCATACTCATAATAGTATAGTAGCCGGACTCTATATAAGTTCTAGATTGTTTGATTGCTAATATGTGTGAGGAGACACGATGTGTCTAATTGTTTTATTTTTTTTGGGAGATAAAGTTGGCTTAATTGCTACTTGGGTGATAAGGAGTTTAATTGCTTTTTTGTGGGGAGATAATATATGTTGCGGGAAAATGTAGTGGTTTTTTGTGATCTTGGTTTATTTTATTTTGCGTTTTATATTAAAACTTAATTGCATTTGTGTTTGTTAAATCTTAGATATTATTTCAATCAAATATATGTATATAAAAATTTGAACATGAATGTAAATAATTCTAGTTCATATTTATATATTCATATTAGTGTATATTGTTACTCGAATAAATATCCGATCCGTATTTTAATATGAAGAAATATCCGAGTGTATCCGTATCCATTTTTAGCGGATATGGTAATGAAAATTTATCATTCAACCAAGGATTTAAGTGCCGTGGCACGGGTCGTCGAAACTTGTTTACACGGTACGGCACGATGCGTGCCGAGCCGTACCGATGCGTGCCGGTCAAAAAATTCTTGTGTGCCGACACATAATATCGTGAAATATTTAATTTTTTTAGCAACAAAATATTCTAACTACTTATTATGTCTTTTTATCACATCTTTTGAACTTTATTCGAAATTACTCACTAATTTATATATATATATATATATATATAGCTAGGCTCTAATATGCTTTCGAAAGTATGGAGGCCTGGATTCTTGTAAGTTGTTTCGATGATGGGACATCAGTTGGCGATGATTCAGATTAACCTTGCATTCAACACATATCCGTATATGAATTCATATTTGAAAAAAAGGATGGCAGATATGTCTCATCAAAATATTCGTCCATGTCCAATTCGTTTTCACCCCTATGTTGATGTCAAGTCTGGGGGCATCATGGTATCAGCTTATTTCGTTAATAAGGTTTGTCATTTTTCCCAACTTCAAAAGCTCAATAAGGATTAAATGGCCAAGAACAATTACAGGAATGTGATTAAAACAACTTAAAGGGATAATTATATAATACACATATAAAATTATTTTATAAAGTAATATCACTGCAAAATCGTGATTTTCATATAGCCCTTCAAATGCTTAATTCATTACTTACATATATCTGAAAATACTTATGAAGTGCTTCACTTTGAAATACATTAATACAAAACCAACTTTTTGCCATGAATTGGACGAGTCTGCTTCTTTAGTGAAGGTTTTCTTTTTTCGGTGAGAAACTATACTTTACAAATGGTGCACGATCATATTGAATAGTCAAATTTTATATGTAAGTAAAGAGATCATTCTGCATGGATGCATACATGCATGTAAAAGCTTGTGTCTTTTAAACATTGTTCGTCTTCTACTATACTACCTTCTTCCAAGAATCTCTTGAAAGTCATTTAAGGAAAGAATCTTAATCCACTGATGGCTGAACCAGGTTTTGAGAAATATAGAGCTGGGTTTAGCAGCTCTCCGCGGTGAGAAAGGGCCAGCATATGACCGGATCGTTCTCAATGCAGGGATGGTCGACCACTTATTGGGTTGTGCTGGGGCCGAGGATATTTCATCGGCCCTAGACCGCGCACGGGAAGTGATTGATAGCGGTAATGCTCTAAAGAGGCTCATGAATTACATAAAATTCTCCCACAAAGTGCTGTAGTTCAGTTAAAGTATCTGTTGTAGATGAAATTGGTGATGAAGAGAAAATTACAATGGATCTTTTAGGAAGTAACTGATACCTTCATACTCAGAAGAAGAAATGAAAAGTTTGAAGAGGGAGAAGGGAAGCTGTTGTAACAAAACCCTGGTGTCTACAAATATTTGTTCGTTTCTTTTTGTAATTTAACCTTTTCTTTTTGTGTAAGATATATTAAACATGAAATATGCTTGTCTTGCGGTTCTATCAAATTGCTTTTAGGCCCTGCTACAAATATTTGTGATTTAAGAAGTTATTTTTCCCTCTGCGATTAGTGATGAGCACCTGATATTTGTGATTTAAGACGTTATTTTTCCCTTTGTGATTGATGATGAGGGCCTGAGCGCGATTTCTAGATGGCTGGTTTCTAGATGGTTGGGTGTGAAGGAGCTTAGTTCTAAGGCCTGTCTATTCTATTTATAAGCGGACAAGGCTGATTTCTAGATGGTTGGGTGTGAAGAAGTCAAAGTTCTAGGGCCTGTCTATTCTATTTTTGCTTCGTTTTTTTTTTTTCAGTCTAAAGCCTGCAGTTCCTGGAGCTTGCGATAATATTATTGCACAACATTAAAGGTGATATTTTTGGCAGTGTTGAGGAGGACATTGTACTCTATATTATTTTATAGTGAAGCTTTTCTTACTCTGTTTCCCATGAATGTAGCTTTCTGCTGAACGACGTAGATTTTTGGTGTTCTTGGTTGTGTGATTGGCATGATATCTCTATGCTCATTATTGTCGTTGGTGCGTTTGTGCCCACTGTTTCTCAGTATTCATTTGGATTCTTTCCCAACAAGTGGTATTAGAGTCAGGTTACATTAAATCCAGAGTACTGGAGAAGATGCTACCAGATGGAGGATCTATCTTCCACGGGCAATATATATCAAGCTGATGTCAACAAATTACTCGACCTGGAAGCCTCGCATGGAAGATCTCCTCTATTGCAAAGATCTTTATGATTCCATCAAGGAAGCAACTGGTAGGCGCGAGAAGATGTCAGATAAAGAATGGGAGAGGTAAATTCCAAAACCATTAGAATTATTAGATGGTGGATTGACATTTGACAATAACGTCTTTCACCATATTTCAATGGAGGTTAATACCCTAAGCCTTTGTTTGAAACTGAAACTTTAGGCAAGAGAAAAACGATGTAGAATAAGAAAATGTTGACAGACTTGTCAATCAGGTATGCGAGAGTGTATCGCATAAAAGGCCCCAGTAGTGGATGCAATCAAGGAAATGCCAGGGCAGCTTAGATTAGTTGAAATGATAAGTGATCGAGACTTTGGTCCTTGGTCCCCCAGTTTTGGGAGAGGGCCTCGTGGTTTATTATAGTGATACTTAGGCTTAGACTTGGGGTGCATGCTCCTACAACACGGATGGGTTATTAACCTTGCCCCCAACAACTTAAGAATCATGAGGGAGATTGTGCCACGCACAACCTCAAGCTAGTAATAGTGGGCCCTACTTTGAGATTGCGGAGACGTGACGTTTGTAGCAAGCAGTGGGAGATTTATGCTGATCATAGGGGTCTGAAGAACAAATATATCTACTCAAGGGAAGTTCAGCTTGAGGCAATGTTGGTGGTTGGAGTTATTGAGTGACTAGGATGTTATTATTCTTTACCACCCCAACAAAGCTATAGTGGTGGCTGATGCCTTGAGTAGAAGGTCCATGACTATGACAATTATGTTGATTGCTCGGGGCTTGAAGTTATACCCCCAGATGCATCGGCTTGAATTGGAAATCGTGCCGACAGCTGTTGTGGCTCAGCTGGGGGCTATGTTGGCCCAGCCACATCGGTCGAAAGGATCAGGGCAAAGTGGGCTAAGGAACTGTTGAGCAAAGGCGCGGTTCTCTGTTTTCCGAATGATGGCCAACTCCAATAATAGGATGGCGTCATGTGCTGCACGATTTGGAGTTTCGATGAGAGATCTGCTACGAGACTCACCACTCGCCACGCACTACCCACCAGAAGGAAACTAGATATGTTAGTATTTCAGGGCATCTTATTTGCGATCCAAGATGTAGCGGGACATTGCCCACTTCGTGGTGTAATTTTAAAGTCTCCACAGGTTCAAGATTGAGATCACTACTTGATGCAAATACTAATGGTTGAATGACCAACCAATTATTATAATATGTGGGTTGTTAGAGTTTTTGAAGAAAAAATAGTTCAATTTATTGAAACTTCAGATTTTGAAATGTGGACAGTATGTTACACAGATCCAATTTTGTTAGGGAGGTGCGTAGCCTATGTGGCTACAGTATCTGAAAAGCACAAGGTATAATTAGATTCATTGTTGTTGTCCTAAAAAGTGTGACGTTTTGTAGGCAATTGTGGAAGAGGATTTCCACATTGATTTGTGGTGGTCGTATAAGGTGTGAGCCTGAGTATTGCGGACGAAACGTGTGACTCCCCTAGGATGGATGACTCATTGGGAAGCGGTGTCACAAAACTCTTTTTAAGGAGGGATGAATGTAACATAATAAAAATTGGCATCATGATTAGATTTCAAATAAGGATAGCATTTGATGCTACTTGAAAGAACTCAAGGGTAAAAAATGTAAGAGTTTTGGTGGAATAGCACTAAACTTCAGTCTAATGGGTGGAATGGCGACTTAAAGTCTCATTTGAAATGATTGGATTGAAGTGGACATACATTAGAAAGTGTTGGAGGTGATTTGGAAAGAATTTGAGTAGTGAAGGTTGAGTCGAAAAGAGTCGGATGGAGTTGGAGCGAAAGAGGAAATTTAGAAGAATCGCCGTGCTCTGAAGGTTAACCACTTTGATAAAATGGAATTGGAGCACTATAAGTTATGATTAAGAAGGTTTCGGAGGCGTTTAAAATGTGTTGGAGGGGTTTACATTGATAAAAAAAGAGTTAGAAATGAGTTTAGGCAAATTGTCCAGATCTGCAGATTTATGTAGGTGAGCTTTCGAGTATTGGACTTCACTTGGAAGTCCGAACTACGAGCAGCTCGCCTATAGATTTGTATAGTGTGCAATTTTCTCTATTTTGGAGGTTCTTTTGCAATTGTTCTCACTTCATATTAACCCCCAAAGCTCTCCTTTTTCTTCTCTCTTGCTCCCCTCCACCCCAAAGAGACCCTTGAAGCTCTCTCTCCATTTTCATCATCATCATCATCATCATCATTATCTTTTTCTTCTTCTGTTCCTCTCTACTAGAATTTTTCCTCTCCATCTCCTTCTCTATCGAGATCCGCCTTCAACCGAGCTTGGAGATCGTACTAGGCCGTTCTTGGATGAGTTCTCTGAACCACAACCCAAGGATTTCAATGGAGTTTAGAACACAAAAGAGATAAGATCTAGCAACCTTGAGCTTATCTATAGTTGATTTTTAGGGATTTTTGGAGAATGCTGGACTTTGAGTCGAAGTTGGGCATTTTTGATTGAAAAGTTTTCAATTGGTATTGATGTGAGAAAACCCTTCTTGTATGGTTGAATAGGAGACTTGACAACTAAGATTGACGTTACGATGAAGTTGCGACCACGATCTTCAAGTTATGATGGATTTTTGAAGAATGTAGTGAAATCGACCCCTTGTGTTGGGCAATTATTGGTGAGTGCGCCAAATCCTTAACTCTTTATGAGTAGATGTCGTTGATTTCGTGGTTACGACAGTTTTAACTTGTTTTGACGTATCGTCGAAGCCAAGGGCCCGATGTTGCAAAATGTTGGAAAATCTAGGATTTTGAGGTTAATCTTAGTAAAACCCTAAAATTGGTGGGTATTGGAGGTATAGTGGAAACCGTGAGATGACATGGCAGCAAAATCAACGTTTTTGGTAAAATGCATGTTTTGCAGGATCAAGCTAGGGTATGAGTTTTGTGAGTATTTCTCACCTCACCTTTAAGTGTATCTAGTGTATTGTGGGACTATAGACCGATTCAACTAGAATCAATGTGGCGTTTTCGTAAAGTTAGGTGAATTGCTTGATGAAGTCATATTGGTTGCAATTGAACTCTAGTGTGGTAATGACCACGTTAGGTCGAAAGTGATGTTTTAGCTTATGAATGACTCACCCTTCTCTTAGGTCCTAATTGATATCAAAGAGTAGGGGATGCATAGTGGACATTAAGTGGTACCGAGGAACTGCGCATGAGCCATGAGGCTCATCGAGATAGTGCGTTGAGGTGGCTACTCAGTCTGGAATGGTCTAGCTCCGCTTGGGTTTGCTCTATCATATTCCTTTCTTTTGTTATCTTGTTTAGCCGTTGTGCTTGTTTTAAAATTACAATTGAAGATAACTAGGGATGTCATGTTTTAGTTGTGAGCTAGCATGCTTAGTTTGACTCCTATACACAGTGTATCTATGACATGTTACAGTTATGATTATATCTTGATTGCCTTGTAGGGGTGTGTGATGTCTGTAACCTTAAGATTTTGATCAGCCTCGTAAGGGCAATGGTCATTGAAACATAAGATTATCAACTTTTCAACTAGGCTTGGAGGTGAAGTAAGATGGTTTAGGGAGTATAGAGGTTTTCGAGAATTGCTTAAAAATACGAATCGAGCGATTCCTAGAAATCAAACTAAAAAAAATAAACGATAAATCCGAAAATTCAAAATTTAAAAATAAGAGATTGTTTAGGGAAAGATCCAAGTATTTAAGTGCTGTGGCACGGGGTCGTGCCAGAAACTTGCCGGCACGGTACGGCACGGTGTATGCCGAGCCGTGCCGATGCGTGCTGGTCAAAAAAATTCTTGTGTGCCGACACATAATAGCATGAAATATTTATTTTCTTTAGCAACAAAATATTCTAACTATTTATTATGTCTTTTTATCACATCTTTTAAAATTTATTGAAAAAATTACTTGCTAATTTAAAGAATAGAGGGTTTTGAGCTGTGTCATCGGTACGGGGTCTGTATCGTGCTGGTATTTTGTTGGCACGGTACGGCACGGTGGATACGGCCCGTGCCGACGGACACTTAAAACCTTGGAAAGATCATACCTTTGAGTTTCCATAGGGTGGATTCATCGCGCGCACGCGGGTGAGTCGGTTCAACTTCTTTCCATCATCGAGTCTTAGCCGCTTCGTTACAAATTCTAAAAGTGGAAAAGAGAATAACGGTTAGGGCTTAAAAGGGATGGAATAAGAATTAGGAAAATAGGAAATTAGGGTTTAGAATTAGTTGTAGAAAGGATAGAGAAATCTAAGAATTTGACGACTTGTTTCCACGGAGTAGGCTTGGATAACAATCTCGATCAGACGGTTGCCGCGGTGACGGCAAGTCGTGGTTGAATTTGAGGATCGAAATGACAGCCTAAGAGGGGGTGGGGGGAGGGTATGAATTAGGTTTCTAAAATAAAAATGCAATAAAATCAAACCAAGAAATCCAAGTAGAGTTAGAGACGGTGTTTGAAAAGGCGTGAGGCGCAAAAAGGCGCAAGACTCTCCTGGAGCCTAGGCGCAACGCGCATTGCGAGGCACGCCTTAAGAAAGCGAGGCGCACATTTACAAAGCCTAATTTAATTTGATGTTCTACATTAAAAAAACTCCAAAATAACAATACAAAAATAAAATAACTATCAAAAAGTAAAGAAAACACATGCATCCAGGTTCTCAAATAAAAAAAAGAAATTATTTCAACTTTTTACTTAAAACTTAAAAGTGATTATCGTGCCAATATTTTCATTTGGTCATTCTTCAAGCATCATCCTCGTCCTCATCCTCATTGCTTGCAGCGCTATAATCTTCTTCTTCTTCATATTGCCTTTCCCTTCTCAATTCCTTTTCCTTTTTCAAGGCCTTTCATTGACAATGTAAACTGTGTATGATGGCTATGCTCGTTAACCCCAGCAGCTCTAGCCACATCACCCCATGTCAAAGTATCATCTTCCTAAGCAAGTGCTTTCTCATTATCGCCCTCTCCATCACTATCCATCACTCAGTCAACCATTCATTGCTATCATCAACATCATTTAGTACAATGGGATCAATGGTATCATACAAATTGTACCGATGCATGAGTGCTCTATTATATTTAACATATACCAAATCATTCTAGTCAACCATTCATATCCATCACTCCTGTCTCATTGCTATCTCCACTAGATGATGTTTTTGCGGGGAAGCTCCAAGTCTTTACATCAAGTGCCCTTCTTCTTACAAGAAATCTCATAATTACAATCCTTTTTCTCTTTTTTACTCGCTAAAAAATTCACAAGTATAGAGAGAGATCGGCAAGATCGCACAGGAGAGAGAGAGAGAGAGAGAGAGAGAGAGAGAGAGAGAGAGAGAGATGGAGTTAGGTTCATTAGGGTTAAATTTGCACAAAATGCTACCAAGCCACTCTCCGATTACAAAAAACAAAAGGTCCAAATTTTAGAAAAAAGGTGCCAAACAAATAATTATCTAGTCTGGGTTATTACATTATGCTAGACGGAGATCTTATTCAGAAAAATTTATATTCTCTAACTGTACAACATAAATTACAGGGAAGCTGCAGAAGATAAAGTGCAAATAACACAAGACCAACATTTACAAACCTTGAAGTGGCATAATAAGCTATACAATAACATACACAAAAGCACCGCATTGTGAACATCCAATATTGTCTTTCTGGTACGTTGAAACCTCTAGCAATATATTATGCATATGAATGTTTGTTAAAGACTCCACCCTTTTTATCTTGGAGAGACAGTCTTTGGGTGGGAAGACTTACCTGTGATGGCTTTCTTCACTTTGGCGAGTGAGTGCTTGACTTTTGACCCAACACCTGATAAGATGTTGTGAGATTTTTTATGTGTTGGCTTCAGCTCTGCATCTCTTGCTTCGACTATCACTGCAGCATTGTTTCCCGAATTCTCTGCTTTGTGCTCATCTTCTCCTTGTCTTCCATCTTTCTCATCATCATCATCGTCTGTTTTTTCTTCCTCACCGGTCGCACTAGTCACCTTCTCGCTTTGCTTTTCTTCAGTGGATGTTGTCAGGTTTACTACATCTGAGCACTTTTCATCTGGTTCAACTATTTTCTTTGCAGATTCCATTTCTGTATCAAGTTTTTTCTGGACCTTTTGTGAATCAGATACTTCTGGCTCGTTAGGAAAGTTGGCTTTGTTCATTATTGTTTTGCTTTCAGTGGTTGTTTCTCGGTTCTCTTCTTCATTTTCAACATTTTTATCTTTCGGCAGGGTTCCCACATCTTCAAGCATGTTGACTTCAGGCACTTTGTCTTGCTTGGGTTCTTCATTCTCAACCACAACCCTCCGGGAATCCTCAACTATTACATATGTGCTATGGCCAAAGTCATCTGATTCGTGTTCATCACCTCCTTTCTTTTCGTCTTCCTTATCACTGTCACTTTTTCCTTCCTTGGTAATTGCATTTTCCAGCGTCTCACTCTGCTTTTCTTCTGTGCCTACAGCTGTGATTATGTTTTCCAAACACTTTTCATCTAGTTTGACAGTTTCCTTGCCAGATTCTATTTTGGTATCAGGTTTTTGGACGTTTTGTGAATCAGATACCTCTGGCTCCTCAGGTAAGTCAACATTCGTCATTCTTGTCTGGCTTTCAGTGATTGTGTGTTGATTCTCTTCTCCGTTCTCATCTCTTAGGCCTTCAGGCACAACTTTGAAAACTTCAAGCACGCTGTTTTCGGGGATTTGGCCTTTCTTTACTCCTTCACTATCAACTTCTACACTTTTTGGTAGAGCTTCCGAAGCTTCTTCCGGCATGTTTTCTTTGTCATTTGATAATTTAGTGGAATAATCAGCTTCATGACAATGAGATTCTTGTGGAATTTCGACACTTGGAAGCAGACTTTTTGCATCTTGAACTGGTTCAGAGAGTGTAGATGTCTGTTGCTTGGGTGTTTCGTTTGCAACCTCGTCATTCTTTGGGATGTCACTTAGCATTTCTACTTCACATTTTTCTCCTTCGTTCGGAGCACCCTCCTCAGAAGCTTTTGGCATTGCAGTTTCTTCTATCACTTGTGGCCCAGTTATGGGAATTTTGCCATCTTGCAACAAATCCTTGCTTTTCAACTCTTTTACATCATCAACTTCTTTTTCCGGGTCCTTTTCCCCTGACATCATTCCTCTAGAAACTTCTCCCTTTAGATCTTCATCCACTGCTACTACCTGAGGTGCATTGCAAGGATTGTTATCTTGGATACCATCATTATTTTCCAATGATTTCTCGATAGACTTTTCAGGATCGTGCATATGTTCTTCCACTAAATTGATATGGTCTTCGGCTCTTTTGATACCTTGCACTTCTCTTTTGGAAATTATTGTATCATGTGCAATTTGCGCAATAGTTTTTCCCTGTGTCATTTCTTCGGATTCCACCTCCAAAGTTTCATCATTGTTACCACTTCGTTCTTGCAAGATGCGATCCATCAGATAACGGGACACAGGCAAGACATCTGGTTCAGTTTGTTGCTTATCCTCATTTTGTGTAGTGTCAACCGCTGGGAAATTTTCCTTCTCATTTTGTATATCATCAATTGCTTCATTAGTTGATAATTTTTCTGGAATTTCGTTCTTACTGAGCACAACCAAGGAAGTGTCCTCTTTCTCGATCCCCAAGTTATGGACAATTTTATCAGTAACATCTTTATCTTTTTTATTATCATCCGATGTCATTATATTTGCTTTGAGTGCCTCAGAGACAGTTTCCCAATTAGCGGAAACGTATTCAGAAGCAGTTTCGAAACCACCGATCTCTTTGCTGGAAAAATCATTATTCATTGCTCTGGTCTTAATTTCTTCCTTTGTTTTCTCATCCGTTATGATATTCTTTTCTGCCAGTGTAGCATCAGCTTCATTAACCTGAATATTGAAAGAGTGATTTATGTTATTTTAGCAAAAGGATGCAAGAAAGGAAATAGTAGGAGAATGAAAGGAAAATTAAGTCTTAGTTAGTTCACTGTAATCTGACCTTGTCAGTTGGATTTTCATTCAGTGCGGCATCAGTTTCTTTAGGCTTCAATTCTTCATCTGGTTCCTTGTTCTTGGATTGATTCTCATGCTCCTCAAATATTTCATTCTCCGCTTTTACAATCTGATTTTATAAAACTCAATTAGTTGAACTTCAACGAAGCATGGTCAGAAAATGAAGAGGTTGCCAAAAGACAGTAGATTGCTAACACATTTATGTATTATTCCTGGAGTCTGCAAACTTATCTATTGACATATTTATTTCTTGAAATGTAAAATATTCACGTATGCCCTTCAAAAACTTAATATTACATCTCCTTCGTATCAAAATTGTACACCTTTAAAAATTGCACCACTTTAATTTCAGCTGTTCATTTCTAGACTACTCGTTTGATAGGTAAATGATGTCAAAAATTATAAAATTTAGTTTCCAAATACTTTCAAGTTTCAATAGTGTAGATCAAATCTAACGGAGTTGATCGTTGATTTGAAAGCCGCATCATCGAAAACAACTTGATAGCACGGAGGTCTCCATGCTACCGATAGTATATCAGCTGGATTATCTCTCTCTCTCTCTCTCTCTCTCTCTCTCTCTCTATATATATATATATATATATATATATATATATATATAGGCCACGGCTACTATACTATTATGAGTATTGGAGCCATCGTACTCATAACTTTTTAGCCTTTGAGATGAAAAAATGTGAGGCTAGGATAAGAGTGATTGCGGTTAGATTGATAGTGGGCCCCCTAGGGTTGAGTAGGTGGTTGGTTGAATAGTATAATCTAACGGGTAAAAATGATTAAAGGGTGGATCAAATGGCCAAAAAGTTATGAGTACAAGAGCCTCTATACTCATAAAAGTATAGTAGCCGGACTCTATATATATATAGGGAGTAGAGCCAGAATACTTTTAGAAGCACCAACACATTGGTGCTTCTAAGTTTCTAGCCCTTGGATCTACACTCCAATTACTGATACCCCTTGGATCAAACACTATTCCACCTACCACCACCTACCACCATCATCTCAACCCTACAACTTTCCATCCAAGGGCTAAAAACTCAAAAGCACGTGCTTTTGAAAGTATTCTAGCTCTACTCATATATAGGCTAGGCTAGGGCTACTACACTCTTATTAGTATTGGCCCTTTTGTACTCATAAGTTTTCAGCCGTTGGATGAAGTGTTGCGCGGTTAGGATGATAGTGGTCTTCGGTTAGGATGATAATGGTCCCCTACTAGGGTTGAGTGGGGTGGTTGGTTGAATAGTATAATCTAACGGATGGAAATGATCAACGGGATAGATCTAACAAAAAACTTATGAGTAGGCCTATACTCATAAAAGTATAGTAGCCGAATATATATATATATAGAGTCCGGCTACGGTGCTTGTAAAAGCACGAAGCACTTTGTGCTTGTGAATTTTTCACCGTTAGATCTATGACTTTGATCATTTTCATCCGCTAGATTATACTATTCAACCAACCACCCACTTAACCCAAGGAGGCCCACATCATCCTAACCGCACATCTATTAATCCAAAGGCTAAAAACTTAAAAGCATCAATGACTTGGTACTTTTAAAAGCATAGGAGCTCAATTCTATATATATATATATATATATATATATATATATGTATATATAGGTGGGGCTACTATACTCGTATGAGTATAGAGCCTTTTGTACTCATAACTTTTTGGCCGTTGGATGAAACAATGTGAGGCTAGGATGAGAGTGATTACGGTTAGATTGATAGTGGGCACTTCTAGGGTTGAGTGGGTGATTGGTTGAATAGTATAATCTAATGGGTAAAAATGATTAAAGGGTGGATCAAACGACCAAAAGCTTATGAGTACAAAAGCCTCTATACTCATAAGAGTATAGTAGGACTCTATATATATATATAGCTATACTATCGGTAGCACGGATGCCTCCGTGCTACCAAGTTGTTTTCAATGATGCCGCTTCAAATCGACGATCTGCTCCATTAGACCCGATCTATATTATTGAAAGTATTTGGAAACTAAATTTCATAATTTTTCAAGATTATCATTTACCTATCAAACGTGTAGTCTAAAAATGAATGGTGAAAATAAAAATCTCATAAAAAATGATGTAGAAGACTTGAATTTAAGATCAGAGGTACTGATATTACTTTAAATAGTAAAAAGAATTTTCTATAAAAATTTCATCTAATTTGGATTGTTTTACACCGTTAAATTTACAAAGGCATCACATCTACCATTAAAATTATTAATTTTGAGACCTTTTGATCACTAGCCAAATGATGTCGAAAAGTTAAATTTAGTTTCCAATTACTTTCAATAGTGTAGATCAAGTCTAATGGAGTGATCGTCGATTTGGAAGCCGCATTATAAAAAACATCTTGGTATCACGGAAGCCTCCGTGCTATCGATAGTATAGCAGCCGGACTCTCTCTCTCTCTCTCTCTCTCTCTCTCTCTCTATATATATATATATATATATATATATATAGAGTTGAGCTAGAATACTATCGATAGCAAGCAGACTCTGTTACACCCATTTGTTTTCAATGATGGAGCCTCCAAATCGACGATCAGCTGTTGAACATGATCTATACCACTTGAAGTGTTTATAAATCAAATTTCATACATTTTCGATATAGTTCTCTTATCCATCAAGTTGACACAAAAATGAGCACGAAAATTAATATTTTTAAAAAATGAATATTTTTTAAAAAATGATATGAGAGTCTTGTAATCAAGATCAAGAGTATAGATATTGTTTTAAATAGTTTAAAGAATTTTCTAACAAAAATTCAATTGATTTGAATATCTTTGCGCCGTTAAACGAGAAAATGCCTCATATATCGACCATTAAAATTATAAATTTTGAAACCCTTTGACATTAGGCAAACGATGTCGAAAAGATTTGAAATTTGATTTCTATTCGATCGTCGATTTGGCGTCTTTATCATCGAAAACAAATAGGTGGCAACGGAACCTGTTTGCTATCGATAGTATTCTAGCTCAACTCTCTCTCTCTCTCTCTCTCTCTCTATATATATATATATATATATATATATATATATATATATAGTTGAGCAGTTAAACATAATTTAGAGTATTAACTTTCGAATCAACGGTCCATATCGTTAAACATAATTTAGAGTATTAAATTTCATAATTTTTTGACATCATTACCTTACGATCAAAAGATCCCAAAATTGATAACTTTTAACAACCAGTATGGGATATTTACTAGTTTAACAGTGTAAAAGAATCAAAATCGGTTGAATTTTTGATAAAAAAATCTACTCACTATCTAGATAAAAATCAATAACTCTGATCTTAAATTGAAATATCCGATCATCTATTTCTCGGATGTTGTTCCGTTTTGACCGTTTATTTTATGCTCGCTTGATGGACATTATTATGATTTCGAAAATTACGAAATTCAATTTCTATAAGTTTTAAATACTATGAATCATATTTAACGGTGTGTATAGTCGATTCGTAAGTTTCATAATTGAAAACAACTTACGAGTACGAAGGTCTTTATATTCATAAGAGTATAGTAGCCCTACTCTCTGTCTCTATATATATAGTGTAGAGCTACTATGCTATCGAAAGCATAACGGAGTTGGTGCTTCCGACTTTTTTCCCCCTAGATTAAGGATTGTAGGATTGGGATGATAGTGGTTCCCCTTAGGATTGAGTGGTACCCCTAGGGTTGAGTGGTCTCGCTAGGGTAATAATATTAATCCAAAGGTCAGAAATGGTCAAAAGTATTGATCCAAGTATTCTAGCTCAACTCTCTCTCTCTCTCTCTCTCTCTCTCTTTATATATATATATATATATATATATATATATATATAATTACTATCCTTTTAATAGGATAGGAGCACTTGTCCTATCGGTTTTTAGCTTTGTGGATCAATTCTTTTCATCATTTCTAACTATTGGATTAAATACTATAACCCGGTGGGGACCACTCAACCCTAGGGGACCATTCTCTAATCGACTAATATCATCCTAACTCTACAATTTCTCATCCAAGGGTTAAAAACTTGATAGGACAAGTGCTCCTATCCTATTAATAGGATAGTAGCCCTAGCCTATATATATATATATATATATATATATATATATAGAGAGAGAGAGAGAGAGAGAGAGAGAGAGAGAGAGAGTCAGCTACTATACTATCGATAGTACCAAGCCCTTGGTACTATTGAGTTTTCTATCGTTAGATCTATCCTTTGATCATCTCTATTTGTTAGATTATACCATTAAACCAACCACCCACTCAACCTATGGGACCACTATCAATTTAACAGGGACCACTTTCATCCTAACCGCACATCTTTTCATCCAACGATGAAAACTCAATAGTACCAAGGACTTGGTACTATTGATAGTATAGTAGCATATTCTATATATATATATATATATATATATATATATATATATATATAGGCCATAGCTACTATACTATTATGAGTATTGGAGCCCTACTACTCATAAGTTGTTTCGATGATGGAGCTTCCGAATCGACGATCCACTCGTTAAATATGATCTAGAGTATTTGAAACTTCTAGAAAATAAATTTCGTAAATTTTCGAAATCATAATAAAGTCCATCAAGTGGGCATAAAATGAACGGTCATCCTTTAATTCAAGATCGGAGTTATTGATCTTTATCTATGTAGTGAATAGAATTTTCTATCAAAAATTCAACAAATTTCGATTCTTTTACACCGTTAAACTAGCAAGTATCCCATCGGCGTTAAAAATTGTCAAATTTGTGACCTCTTGATCGTAAGGTAAATGATATCGAAAAATTATAAAATTTGATTTCTAAAAGTTTTAAATGCCGTAAATAACGTTTAACGGTGCGGATCGTCGATTCGGAAGCTCTATCATAAAAAACAACTTATGAGTACGAGGCGATCGTACTCATAGTATAGTAATAGGACCCTATATATATATATATATGTATATATATATATATATGTATATATATGTATATATGTATATATATATATATACATATATACATATATATACATATATATATATATATATATATATATATATAGAACTAGGCTACTATGCTATTAATATATATATATAGAACTAGGCTACTATGCTTATTAATAGCACCAAGTCATTGGTGCTACCATGTTTTTAGTTGGATTGAGAGATGTGCGGTTAGGATGATGTAGGCCCCCTGGGATTAAGTGGGTGGGTCGTTGAATAGTATGATCTAACGGGTGAAAATCATCAAAGGGGTGGATCTAACGGCGGAAAATTTGGTAGCACCGAGTGCTTCGTACTATTGATAGCATAGGACTCTCTCTCTCTCTCTCTCTCTCTCTCTCTCTATATATATATATATATATATATATATATATATATAGGCCACTACTATACTATTATGAGTATTGAAGACCTACTACTTATAAGTTTTAGTGGTTCGGATGAAAAATGAGTGGTTAGGATGAGAGGGGGTGTGGTTAGATTGATAGTGGGCCGCTTAGGGTTGAGTGGGTGGTTGGTTGAATAGTATAATCTAACGGGTGAAATTAATTAAAGAGTAGATCTCATGGCAAAAAACTTATGAGTACAAGAGGCTCTATACTCATAAAAGTATAGTTGTCGGACTCTCTCTCTCTCTCTCTCTATATATATATATATATATATATATAGGGTTTTTTATTGCAATAGACTCCTCCAAAACTTTTATTTTAAAAATAGACCTATTAAATTTTTATTTATAAATATAGTCCTATAAAAGCGGTGAATGATTCACCGCTTTTAAGCGAATCATTCACCGCTTTCTTTGTTTTTCTTATTTATTTTTATATTTTTATATTGATAAAAGCGGTGAATGGTTCACCGCTTTTATTTTTTTCCTACTACTTATAAGTAGTTATGAATGCGGTGAATCATTCACCGCATTTAGAAGCCTATTTTTATAATTATTTTTTCGAGAAGATTATTTTTATAATTATAAAAATGGATAAGATTATTTATAAAAAAATTCTATATATATATATAGTGTGAGGCTACTATGTACGGAAGCACGGAGCCTTCCGTGCTCGTTTCGATGTTGTGACTTTCAAATCGTCGATCGGCTCCGCTTAAACTTGATCTAGAGTATTTGAAGTACCTAGAAAATAAATTTTATGATTTTTCGATATCATTTACCTAGTGATCGAAGGGGCTCAAAATCAATAATTTTAATAGTCGTAGTGAGCCGTTTGGAAGTTTAACGGTGTAGAAATATCCAAATCACATGAAATTTTGATAGAAAATTCTTTATACTATATAAAACAAGATCAATATCTTTGATGTAAAATTTTAATGTCATACTATGACGTTTTATAAGATTTTTATTTTCAGCAGTTGATTTTGAGCCCTTTCGTTCACTAGTCAAATAATATCGAAAAATCGCATAATTTATTTTCTAGGTACTTCAAATACTCTAGATCAAGTTTAACGAGCCGATCGACAATTCGAAAATCGCAACATGGAAAACGACTTGGCGGAAGTATAGTAACCTTACTCTATATATATATATATATAGAACTAGGTTACTATGCTATTAATAACACCAAGTCATTGGTGCTACCAAGTTTTTGACCGTTGGATTAAAAGATGTACGGTTAGGATGATGTGGGTCCCCTAGGGTTAAGTGGGTGGTTGGTTGAATAGTATAATCTAACGGGTGAAAATCATCAAAGAGGTGGATCTAACGGTGGAAAATTTGGTAGCACCGAGTGCTTCATGCTATTGATAGCATTGCTACATATATATATATATATATATATATATATATATATATATATATATATATATATATATATATATATATATATATATATATATATATACTATTATGAGTACGATCGCCCTCGTACTCATAAGTTGTTTTCGATGATAGAGCTTACGAATCGACGATCCACACCGTTAAACGTTATTTACAGCATTTAAAACTTCTAGAAATCAAATTTTATAATTTTTCGACATCATTTACCATACGATCAAGAGGTCACAAATTTGACAATTTTTAACGGTCGGTATGGGATACTTGCTAGTTTAACGGTGTAAAATAATCGGAATTTGTTGAATTTTTGATTGAAAATTCTATTCACTACATAGATAAAGATGAATAACTCCGATCTTGAACTGAAGGATCCGATCATCCTTTTCTAGGACGTCGTTCGATTTTGACCGTTCATTTTATGCTCGCTTGATGGACTTTATTATGATTTCAAAAATTTACGAAATTTATTTTCTAGAAGTTTCAAATACTTTAGATCATATTTAACGGAGTGGATCGTCGATTTAGAAGCTCCATCATCGAAAACAACTTGTGAGTATGAGGGCTCCAATACTCATAATAGTATAGTAGCCACGGCCTATATATATATACACCTGAACACATAGAAGCTTACAAGTAGCTGAAACAATAATATACCATGGTTACCTTTTTTGTGCGACCACACCAGCAACAGTATTGTCAACATGTACTGGCTCATTATTGTGAATAGAAGATGTATTTTCATACTCCGAAGCGCTTGTTCCTATTCTGTCTCCAATAGCATTGCTTTCCTCCACGCTGGACTCATCTTTGTAGGTTGCTTGATTTGCTTCGATGACTTCCGTGGCTGTCTCTTCCTCTTGTTTCTCATATTCCATCTCTTTTGTTTCTGCACTTTTATGAACTTCTTGTTCTTTGCTTTTGTTGTCTTGTATGCTGCCAAGTGTTGCTTCGCCATCTTCAATCTCCATATTGCACTCGTCGGCGTTAACTAGTTCCCACTCTTTTCCAATTAACTGTTTTCTGTTACTTTCCTCTTGATCCTGTCCATCCATTTCCTTTGCTTCTGAGTCTCCCTCGACCTGCTGGTATTCTTTGTTCTCTTTCTCCAGTACAGTTTCATTTGTTGTTTCACTAGCTTCCTTGATTTGATGGATCTGGTCTTCAGAAGCTATTGCAGGGGTACTCGTCTCCAATTCATGCTTTAACTCCTTGGTTGTTGACACATCTTCGGCATCTTGTAACGGTTGAATGACTTCTGGGTTTGTTTCAGCTTGTTGTTCTTGAATATGTTCATCTGACACCAAATTAAAATCTTTGACCTGCATAACAAGCAAAGTATCAGTGTTATATTTAACAGTCAGCTTAACGCTTAATCTCAAATATAAGGAAGTGGCAGTCAGTTGTTCTGTGTAAAATTTTCTATCACATGCCACACACGTACCTCTTGGTCGATGCTTTTGAGTGATTCCTCTTGCGCTGCATCATCTTCCTTGGCTGTTGATGCTGGCTCTGTAGTAGTAACCAAGTTGGTTGGTGTTGCAGTTGGTTCATCTGTTACCTTTTCTCTTATTTGTGGTGACTCTACTTCTTTATTGTTTTGAGGGTCAGTATCTTCGGAGACTAATTTATTACTTTTTTCGAAAGTGGTTACCTCACCCTCCATCGAGCCTTTCTCAGCAACAACTTCTGTCTCAGCGGTTGTTGCTCTACTCTGTTCCTCTCTAATTTCTGCGGAGGCTTCAGCTGGTTCCTCGGACTTGTTTCCATTTCGCGGGGTATCAAGATCAATAACATTGTTCTTACTTACATGTTCGTGAATTTCTTCACCATGGTTAGGATTTGCTTCATGATTTGTTTCTAATCCTTCTTTGGTCTCTTTGGGATAGGCAAGAACAACTTGAATCTTACTTGTTGTTTCTTCCTCCTTCGGATTCACAATTTCAGACTCTTCATTAGCTAATTTGTAATTCTGCAACGAAAAATTACCAGCAATATCATTAAGGCACTGACGTAAACTGTACAATCCCAAACAGCGTGATCAAGTGGAGCCTTTTGTAATGCTAATGGCAAGAAATGAAAGTTTGAGCAATTTCATAACTCTGTTCTTTCTCGCTCTCCTCATTTAATCAGTTGCATAGTGATTTCATAGGGACATCTTCCATGAATATATCTCTACGAATTGCAAAATCATCTATTAACATATACTGCCTTGTAAAGTCTGAATTTGTATTCATACTCCTTGACATTGCAGTTTCTCAAAAAAGTACCATTCTGTAGTTAGGAAGTCATCTAATTAATAAGGTAGGTTGGTTGTGCATTATTATTATTATTTTCTCCTGAGGGTGGCATTTACGTGATTACAAGTATCGATACAACTATCTAAGCTTGTGTGGGGCATATATGAAAATTTGAATTTTGTAGGGATATGTACGAGTGTTAGTGCGTATTTTGCGATAACTTTGCGGATAAATGTACAAATTTACATTTCAGTTGCCTTCTTTCTATGTACATTGTGTGTGCATGCATAATGTATGTAATTTTCATTGTAATATGGCCACTATTGCCCCTTAGTATGACTTACTTGATTCTCTGACATCTCATCTCTGGTAGTATCTCCCTCAGTTGTAGCTTCCAAATTTTGTTCCTTGGTGGTTGTTAATTCAGAGTCATCCTGAACCAAAACAAAGAAAGAAAACGAAGCGCAAAAGATGATGTTGTAAATTACCTAAAGAAAGAATCAAGGAAAAGGATAAGAAAAGGAATGAGATTTTATCTGTATGTAACCTCTTGATCTCTTGATAGCCTGCTCTCTATTGCCGTGTCAGCCATAGCTGGTAACTCCTTTTGGTCTTCATGCAAGTACTCTAATGCCGCTTCATCAGCCAATGATTTTGTTACATGTGTATTATCAATCTTTTGAAATGGGCTTCCCTCATCCTTATTATTCACATTTTCACTTTCTTCATCCTGATGTGCTATGTTCATACTCTGCACAACAGTTAATAACAAATTCTATTGGTATGAAATACTATGGTTAAGCTTTAATACATAATAAAATTAGACTAATATATTATGACCTCATTGTGTGTACAAATTTCGTCACATTGTGGGACTTCATATGCTGCATCTTTTATTTCATTATTTTTTGAAGTTTGGATCTCAACAGTTTCCACTTCTCTCTCTTCGATGTTCTCTGTAGTTTCTAGTTCTCTCGCTTTGATGTTCTCGGCAGCACTCTCGACCTATATGGTAAACATCTTCAAGTTAGATACTATGAAATATGGTAGGAAATGAAAATTTTTATATTTTCATTTTTCTCATATTGGCTTTATATTGGAATTTATTTATATCTTCTTCTTTCCTTACCTCTTGTTCGTTTGCGACCATGCCAGCTATAGTATCATCAACATGCATTGGCTCATTACGGTGATAAGAGGATTTGTTTTCATACTCCAGAGCACTTATTCCTATGATATCTCCAGTAGCATTGCTTTCCTCCTTGCTGGTCCCATCTTTGTAGATTGCTTGATTTGCTTTAAAGACTTCCGTTGCTGTTTGTTCCTCTTGTTTCTCATATTCCATATCTTTTGTTTCTACACTTTTATGAACTTCTTGTTCTTCGTTTATGTTGCCGTGCGTGGCACCAAGTGTTGCTCCACTGTCTGCAATCTCCTTACTGCACTCATCAGTGTTAAATGGTTCACACTCGTTTCCAACTAACTGTTTTGTTTCAAGTTCAAGTTCCAGATGACCCTGTCCATCCATTTCCTGTGCTTCTGAGTTACCCTCCGCCTTCCAGTATTCTTTGTTTCCTTTCCCCAAGACAGTTTCATTTGTTGTTTCACTAGCTAGGCTGATATCATGGATTTGGTTTTCAGAAGCTACTGTAAGGGCACCCATCTCCAATTCATGGTTTAACTCCTTGGTTGATAAGGCATATTCAGTAGCGGTCTCATCTTGTAATGGTTGAATGCCCTCTGGGTTCGTGTCAGCTTGTTCTTGAATATGTTCATCTGACACCGAATTAAAATCTTTGACCTGCATAACAAACAAGGTATCAACTTAACTCTTAATTTCAAACATAAGGGAGGAGGTGGCACTTAGACGTTTAAATTTTTCTGTCACATGCCACAAACTAACCTCTTGGTCGATGCTTTTGAGTGATTCCACTGCTACCGCATCGTCTTCCTTGGCAGTTGATACTGGCTCTGTAGTGGTAACCATGTTGGTTGGCGTTGCAATTTGTTCATCTAAAGCATTTTCTCTTATTTGTGGTGACTCTACTTCTTTCTCATTTTGAGGCTCAAGATCTTCGGAGACCGATTTATTAGCTTCTTCAGTTGTAGTTACTGCAACAATGGGTTCATCTAGAGCTCTTATTAGTGGTGGCTCCACTTTTTCATGGTCTTGAGGGTCAAGATCTTCGGAGACCGATTTATTAGTTTCTTCGGAAGTAGTTACCTCACCCTCCATTAAGCCTCTCTTAGCAACAACTCCTGTCTCAGTCGTTAAAGCTCTACTTGGTTCCTTTAAAATTTCCGCGGAGTCTTCAGCTGGTTCCTCGGACTTGTTTCCATTTATTAGGGTATCAAGATCAATAACATTGTTCTTAATTACATGTTCATGTGTTTCTTCATCATGTTTGGGATTTGCTCCCTGTTTTGTTTCTGTTCCTTCTTCAGTCTCTTCAGGCAATGTAGGATGAATCTTACTTGTTGTTTCTTCCTCCTCTGGATTCACGGCTTCAGAGTCTTCATTACCTAATTTGTAATTCTGCAATAGATAATTGCCAGAGATATCATTCTGGCACTAAATTAAACTATATCATCCCAAACAGAGGGATCAAATGGAACCTTTTTGTAATGCTAATAATGGCAAGGAATAAAGCTTTAACAATTTCATAACTCGACTCTCTCTCTCTCTCTACTCCCCCCATTTAATCAGTTGCACAGTGTTTTCGTAGGGCCTTTTTCCATGATATCTCTACAAATTGCAAAATCATTTATTAACTTATACTACCTTGTAAAATCTGAATTTTCATGCATAGCCCTTGATAATGCAGTTTCTTAGAAAAGTACCATTATCTGTACTTAGGTAGTCATCTAATTAATTACTAGGGTAATTTGGTTGTGCTTTAATTTTTTCCCCTAAGGGGGGCATTTACGTGAGTACAAGGGCACACACAACTATTTAATTTTTGTGAAGGGCATATATGAAAATTCGAATTTTGCAGGGATTTGTTTGTGTGCGTGAGTGCATATATAGCTTTAATTTTGCAGATACATATACTCATATACGTTTCAGCTGCCTTCTTTGTGTGTACATGCATGTGTGCGTGCGTAATTGTACGTAAATTCTCATTGTAATGTGGGCAATGTTGCGTTGAGTATGACTTACTTGATCATCTGGCATCTCATTTTTAGCAGGTTCTACCTCAGATGTAGCTTCCAAAATTTGTTCCTTGGAAGTTGTTAATTCAGAGTCATCCTGAACCAAAAAGAAGATAAGAAATGAAAAAGATGATGTTGCGACTTACCTAAAGAAGGAATCAAGGAAAAGGATAAGAAAAGGAACGAGAGTTTGTGTGTACTCAACCTTTTGATTTCTTGGTAGCATGCTCCCCATTTCTGTGTCAGCCATAGTTGCCAACTCCTTTTGATCTTCATGCGAGTACTCTAATGCTGTTTCATCAGCCAATGATGTTGTTACATGTGTATTATCAATCTTTTGAAATGTGCTTCCCTCGTCCTTATAATTCTTATTTTCACTTTCTTCATCCTGGTGGGATATGTTCGTACTCTGCACAAAAGTTAATAACAAATTCCAATGGTGTCAAATAATATGCTTTAGCTTTATTACATAAATAGAATTAGACTGATATGCTATGACCTCATCGTGTGTACAAATTTCTTCACATTTTGGCATTTCATATGTAGCATCTTTTATTTCATTAGTTTCTGAAGATTGGATCTCAGTTTCCACTTCTTTCTCTTCGATGTTCTCCGTAGTTTCTAGTTCTCTCTCTTTGATGTTCTCGGCAGCGCTCTCAACCTATATGGTAAGCATCTTCTAGTTAGAAGCTATCAAATATGGCAGGGAATAAAAGTTACTGAATTTTTTTTTTTTAATTTTATCTGATATTGGCTGTATTTGGAACTTACGTCTTCTTCTCTAGTTGTATCTTTCAAATTCTCTTTTGCTTCATTATTTTGATTATCTAATACGGTTTCTGGAGCTGCATCTTCGCATGTACTACTTTTGTCTTGATGATATATTTTCTCAACAATAGTGCAACCAAGATCCTCATAATTACCATCATCCCCAAGTATTTGTTTTTCAGGAATGACTTCAGCTGTCTCCGGGAGAATATGTGAGATTTCCTCATCCTTTGGTATTTCCTCTTCTTTTTCCGCTTTGAGGGCTAATTCCGAGTTGTTTTCAGTCATACTATTTTCAAAGCTCGATCCAGATGTCTCGTCACCATTAGTGTTTTCCTCTTCTACATTCTCAATCTTGTTGGTTTCCACTTTACTAATTGTGTCTCGACTCTTTTCCTCGGGCACAACAATCTGATTCTTTTCCTGAGGCACAATAATTGATTCTTTCCGATCTTCAAGATTTTCAGCTAACTTTTCTTTATTCCTGCCATAATCTACATTTTCTTCAATTGTATTAATCTGATCAACCTGATTCTCGCATGGGAAATTGGGCACTTCTTCATGCTTTTTGTCAACTTTGTCATGTATTTCTTCTGTTACCAGGTCCTGTGTCTCCAAAAAACCACATATGTTTTCTTGCGTAAGTTTCTCATCCTTTGTTTTTACAGATTCAGGGTCTTCAGTTATATCACCCATTTCAGAAACCTGATCCAAGGAGAGGAGAGACAATGAAAACTCCATTGAGTTGGAAATTTTACATAAAAACATAACTTTTCATTGCACTGGTTCTACGTTCTATCCTGTTATGAAATTCAGAAGAAACATGTACATTTACAAGCCTGCAAAATTTTCTACTTACATGTTAGTATATTTGAAAGTTCAGATTTTACTAGGGTATAGATGTAATAGATGATTTTAGTAGCTATCCTCCATATGTAAAATTCCAAATTTAAAAATTGTGGACGGTAAGCAACCATCTTTTGACTGTAATGTTGTTGTTTGTTACCTTGACGTTCTTGGTTAACTCTGTTTCATTTTCTTTCTCTTGATTCTGTTCTTCAGCTATTGACTCCGAAATATTGTTATACTCCTGATAGTCTGTCTTATCTTCATTAACATCAACTTCATTGCCTTCTTTGGTACTCGTACCCTGATGAGCTTTTTCTTCATAGAAAGTGCTTGGGACCTCGTTGCTCTTGTCAGTAAGTGCATCACTGATATTGCTGTTATCTATCTGTGTGTCTTCCCTTTCCTTCATTGATGCAGTTTGAGAGTCATCATTTATGCCAGCATTTTCAGGAACCTTCTTAATCAATTTTTCATTAGTAGTTGTGTTTGACTTGAAAATAATTTGAAAGTACACATTATTTCAACATAATAGTTAAATTACACATACTTAAAATGGGAGTAACGCTATAATACTTCAAGAAGTAAACGGGACTGTTTTTGCGTCAGTTCCAATGATTGGGCGTCCGAATCATCATTCGACACCGATAAACATGTCTAGATTATTTGACCATCTTAGGAATTGAATTTTGAGATTTCATGACACCTTTACCTGGTAACCAAATGGTTTCCAAATTCACCTTCTGTTATTTGCTATAAATTTCCAATTTTGAGGCCAATAAAAAAAACTAGGCAAATGATGTTGAAATACCATGAAATTCGGTTTGTAAAATGTCCGAATGGCCTAGATCAAGTTTAACAGTGTCGAGTGTCGATTCAAAAGCCCTGTCATTAGGAATAACGTGAAAGTAAACGGCTCCTGTCACTTTTAGAAGTACTCTAGCTCTACGCCTTATAATGAACGCCGGCACATATATATATATATATATATATATATATATATATATATATATATATCAGTAAAATCAGAATTTTCATATATCCTTGCAAAGTGCAGTTTGTTTGAAAAATACCCTTTTCTGAGGTGCCGAGTTATTAATTCATGAGGAAAATGTGTAGTGCTTTAGGAAAATATTTTCAAATAGGGTCATTTGTTTATGATCTTATGCACAAAGGTTATATATAATAAATCGAGATTTTGAAGGGGATACATTTAAGTTCAGATTTTTCAGGGTAAGTACGTTCATAGATCTGCACAGCTATATATATGTAGATATGCTATTTGAAATATCAAGAATTTGGTAAAAATTTCTACCTCAGGTTTATCTTTATCTTCTATGTAGCCAGCATTTATGTCTTCTGCTTCAGCAGTTTGGACCTCAGCCACCTGCTCTTCTGTGATGTCAAGCCCCCGTGTTTCGGTACTTTCTTTATCAGGATGTGGACTACTGCTATCCTCTGTTTCTTGAGGCTTTTCACCCACTGCATTATGTTTTGTTTGTGGAGGCACTGCATTGTTTCCACGGTTATCTTCAACATTTTCCTTTACACTCTCATCATCCATCGTATTTGCAATTTTAGTATCCTCGTCCACGTTGACTGGTTCAAAAACCTGTTAACAGTTGATAGATTAGATGCTTTAATAAAATATAAAGAACTCAAAAATTGTTTATAGGGTTTATATTACAGTAGTGTTTATAAGGCAACATCCATCTGGGCCTGTTTCAGTCTATCTTGTTTAGCATTAGCTACTACAGAAGTCAGTACTGTATAATTTGTTTTGATGTCTTAAAAGGTTGTATGTAGACCACCTTTGTTTGATGATGGTTTTCTTGGGTGATTATAAGGTCATAGTTTGGCTGGTCACCATGAATTTTTATGGTAGTGTTTTTTCCTACAAGTTGATTTATCATAACCTTAAAAAATTAAGATTCCATTTTCCATTTTATTTGGTTTTATACACCTTTTTATGTATATTAACAATCAACTAACTTAATAGTTCTTGAATAAATAAGAGGAGATAATAGGAATTGCGGAATTTGATATATGGGATACTGGATAAAGGAGATGGACATATTCATGATGTTTTTGCCTTCTTTTGAGTGCGTTACCTTGGTGCTTTCTGCTTCAGAGGTTGTATTTTCTTTCTTAACGTCTGTTTCCGATTCTATGTCATGAGGATTCTGAAATTTCTCTTCTCTTTGTTCATCATCCTCTGCTGCAGACGCTCGCTCAAGTGTTAAAGCGGTTCCATCCTTTCCTTCACACTTCTCGCTCTCTTCCACATTATCAGAATCTTCTTTATGTATCGTCTCTTCTTGACTGTTTATAGTGTCAAAGTACTTCATAGGCATATCTTGTTTCTCTGTTTCTCTTTGTTCCTCATTTGCTTCACAGCTTTGATTGCCAGATGCAGTTTCTGGTGCTGCATTCTCACATATCTTGTTCCCTTCATCTTGATGAGATAATTCCCTAACAATTTCATGATCAGCGTCGGGAAAGGACTTTGCGAAAATTTGTGAGGACTCCTCATTCTTTAGCACTTCCTGATCTTTCTCTTCAGGGTCTGATTTCAGGGCATTTTCAATTGCATCCTTTGGGAAGCTTGACTCTGTTTTGCTTTGCATGATAGTATTTTCTTCTTCAGGAATTTGACTTTGTTCAGGCATGGTAGTCTGATTAATTGGCTTGTTACTTGCAAAATCTGGCTCTTCTTCATGCTTTGTTATAGTTTTGTCCTGTATATCTTTCATCACTGATTCATTTGTCTCCGAAACCTTTTCAGGTCTTAGATCATCCATTTCAGGAATCTGATCAAGGTAGGACAACAATTAATGTTATATTGAAATGGGGGTTTTAGCGAGAAGTTAAGAATTATTAATTCAATCGTTTCTATACTTTTGGCTATGCTGTAAAATATACGAATTTTGGACTTAGTAAGAAACCATATGTGGCATTGAATCAATTATTACCTCGTGGCTTTTGGCCATTTGTGTTTCATTTGCTTCACCTTGATTGTATTCCTCCATCACTGACTCTCTAGCATTTTTGTGCTCTTGATACTCTGCCTTATCTTTGTCAACATCAACACTTTCCTCCATCTACAAACGTTTCAGCCTCATCAGTTGTGTTAACAATTTCAGCAACCTGTTTGATCAAATTTTTCGCAATTCAAACTTGAGATGAGGAGGCATGTTGGAAAAACAGTGAGTTTAAGGAAAGCAAATTAAATAGTTAAATTAAATACATAAAGTTTTGAAGAATTCAAAAGAAAGTTTACCTTGGTGGCTTTTGATTCACTGAGTTGAACCTCATCAGGCCCTTTGCTTTCAATGCTTTCTTTTTCAAGACTTACAATATTGTTGTCTTTGTCCACCAAACTCTGATGTGCTTCTGATTCACTGGGGTGAACCTCATCAGGTCCCTTGCTTTTGATACTTTCTTTCTCAAGACATACAATATTGCCGCCCTTCCCCTCCAAACTTTGATTTGCTTCTGCGTGGTCTTCGTCTGCTACATCATGTATTGTTTGTGAAGGCAAGGCATGATCTCGGGGATTATCTTCAACGCTCTCCATGATCTTTTCGTCATCCATGTCATTTTCAATTTTAGCTTCCTCCAGATTTACTGATTCAGAAATCTGCCCACAGTTGGTAAATTAGAACTTTAATAAAAGACAAGTTTCAAAATTAGTTGACAGGCTAGAATTGTTGTATTGTCCTTCAATGCAAAATCTATATGGCCTATTTAGATGAATGAGTATCTTGTTTAGCAGATGACTTACTGTTTGCTCAAGGTGCATGTGGTAATGGTTGATAGGGAGTGTAAAAAATCTCTACAACTGCGCAACATACAAACCCTTAATGTATGTGTAAACAACTAGTTTTGGACAGAGGTAACAATTAGTGATTATGAGAAAAGAGTTTGACTTTAGACAATTCCCTAAAAGCCATGATGATATAAACTAATATGCTTCACCAGTCCTACAAGGTGATTTATCATATCCTTAAAAATAAGTTTACTTACTTTTTTTACTCTTTGTTTAGAGATAATTTTGTGCTCCTTAACAATCAAGAAATAAATAGTTCTTGAATCAGTAAGAGGAGATATGCCGGGTAAGTTATTTTAGGTTCCAGATAGGTCCCAAGGAATTTAACATACTATACAATTGAATAAAGCAGGTTACCATATTAATGAGGTTTTCGCCTTCTTTTGAGATCTCCATCTTTTTAGCTCTTGTTGTGGAGGTTGTCTCTTCATTTTCAACTTCAGAAACTGATTCCTCTTGTTGAAGAGTTTGATGTTCCTCTTCTCTCTGTTCACCTTCCTCGTGTTTTTCGTTGCTCTCAACATTTTCCTGATGTTGTTCGTCACATCTAGATCCTATGTTTTCTTCTTGCATATCGTCTACCACATCATCTACGTCTGCAAGTTTCCCAGTTGGCTCCTCTGTATCAGAGGCATCACCAACAGTGTTGTTTATGTATTCATCCTCCACCTTTGTGGGTTCTTTGTCACCTTTGACACTAGATATCTGCTTAAATGAAATTGTAAGAAGTTAATAAAATGGTTTGATCAAAATACTTTTTTGGCTCTTTGTTTAGATATAAGTTTATGCTCCTTAACAATCAAGAAATAAATGGTTCTCAATCAGTAAGAGGAGATATGTTGGGTAAGTTATTATAGGTTCCAGATAGGTCCCAAGGAATTTAACATACTATACAATTGAATAAAGCAGGTTACCATGTTAATGAGGTTTTCGCCTTCTTTTGATATCTCCATCTTTTTAGCTCCTGTTGTGGAGGTTGTCTCTTGATTTTCAACTTCAGAAACTAATTCCTCTTGTTGAAGAGTTTGATGGTCCTCTTCTCTCTGTTCACCTTCCTCGTGTTTTTCGTTGCTCTCAACATTTTCCTGAAGTTGTTCGTCACATGTAGATCCTATGTTTTCTTCTTGTACATCGTCTACCACATCATCTACGTCTGCAGGTTTCCCAGTTGGCTCTCCTGTACCAGAGGCATCACCAACAGTGTTGCTTATGTTTACATCCTCCACCCTTGTGGGTTCACTGTCACCTTTGACACTAGATATCTGCTTAAATGAAATTGTAAGAAGTTAATATAATGGTTTGATCAAAATACTTTTTTTGCTCTTTGTTTGGACATAATTTTGTGCTCCTTAACAATCAAGAAATAAATGGTTTTCAAGTCAGTAAGAGGAGATATGTTGGGTAAGTTATTTTAGGTTTCAGATAGATCCCAAGGAATTTAACATACTATGCAATTGAATATAGCAGGTTACCATATTAATGAGGTTTTCGCCTTCTTTTGATATCTCCATCTTTTTAGCTCCTGTTGTGGAGGTTGTCTCTTCATTTTCAACTTCAGAAACTAATTTCTCTCGTTGAAGAGTTAGATGTTCCTCTTCTCTCTGTTCACCTTCCTCGTTTTTTTCGTTGCTCTCAACATTTTCCTGATGTTGTTCGTCACATGTAGATCCTATGTTTTCTTCTTGCACATCGTCTACCGCATCATCTACGTCTGCAGGCTTCCTAGTTGGCTCTCCTGTATCAGAGGCATCACCAACAGTGTTGCTTATGTATTCATCCTCTACCTTTGTGGGTTCACTGTCACCTTTGACACTAGATATCTGCTTAAATGAAATTGTAAGAAGTTAATAAAATGGTTTGATCAAAATACTTTTTTTGCTCTTTGTTTAGACATAATTTTGTTCTCCTTAACAATCAAGAAATAAGTGGTTCTCGAGTCAGTAAGAGGAGATATGCTGGGTAAGTTATTTTAGGTTCCAGATAGGTCCCAAGGAATTTAACATACTATACAATTGAATAAAGCAGGTTACCATATTAATGAGGTTTTCGCCTTCTTTTGATATCTCCATCTTTTTAGCTCCAGTTGTGGAGGTTGTCTCTTGATTTTCAACTTCAGAAACTAATTCCTCTTGTTGAAGAGTTTGATGTTCCTCTTCTCTCTGTTCACCTTCCTCGTGTTTTTCGTTGCTCTCAACATTTTCCTGATGTTGTTCGTCACATATAGGTCCTATGTTTTCTTCCTGCACATCGTCTACCACATCATCTACGTCTGTAGGCTTCCCAGTTGGCTCTCTTGTATCAGAGGCATCTACAATAGTGTTGCTTATGTATTCATCCTCCACTTTTGTGGGTTCACTGTCACCTTTGACGCTAGATTTCTGCTTAAATAAAATGGTAAGAAGTTAATAAAATGGTTTGTTAAAAAAATAAAGCTAATGGTTACAAGCACAAAAGAAAATACGGCATCACAGAAACAACAGTTTAGTTATTAACAAATGCTTAAAAAGACTATAAAACGCGTTGAAAATGGCAGAGTTGATATGTTGATACCTTTTCACCTTCTGTTTCCTCATTGTTTGAACTCACTTGTGTCCTCGCCTCATCTTCTTGTTCTACTGCTATCATAATTTCTTTTGTGTATGTATTATCTAGCGTCTTTGTATTATAATCTCCCTGAGGTGCCACATCAGGGATTCCTTTTACATCTCTATCATTGTCCTCACTTCCAATATTCTTTGCATTTGTTTCCTCTCCGCCCTTCCCTGCTCTATGAATAGTTTCCTCCAGAAAATCTTGAGTGGTCTCTCTAGCACAATCATCTTTCTTGCACATGTTTTCATCCTTTTCACTTGCAAAGTCCGCCTCTTCACTCAATCCGTCTAAGGCTGTGGTCTGCACACATTTCAAATTATATCAGGAAAATAGAAATGTAAAAAATTTTTAAATTAGAAATTTTACACATGTCAAATTTACTTTTAAGGTTTATAGAGAGGAACATATTTATGTGATTTTACTTATTTAAGGTAAAGTATTTAGGATATCATTATGCTTGCTAATATAGCTAGAAGCCTAACAAAAGCCTAGTAGGAGAAAGTAACAGCAGATAAGAAAACTTATTTTCTTTGCAGAAAATTTTTACTGCAAACATCTATATGATGTCTCAAAAGGTTGTATGTAGACCACCTTTGTTTGATGATGGTTTTCTTGGGTGATTATAAGTTCATAGTTTGGCTGGTCATTGCGAATTTTTAAAATAGTATATTTACCTAAAAGTTGATTTATCATAACCTTAAAAAATTAAGATTCCTTTTTCCTTTTTATTTGGTTTTATACACCTTTTTATGTATATTAACAATCAACTAGTTCTCGAGTAAATAAGAGGTGATAAGAGGAATTTCGGAATTTGATATGTAGGATCTGGATAAAGGAGATGGTCATATTCGTGATGTTTTTGTGTTCTTTTTGAGTGTTTCACCTTGGTGCTTTCAGTGGTGCTTTCAGCTTCAAAGGTTGTCTGTAATGACCCAGCCCACTGGCAACAATAACTCGTTGGGCCCAACCACCGGCCCAAAATGCTTAAGCCCAGTTATTATTACTAGTGTCTAAGTCTATTATAAACCCAATGACAACTCTATTCCCATCCGATGTGGGACTATTAGGTGTCACAAACTCTCCCCGTTAAGACCCTGACGTCTTCGTCAGTCTAATTACACACACAGCCCACGATCACCAGGTGATGTGAGACTCGTCTCGCTAGCCCGTCATCTAGACCCTGGCTCAGCCGAGACTCGCCACACATGTCCAGCTGGTGAACCGGCTCGGATACCAAATGCGACGACCCAGCCCACTGGCAACAATAACTCGTTGGGCCCAACCACCGGCCCAAAATGCTTAAGCCCAATTATTATTACTAGTGTCTAAGTCTATTATAAACCCAATGACAAATTCATTCCCATCCGATGTGGGACTATTGGGGTGTCACATTGTCTCTCCTTTCGTAACCTCCAATTCCAAAGGATTATGAAATTTCTCTTCTATTTGTTCATCATCCACTTTGCTTTCATTGAGCTCAATATTGTCATGAGGTAGTTCTTTGCATGTAGAGTCGTGTTCATAATCATCTCCTAGATTGGTGACATCAGATATCTGTTTGAAGACTAAATTAAATAATTCAATAGATGTTTCGTTCCAGCAGTATAATAATGTCTTAGTAGAAAGTGTGACCTTATGAATATCACAATATAAATGTATTATGTTGCAAAAATGAATTTTTTTAATAAATAATATTAAATTTTTTTTTTTCTAAACATAGTCCTCATTTAAATTTTATTGTAAAAGTAGGCCTCAAATAGGTCAGGTCAGCACCTCGAAGAAAAATCTTTATATGCGGTGAATGGTTCACCACATTCACTTATGCGGTAAACCATTCACCGCATTTGTGGGCCTCTGGCGGGCGTGGGGAATTAGTGTAAAAAATTAAGAATATGGTAAATGGTTTACCGTGTTGCTTTAAAGGCTGTGAACAGTTTACCGCTTTTAATTACGGTTAACTATTCACCATATTTAAAAGCGGTGAACTATTCACCGTCTTTAAATATGGTAAACGTTTATCACTTTTATATGCGGTGAACGGTTCACCGCTTTTAATTAGAATACCCTAGACCCCGCCGGAACCCTTCTCTTTTCTCCCTCACTTATCTCCCCGGGCTCCTCTCTGTATCCCTCACTCCGCCCGAACCCGACGACTCCGACGCCGCCATCGCCGGCACCGAAGACTCTGCTGCTGCTGCCACCATCAAGGCCGCCGCCACGCCCTCTCTCCTCAACATTGCATCCACATTGTCCTCGTTAGGTTACAGGTTAGATTTTTGAAAAAAGTTGTAGTGGTTTTTGTAGTACAGTTGATTGTTTGTAGATTATTGTGTTCTTTCAATATAACTTGTTGTATTTTGTCTATATTTGGTAGCATGCACACTTTAGGTCAGATTTTAAACCCTATTTGCATCATCGTCTGATGAAATTTGAAAAATGAGTGTAATAAATACCTGTATACTGAAAATTGATAAATTTATACTCAAAATTAATAAATTTTTTTTAAAAATTTATTACAATATTATAAATTTATTATTTTCCGGTGTAGTGAACACATGTCATTTGCAAATTGATATTATAAATTGGTCAAATATTGCTACAATTATGATAGTTTATAAATATTATATTTTGTAAAAATTAGGATGGCACGTAGTAATGTGGCTATTGTTGTTCATTGGAATGGAGAACTATTTGCTCAAGATAGCAATCCACAGTACGTTGGCGGTCGTAAGAAATTAAGTGGTATCCCAGTGGATATTACATTTACAGAATTCGTGAGAAAAATATATAGATTGACCGATACCCCAAGAGATGAGTATCGTCTAATTATCAAAGTCCGATATTCGTTCTGGATGAATCAATTCAATGTGGTTGAAGTTACCGACGATGACTTATTGTGTGGTGCGATGGCATTGTCGGGGAACCCTCCGTGTTTGATAATTTTTGTTGAAAAATAGATGGTTTTATCTTAGGGGTATTATTCTAGAATGTTAAATAGCGACTTTAATGTGGATGTATTATTCTCGGTCCCCGAAAGAGAACCTTTTCGTGCTGATATTGGAGGAGGAGCAAATGCATCTAGGTTAGTATTGCAAAATATGGCTTTTGTATAATTATTTTAATATAATAATTGTATAATTATTTTAGATTGCCTTCTTCTATCAATTGTAGAGAGTACGAATTTTCGAATGTAGTTGTTGGTGGTCCTTCTCCCGTGACAGGGCATCTGAATATTCTTTCTCCGGTTTTTGCTGATTACAGTGATTTCCCTTCCACCTCCATGCCTGTATATGATTTTGGTAATATTCCCTCCACCTCCATGCCTGCATATGATTTTCCATCGACATCCGTCCCGATTCATCCATCTGATGTCCATTCGACATTGGAAGTGCAGTTTGATATTCCGTCGGCATCCATCCTTCCATTTGATATTCCATCTACGTTAGAGGTATCCTATTTTGATATTCCATTCATGCCTATCCCTCATTCTAATGTTCCATCCACGTCATAGGTTCGTTGCGATGTTGTATATCGATGTAGGCGTCAATTACAGGGTCATATTGAGACGAAGGGATACTACCTACCATCAGCTGTTGAGCAAGGGATGGAGCAGATTGTCGAGGGCATCGCCATCAAGCATATTGATCATATGCATGCCATTGAGCCCGTGCAGCCTGAGATGGAGCATGACATGTATATTTTGTTGGAGAAAATTCAATAATTTCTTAATTACTATTATTATTATTATTTTAATTAATGTGTTTTAGTGCCCACGTGCGCGGATGTTACGCGCTCGCTACGCACGCCCCGACTCCTCAGGCATGTCCTAATCATAAGGGTGCAATAATGGGTTCAACGTTGGGGGTGATTCTAACATTACACCCTATAATCCCTCTATATATTTAGCATTCCATGTTTGTTCATGGAGAGAGATGAACATTGCAAAGAAAGATTTAAATTTTATTTAAATTCTAATTTTATTTTGATCCATATTTTTATCATCGGGTGTTGAAAGAGTCTTCGTCAACCTCCTTCATGATCGTGTTCACAGGAGGAGGAATTCTGGTCGTACCTTGGGGCGGTGTTTCCGGTTAATCCCGCACGTAAGGACGGGAATACGCCTTAGGGCAGTGCTTCGCACGCTTCCAGATCAATCAATATTTTTATTTGGATTTTAGCGTTTATTTGTAAGTCTGATTTTATCTTTATCTTAAAATTAGTTAGATCTTTAATCACAATCAGATTTCTGTGTGGTATTTGTTCCAACATATTCGGGGACGAAGTTGTGGATGCGGATGTAGACGTGGCAGGGGACGAGGGCGAGAGCATGGGAGGGGGATGGATGGGACTTGTTTTTTTTTCATTTTTATCATTTTTGGGATCCTCATGTATGTTTGATATTTCTGATGTTTTCTACATTGATTTTTTTGTGGTATTATCTAAATTTATTCATTTTGAAGTATCTTGATATTGGTATAGCTCATTTTATATACTTAAAGTGTGGTTGAAGTTGATATAGATGATTTTGTGTATTTATTCCTGTAATTGAAATGTTCGAAAATATTGCTATTTTGTATAATGTGGGAATCTGCAAACTAATTGGGTAAGTGGGGGTTAACATAAATGCGGTGAATGGGTCACTGCATATAAAAGCGGTAAATGATTCATCGCCTTTATATGCGTTGAACCATTCACCGCGTTCATAACTATTATATTCCGCATAGGGAATTGCATGAAAGTGGTGTACCATTCACCGCCTTCATGGGATTTTTGAAATTTTATGAAAGCGGTGAACCATTTACCGTCTTCACTTGAAAGTGGTGCATGGTTCACCGCTTCTATCTTCCTCCACCATTTCACTGCTCACGTGGCAGTTTCGAGCCTATTTTCGTAAATACGATTTTCATAGGTCTGTTTTTAGAATATAAAGTTTGAATGAGATTAGTTGGCTAAAATGCCCCTTGCAGAAACTACAAATCTGACTTTCTCTGTGTTTTTTTGGTTGCATATTTTTCATCTTTTGATCTATATTTTGCACTTAGTCAGTAGCAGGTTCATGCCAAGCAATGGTGTGGCATGGCACACTATCGTGCTATGCTGTGTCAATCTATGTTGTTGGCACCGTATCTATGTGCCAATACACTGGCATGAATGTAAGGAAAATTTTAAAATATATATTTATTTTGTCCTTTGAGTTTTAGTGAATGGATGCAACCCTTATTACGAGATGCGACTCTTAGTGAGTAGATGTGACTCTAATCAAAGGTCATAACTCTTGGTGAATGAATATGAAAGGATGTGATTTTTATTGAAAGGATAAGACATAAAAAGACAACTTTATAGTGTGTCCTTTCATGGATGTCCGTTGAAATTAATCTTACATTCATTGAACTTGACTTATATAACTAATTGATAGTTATGATCAAATGAAAAGTCACAATTGGAAAGTCACTTCATGAAACACCGGTTCATGAATTGTCACTTCATAAAGCACCGTTTGTGGTCTATATAAGTCCATAACATTGACTACTAAAGGATAGTTGGAAAGTTTAAGTCTCCATCCAAAATAATTTCTTGTTTCTTATTCTATTTTCTCTTTGACAATTTAATCGAGTGCTCAAAGGCTCGACTTCACGTGTGCAAATGAAGTTGAGGTTTATATTTCATTGTATCCTGAGAAGCTATTTGTTAACCCAATGCACACCAAATTACTAGAATGATAGGGCCGATTTAGCTTTAAGGAGAGTGGCATTGCTACACTCAAAGACTTTTTTCATCTTTCTACTTCATATACTTTTTCTACTCAATTTATCCAACCATGAAAACATATATTTTCTTTTGGCACAATTATATTCTTTGGTATTTGATTAATGTAGCTACTTGTTAATTTTTGAAAAAAAAATGATCTTGAGTTCTGCCATCAGCATGCATTGTTAGATATGTCTCGAATTCTAGTACTGCAAAGTTTTCTATCTCTATTCTATTTTGATTATCCCATTAAGTTTAGATTATGCCTAATCTTATTGAGATATTCCTAATCTTAGTGGGTTTGTATTCCTAGTATTAGGATTTAGCCACTATTATAAATATACTATTATTCCATTGATTTATTGCAGAAGATGAGAGAGGGAATATGGTTGTATTTTTTGGGATTAGGGTTTTGTGAGAGAGGCATATTTTGTACATGACTTTGATTATAATGAAGTTTTTCGCTCCGTCTTTGCCCGTGGACGTAGGCGGTAGAACCACATAAATATTATGTGCTTTATTTTTTCTTCTATCGTTCTCGGATCTCTTTGGGTACTTTCGCATCCGACAAACTAGATCTTCTCGGTTTTAGCTCTAACAAACTGGTATCAAAGTTGGAGTGTTCGTTTGGGTGTTTAAGACGTCGACGAATTTGAGATCGAGAAGTTTGATCCCTCCAACAATTTCGCTCTACGACAAGTTGTCGTTCTGATGCAACAGAGGTTGCAAAAAGGCGCTTAGTTGGAGAAGGAGAGAAGCACTTCAGAGAATCCCGCGGATTTGCTCATTAAGTTTTCCGGCGATCAAGGTCAAGTATTTCGTAAACTTGTTCGCATGTGCAGTAGCATTTCAGGAGCTTTTGGGATTTTGGTGGAGAAGACAGAGAATTCAAACAAAGGTGGAGATTGTTAGATATGTCTGGAATTCTAGTACTGCAAAGTTTTCTATCTCTATTGTATTTTGATTATCCCATTAAGTTAAGTTTAGATTATGCCTAATCTTATTGAGATATTCCTAATCTTAGTGGGTTTGTATTCCTAGTTGTATTAGGATTTAGTCACTATTATAAATATACCATTATTCCATTAATTTAGTGCGGAAGATGAGAGAGGGAATATGGGTGTATTTTTTGGGATTAGGGTTTTGTGAGAAAGGCATATTTTGTACACCACTTTGATTATAATGAAGTTTTTCGCTCACTCTTCGCCTGTGGACGTAGGCGATGGCCGAACCATGTAAATATTGTGTGCTTTATTTTTTCTTCTATCGTTCTCGAGTCTCTTTGGGTATTTTCGCATCCGACGAACTAGATCTTCTCTCGTTTTTGTTCTAAACGGGGTGGTATCATGTCGATATCTTGTCTACATGGAATGGCATGGTGGGCACAACTTGTGCGGATGGAAGCTTAAAATTCTTTGTCGATAGTTTATTCATTAACAATTCATAAATAAGGGTAAAGAAGGTTGAAATTTTTGTATGGGTTAAGACTTGGATACCTTCTCACAACTGCTAAACAGCCTATGACTGAGCTCTTTAGAGTCCGCCGCATGAGATGCTCGCTCGAGTGTTAAAGTAGTTTCATCCTTTACTTCACACTTCTCGCTCTCTTCCATATTATTTGAATTTTCTTTATGTATCATCTCTTCTTGACTGTTTACAACATCAAAGTACTTCATAGGCATATCTTGTTTAAGTTTGTTCAGCTTTTCTGGTTTCCCAATTTCTATTTGCTCCTCATTTGCTTCACGGCTTTGATTGCCGGATGGGGTTTCTAGTGCTGTATCCTCACATATCTTGTTCCCTTCATCTTGATGAGATAATCTGTAAGGAAGTGAATTTTCGAAATCCGAAAGTTGTACTTCGTCCAGAATCGACTAATTGTCGAGTGGGTATGCTTCGGAAAGGTTGAAGGCATTTAAAACCCAAAAAGTGCATTGAAATTGGAGTCCGCGAGAGCAAAGTGCAAAAATCTGCACTTCTGCAGTCTCGCTCTCGGGGCCGGTCCCCGTGAGAGGACCTGGTTTCAGAAGGTGCGCAGGAAAGCCCTTTGCGCACCATTGTTGCTCTCGGGGACCGGTCCCTGGCGGGAGGGATTGGTCCCCGTAGCAATGAGGAGATCCCTGTGGGGACCGGTCTCCTCGAGGGAGACCGGTTCCCGTACACGTCCCATAAGAGCAAGCTCTCGGGAGCCGGTCTCAGATGGAGGGACCGGTCTCCGAGGGACCGGTCCTCGGGGGAGGGACTGGTTCTCGTACGCGAAAAGAACTGACAGAGGGTTTCTGCCAGCATGGGGTGCTCTCGGGGACCGGTCCTCCTGTAGAGGGACCGGTCCCCGAGACGAAAATGCCCCAGTCTGGGCAGTGGTAGAGGAGAAAGGTGGAGGGGCTTATATGCAAAAGTGGCTTTAGTGAGGGGTATAGAGGAGAATACACTCTCTCTCCCTCTCTCATTTCCCTCCCATCTCTCATTTCTCTCCCTCTCTCTCTCTAGAAAGAAAAGAACAAGAAGAGAAGAAGAAGAAGGAGAAAGAGAAGGAGAAGAAGGAGAGCTTGAAGGAGAGCTTCACCATCATCTTCTCTTCTTTCTCTTCTTTCCTTTGTGGTAGCTCAAGCGGTGAGCTCTCTAAACCCTAATGGTAGAACTTAGGGTTTTGGGTTGAATGCTCTTTAAATGGGTCAAATGGACCCCTAGCATGATTCTAAGTAGATCAATACCTAGTTCTAGGGTTTTGAAAGCATAGTTTGCTATATATGCAAACCTAGGGCATCCAAATTGGGGATTTGCTTACTAGAGGGGTTTGATCTCAATTGATCATGTTTAAATCTAATTGCTAGGTGTCTAAACGCATCGGCGAAGACGGATTTGCATTTCGTCGAGTCGTCGGAAAGGTAGAGGCAAAACAAGCTCGTCGGGGCCTTGTTTCGACTTAAACGGTTGAGACATTGAGGAAGCAAGTGCTGAGGATCACCTTTAGGGCCTCCACAACGTAAAAGATCTTCGAAAGGTGGGTGGTGACCATCCTGAAGCAGTTGAGCTGCTCCCTATGTCTGAGTTATTAATGTCGATCGATTGCATATTGAGTATGTTGCATATAGGGTACTTGAATGATGAAATTTGCATGCTTGGTAGTGTAGTATGTAGATTCAACACTTGAACCTAGAATGCACGTGCTTAGAATATTACAGCTTAAACCCTATATGTATGATGTATATGCATTGGAACCTAGGAAAATGATGACCTAGGGATTTAGCGTCAAAAGTGTATAAAGAACACTTAGATGATAATGAGTGGCATCTAGTAATATTAAACAAAGAATGAGTGGCATCTAATGGCTAATCAAGTTATGATTGTTAGCATGTGTAAACCTTAGTGTGAGTTGAAACACTAGGTTGATTAGGAGAGAATTTATGTATCAGGATGTTAACCCTAGTTGGTAGGGTATCCTCAATTGACGAGGATTGGATCGTGCTCACGTAGTCTGTCCTATACCTGTGGTGGTCGCTCCACACAGGCTGTGTACCCCGCAGATTTTCACAATGTGAGCAAGTAGTTGCTCCGGGATAGAAGTACTTGTCCCCCAGAGACGGTCTCGGCTGGGTCGAACGACCGATTAAAGACTCCTTCCCCCACGAGATTTGAGACGTGAGATTGAGGGCTTGACCGATTAAAGACTCCTTCCCCCACGAGATTTGAGACGTAAGATTGAGGGCAAGCCAAGTGATTGGGTAAACAAGAGAACCAATGAAAAGTTAATTTGTTGAGCATAGTAGTGATAGTGACCTTTACTATGAGTACATGTATGCATTCATTTATATTGGATTGAGGCATAGTAGGACTCTATTTTCATATCTTTTACTACTACTCTTGTTTATTATCTATCTATCTAGTTGTCTATAGTTCTACTTATGCCTGCTTAGACCTAGTGGGGAGATCGGCGGAGTTGGCTGCCGAACCCACTGTGAACTATTTATAGTTCTCACCCCACCTTGTTGCAGGTCCGAGTTCGAGTCACCCCGGTAAGGATCGCGGTAAGGGCTTAGCACCCTAGGCATTGGTAGTTACTTTCCTATGCATGGGTAGTACCCCATTACATTTTGAGAGTAGATGATGTATAGGATGTGAGGTTTTTTTGGGATGTTGTATAAACTTATTGTTTATTACTTTGGAAGCTAAATGTAATCAAAGGCTTGATGTCGAATGAATGTAATAGATAAGTATTTCTCTCGTTTATTCACTAGTTCGTTATACTTGTGATGCTTGCTCTCGTCGTTTGGCACTGTTTGTGCTCTCGTTGTCGTTGGTTGTGTATGTTTATCAAGTTGTTTCTTGGGCATTTGTTGTACATAATCTTGATGCTTAACTTTGGGCGGACAGGGGAGATCCTGTCCGTTCGACGTCTGTTTGACGCGCTCGAGCCGGACCAAATTGGTAGCGGTCTCGGGGCGTGACATAATCCCCTAACAATTTCATGATTAGTGTCGGGAGAGGACTCTGGGAAAATATGTGAGGATTCCTCATTCTTTAGCATTTCCTCATCCTTCTCTTCGGTGTCTGATTTCAGGGCATTTTCAATTACATCCCTTGGGAAGCTTGACTCTGTTTTGTTTTCTATGATAGTATTTTCTTCTTCAGGAATTCAACTTTGTTCAGGCATGGGGGTCTGATTAATTGGCTTGTTACTTGTAAAATCTGGCTCTTCTTCATGCTTTGTTTTAGTTTTTTCATGTACATCTTTCATCACCAATTCATTTGTCTCCGAAGCCTTTTCAAGCCTTAGATCATCCATTTCACGAATCTGATCAAGGTAGGACAACAATTAATGTTTCATTCAAATGGGGGGTTTTCGAGGAGAAGTTAAGAATTATCAGTTCAATCGTTTCTATACTTCTGACCATGCAGTAAAATATAAGAATTTTGGACTTAGGAAGAAACCATACGTGGCATTGAATCAATTATTACCTCGTGGCTCTTGGCTATTTGTGTTTCATTTGCTTCCCCTTGATTATATTCCTCCATCACTGACTCTCTAACATTTTTGTGCTCTTGATACTCTGCCTTATCTTTGTCAACATCAACACTTTCCTCTCCAACTACAGACGTAGTTTCAGCCTCATCAGTTGTGCTAACAATTTCAGCAACCTGTTTGATCAAATTTTTCACACGTCAAACTTGAGATGAGGAGGCATGTTGGAAAAACAGTGAGTTTAAGGAAAACATATTGAATAGTTAAATTAAATACACAAAGTTTCCAGAATTCAAAAGAAAGTCTACCTTGGTGGCTTCTGATTCACTGAGTTGAACCTCATCAGGCCCTTTGCTTTCAATGCTTTCTTTTTCAAGACATACAATATTGTTGTCTTTGTCCACTAAACTCTGATGTGCTTCTGATTCACTGGGGTGAACCTCATCAGGTGCCTTGCTTTCGATACTTTCTTTCTCAAGACTTACAATATTGCCGTCCTTCCTCTCCAAACTTTGATCTGCTTCTGCGTGGTCTTCGTCTGCTACATCATGTATTGTTTGTGAAGGCAAGGCATGATCTTGGGGATTATCTTCAACGCTTTCCTTGATCTTCTCATCATCCTTCCCATGTTCAATTTTAGTTTCCTCCAGATTTACTGATTCAGAAATCTGGCCACAGTTGGTAAATCAGAAGTTAATAAAAGACAAGTTTCAGAAAATAGTTTACAGGCTAGAATTATTGTATTGTCTGTCAATGCAAAATCTATATGGCCTATTTAGATGCACGAGTATCTTGTTCAGCAGATGACTTACTGTTAGCTCAAGGTGCATGTGGTAATGGTTGATAGGGAGTGTGAAAAATCTCTACAACTGCACAACATACGAACCCTTAATGTATGTGTAGATAACTAGTTTCGGATGGAGGTAACAATTAGTGATTATGAGAAAAGAGTTTGACTTTAGACAATTCCCTAAAAGCAATGATGATATAAACTAGTATGCTTCACCTACAAGGTGATTTATCATATCCTTAAAAAAAAAGTTTGCTGTGACACCCCAATAGTCCCACATCGGATGGGAAAGGTATTGTCATTGGGTTTATAATAGACTTAGACACTAGTAATAATAACTGGGCTTAAGTATTTTGAGCCGATGGTTGGGCCCAACGAGTTATTGTTGCTAGTGGGCTGGGTCGTTACATTTGCTTACTGAGCCGGTTCACCAGCTGGACATGTGTGGCGAGTCTCGGTTGAGCCAGGGTCTGGATGACGGGCTAGCGAGACGAGTCTCACATAGCCTGGTGATCTTGGGCTGTGTGTGTGATTGGACTGACGAGGACGTCAGGGCCTTAACGGGGGGAGTCTGTGACACCCCAATAGTCCCACATCGGATGGGAAAGGGATTGTCATTGGGTTTATAATAGACTGAGACACTAGTAATAATAACTGGGCTTAAGCATTTTGAGCCGATGGTTGGGCCCAACGAGTTATTGTTGCTAGTGGGCTGGGTCGTTATATTTGCTTACTTTTTTGGTCGTTGTTTAGACATAATTTTGTGCTCCTTAACAATCCAGAAATAAATGGTTCTCGAGTCAGTAAGAGGGGATATGCTGGGTAAGTTATTTTAGCTTCCAGATAGGTTCCAAGGAATTTAGCAAACTATGTAATGGAGTAAAGCAGGTTACCGTGTTAGTGAGGTTTCCGCCTTCTTTCGAGATCTCTATCTCGTTTGCTCCTGTTGTGGAAGTTGTCTCTTGATTTTCAACTTCAGAAACCAATTCCTCTTGGTGAAGAGTTTGATGTTCCTCTTCTCTCTGTTCACCATCCTCGTTTTTGTTGTTGCTCTCAACATTTTCTTGATGTTGTTCGTCACATGTATGTTCTATGGTTTCTTCGTGCACATCATCTACCACATCATCTACGTCTGCAGGCTTCCCAATTGGCTCTCCTTTGTCAGAGGGATCACCAACAGTGTTTCTTACATATTCATCCTCCACCTCTGTCGGTTCACTTTCACCTTTAACACTAGATATCTGCTTAAATGAAATTGTAAAAAGTTAATAAAATGGTTTGATCGAAAAATAAACCTAATGGTAACAAGCACAAAAGAAAATTAGGCATGACGGAAACAACAGATATGACTTATATCTGTATATTCATTGCTCAACTTTCCTATTCAGTCCTAATTCCTATACACGTATCAACAAATTAGTTACTAGCAAATGCTTAAAAAGACTAAAGAAAGTTGAGAAGGGCATAGTTGATATGTTGATACCTTTTCACCTTCTGATTCCTCGTTGTTTGAACTCACTTTTTCCTCGCCTCATCTTCTTGTTCTGCTGCTATTGTAATTTCTTTTGTGATTGTATTATCTGGTGTCTTTGCATTATTATCTCCCTCAGATGCCACATCAGGAATTCCTTTTACATCTCTATCATTGCCTTCACTTCCAATATTCTTTGCATCTGTTTCCTCTCCATCCTTCTCTGCACTATGAGTAGTTTCCTTCAGAAAATCTTGAGCGGTCTCTCCAGCACAATCATCTTTCTTGCACATGTTTTCATCCTTTTCACTTGCAAAGCCCACCTCTTCACTCAATCCATCTGAGGCTGTGGTCTGCACACATTTTCAAATTATACCAGGAAAATAGAAGTGTAAACATTTTTTAAATTAGAAATTTTACACATTTCAAATTTACTTTGAAGGCTTATAGAGAGGAACATATTTATGTGATTTTACTCATTTAAGGTAAGGTATTTCGGATATCATTATGCTTGCTAATATGGCTAGAAGCCTAGCAGAAGCCTAGTAGGAGAAAGTAACAGAAGATAAGAAAACTTATTTTCTTTGCTGAAACTTTTAACATGTAGGACATAAATACCTGATATCCATGCTCTTGTTCGTTTGGCACATCTAGGCTGGCATCATGAGAAGCTTCTTCCAAGCTAGCACCTCGTCCTTCTGTGTCTATCATTTCTTTGTTAAGTTTTTTAGTCTCTCCAGCTCCATCAACTTCCTTGGTCTCTGAAAGCAAAGTATCTTCAACTGTAGATTCTTCCGGCTTATCTTGTACTTTTTCCAGACACACAGTCGCTTCTGTCGTTACTGCATCACTATACTCTTCACTCTTCGCTAATATATCTGCTTGCTCTTTGTCTTTTTCGGAATCATCTGATTTTATATTGGTTGAGTCAATAGCTTGTATCGCTTTCGAATGCTCATCTACAGAAGCTTTCTCAGGATTCATGCAGTCTGTGCTGTTTTTGACTTCAGATTGCTGTTCTCTATGCTCATTGTGTTGAATCTCTTCTTCATTTGATGTTGTTATTTTAAGTTCTACTCCACCCTGATCGGTGCTGGTTTCATAGTGGTGCCCTTTATTCAGCAGAGCTGCTGATATTTCTGCCGTTTCCTCAGTCTCCTTTTTCTCATACACTGACTGTGTCTCATTAGTTAACTGTGTGTCCGAAAAAGCATCAATTTTGCTATCATCAGTTTGCTGTTCTGTAGGTGTTTCATGAAACGACTCTGTAATCTTTTCTTCTTTATCTTTTCCATCTACAATTAAACCTAGATCTTTGCTACTTTGTTGTTCTTCAGCATTCTTTTTTGTGTTCTCTCCATCATTCTGAGGATATTTTTCTTTCACTTCCAAAATAGGTAAGTTTTCTGAGCTTTCATATTCGTCACTACTTTTTCCCAAATCTCTCTCCTCTGGGCTATCTAACGCGTCAGTTTCATCCATTTTGCTGCTTTCATCGGTAGTCTGTTCAGTGGGCAGATCATTTATTAAATTTGCATTTGGTACCGACTGTGATTTTAGAGCTTCATCTTCGGCCTTCTCAGATTCATCTTTCTCATCAATCTTAAAATGTTCCCTGCACTCTAGAACCTTTTCTTTAGCTGTGGTTCCTTCATCAATGAACATCTGTTCCGAAGTCAGCTTATCTTCAGAAGGTGCTTCAATAAAAACTTCACCCTCAGAAGCACTCAATTTTCCTTCAATAACTGAACTTGGTGCATCATCTTTGTTTTTCTCATTTAGGACACTGTTTTGCTCTACCGCATCGGCGTCACCATTAGTTTGATTTTGCCCAATCGTTTCTGAATTCTGCAAGGCAGATCAATCAGAAACACTTGATTTCAATATTTTTTTTTTTTTTTGTTAAATATGCCACTAAATTTGTTTGTGTATTATGGTGAATTCGGACTGTGTAGGACAGGAAATTGAATCCTTGAACGTAAAATATCTTTATAACTATAATGTAGTGCATACTGCATTATATTTTTAGTTTATGAGACAATTCATTTGATGTATTTTGTTCAGAATGAAACTTGAGATTTGGCAGGCAAGATGCTTTCTCGGCATGCGATGGAAGCTATTATTGACCTCAAATAATTTTCACTCAAAAAGGAAAAGAAAAAAAAAAGAAGAAAAAAAAAAGAAAGGAAAAAGACCTCAGGTATAAGTTGAGACAGTATAAATTATTATCTTGCTTTACAAGGTAGGACCAAGAAAACCATTTAACAAATTGCTTACTTTTAATGATAATAGGCTTATTATATTGCATAGAGATTTATAACGCTAATTATATAAGTGATCACTCACAATAGTTTACTTTCTCTTTGTTTCTTTATTTCTTTTTTATGTGGATACATGCATCATATAAGTGCTTTTCTCCAGGTTATTTATTATTTTTTTCTTTATTGTTTGTGAAAAAAACCTATGCAGCAGAATCAACCTGCTTGTTTTGATGATAAAGGAGCCAATATTTACAACCTGAAGACTCAAAAAATAATTCAAAAACAAATATCTCTATGTAGTTAGTATATTATCTTTTACTTCAGTACTAATCTATTTTTGATGCCGATTAAACTACGTACTGTTATTTACTGGCCTCATTGTTAAAACCATATGCCTAAACATAGTATTGCGTTTTCTTATCTGAATATTCAAAGAACATATCGTCGATTAATAACGATCTGGATACTCTAATTCTATCAAAATCATGATTATATTGTACTATAAGAGTCAGAAATAACATCTTTTAAAAGTGTAAGGTATGATCAGTATATGAAACAACATAAATTAAACTCTGCCTAATTTTCAAACTGGTATAAATCAGATCAACCGTATAATGATAACCAGCTAATCAGCACAAATCAAACAAATAAGTTTCCTATTCCCTTTCCGTACTCATAATGTTGTTATGAATCTTTCAGATCAAGGGGCGCGATCAAAGAAATATAATCAAATAAATGCTTTTTATCACATGATCCACATAATCGACAGAATCCTCAGTTTATCCACCAGGAAACACTCACTGTGCAGCTGAAGTTGTAAAACTAAAATTATCCATGTGTGTTTTAAACAGCATAATGTGTTTCTTTGCATCGAAGGATGCGTTAAAGAAGGAAATTAATAATAAAGCAAAGAAAATTTTCTCTCACCTTCTCCTCCATTTCTGCTTCAGCAGCCATTTCTCCAGATTCCCAAGAGAAGCCTCTTTCTGAGAAAAGAGAAAAAAATATGAGGTGGTTGCTTCAAAAGAGCCTACTCTTTATGCAGTGCCTGCCTCATACTTTTTCGGCTGTGTTAGCTTTATACTAATGTGGCTATAGTTGATGAGATTTGTATCCTTTTTAATAATCTGAGAATTAGGTGGTAAGTAAATGTTTGTACAACAGTAGATCACTGAATAATGAATGTTAGAAATATAAGCATTAGCTGACAAATAAAAGCCAATCTGGTTCAATGTGAGCACATGTTGGTGCTTCTCATTGGTTTGCATGCTTGTATTGGTGGGCTCCACAGCTTCCCTCTTTTTTCATGTGAAGTTACAAGTTTGCCACTCTATTATTGATATGGACTGCTACTGCCATCCTTCACCCTTTGTGTGTAATCTGAATTATTTCCCTTTTGTCAGAAGCAAAAATTTCATCTCAAGTTAAAAAGACTGGCTTGTGGGGGCTCAAATGTTCTTTTTTTAAAAAAAAAGCAAAAGTAATGAATTAGTTACCAGGTTTTCCACTAATGAAATAAGACACAAATTAACCCAGCAGCAGAAATGGTTTTTTGTTGATCTTATCTACTGCAGCCCTTGAATTGCTTGTTAATTCTATAGTGAATTGCATTTATAGATGAGGATATATGGTTTGTCGCTTACTGGTTGGTTAGGTCAATTACATCTATACCATAAATCTTGACATGAATCTCTTTTGTCGTAAGGTTCCATCATAACAATTTTCTCCTTACATTTCGTTTGATTCAATTAACTAACTCAAAAGTTTCAGCTTTTTACAAAATTTACTTGGTGAAATATGACGTCGACTCTTAAGATCGAGTTTTTAGTTGAAAGGATATTCTAACAATGGTGCTGCTATGATGCCTACTTTAAAGGGTTCTATACAAGCTTTAGGGATTAGGGACTAAACTGTTACAATCAAAAATATGAGCTGGAAATTAAAATGGTCATAATTGAGGTAACTATATTTGAAGTAAACCTTTATAGACAGATGCTTCTATTTTTGGTTTCCACATAGTTTTGGAGACTGGATTAACATATGCTGATGTGTTCTACAAAGAAAAATTTATAAAGCCACCTCAGATGATGAAGATGATGACGATTTGGTTGGTGGAGTAATTAGCAACAGGAAAGGGGATATTAGATAAACAATTTCTCGTTAGCCAAAAGCCGCGCGCCTCTAGAAACAGAGACCTAGGTCAAGGTATCGTCGTTATCTCTTTCTTTTTTTATTTATTAAGGTCTCTTTTGTTATATTTTTAACTTCTTATCTTATTTGCATTTACTCGTGCTCTTTCTTGTAGGATGCTCTGTGGCGATCGTTAGTAAAAAATTATGTGTTTTCAAACAGTTGTATTAAAACGCTCCTTTAGCTTTTATCATTACAACTGAAATGAGTTTCTGATCTTCAGAAAGCAAATGCTGTAATTCATTGACAGGATAATAGGAGATTGTAACTAAAGGGTTGTTAATGCTTTTTTAAACCGTGCAATTCAAACAGTACTTTTAACCTTTACTATGATAGTATGAATTGATTTTATGATTTTTTTTTTTTTTTTTAAAGCAAAATGTTACGGACAAAGTGTTTTCCACCAATCGCCTAGTCTCCTAACAAGAGTTTCTGTTGGAGGTTTTGTTGGGACATTCTAGAAGCTTCTATGTGCGTTTCAAGACTGATGGTGCGGATGCAGGGCAATGAGTGGGTGATGAGTGGCCTATATAAGGTTGTGACACCCCCTCTCCTTCGGAAATTAGTTGTAATCCTTTCTCTTATCAATATAGAACAACATTCCTCAAACTCTCTCTCTTTTGTACTTGCCTTAGGCGAGTAAGTCCTGACTTGGCAAGTTGAGAGGTAGGCTAGCTTATTCACTTTGTGAAGGAAGGCGAGTGCTGTATAGGCTAGACAAGCGATTTCGCTTTAGTCCGTGACAGTTGGTATCAGAGTGAGTTCGGAGCTGGGAAGCCATGTCTACATCGGATGCTACCATCGTTGGCATTGTGCATGAACCCAGGGTGTCCAAGCTCGGCAAGAGCAAGGAGTCGTAGACCCTTGCGAAGGAGTCCGCACCACTCGAGGACCGTGTGAGCTTGTTGGAGGACTCTGGTGCGAGAGTGTTGGAGCACTACTTCGTCCTGTCCCAACATGTGGGGATGATGGAAGAGGGCCCGCATGACATGGAGGATAATGTTGTGGCTGCCATGGCGACTTTACATGAAAAGGCGATGTCTTGCGATGTCGAGACGCAAAAGGAACACACCCCGAGGTCTACGTCCCTGAACCCCAACACTTCAAGGGCACGCGAGATGAGAAGGAGATTGATGATTTCCTTTGGCACATGGAGCACTGTCTCATGGCGTTGCGATTGGAGGACGAGGAGGATAAGGTTCAAATCGCAGCCATGTACCTCTCCGATGATGCCATGCTGTGGTGGCGTCGGCGGTCAGCGGAGGCCGAGCAGGGTTGCTGTCAACTTACCACTTGGGAGGACTTTGTGCGCGAGCTCAAGGAGCACTTCTATCCCGAGCGTGTCGAATATCTTGCGCGGAGGCAGCTTCGATGGCTCAAACATTGTGGGACACTCAAGGAGTATGTCCAAGAGTACTCAATGCTGATGTTGGCGATCTCCAACATGGCCGATGAGGATTGATTGTCCTTTTTCCTAAATGGCCTTCAATCATGGGCGAACAAGAAGCTCTTGGGGCGAAATGTGAAGGACCTAAATTCCGCGATCTCTTTGGCGAAGAAATTTTCTGAGTGGGAACTAATTGAGAGCGATCAAGATGAACCACCATAGGCGAGTGAGGCCAAAGGTGGGAGAGGGCACCACGATCTAGAGGGAGCGAAGGGGCACAAGGAGAACCATGATGCAATGAGGCACAAGCAGAATTTCGCCCCGCCGTCTGTAAAGATCTCTTGCTATGTTTGCGGTGAGAACCATTGGGTGTGGGACTGCCTAAATAGGAGCAACTAAAAGGGAAAGCAAGTGGCTGCTGTCCAAGCCGAGGTGGGCGAGGATATGGTGGAGCTGTCGAGGGTGGGCGCGGCTTGACTCGCAGTTCGCGGTCAGCCAAGTGGCGACAAGATCAGCAAGAGGGAGCTAATGTTCGTCGATGTGATCCTCAACATACGGATCACACAGGTGATAACCGACATTGTCGCGACACAGAGGCCAAGCGGTTGGGCCTCGTACTTGACAAGGATGCGAGCTGCATCAAGGCGGTCAACTCTGAGGCACGTCCAATCACGGGAGTTGCCAAAGGCATGGACATGACCATCAATCCATGGAGGGGCAAGGCCAATCTCACTATTGGGCCACTCGACAACTTTAGAGTGATTCTCGGGATGGACTTCCTAGTTTCATCGAAGGCAACACCTATGCCACACTTGTGGGTGCTGAGCTTCCTGGACGAGTCGGTGCCTTGCATGGTTTCGCTGTGTGGGGGCAAGCCGATGCGGCCCTATAGCTTTACGAGGAGGTGCAGTGTAGGAAGGCTGAGGACCTTAAGGAGGAGGATCTCAGTAGTAGTGAGGCTGTCTAGATCTCAGGTGGCACCGAAGTAGCCAACTTCCAAGCAAAGTGCGAGTCATTCTGTCAAGCAGGAGTCCAAGGGGACCTCGGAGCATTATGTGACTTGGCGGCATGTACGTGCGTGTCGCGGAGGACAGGCACACTTGGCGGATTCTCAGAAGGGCAAGGCACTAGCTAGAAGCTAGTGCGGGGGCAAATGCGGACTGTGTTAGCAAAGCTCGGGCCTATTCGAGTGCGAAGGCACGGCGGACTACGCGAAAGGCTACAGGGATCGGGAGCAGCTCTGCGCGCGACAAGCTGCACTACAAAAAAAATTTAATATAAGGACGCTTTTTAGACGGCGCTTAGGGGAAGTGTCTCCAAACATTTTTATAATATAAAAAATATCGACCCTTCAAAAAGCGTCGTTATGATATCAAATAATTTATTAAATAATGATAAATTTTACTATTATTTTTAATTTTCGACGCTTTAAAGCGTCGGGATTTTTAAAATCGACACTTTAAAGCGTAAATCCCGACGCTTTAAAGCGTCAGAATGTATTTTACTGACGCTTGGTATAAGCGTCAATATATACATGGCGACTCTTCATTTGCCGACGCTTTCACCGACGCTTTCAAAAGTGACGTTGGAATATATTGGGACGCTTTTAAGTATCGTTAAATATAAAAAAGAGCGTCCTTAAATGTGACATTTTTTGTAGTGTGCTCTGCGCGTTAGGTGGGGGAGGTCGTCACGGACAAAGTGTTTTCGCTGACTTCTCCTTTGCAGTCGCCCAATCTCCGAAGGAGAGTTTTGTCGGAGGTTTTGTTGGGGCAATCTAGAAATTTCTATGCGAGTTTCAAGTCCGATGGCGCGGATGCCGAAGGGTCAAGAGTCTCTTAGAGTTTCTAGGAGGGCAATAAGTGTAGTCTCTTGGGAGCTTATAGCCTCCCTCTTTGCCTTGTGGTTTATGTTGGTGTAAAATCCAAAATTTCCTAATTAGTTTCTTTTATTTTTATTCTATTATTTTATTACTTTATTTATTTTATTTATTTTATTCTCTTTCTTAATGAGAAAGAAACTAACGGAATTTTTTCCGTTCCGTTTCTTTCGCATTCTGTTGAGCGGGTTCCGCTTCTTTCTCGTAATAAGAAAAAGCGTAAAATCCTCTCTCCTATTCTCTCTCCTATTCTCTCTCCTTTTTTCTTCTTGCTCAAGATGAGTAGTCAATAAAAAGGAGATGTGATTTTTATTGAGATCTATCCATTTAATCTTATCTTTGATTTTATCCACTGGGTGTTGAGAATCTCCGTCAACCTCCTTCACGATCGTGCTCGCAGGAGGAGGAATTCCGGTCGTATCTTGGGGTGTTATTTCCGGTTAATTCCGCACGTAAGGATGGAAATACGCCTTAGGATGCCTCGCACGCTTAGGATAAGTTCAAATTATATTTTGGATATTTGCGTTTATCTGTAAGTTGTTTTATTTATTGTTATCATAAATTTAGTTAGATCTTTAATCACAATCAGATTCCTATTTGATATCTGTTCTAACAATCTAAGGCGTAGTTCCGTATCTGATTGTAATTAAAAATCTCACATGTGCTACCTTTGTTTTAAATCCTCACTGTACGATTTAATGCTCAAATTTAAATATCTTACGATAGGCACTTTAAATTAATAATTGTATCTATAGTTTAAATTGCAAATATCTTGGGATTTGCACTTTTTATTGTACACGGGAATAAAGTTTTTTTTTTGAAAATATGCTTTTACTGTAGCTATTTTTTTTAAAAAAAAATGTGCGGATTCTGTATGGATTTCAAAACCATATTTATATTGTGTTCACTGTTTTATCTACTGGAATTTAAAAAAAAAAATGCTACAGTAAAATTACTTTTATGTTTTAAAGTTTTTCTACAGCAAATAAAACCCTTTGGAAAAAAAAAAAGAAAAAAGAAAGAGAATTTTATGATTTGCAAATGCGCGATTTAACAAAAGTTCACATCGACCGCACTTGATCTGCTGAACCAAATCTAGTTGTTCAATGAATTCACAGTTTAATTAATTTATATTTTTTCACTGATGCGTATTTATTCTTGTTAGTTTAATATCTGATATATGTGGGCCATGTGCCAATCTCGATATTAAATTAATTTTTGTGGGGGAGTGTCCACCACGGTAGCTTCTTTTGGGGTTATCACGTCGCTCTGTCTTTGCGGTACTGTTCGCACTCATATATGTGATTTAATTCATTGCATTATTATTTCGCTTAAAATCGAAAGATATTGCCTATTATTTTGTTTGACAATTTAATTGTGCGTTTGTCATTCAAATTTAAATAAATTGGGATTAGCATTTTTAAACCTATTGCATATTGTTTAATTATCTTATTCTCTTATTTGCTTTGTGGTGTTTTAAATTTATTTTTTAAAAATAAAAAAACTGTAGCATTGTTTTAATACCGTACGGACTACGGACTAGATTTACTGTTTTGCTATATATTTATACATATCTACAATAATTTTATGCTAGTTGTACGGATTTAAAAATGTTTGATACAGTAAAATCCTTTAGTATTGAAAACGAAAAAGGTTTTTGCTACAGTAAAAAATAATAATAAAACTCTTTGGTTGAAAATTTTGTTTTTTACTGTTCTACTAAAACTTTGCTTTAAGTAGGACCGGAAACAGAAAACTAGTGTTCATTTGTTTTATTAATGAATGGTCTAACCATCAAACATGTTCGTTAGAATTGTCTCTTATACTGTACGTTTCAGCTTTTCTTATAATTTGGTTGCTGCATAAAAAAAAAAAAAAAAAATTTATTTGATTACATATATCTGTTCAATATTACTTGATTGAAAGCAAACATTTAAATTATTTGGAACATCTATTTGCTATTGAATCAAATTCTATTCAAAGATGATTAAATCTCAGGCTTTTAAATTTTTTGTATATCTCTGAAATTATGGGGGAGCTCTTTATCATCAGTTTGATAAATTTTGCTATTATAATTGCTCTCGTGATTTCATCTATTTTATCTTAATGTTAGCTTGTAAATGAATTTGTTAAAGTTGGCAGATAAATTATATTGAGACATAAAGTTATTAGATGGTTATTTTATTTGAGTTTTATCAGATCTGACCAGAATATTGCAGATTGTTTATCGAACGACCTGTATAGGACTAAGGTCCTGGAGTCATCGAGGGGGATGTGGATTTGCCCGTAAAGGGCCTTCCTGCAGTGGGAACCCAACCTTTGTGATAGGAGATCCCTTGAAGAAGGTTCAATGTGGTAAAAACAAGCTGTCAGGTTGGCCAAGAGCACTGTCTACAGTTTATATAAAGGAGCTTTAGCTCCAATCCCATCCCTATGGTGAGTAGTGCTCTGTGTAGTGGATTAGGTTGAGCTGAGTGCTCTTAATGGAATCTAAGGCGATCATTTTCGCGAGATGTGACTCTACACACATCCCTGGAGGAAACCACCTATATAAGAGTATCCGTATGTGGCCGCGGCTATGTGAATGGGCTATCCATAGAAACTCTTATGAAAAATCAAGGTCTTGTGCATGGCCATTAACGCACGTACCCGCGGCGGAGAATTCTATCGTGTGTGTGGTGGTTGAAGTCGCCAAAGGAACGTAGTTCAAGACCTGTTCACTCCGATTCCTTCTGATGGAAATCACTTACACTAAGTGGGGTTAAGTCTTTTAAAGACACCTCACCCATTGCATTGTATAAAACACCCAGTAAATTTGATTTTAATTTGTATTTTAAAATTTTGAATTTTGTGGGGGATTGTTGGTGTAAAATCCAAAATTTCCTAATTAGTTCGTTTTACTGTTATGCTAGTATTTTATGCCTTTATTTATTTTATTTATTTTATTCTCTTTCTTAATGAGAAAGAAACTAACGGAATTTTTTCCGTTCCGTTTCTTTCGCATTCTGTTGAGCGGGTTCCGCTTCTTTCTCGTAATAAGAAAAAGCGTAAAATCCTCTCTCCTATTCTCTCTCCTATTCTCTCTCCTTTTTTCTTCTTGCTCAAGACAGAGTAGTCAATAAAAAGGAGATGTGATTTTTTATTGAGATCTATCCATTTAATCTTATCTTTGATTTTATCCACTGGGTGTTGAGAATCTCCGTCAACCTCCTTCACGATCGTGCTCGTAGGAGGAGGAATTCCGGTCGTATCTTGGGGTGTTATTTCCGGTTAATTCCGCACGTAAGGATGGAAATACGCCTTAGGACAGTGCGAGATTCCGGATAAGTTCAAATTATATTTTGGATATTTGCGTTTATCTGTAAGTTGTTTTATTTATTGTTATCATAAATTTAGTTAGATCTTTAATCACAATCAGATTCCTATTTGATATCTGTTCTAACAGTTTATGTGCCACTTGACACTTTTTCATTTGTAGATTGGGTGGCAAGTGGTCTATATAAGGTTGTGGCCTCCACCCCTCTCCTTAGAAATTCAGTTGTAATCCTTTTTCTTATCAATATACAACAACATTCCTCAAACTTTCTCTCTCTTCTACTTAGTCTCAGAGCGAGTAGGTCCTAATTTAGCTAGTTGAGAGGTAGGCTTGCTCGATCACGAGCGCCGCACGGGCTAGACAAGTGATTTCACTCGAGTCTGTGACAAGAAGCTCCAATCTTTTTGCTTCTGCTTGATGCTCCAACAGTGAAGTATTTAAGCCGAGTAACTCAAGAATCTGTTAGTGTTTTTTGAAATAGTTCTATTCAAATAGTATTAATTACATAAATTCTCCGACGGTCAAAATCGGTGGTTAGAACCAGTGGATCACAAGAAAACATAATTCTTTTTTTACTGTTACAACTTTAAAGAGGTGAGAAATTACATAAAATCTCAAAATAAATCGAGATTAATTTTGTTCCTGAATTCCAAATGGTTTAATTATCTGATCCTCATCTCCGTACCATCCCTTTCAAGTTTGGCCGCCTTTATATTATTTTCCTGCATAGATTGGATGCGATGTGACCAAATCTTAATTCGGGCGGCTCAGAGAAGACGTTGTTTCGTAGTCCACAACAACGCATCGAGAATACCTCTAATTCCTCTTGCTTTTTTCTTTTCTTTTTTCTTTTATTTTCGTTGAATCTATTATTATACCATGATATTCGTTCTTTGATTGCTACATCCACAAGTGGATTTAATTTCTCCATTTAATATGTTTGAAACATTTATAATGTGGGTCTCCATATATATATGGTGTACGTATCTTAGATTTGACTAGGTTTAGTGAGTCCACTATTCCCATATGGTAAATTGATATTTGTACTTTTGCCCATTTGTTGCTCTTTAATTCTCAAACCATTAAATTTCTTTTGAATAATGGTTTGAGAATATTAGGCAATAATAATAATAATTAATATACACACAACAAGTCAAATGAGAACAAGAAACAATCAATCTCACACCGACCATGCAAACGATATATTGTCATCTTGTGCCTCCCCACCACGTAACGTAGATGATCCAAACACCAGGTTGGAGCTTGTATGCAAATGCGTCTGAAATTAAATGAAAGGCACAGATGCATATATACATATATGCATATGTTACACCGAAGCAAAATAATACCCTTTGCGACAGTAATTAACCCTTCTCTAGTAGTGCTTTTCGATTGTTAGCTACATAGAAATGCTATCCGCTTTGTTTATTTCATTTAGAAATAAACTTAATTTAAAACGTGAATCGAGATTCAAACTTGTGTCTCGATACCAACCATAAGTTCTTCACTGCACCAGAACGGCCGGTCGTAAATAGCTTCGTTAAAACTATAAAATTGCTAGCAGAGCCAGATCTCAACTATAAAACTATAAAATGGCTACCCGTTAACGATCTCTCAACTCTCTCTCTCTCTATATATATATAGAGAGAGAGAGAGTTTGGTCTTATCTATCAATAGACGAAGAACTCTTCTGAGTTTTCCACCGTTAGATCTACCTCTTTGATGATTTTCACCGTTAGATCATACTATTCAACCAACCACCCACTTAACCCTAGTCCACATCATCCTAACCGCACATCTCTCAATCCAACTACTAAAAACTTGAAAGATTAATAACTCTATTAATTAATAAAGATAAGAAATTTAGTTATATATATATATATATATATAAAAGCTATTTTGAATAAGAGCACTCAACTACTCTTCTTTTCATAAGCATTATACTGATCAATTTTTGAGTTGTTTCAATTTGAGCCATTTCAGGATGAATCTAATTGGGGGAAAGTTTGATGGCTGTCGCACGTGTTGCACTACTTTTTCCACAAATTGAACGAACAACTGATTTAAGCAACTAACGGTTAACAATCTAGCTCCAATTCAATACAGAAGAAAAAAAACAAAACTCAAATAAAATTAATGAAAAAAAAAATTGAGAGATATAAATTTGTATATTTATAGAATGACTAACTTCCGGGGAACTACATTTTTTACTATTTAAGGGACCCTTTATACAATGATCATTAAATCTATTTTAAAAATAAGAGACGTTCTGCTTAGGTCACTCAAAATTACTGACGTGTTAGTAAATTCATGTAACCTTTGCGAACCTAGCTTATATATATATATATACATATATGAATCAATTAAAACTTTTTTCTATATTATTGTAAATATAAATATAAATAGCTATGATCAGTAACATATAGGGACAGAATGACAGATGACCCGCAGGTTGAAGCAGCGATCATGTGAAATAGATAGATGTAGGGAAGAAAATAGGAGGGAGCGGAAAGCTGATGAGTGTTCAAAAGAAGTAAGCCGGCCAGTGGCATTTCGCATTCAGGCATGCAGGGACTGCGCGGGGAAGATCGCGATGAGTGGGCTGTCCTTATTCTGGGGGATGAGGTGGTGTGATGGTGGGCCCCATCTTTTTTGGCAAAGAGATTAGGTTCGCTCGCTCGTCAGATGTCCAAAATGTGTGGGGACAACCTAAAATTGCTTCGCTACCTTGCTGGCGCCATGTCACCGGCTGCGCCACGTTTTTTGTTTTTTTTGGTAAACTTTAATTACTTTTTTTTTTTTTTTTTTTTTTTTTTTTTTTTTTTTTTTATCGATTTAGTAATTTAAAATTTTATTTTTCTCTCTTTTCTCGATCCTTCGTTAACTTTTCGTCATCATATATAAAAAAATAATTAGATGCCCCACTTAGTATATCGAATATTCACTTTAATATTCTTTAGTTTTAACTTTGTCACTTATTTAATAAAAACAAATTAGTGCAGTGAATAACAAAAAAGAAAAATAAAACAACAATGTATAAAAGTGATACACTTTAAACCACATAAGATATATTAAAGTGAAAAAATACGAGACCACAAGGATGGTATTTAAAGTTTTTCTTCTTTTCAACAAATAACTGGATAAAATTTTTTATTTGATAAAATAAAATTTTTAAAAATTTATTTGATCAAATAGTATTTCTCTTACGAATTCAGCGCCGTAATGAATAACCAAGCCAAAAGCAGTGAACCGTTGACGGGCTTCAAACTAATAATTTGAAATTTTAATTATGCCTCAATGAATAATTATGAATCATAAATCACGTCTGAGTTAAAATAAAAAATTTAATTTTAAATAAAAACTTAAAACTAAAATTATAAATTTGAATTTAAAGATACAATTTTAAAACTAAATTAGAAATTTGAATTGAAATTCAAATTTTAAATCTTGACTTTGGAATTGAAATTGAAATTTGATTTTGATACTTGAATTTGTATTCAAAATCTAAATTTAATTTTCAATGAATTCAAAATATTAATTTGAAATTGATATTTAATTTTAAAATTTAAAGTTGAATTTGAACTTTAAAATTTTCGAACGTAGAACTTAGAAGTGGTAATCGGTGGCCAATCATACGCCACCTTCTTAATTACGGTGAATGATTCACCACTTCTGGCGTTCGGTGGATCGGCAAAAGAAGGATTATTTGGTCAAATAAATTTTTTTCAAAAATATTCTACCAATTAGCTAGAAGGTTATTCGGAAACAAAAGAAATGTCCAGCAGCACTGTTCATAGACTGACTTCCCAAGGACCACAAATTTGAACAGCTGAGACTTCCTCGCAAGACATAGGCTTAGTTTGGTATTGAGGCCTATCTAACGCTATTAGATAAAATAGAGTTGTAGAAAAAACATATACGGATATGCTTCTACGTTCTCCGATGGGAACACAAAAAATATATCGTAAACGACTCATCGCGATATGCGGAACACAATATTACGTACGGAAACAAACAGGATATTTTTCCAACGTACTTTCTCACCGCACGTAACGTAATCTTCCCGCAATACCAAACGGAGCCATAGTTAAAAAGGGTACTGGGCTTTCTGAATTTGGGTTCGATTATATTTGATCGTCTAAATTTCCCAAAAAAAAGGAAAAAAATCAAAATCAAAGTAAAAAAAGATTATATGAACTTTCAACGCGTTGCAATCCGGCCGCCCAGTCTGAATTTTTGTAAATTTTTCTAACTAGTTATGTCTTGTAATTAACACTCATTTCATGCTTTCAAATTGAAAGGTCATGCGGCCCTTTTCAACCTTTTCAAGTTTTGGGCGGCTTCGTATAATCGGACTTTAGTTCAAGATGCATGGTCCCGCACATTTTTCCTATATATTATATACTAGTTAAGAAATCCCGTGCGATACGGTGGGGAGCCAATATATTAATAAATTATTAAAATTATTAACATTATTTTTTTTTTATTATACATTAATATTTTTAAATATTATTTATTTCTATGGCTGGGACTACTATACTCTTATGAGTATAGATCCCCTTGTACTTATAAATTTTTAACCGTTGATTGATGAAATGTGTGGTTAGGATGATGGTGGTCCCCACTTAGAATGATAGTGGTCTCCTAGGGTTGAGTGGGTAGTTGGTTGAAAAATATGATCTAACGGATGGAAATGATCAATGGAATAAATCTAAAGGCCGAAAACTTATGAGTATAAGAGGGCCAATACTCATAAAAGTATAGTAGCTGGACTCTTATCTCCATATTGAATAATTAAAATGTAAAGAATAAAATTAAAGTATATTTCTTTCTAAAACAATTTAAACCAAATAAGTGAAAAGAATAAATAAGTTTAAAATAAAACAACAGCTCATTACCGTATTAAGAAAAAATAAATAATATTTCTCTACTATCATCAATATAGAATTTAAAAAAAAAATAAAACAAAAGCTCATTACAATATTAACAAAGATAAATAATATTTCTTTATTATCATCAAGATAGAATTTATAAAAAAAATAAAAAAATTAAGTAGAGTGAAAATACTATTTTTGGTATTTTTAGCGGCAACGTCTTTCTTTGTACCCTCATTAATTTATCGTTACACATACAACTAATAAAGTATTTGATTTCTAAACTTAAATTAGCGAAAAAAATCAGTAAGTAATTATCAGAAGTACAAAAAATAAGACTAATCAAAAGTCATGCAAAATCAAAATAGATATTTTTTAAACGGTAAAAAATTCAACTACCAAATATTATATTATTATCTACTAAACTATATGAATCATCAATATTTGTTGCCACGTGGCGAATTTTTCTTTACTCTCATTAGTATGTGATTCTTCTTCTTCTCATCACTAAACGGTTCCATTGGCCAAAGTTTCAATTAGTGTATTTAAATGGTCCAACTACCTTCCCTCCACTATACTTTCAATTAATATAAATGTTTTACTACCAAACTTTCAATTAATATATTTTGGTTAGTTTGCTGAAAAAACGGATCGAATCTGCAAAAATAAAAAAGATGACCCGATTTTGCAAAAGTCCAAAATAAATAGATTTTTTTATGTAAATTGGCCAAAAAAAAATAAGAGAGAGAGGGAGAAAAAAAAGCTACTTTTGTCTAGATTGGGCGGGAATTAATAAACATGACGTTATTGCCCTTTTAATTGGGGCGGCCCAATTGCATAAGTGTCTAGAATCATCCGAAGATTTGACCTTTATGAGGCAATGACGGAGAAAAAGCACCTCGATCCAATTTAGGGCGTGTTTGGTTCTGTTTATCCGGTCAGGATTATAAGTAATTTTATGGATTGTTGCATTTGATTTATTCAATTTGTAATCTGGTCGATAATTTAGTATTACAAATGTTGCAAGATAATTTTGAAAATATTATTAAGTGGTGGGTGGATATCTTGTATTATTATTGATGACGAATAATCTTTCGTATTATGTAAAATTATAATGTTATCCCTCCAAACCCTTTCAATATGCATTCATCTCTCTCTTTCTCTCTTTTTCATATTCGCATGAACCACTATAAATGAGTTTTTAGACTGAAATTTTTTTGTTCTTTTGAATGATCGTATTACAATATGCATGTAATATGTTTTTTTAAAATTTTTATATGGGTTGAAATTAATTTTTGACTTTATAATTTTTTTTAAGTATGGTCTTTTTATTTGTATTGTTTATTTATAGAAATAATTCAAGTGCAAATTATATTAAGTTATAGTTTAGTAAAAAAAAAAAGAGGGTAAATTACACTATTAGCCCCCTAAATTTTTGGCAGAGTTTCAATTTAACGCTCAAACTCCTAAAATAAATATCTAATACCCTAAACTCTAATATTTTATTCATGTTACGCCGTCCGTTAGTATATCGTCAAGCTCCGTTAATTAAAAATTGACGAAAGGGGTAACATGGATGAAATATTAAAGTATAAAATATTAGATATCCATTTTATGAGTTTGGAGGATAAAGTGAAACTCCACTAAAAGGTCGGGGGTAATAGTGCAATTTAGTCCAATACACTATTTCATTAGAATATGTTATTTAAAAATTGACTACTAACATTCAAGTTAGTGATCATGCGAAGTTTTGAATTTATATATATTTTTTATCCTAAAATAAACAATAGCGCAAATTATCCTACATTTTATCATATAAAAGTAAAAAAAAAAAAAAATAGATTGGCTTAAAGATAAGAAAAAAGAGACACTAGCTAGCTAGCTACGATGCTCGAACACCCGACTCTCCTGGTATACTCGTTATGTGGCTGATGATTTACAATAAGTATTCTTACTCGGATGTAGAGATTTTAATTCTCAGTTAATTCTCTATATTACTCATTTCGCGCTTTTATTTCTGGAAGTATTGTTCTAAAAAATGGACTCACTCCCTATGAAATTATGCAATGTAATTTCATTGTAGCCTAAAATTCAAAAATTTATACGTTTTTTTAACCAATAAGAAATTTTAAATACAAAAATATAATATTTTTTTATAATAAATTAAAATTTTTTAAAATAAATTTAGTGATGTTAAATTGAGAGGCACTAACTATCATCTCATCCTTCAAATATCGGCCGCACACACTGCCTAAGCGATCTAATCCATTTGCTTTTTTTTATTATTTTTAATATATTTTTTTTGAAACTATTCCTTTAACATAATTAAATATTATTTTGTAAATTTTTTTTTTCCAACAATCCAATATTTTTGGTACCCGCTGAACTTTTGTTGAGTTTCACTTTACTTTCCAAACTCATAAAATAGACATCTAATATCCTAAACTTTAATATTTCATTCATATTATCACTTCTGTCAATTTTTTATTAATGGAGCTTGACGGAAAACTGATGGAAGGGGTAATATGAATGAAATATTAGGGTATTAGATGTTCATTTTAGAACTTTGGAGTATAAAGTAAAACTCTGCCAAAAGTTTAGAGGGTAACAGTACAATTTACCCAATTAAATATGACCATAACAACATTTTAGAATAGACTACATTTTACCGTCAGGATTACTAAATTGTGTAAAATAAACCAAACATAGTAATTTTGTCACGCCCCGGGTTGCACATTCACCGGGCCCGCCGACAAATCCGCCGTATGCAAAAGAATTTCCTCTGTATACGAAACGTAGCTGTACCTGTATAACATACAATACTACAAGCAGTAGCATAGAGCTAAAGTAAACTATCAACACGCAGGTAGGAAAACAAACTTTATATACATACGATCGCAGATACAAAAAAACACTACTCGCTCCAGCGAGTTCAACTGTATGTACAAAAGTGTCAAACCAAAAACAACTCCAAAAGTGTCACTACTTGCAGGAGGATCCTCTAGCTCAGCACTCGACGGGGAAGGGCTCTAACTCGCAACGCCGCTTCGCCCGACTCAGGCAAAGCTCAGGCTCGAGGCCTACAACAAAAGTGGAAGAAAAGGGCCGTGAGAACTACTGTAAAACAAGTAGTCCTCAGTGGGTGCCGCCCAAAACCTCACCGGTCCACCCACTAAGTCTACAGGGTAAGAAAGGGAGCGAAGAAGCTGGAAACACTCAACAGCTAAATACTACCACTCTGAACTGCACTAATACTAACCACCTCTAGCAATACCCACACTGACCCAATCTCACCAGGGACTGTGAAACACCCGTCCCGCCTGTCGAAGCAACACTACAACTACCTCCAGGTAGCTAGTGGAGAGCAACCCACACGAGGGCGCAGCGACACCAACGCAAAAGCACAAAGCCAGACTCCGGAGCGGCACTCGTGGGCGCGAACCAACCGAGTATGCAAGCGTATCTCTGTCGAGCTCAATCAGGCTCTCACAAGCATAGTCAAGTAAACAGGGTTCAACTGGTCTAGCTACCAATAGGTCACGTGCCCTTGGCACAAAAGGAACAAAAGTCACCTGGGCCCACCGTCAACCCCGATGGTCCCCGACTACAAGAATAGTCCAGACTTTGCTGTAAACTATGCTCGGCGTCCCAGCTCGAGCATCAAACAAGCTACACAACTCTGAGTATCCGTCGCACTCCCCCGGCGACGATACGACACAACACGGCTCCTAGAGCTAAATCTGGTAGTGTAACATATGACGATCAATCGTAGTTTTCTCCTAAGTCAGGTCCAAGTCCAAACATGTATAAACTACTACTTATAGACATGCTCCAAAATTCAGATTTTAACATGCTGTAATTCATGAATTCGAGTCGAGAATATATCGATGAAATGAAACTATACATGTTGACTACTTTAACTTAGGAGTAACCGATGAATGCCCACCTTGATAGTAATCCCTTGGCAGAAAGGGTGTCCTAGATCCTACTCGATCTCCCCCGCTGGTCCGCCAAGGTCCGAAAAATCCTGCTGCGAAGAAGAAAACCCAACGTCATACAATGCCCGAAATCTGCTTGAAAACAGCGGCTCGCTAAAGCTTAATTCCGACTAAGTTAACCTTTTCCAATTTCAGCAAGTAAGGGCCCTGTAGCTTCGTCTCGAAGTCACGAATCCAATGGTCCAAGTTTCATCGAGTTCCGCCTCTCCTACGCTGAGTACGGCCCAAAACACCAATGGTCGACGCTGGAGAACTGCGAAACAAAGATCGCAGTTATTTCTCAGAACGGCTCAAGAAAACAGACTTTCGACCGGGCTAACCTGCTCCAAAATTGCAAACTTGGTCTCAGATTCTTCGTCTTAAAGTCACGGGTCCAACGCCCCAGATTTCGTCGCGTTTCGACACTCCTACACAGAGCACTAGTCAAAACTCCGCGGGTCGACGCTGAAGTCTGTAGCAGCTCGAAAATCTGATTAAGAAAACAGCAAGGGAGTAAATCATGATTTCGAGTAAGCAAACCTTCTTCAAAAATTCCAAGTAAATGCTCTCTGGATTCTTCTCGTCGTCCCGGTTCCAACGAGTCAAGTCTCAGCGAAATCCGCCACTCCAACGTCGAGTACGGCCCAAAATACGACGAGTCGACGTCGATTTCTGCAGCAGTCCGAATTCAGCTCGAAAATAGTTGAAGTTGAGGCAATGGAGGTGTTCTAGATAGATCACTCACCTCAGGAAATCCCTTAGATTCGTCGTAGCGTCGAAGATGGCAAAAATCCGAGTTCGCCTAGCTCCCTTGCAGTACCTCGGTGTCGGAAATATCCTCGAACGGCTTCGCGGCGCGTCGTCGGCGGAGAAGCGACCACCCGAGCTCCTCCTCACTTGGTTGGGCTAAGGGATGAAGAAGAAGCTGAAGGAGAAGGAATATGGTGGTGGAGAAGCTCCCCTTTTCTCTCTCCATACGTGTATATGCATGCATGGGTTGGTGACAAAACCAAAGTAGCAAATGACCAACCTGCCCTCAGCCCACCTACCTCGCTGTACCGGTATAGGGTCATACCGGTATAGCCATCACTCCCATACCGGTACAGCACCAAACTTGTACCGGTACAGCTCATTGAAAATCTGCTATTTCGCAGATCTTCACAATTCTTGCCGCTCTAGATCCCATTGGGTCCGTTGGACATCCATTTTGCGTCCACGTGACCCAGACTTGTCCCGACACTCGCCTGAGCTGTCGACAAGCCTCAGCTGAGAATTCCAGGTTACTACACCCTCCCCCACTACAAAGAGTTTTGTCCGCGAAACTTAAGCATACCTCAGATCTGGGCATCAAACAAGTAGGGGTAAGACTCCCTCATTACCGTCTCCGGCTCCCAAGTCGCCTCCCGCTCCTCGTGATTACTTCACTGTACTTTCACATACGGGATGACCCGATTGCGCAATCCTTTCGCCTCGCGAGCAAGAATCCGCAAAGGCCGCTCCTCGTATTGTAGGTCCTCGCTAATCTCAAGCGGAGTGAAGTCAATCACGTGAAAAGGATCGAACACGTATTTCCTCAATGCCGAGACGTGGAAAACGTCGTGGACGCCTGCAAGCCGTGGGGGTAGAGCAACTCTGTAAGCAACTGGCCCAACTCGCTCCAAAACCTCGAAAGGGCCAATGTAACGTGGACTGAGCTTTCCACGCACTCCAAAGCGGCGAATCCCTCTGGATGGCGAGACTTTAAGGAAAACATGGTCTCCAACCTGGAACTCTAAGTCTCGCCTCCTGGTGTCGGCGTAGCTCCTCTGGCGGCTCTGGGCTGTCAAAAGGTGTCGTCGAATCATCTTCACCTTTTCTTCAGCCTCTAGCAGAATCTCTGGCCCGAGTGTCTTCCTTTCACCCACATCGCTCCAAAACAACGGGGATCGGCATCTGCGTCCATACAAGGCCTCAAACGGAGCCATCTGAATGCTCGCTTGATAGCTGTTGTTGTACGCAAACTCAACCAGTCTCAGATGCTGATGCCATCCCCCACCAAAATCCAAGACGCATGCTCTCAGCATGTCCTCTAGCGTCTGAATGGTCCTCTCTGACTGACCATCCATCTGTGGGTGAAACGCTGTGCTGAAGTGCAGCTGTGTACCCAAGGCTGTCTGCAAGCTCCTCTAGAAGTGTGATACAAACCTTGGGTCCCTATCTGATACAATCGACGCTGGCACGCCATGCAGCCTGACAATCTCATCCAGGTGTAGCTGAGCAAGTTTCTCTCTGGGCCAGGTGGTCTTAACCGTAGGAAGTGAGCGGACTTGGTCATCCGTCCACTATCACCCAAATAGCATCGTAGCCACCCCCGTGCTCTAGGTAATCCACAACGAAGTCCATCGTGATCCGTTCCCATTTCTACTCGCACCGGGCTCGAAGCTTGCCAGCAGGCATTTGATGCTCCGCTTTTACCTGTTGGCAAGTTAAACACTGAGCCACAAATCTGCCAATATCTCTCTTCATTCCATTCCACCAGAACTGTGCCTTCAAATCCTTATACATTTTGGTTCCACCAGGATGAACCGTATAAGGAGAACAGTGAGCCTCTCTAAGGATGTCTGCTCTAATCGCTGAATCCGTAGGCACACACAGCCGGTCCCTGTACCGTAGTACTCCCGAACTGTCCACTGCAAACCCCTCTGTCTGTCCCCTCTCTAACTGCTCTCGAATCCTCAAAAGACGTGGGTCTCCACTCTGTTTCTCTCGGATCCTATCCAACAGAGTAGGCTGCAAAACCATAGACATAAGTATTGCAGTAGACCCAGGGGACACAACCTCTAGTCTCAACCGCTGTAGCTTCTCGAGTAACGGCCTCTGCTGTGTGATCATCAAACACGAGCTCTGCACTGCCTTCCTGCTCAACGCATCTGCCACCACATTCGCCTTGCCGGGATGATAATGGATACTAATATCATAGTCCTTCAATAACTCCAACCACCGGCGTTGCCTCAGGTTTAACTCCTTTTGTGTGAACAGATACTTGAGACTTTTGTGATCAGTAAAAATCTCACAGTGCTCGCCATACAAGTAATGCCGCCACAACTTTAAAGCAAAGACTACCGCGGCAAGCTCCAAGTCATGCGTAGGATAATTCTTCTCGAAATCCTTTAATTGCCGTGAAGCATAAGCAATTACCCTACCATGCTGCATCAACACACAACCTAATCCACTGTGTGATGCGTCACTGTAGATCATGTGAGTTATGGGGAAGCCCCAAGGATCTATCTAGATTGTATCCGACACCTAGAGGGGGGTGAATAGGTGTACCGGCCAAAAATCACAAATAATCGATGCGTTAAAAGTAAATGCGGAAATTAAAAACACACCGAGATTTACGTGGGAAAACTCCAAACTCGGAGTAAAAAACCCACGGGACCAACACGCGAATAACAATCCACTAAGAGAAAAGATTACAAGGTGATTACCGACTCCACGGACTTAACCTCTCTTAACCTCCTATGAATCTCCGCGCAATCCGCCGCGTTGTCCACGTCCGAGTCCACGAACGCCACGTCCCGAATCCACGAAACGCCTCCACTTCGAATCCACGAAGCCTTGATCACGCCGAATCCACGACGCCCACTCGAATCCACGAGCCAACGATCCGAATCCACGAATCGCCTTCAATCGCGCCGAATCCACGACGCCTCACGCCGAATCCACGACGCCGTTCATGAGAAGCATCATGAGTATGGTGATCCTTCGCTTAGGAGTATCGTAGAAAACCGAAGAAGAAAACTCCAAGCGAAACGTAGATCAAATCGACATATAGATATTCAATACGATATCTCGATTTGACCTAAAAGAGGCTATGATGTAGAAAATAGGTTTTAGATGAATTCCTAGCCTCTAGGGTTTCTCAAACATGTATTTTCATGAAGCATACAGAGTTAGAGAACCCTAAGAACCTATTTATAGACTTTAGAATCAATTAGATTCGGATTAGAGAAAAATCAGATTTTTACCTTCTTGTACAAACAAAATGGCCATTACACGGTAATGCAACGACGGAAGATTTTTCATGGCCATTAATGAATGGATTGATGGTCAGACCAGATAGCAACCATGCTTGTACTAAAGGTTCACACGGTAATGGGTATGATGGCCGTATGCACAAGTTCGGGTCATATGAATGGGATGTCGCACAGTTGTACACTTTGTAAATTTTCCAATTTTTGAAAATTACAAAGTTCCAATATAATTTCTAATCCGTTAAACAATGATTTATGATTCTAATGTCTATAACTAAGTATGAATCACCATATTTATGAATTAAAAACTTACCTGGACGTCGTGATTCACATCGTGAGCCAATTCTCTTTTCTTCGAAGTCTTTGATTCTTCGTCGTTCTTCGATCCGCTCCGATTCTTCAAGACTCCGACACAATTCACGAAACTTGCCAACACAAAATCCTTAACAATCTCCCCCTTTGGCAATTTCGTGACAAAACACAAAAATTAACTAAAATTACATCATAAAAGAAAAACGAAGTTCAATGTCATCACCAAAACATCAAACTTCTCGCATGTAGTCCAAATACAATTTGAAACACAAAAATACATCAAAACTCCTAAAACAAACTCTATGACTTAGACGCAACTAGGAGTCTTGAAGTCTTGATTTCCTGCAAAACAAATTTTTAACAAATTTTCAAAGTTAATTTTATACCTTTTCTCTCCCTTTGTTCTTTTCTCCAATTCCTTTTCAAAAATATTATCTCTCCTTCTCCCTCAATCTCATCACGTCTCCCCTTCGTATGTCTCCCCTTCGTGTATGCATCAAATACCAAATATCCTCTCCTTTTGTACTTGTTCTCCATTCTCCCCTTATTATCAAAAATTGCCAAAAGAAAACACAAATAGAGAGAAAAACTAACTAAACAGAGAGTAAGTATTTCATAGTTTCATACCTAGATGCAAAAAGAAAACATAGCCCTAGGAGTGAAAAGATAAAACATATATAATGAAGCTCAAAAAGGTAAAATCACTCCGTGTCCTCCTCATCAAAAATTTTGCCTTGTTTTCTCAAAAATCCTTCAAAATTAGATTAATTTCATAAAAATTAAAAGTTGTACTCCAAAAATCATTATGATGAAGATAAAATATTAAGTGATTTCAAAAGACATCAAAACATTAAAATTTGATATTAAAAATAATCTAATATAATGTTTTAAAATCATCAAGATGCAAATTGATGAAAAATAATTTTTAGAAATTTAGCAAAATTGACACCAATTTGTCGCAACCCGTTCAAAATAGAGATTTAGCTAATAAATACCGGGGGTGGCTCTTTGAGCATCTTTTTCAATCTACCTCCTTATAACGCCGAAAATTCTAAAATATTCATATATATATATATTTTTTCAACCTTTTTCCGTTAATCACATAATTTCTCATGTGGTAGCTTCACACACGTACCGGACGACCGGAGTGGTAGCTCTTTCCTACATGTGGTGGTAGTTTTCACACTCCTTTTTAGGATGTAACTCTTTCCACATCTTTTATAATCATAGGGGTTTCTCCTTTTTTTTTTTAAATATCCAAAACTCCCCCTAAATTAGACAATCTCACAATTGAAAATAATTTTGACGAATTTTAGTCAATTAGCAAATATCCATCAATTATATTCAATATTCACAACCAAGATGAATTAATTACTAAGAGATTAAAATTAATTTCAAAATTTTGATGAATGTATGTAAGAAGAAATCACATATTAAATTATCGTCAAGATAATAAAAAGTGGAGTAAAACCGATAATTAATATGAATTTAATTCAATTTGAATTGACTTTAACTACCGATTAAAACGCTTTGAAAAACCATCAATCTCTCCAATATAATGATATTCAATCATCTCCTTTCAAAAAAAATTCAATCAAACTCCCAATCACCTTTCCAAAATGATTAAAAAACGAATGAATTGTAAGCACCAAAAATCGTCTAATCATGTAATGCAATGAATAAAAATATGCACCAAGCACCAATCAAAGCATTACATAAAAGAAAACAAACTAAGACGAAGAGTATGGAAAGATATCACCTTTCCGAATCCAAACTTGTCGGATTGTCGGTTGTCTTGGCTTGTCGACGATTTGCCCAACTTGTTTTGACTTTTGATGTTGTCCTTGAGGCTTAGAAACCCAAACCGCACGTTGTTTCGACTTAGAAATCCGGTTCGGTTGTGGGTTCGATCGATATTGACGTTGAGGCTTAGATGTCCGATTCGCTTGTGGCTTTGATTTCCGGTTCACATATGAGTCACGGTTTGCTTGATGCAGTCGACTCATTTGATTTTTCTTTTGATTCCGTGGGGGATGTCGAGTTTTAGATGATACCAATTGTCGTTTCGAAGTTGCCGATTGAGACTTAAAATTTTTGTCCGGGCAACTCTTTTTGATGTGTCCTTTGATGCACATCTATGACACACCTTCTCCTTCAAACTTGTTGAGACTTTCAATGTCATCTTTTGATCCTTCTCAACATATGTCCGTTCGTATCCAAGACCTAACTTGCTCGTTTGACCCAATCCGAGCATGTTATCCAATTTCTTCGTTCCCGAAGAAAACTTTTGAATATCGGACTTGAGTTGATGGACTTGCTCGGTCAATGCTTTGTTGGATTTGTATGTTTCCTCAAATTGATGCTCCAAAAATCCAACTTTATCCGTAGTAGATTTGATCATTAAATCCGATTCTTCTAGCTTCTTTTGGAGGACCGAATTATTATTCAAGATTGATTCCCGTTCCTCCTCAAGAGTATTATTTGTGGTCTTCAAATTCTTGTTCTCTTCTTCAAGATCGAATAAACGACGCCTCAATTTTTTATTGAGTTTCGCCATCTTCCGCGACTCAACAAGAAGTTGATTGTATGCTTCCGCTAATTCCTCGTCGTTTGATTCCTCATCGCCGAAATCCGAGTCCACGTCTTCTTCCTTTGATGTTTTCAACGCAATCCATATACTTTTAGAGAAAGACTTGGAAGAAGATTGGTTAGTAGGAAAAGTCATCTTATAAGTTTGTAACACACCTACTAACTCTTCGGCCATTAGATAGCAATATATCTAGATCCTGCTCTGATACCAATTGTGAGTTATGGGGAAGCCCCAAGGATCTATCTAGATTGTATCCGACACCTAGAGGGGGGTGAATAGGTGTACCGGCCAAAAATCACAAATAATCGATGCGTTAAAAAATAAATGCGGAAATTAAAAACACACCGAGATTTACGTGGAAAAACTCCAAACTCGGAGTAAAAAACCCACGGGACCAACACGCGAATAACAATCCACTAAGAGAAAAGATTACAAGGTGATTACCGACTCCACGGACTTAACCTCTCTTAACCTCCTATGAATCTCCGCGCAATCCGCCGCGTTGTCCACGTCCGAGTCCACGAACGCCACGTCCCGAATCCACGAAATGCCTCCACTTCGAATCCACGAAGCCTTGATCACGCCGAATCCACGACGCCCACTCGAATCCACGAGCCAACGATCCGAATCCACGAATCGCCTTCAATCGCGCCGAATCCACGACGCCTCACGCCGAATCCACGACGCCGTTCATGAGAAGCATCATGAGTATGGTGATCCTTCGCTTAGGAGTATCGTAGAAAACCGAAGAAGAAAACTCCAAGCGAAGCGTAGATCAAAGCAACAGATAGATATTCAATACGATATCTCGATTTGACCTAAAAGAGGCTATGATGTAGAAAATAGGTTTAAGATGAATTCCTAGCCTCTAGGGTTTCTTAAACATGTATTTTCATGAAGCATACAGAGTTAGAGAACCCTAAGAACCTATTTATAGACTTTAGAATCAATTAGATTCGGATTAGAGAAAAATCGTATTTTTACCTTCTTGTACTGCAAGATACAAACAGTGGCCATTACACGGTAATGCAATGACGGAAGAGTTTGCTGCGAAGGGCCATTACCGGTAATGGATTGATGGCTGTACCGGTATAGCAACCATGCTTGTACCGGTAAAGGTTCAGGCTGTTACCGGTAATGGGTATGATGGCTGTACCCGTAATGGTTCAGGCTGTTACCGGTAATGGGTATAATGGATGTACCCGTACAAGTTCAGTCGTTACGAATGGGATGGTCAGACCAGTACAGTTCAGTACACTTTGTAAATTTTCCAATTTTTGAAAATTACAAAGTTCCAATATAATTTCTAATCCGTTAAACAATGATTTATGATTCTAATGTCTATAACTAAGTATGAATCACCATATTTATGAATTAAAAACTTACCTGGACGTCGTGATTCACATCGTGAGCCAATTCTCTTTTCTTCGAAGTCTTTGATTCTTCGTCGTTCTTCGATCCGCTCCGATTCTTCAAGACTCCGACACAATTCACGAAACTTGCCAACACAAAATTCTTAACAGATCACATATCCTTCCCCCATAACTGGGAGGGCAACGATAGGAGCTTACATCAACCTCTGTCTCAACTCATCAAAGTTCCTCTGACAGTTCTCACTCTAGATAAACTTAATTCCTTTACGAGTCAATCGAGTGAGGGGTGTGGAAAGCTTCGCAATGCCTTCCACAAACCGACGGTAGTATCCTGCAAGTCCTAGGAAGCTCCGCACCTCAGTCACCGTCGTCGGTCTGGGCCAGTCCCGAATAGCATCAATCTTCTTCGGGTCGACTGCCACTCCGTCTGCAGAAATCACGTGGCCCAAGAAAGCAACCTTCAGTAACCAGAACTCGCACTTCTTCAACTTGGCATACAACTCCTTCTCTCGCAGAAGCTGTAGCACTATCCTCAAGTGCTCCTCATGCTCGGCATCGCTACGGGAGTATATCAGGATATCGTCGATGAAGACTACTACAAATCTATCCAAGTACGGCTTGAACACCCGGTTCATCAAATCCATGAACGCGGCAGGGGCATTCGTCAATCCAAAAGGCATCACTGTGAACTCATAATGCCCGTACCGAGTCCTGAAAGCCGTCCTGGGAACGTCCTCGGCCCTCACCCTCAGCTGGTGGTAACCTGATTGGAGATCAATCTTCGAGAAGACACAAGATCCTTGCAGCTGATCAAACAGATCATCAATGCGCGGTAAAGGATACTTGTTCTTGATGGTCACTTTATTCAGTTCCCGGTAATCCACACATAACCTCAGTGAACCATCCTTCTTCTTCACAAATAGCACTGGTACTCCCCAAGGCGATACGCTGGGTCTCACGTATCACTTATCCATCAGATCCTGAAGCTGTGCCTTTAACTTCCTCAGCACCGCTGGTGCCATCCGATAAGGTACCTTTGAGATTGGTGCAGTTCCAGGAACTACATCAATCACAAACTCAACCTCCCTCTCTGGCGGCATCGTCGTCAACTCCGGGGAAAACACATCCGGAAACTCGCGGACTATAGAGATATCCTCGAGTCCCGGCACCGCCGTAGGTACCTCAACAACCGTCGCCAAGAAAGCCACGCATCCACTACTCATCAGCTGTCGAGCTCTCGCTGAAGAAATGCACGTGGCGAACAAGGTGCTCCTGCAGCCTCTGAAAGTAAACTCCTCCTGGTCTGGCTCGCGGAATGTCACGGTCCTCGCTCCGCAGTCGATAGTAGCGTAGTATCGCGTCAACCAGTCCATACCGAGCACAATGTCGAAGTCCTGCAGTCGCCCTAGAACTAACAGATCTGTGGGCATAATCCACGAGTCTAACTGCACAGGACAAGACCTACAACACTCTACAACCCGTAGTACATGGTCGGGAATCTGGAACTCTCGGGCCTAAGGCAATAACTCTATCTCTAGACCATGTAATAATGCAAATGCTCGACTAATAAAAGACTGTGATGCACCGGTATCAAATAAAGTACGTGCTCTAGTACCAGAAAGTAAAGTGATACCTGTCACCACTCGGTCGGCTGCTGACGAGTCCTCCAATCGAGCCGCAAAGACCCCGCCGCCGAGTCGCCGTCTGCCGATCGTCTCCGTCTCGCGCCGACGCTTGATCCTCTCGACGATAGCTCGGCGATGCCCCGTAACTCGCCGAAGATCCGTGCGGTGGCCGAGGCCGATGATGGTGCCGATGGCGCCGTCGTGGGCGTGCGGCCCTCGTGTGTCCCGCCGACCACATCCAAAACACCGCCCTCTCGCCGCTCGCACCGTCGGGCCGCGTGTGGTCCTCCGCGATCACACACCGCCGTGTCCTCGAGGTCGCCCCGCCGACGGTATCCCTGGCACGCTGACGCCCCGAGGATCCACGACCCTGAAAACGTGACCGTGGAGGCCTCGGCGGACGCCGCCGCTTCGATCGTCCACCGTCATCGAGCGGGGCGCTTCCTGTCCTGACTCGGTCCCGACCCCGGAGCTCGCTCTCGAAGCGTCGCCTCACTTCTCTCCTCCCATAGTGCCTGCTCAATGGACGCATCCAAAGTTCTCGACCTCCGCGCCCGTACAAACCTGTAGAGATCCGGCCTCAACCCCTGCTCGAAAAGGTACACTCGATATGCCTCGTCTCTAGCTGCAAAAGGCACGCAGTTCAGGAGTCGTGTAAACTCCCGAACGTACTCTTGCACTGTGCGATCGCCCTGCTGAATCCTCTTCAAATCTTTCTCAATCCTCTGCTTTACACTAACAGGGAAATACGTGCCGAAAATCACCCCACGAAACTCGTCCCAACGCATCTGCGACGCTACCAGTCCCTGATAACTCCTCACCCTCTTCCACCAATCTCGGGCATCCCCTACCAAACAATGGACCCCTAGCTGCACCTGCTCCATCTCAGGAATGCGTAGATCCTCTAACAGTCTCTCTAAAGCACTGACCCAACCCTTGACCACCCAAGGATCAAAACTACTACCATCGAAGGTCGGTGGGTCAAAACGGTGAAAATGGACCGCCGTCATCAATCGCCGCCGCTCCGCTCTCGGTGGTGCGGGTCCTCCAAAGAGCGCCATCGGTGTGGAAGGAATCTCCACCGGTGGTGTGGCGGTGGCCGGTGCCGCAACCGGTAGCAGGAGGTGGAACAGATCGCTCCGGTGCTCCTGCCGTGCTCGATGAGGCGGCTAATCTCTCGCACATCTGCTGCAGTAACAATCCCTGCTACCTCGTCGCCTCTGTCAGTGCGGCTATCTGTGCGCTCAAGTCCGGCTGCGTACTCGCCTCCGGTCGGGTACTAGGCTCCACCACAGGGGTTACACTCGCCTCGGGTCGAGTACTCGGCTCCGCCCACTCGGGCATCTGGGGTGGTGGCGGCGATGGTAGGGCGCGGCCCCTAAGCGGCGGTCGTCCTCTGCGGTGATGCATGGCTGCACACATAGAAACGAGGTCAGATACACACACACTCGACCCAATCATCGAAAGTCTCGAAGGCGGTCCCTGTTTTTCCTCAAAATTATGTCGTCTGCAGCCAACATAATTTTTTTCTCGACCGAAACAGACACTCCTTCAGTCACTCACTCCACTCTAGGATGAGTTTGAACAATCAATCGTTGACTTTCGCGTTAAATCACGCCTCTCGCGTCAAGCCTTCCTACGGTTTGCCAGCTTAGGGTACCTAGGTCCCAACGACCTAATACTAAGCTATGATACCAACTTAATCTGTCACGCCCCGGGTTGCACATTCACCGGGCTCGCCGACAAATCCGCCGTATACAAAAGAATTTCCTCTCGTATACGGCGTAGCCGTACTCGTATAACATACAATACTACAAGAGCATAGAGCTAAAGTAAACTATCAACACGCTAGGAAAAACAAACTTTATATACATACGATCGCAGATACAAAAGAACACTACTCGCTCCAGCGAGTTCAACTGTATGTACAAAAGTGTCAAAACAAAAACCACTCCAAAAGTGTCACTACCTGCAGGAGGATCCTCTAGCTCAGCACTCGACGGGGAAGTGGCTCTAACTCGCAACGCCTTGCCTCGGTCCCGATCGACGGGCACGCCGCAATGTAAGGCCCTGCAACAAAAGTGGAAGAAAAGGGGCGTGAGAACTACTGTAAAACAAGTAGTCCTCAGTGGGTGCCGCCCAAAACCTCACCGGTCCACCCACTAAGTCTACAGGGTAAGAAAGGGAGCGAAGAAGCTGGAAACACTCAACAGCTAAATACTACCACTCTGAACTGCACTAATACTAACCACCTCTAGCAATACCCACACTGACCCAATCTCACCAGGGACTGTGAAACACCTGTCCCGCCTGTCGAAGCAACACTACAACTACCTCCAGGCAGCTAGTGGAGAGCAACCCACACGAGGGCGCAGCGACACCAACGCAAAAGCACAAAGCCAGACTCCGGAGCGGCACTCGTGGGCGCGAACCAATCGAGTATGCAAGCGTATCTCTGTCGAGCTCAATCAGGCTCTCACAGGCATAGTCAAGTAAACAGGGTTCAACTGGTCTAGCTACCAATAGGTCACGTGCCCTTGGCACAAAAGGAACAAAAGTCACCTGGGCCCACCGTCAACCCCGACGGTCCCCGACTACAAGAATAGTCCAAACTCTGCTGTAAACTATGCTCGGCGTCCCAGCTCGAGCATCAAACAAGCTACACAACTCTGAGTATCCGTCGCACTCCCCCGGCGACGATACGACACAACACGGCTCCTAAAGCTAAATCTAGAAGTGTAACATATGTCGATCAATCATAGTTTTTTCCTAAGTCAGGTCCAAGTCCAAACATGTATAAACTACTACTTATAGACATGCTCCAAAATTCAGATTTTAACATGCTGTAATTCATGAATTCGAGTCGAGGATATATCGATGAAATGAAACTATACATGTTGACTACTTTAACTTAGGAGTAACCGATGAATGCCCACCTTGATAGCAATCCCTTGGCAGCAAGGGTGTCCTAGATCTTACTCGATCTCCCCCGCTGGTCCGCCAAGGTCCGAAAAATCCTGCTGCGAAGAAGAAAACCCAACGTCATACAATGCCCAAAATCTGCTTGAAAACAGCGGCTCGGTAAAGCTTAATTCCGACTAAGCTAACCTTTTCCAATTTCAGCAAGTAAAGGCTCTGTAGCTTCGTCTCGAAGTCACGAATCCAATGGTCCAAGTTTCGTCGAGTTCCGCCTCTCCTACGCTGAGTACGGCCCAAAACAACGACAATGACGCCGGAGAATCAAACAAAGATCGCAGTTAATTCGTAGAACAATGCTCAGTAAAACAGACTTTCGACTCGGCTAACCTGCTCCAAAAATTGCAAACTTGGTCTCAGATTCTTCGTCTTGAAGTCACGGGTCCAACGCCCCAGATTTCGTCGCGTTTCGACACTCCTACACAGAGCACTAGTCAAAACTCCGCGGGTCGACGCTAAAGTCAGCAGCAGCTCGAAAATCTGATTAAGAAAACAGCAAGGGAGTAAATCATGATTTCGAGTAAGCAAACCTTCTTAAAAAATTCCAAGTAAATGCTCTCTGAATTCCTCTCATCGTCCCGGTTCCAACGAGTCAAGTCTCAGCGAAATCCGCCACTCCTACGTCGCCTACGGCCCAAAATACGGCGAGTCGACGTCGATTTCTGCAGCAGTCCGAACTCAGCTCGAAAATAGTTGAAGTTGAGGCAATGGAGGTGTTCTACATGGATCACTCACCTCAGGAAATCCCTTAGATTCGTCGTAGCGTCGAAGATGGCAAAAATCCGAGTTCGCCTAGCTCCCTTGCAGTACCTCGGTGTCGGAAATATCCTCGAACGGCTTCGCGGCGCGTCGTCGGCGGAGAAGCGACCACCCGAGCTCCTCCTCACTTGGTTGGGCTAATGGATGAAGAAGAAGCTGAAGGAGAAGGAATAGGGTGGTGGAGAAGCTCCCTTTTTCTCTATCCATACGTGTATATGCATGCATGGGTTGGTGACAAAACCAAAGTAGCAAATGACCAACCTGCCCTCAGCCCACCTACCTCGCTGTACCGGTATAGGGTCTATACCGGTATAGCCATCACTCCCATACCGGTACAACACCAAACTTGTACCGGTACAGCTCATTGAAAATCTGCTATTTCGCAGATCTTCACAATTCTTGCTGCTCTCGATCCCATTGGGTTCGTTGGACGTCCATTTTGCATCCACGCGACCCAGACTTGTCCTGACACTCGCCTGAGCTGTCGACAAGCCTCAGCTGAGAATTCCAGGTTACTACAAATTTAATATGCACTGTAATTCAGGATTACATTACCGCATTAAACCAAATACGATAATACAATATTAGTAGTAATCTAATTAAAAAATCTCAGTTATATGGTTATATTGAAATAACCTATAATGCTACATAATTCGAACCAAATGCTACGAGTACAAAACTAGGCTAGGTATAGATATTACACCACATTTATTCAATAACTCTTATTTTCTGTAAGTCTTAACAACCATTTCTTTTTAAACTAAAAATTCATTTGAGTTTTTGTAAATGCTAGAATGGTAGAGGCATAAAATTTACACTTGTGTATAGATTTACATGTAGCATTTTTCTTAAATTTACTATATCATCACTATCCAAGTAGTCGACAGGTGCCTATATCCCAGGCTATGGGATGTAACTAGTGCTTCCATATTTTATCTTTTTCATAACCGTTCAATTTTTTACATGAACTATTTAGATTATTTTTCTAACCACTCAAGCTCTATTACATGAGAAAATGGAAGATTTGAGTTGGAAGTGGTAGCAACGGCTTCAGTTAAATTTATGTCGTTAGTGGTGCAACCAACTCTATTGGAAAGAATCGAGGAGAAACAGAAGGCTGGCCAAAGCCTCCAGAAGATATACCTTGAGGTTGATGGTGGACATGCGGGGGAGCATATTGAAGCTCATAGTGCTTTTCGATTTCGTAATCGATTGTGCATGCCAACTGATGCAGAAATCCGAGAAGAAAATTTGAGAGGAACTTATTGATCTTTGTATTCTATCCACCTTGGCGGCACGAAAATATATAATGAAAATTGTGTTTTTAAAAATTTGAGAAATTGGAGTTTCAACTGAATAAAACTCAGAATTGTAGGCTACTATTGTAAAATGGAATAGTTTTCAGTGAAATAAAAACTACCACCTTAAGGTTTGGCAGTGCTGGAAGGTGCGGTGAAGCTCGTTTTCTTATTATACACAGCAAAAGCGCGAGTTAAAGAGAAAACCATAAGTGGTCAATTCGAAAAAATGAGTTTTTGAGAAACAGTTTGATATTTTATGTGTTGAATTATGTGAAAATCCATGAAAAGGTGTCATTGTATAAAATACACGCACACCACTTTGTTGACCTTTGGACCGATTGTCCAAGGTCCATTTGTCTATGCGGAGCTCAAATGAGTTTCCGTTGTGGTTATTTGCCAACACGATCGATAGCTTGTGTTTTGGTCCGGAATTTGCGAAAATGTCTCCATAATTGCGTTTTTCACTATCGAGCCTTCTCTGCTGGTCGATCCATCTTGTTAGGTGTATCTAGTGTTACTAAAGGAGTCGTGGCGGGTTCCGGAGTTGAAACTTGGCCTTTCGGGGACCCATGTTAGCATATTTTTTACTACATCAGTTATTTGGCGTGGTCTTTGCATGTAGCTATACCTGGACACCCAAATGGGTGCATTTTGGGGCAGCGAGTGATTTACGGTGATGGTCGGAACCCTCTATGACACTTTATGGGTTTCAGAAGTGTTCTGTGAATTTTTTGAGAATTCGGCAGGTTTTTGAAAATCGGTAAATGGAATCGATCGCCCAATCGTATTGGCGGGTCGATAAATTGACTTCGGGTCACTTAGTTGTTAGTGATGTGGTTGTGGAGCCATCCTTGGCTGACCATAGGTCGTGCTTGCATTCCGACACCAAAGTGGTGCTTGGAATTGTGGGTTGGGCCTTTTTAGATTAAATGTTAGATTCGGAATATATGGCCATGTTGTTGGTTAGAGACTGTCGTAGTCACCTTCCGACTGGCAATGATTCTTTGAGGATGGTCTGTAGTTGCATGTCGTCCTACTGTCAAAATTTGCAACTTCGAACTTGGCGGGCAGAAACTCCGCAACTACGGAGCACTCCTTGTGCATTTGGACACTAGGACTTGCATGGATGTACTTCAGGTTCTCGCTAGTTGAAATCAACTAGCGTGGGTGTTTCTACCTTCCGTTGATTCCTATTCCAAAATCAGCATATGTTGGAATTTGTTTAGGCATAGTTTTAGTGTCGGGGTCTCTACTGGTGCGCACTTTGAGTGTACTTAGGGTTCTCGCTAGTTGAAATCAACTAGCGTGAGTGTTTCTACCTTCCGCTGATTCCTATTCCAAAATCGGCATATGTTGGAATATTTTAAGGCATAGTTTCAGTGTCGGGGTCTTTATTGGTGTTCACTTTGTGTGCGGTTGTCTCAACACCTAAATTAGTACATGTTAGAGGTAACAAATGGTCTAAAGAGACCGATGGTTTGTCTTGAAACGCTCCAAAAAATTATTTAGAGGCCTTGGTGTAAATTATGAACCTTAGGATCTAAAAGGTAATCAACACCTAGAGGGGGGTGAATAGGTGTACAATGGCTAATTAAAAATCTCGATGCGATTTTAAAGTAAAAGCGGAAAATAAAATCAACACACCAAGATTTTTACTTGGGAAAACTCCAAAAGGAGTGAAAAACCCACGGGACCGATCACGCGAATAGAATCCACTAAGAAACAAATCAAGTACAAGGTGATATACCCACTACCCAACTCGATTTACCGAATCTTCGATGCAGATCTCCTTCGCCGGTCCTCAATCGCTTAGAATCCTCCAAACGATCACGCCGCAACTCCTTGCCGCGCCAACACTTCGAATCCTCCAAGTGTCCACCGAATCCACGGCCTCCACACGCGATCTTCGCGCAAGCTCTCCGTCCGGAGAGAGAACAAAGATGGTTTATGGTGATTTCAACTTTGTATTACCAAAGACTATGGGAAATCCCTTCTAATTCATCATTGAGTTGATTCACAAAGAGAGAATCATAAGAAAGAAACTAACATCAACTCAACGATCAACTAGAATAGCATACTCTCTTAGAAGTAGGTCATCAAGCTTAAAAGAGAGTTTCTAGGGTTTGAAATTGATTAAGAATCAAAGCATACGTATCCTTGGACTTCCCATGGTTTATATATAGAGTTAGAAGACTTTAAAATAGAGTAGAATTCAAATCACCCCTTTTTGAAATAGATTAGGATTCAAATCAGCGTTTTTTGGAAATAATTTCATGTCCAATGTCCGGTCTTAAAATGGATGTCCGGTCTTGCTTCTGTCCGGTCTAAGCTTCTTGTCCGGTCCACCCTTCCGTCAATATTTTCGCAATACGTTAGGTCCAGACAATGTTTGATGATGTCCGGTCTTACTTTGCGTAGAATGAAAACTCAGATTACTAAGACCGGACATAGACAGGATGTCCGGACATAATTGAAAGATGTTCAAAGTGCAGCTCACTGAGTCCGGACATTCATGAAGGACCGGACATTGACTATATATATTCAGTGTATTGAAATCTTATCAGTTTTAAAGCATATTAAAGTCTTCTAACTACTATAAAATTAATGTAAATCATCATAAATGATCTTTAAGATATACCTGAGATGCCGAGCTTTTCTGACGAGTCCTGGATCATCCAACTCTATCTTGGTACACTTGATCTCTTCAAGACTCCGACACATTCACGAAATCTACCAACCTAAAATATCCTTAACACTTGGTGTTAAATTTGTATTTTTAAACAGTGTTTTGCATGATGAAGTTTATGTTAAGCAGCCTTAGGAGTATGAAGTTGCATACTTGGCATTTACTAATGCCACCCAATTCTTATGTCACTATGTCATTTTGGTTCTTTTTACCTCATCTAGGTTCTCATCACTTTTATGCATACATAGGGTTCTCATGTTCTTATCCTTTTTACTTCTATCACACATGCATTTATACTTATAACATGCACCAAAAGCTTGCAATTAACCTTATTATGCAAACATGCTCAATATACACATATGTTCAACAAAATAACACTTTAGACATAAAAGGAAGTTCGATGACTTCGGAAAGCACCACCTACCTTTTAGGGTTATAAGGATGCCCCGGTTCAATTCTTGGAATTTTTGGATTTCAATTCTGCGTGCTGCGGCTATCTGTTAAAAAAATTGCGTTTAGAATATTCTGCGTGCTGCGGCTATCTGCGACAATATCTTTTTCTAAGCCCGTCGGATTGTCGAACCGAGCGCACAAATGCGTTCGTTATACCCCTAATTAGATTTTTACATGATCAAATTAGATCAAAATTCAATACTCACCAAAACTCCCTTTTTGGAGCCCTAATGCCACTATTGGTTAAATCCTAGGTTCTGATTTCTTGTACAAGCAAAAGAGAGCTTGTCAAACCTTTAGGAGTTCATCTAAAACCATCTAAACCATTTCTAGGGTATATACTTGAAACCCTAGGTGTTCACCATTAGAGCGCATGAAGTTTCCATAGATTTCATGGAGCTCAAGCCTCTATTAGGTTTCTATTCAAGAGAGAAGATCAAAATCCTAAGTTTCATGGTAGAAATCCAAACCCTAGTTGAGTTCTTACATAAAACTCACCTTAGCCCAAGCTATCCCCAAGGTCCACCTTGTAGGAGAGCTTCTTTCACCTTCAAAGCCACCAAAAACTCCTTTTCTTTGCTTCTTCTCCTTCTCCTCCAAGCTCTAGGTCTTCATTCTAGAGAGAGAAAGAGAGAAAAAGAGAGGAGATGAGTTGGCTGTGAAAAGAGAGAGGAGGGGGTGTTTGGGGTATTAACATGTTGTAACAATTACAACAAAGCCCTCTGATTCTTCTATTTCGCAACAACCTTCAATGTTGCTGCCAGACGAAAGTGTACCGGTACACGTGTATTTGTACCGGTACAAATCTGCGGAGAGGCCAAACCCGAGAGCAGCTCTCTTCGTTTCGTAGCATTTGTACCGGTACACTTTCAGAAATTCTCAAACCCGAGAGCAACTCTTCTCGGGTGGCAATAGTTGTACCGGTACACCTTAATGGCTGTACCGGTATATTTTGCTTAGATTGCATTTTTTTCACGTTGTTCGATTTCCTTTTGCGCCAAGCAATGTTAAAACCTTTTAAACTCTTTTAGAACTCCTTTTTAATTACCCTTCCAACATTGTTGGAACAGTAATTGGAACTTGTCCAATTATTTCTTTCGCGCACTTTAGTTAATTTGGCTAAAGTTGGATGCTTTCTACCGAAGTTTCGGTATGTTACAATTCTTCATTCGAGATCAAGTGGCAAATAAGGACAATATCGAGTTGGATACATTTCCACCCAAAACCATCTTGCGGATATTTTCATCAAGGCTCCATTGCCATTGGAGAAATTCATTTTACGCCATGAAGAACTTGGGGTCATAGAATTTGATCTTACGGGGGCAATTAAAGATAAAATCAAATCATTAGCTAGATTTTGTTAAAGATAAAATCAAATCATTAGATTTCGACAGCACCAACTGGAACTTCCTATTCCAACTTTTATCTGCTAGAGGCTTTGGCGCCAAGTGGATCGGATGGATTCAAGACTTACTTTTCTCTTCGTCCTCCGCGATACTTCTCAACGGATCCTCAGGCCGATCTTTCCCCTGCAAAAGGGGGCTGCGTCAAGGTGATCCCCTCTCCCCACTTCTCTTCCTCATGTGCATTGACGTCCTTTTCCGAACGATCCAAGCTGTAGCCTCATCGGGCTACGTACCGACCTTGGGAATTGGCGATGTTAAGGTTCCGACCCTCTAATTCGCGGATGACATCCTTATTTTCTTCGACGGCTCGCACAAATCGGCGAGGGTCTTAAAGGTGATTCTAGATGCTTTCTCTACGTACTCGGGACTCAAGATTAACTATGCCAAAAGCTCGCTCGTCCCTATCCACCTTTCGATAGCTGAAGCTGGGGATTTGGCCGAGCTCTTTGCTTGCTCGACGCAGGATTTCCCGATCCAGTATCTGGGGCTCCCCTTTTCTCCCAGGAGACTTCCCAAAGCTGCCTACCTCCCCCTCGTTGAACGGATTGATGCTCGCCTTGTGGGGTGGAAGGGCGCTACCCTCTCTAAAGGTGGTCGCTTAATTCTTCTCAACTCTGTTCTTTCCTCAATCCCGTCTTACTTCGGTTTGACCTTCCTCCTCCCGGCATGGGTGGTTAAAGCGATTGACAAAATTCGAAGAGCCTTTTTTTGGAGGGGGAAAAAACACATTACTGGGTTCCATTGCCTTGCTAAATGGGAGCACATCTGCAGACCTAAGGCGATAGGGGCCTTGGGATTAGAAATCTCCAAGCCGCCAATTCAGCGCTGCTCATGAAAGCTCTCTGGAACTTCTTTAACGCTCGCAATCTGCCTTGGGTCAAGCTGCTGATGCATAAACACTACATGGGTAAATCCCTGGACCTTTCTTCTTTCCCGGCAGGGAGCTGTCCAGTGTGGAAAGACATCCTCAAATGTGCCGCTCCTTTCCTGACTTCGGTCGACTTCGCGCTTGGCGACGGTAAACATATTTCTTTTTGGAGTATGAGATGGTGCAGGGATCTGACCCCACGGTTTCGCTTCCCTAATCTGTACAAGGCTTCGCGACACAAAAATATCTCTGTCTACATGTGGATGCACCGATTTGGGGCACATGCAAACCTGGGGTTTGACGCCCCCCTGAACAGCGCAGAGTGTGCAGAGGTCGAGCAACTCGTGACTCTAATCAGCAACATCAATCTCTCGGAAGCAAGCCGGGATTCGATGACGTGGCGATGGAACAGTTCGGGACGTTTCACAGTACGAGAAGCTTATGACTTCCTGGTCTTCGACGGAACTATCAACTGCTCCATCCCTTTTCTATGGAAGCTAATGATGCCGCTCAAAGTCAAGCTGTTTCTTTGGCTCGCTTTGAAAAACAAGGTGCTCACGGCTGAGGTTCTTGTGAAACGAGGCTGTCAGGGACCCTCAATATGTATGCTGTGCAACGCCGATGCGGAAACGATCGATCACCTTGTTCTGCATTGCAACTTCGCCAATTCAGTGTGGAACCGACTGTTGCAGGACCTTGCTGCAGAGATACCTCGTCGACCTCCACTCGGCTCAATTCCTGATTCATGGACACTATGGAGAAGCTTGCTGAAGGGGGAAAGGAAAAAGCTTTTCGACATCTTGTTTGCGGCGGGATGCATGTTGGGAGTTGTGGAAGGAGAGGAATAGGAGGATTTTTGATAATCGATCCGAAGACAGTGTGAAGTTGGCACGAAGAATTCGTTGGACTGCCGACCAATGGGTTTATGCGCTAGCTTCTTGATAACACTTTTCTTTTTCTTCTCCTTGGGGTTTTTGTCCCTCTTAATGGGGTTCTATGTTTTCTGGGGTTAGCCCCTGTACCTCTTCAAAAAATAGGGTTTTACCCTGTTTAATAAAAAAAAAAAAAAAAAATCAAATCATTAGTTAGATTTTTTTTTTTTTAACTATATAGTTATGAAACCTTGACTTCTAGATTGTTAATCAGTTTGGATTTTAGTTTTGCATAGTTATCCATTTGTTAATTATTCTTTACCTTACAAAAAATATTTATTCTTTTTTGAGAGAAATAAAAAAAATATTTATTCTTTTTTGAGAGAAATAAAAAAAAAATTAATTTCTACTTTTATTTTTTATTTTATTTTGTTGCTCTATTGCCAACCACCGTCATAACAAGTTTGGTGGACGACAATGAAACGACTATGAAACCCATCTCAAAGGGAGATCGATACTTCACAGTGGTTTAATTGAAACTTAAAAAAGAATATTGATCGATATGGACACAACAACTTAATAAAGGAATGATATATAGGGACACAACATAACAAATTTCTTGATTGATTCAAGTCGTTTTGCTTATCTAAGTCCCTAATAAATATATAGAGGAACACTGAGATTCACTTGAAATTTTTATTTCTAATTAATCAACTTATTAGGAAATTAAAAAGCATGCAAATTAACCCACTATATATATATAATATATATTTTTGCGTTCAGATATATATTATTATAGATATTAATTTCAAAATGACATCTCTCTCTATCTCTTTTCTTTTCTTCTCTCTCTAACTCAATCTCGAGCGCAATTCTCTTCGGCAAACGTTAGTTTGTGCTTGTTGATGTCGAACACCATCCGATAGTTCTGCTGCAACACGGCTCCGAGCAATGTTTGCGAACGCTCCTTGACGAAGAGACAGAACTCGCTCGACCCCTCATCGATATAGAACATGTTTGCCGCCTTCGGGCGTAAAACCGCGCCTCTAAAATGAAACCCAATGGTCGGGTAGGCCGCAAACCCCCTCGGCTTCTTGTAACACAACCGCAGCCGCAGCGGCTCCGAACCCTCGACCCTCACAAGACTGTGATACTTTCTGAAGTGCTCCTCTAAAGACTGGACCAGAGCGTCGAAGGCCGTGCCGGTCAGGTAGGTGAGCCATGAGCCAGAATCTACGACGCAGCCGCGGGACCAGTCGGGCCCCGGTGCGAAAGTATTGGGCGGCAGATGAAGCAGCCGGCCGTCAATGCTGAGATCCTTTAGGTCGAGATGGTAATGCACGGTCGCCGGGTGCGACAGGAGCCGCGTAGTTTGCGCGTTCTTGATTCGCTCGATGTCGCTGCCGAATCGAAGATGGCTTGTCCCGTTGTGATGCGGCGAGACCAGGCAGTAGGAGAAGCGGCCCTTCGCCCGGCTTCCGAGCTGCCTTACGAAAGACCTCGGGCCGGTTCCCATACCAAATATCCCGCAGACAGCCCGGCTTCCTGAGTACATGTCAGGGCTGCTCGAGTACGAGCAGCCGAACACCACACCGTTCACAGTCTCCCAGCTGTTGCCGCCCAGGTTCGACGCAAGCGCGAAGTGATCGGCCCCTAGAAAACCCTTCGTGTAGCTCTCATCGCCGTACCTGAAATAATGAGTTTGAATATTTTCCACAGTCGGACACATGCATGCATATTGTTATTTAGATATACCACATTAATTAATTAGATCGCTATATATATATATATATATAGGATTTCAAGAATAAAAATTAAAATTCTTTTACTCTCGAGTTGTTTTCGACGATAGAGCTTTCAAATTGACGATCGGTCTCGATTAAATATGATCTAAACCATTTAAACTACCTAAATCAAATTTCACGCACTTTCGATATTGTTCTTGTATCCATCTAGTGAGCAGAAAAAATGAATGGTTGAAAATGAATATTCTTTAAAAAATGATGATAGGAGTCTTGTAATCAAGATCAAGAGTATAAATCTTGTTTTAAATAGTTTAAATAATTTTCTAACAAAAATTCAATTGATTTGGATATCTTTACACCGTTAAACGAGAAAACGTCTCTTATCCACCATTAAAATTACAAATTTTGAAACCCTTTGATCATTAGGCAAATGATGTCGAAAATATTTGAAATTTGATTTCTAAACACTTTAAGTGGTATAGATCGTATTCCAGCGGGCCGATGTTCGATTTGGAGGGAGCTCTATAAGCCCCGAAAACATTTTCGAGAGCTCGTTACATTACTCTTAAGAATGATACAGCCGATATATATATATATATATATATATATATATATATATATATATATATATATATATATATATATATATATATATATATATATATATATATATATATATATTGGTTCAAAATGAAAAATGATATCTAAATAAAAAATCGGAATAGAATATATAGCTATCACAGAAATTGAAAAAGAAATGATAATTAAATCCTCCTAACTAATTAATATATATGTTTGGTTCAGAACGTACGTACCCTAAATAAAAAAAAATGAAATCAGAATAAATTAAAATCGGAATGGACGGAAATTGAAAAGCGGAATGATAAATGTCTCCTAATTAATATGTTCGGTTCAGAATAATTAACAATCGAAATCGGTACGACTAGCTAGTTCATTCTTTCGATATTGAAAATTTTCAATTTTCAAAAAGAAATTAAAATTAAGATACAAAATATAAAAATAGTTTAAAATTGAGTTTGCACCCCAAAACATATAGTTAAAATTATAATTTAAATTCAAACTAAAATTAAAATTTAAAATTGAGTGGGCGACTCAAAATATAATACTAATTTCTTTATCTGACTCAAATTCATACTAACAATTAAATTTAATTTTAAATTTAAATTTATATTATAGATCAAATTCAAAATGTTCGATTGAATTTATATTTTAATTTAATTTCTACAGCAAAATCTAGAATGAAAAATTAATTTCTAAATTTAAACTTTTAGTTTAATTAAAAATTAAAGTCAAAAAATTTAATTTAATTTTAAATTAAATTTACAATATAATTGAGATATTTTTCGCTAGGATTCGTTTCCAATCCGGCCATCTCGTGTCGGATTCCCATTCATCCTAAATCGGAATCTAATAACTCTCGCATACCAAACATTTACAAATTAATTCATTCATTTCGATTCCGATTGATTCTAGGATAAAAAAAAGATGGGTGAACCAAACACGCCCGTAAATTGACACACAGAGTGCCCTAAAAGAGTGAAATTGATACCAGTACTATCAGGCTCGCTCATTTATTTGCCAGCCCTAGCTACACACATGCAGTGCCCTAAAAGAGAGAAATTGACACCACTATATATCATCAGTGAATAGCCTACAATTAATCAGTTTTGGTTGTTATATATCATAAAATCCCATCTTCCAAGGACTAATATATATTAGTCTACTAGTCTTATCAATTTATATATTTTTTTTATTGTTAAAACCCAAAAATAGTGTTCTATATATACCCTAATCCTATGACACTTTCTGAATTATATATTTAGAAGTTTTGCTTTAAAAAAAATATAAACAGGTTAATATACAGTAACAGTAGCTTTTGAACTCTTATCAAACAAAGCTTCACTTTGCCTTGTAAATTTCTATAATTAAATTGATCCATTTTTAAATCAATGCGTGTACTAAGGTTACCAGTTAAAACTTACAATTAAGTTAAGAAAAATTTTTAGAGTAAAACTCATTTTGAAAACGGATGAGAAATATATATTAATATCTCAGCCAGAAATGAGAAAACTATTTACTGAAATACTTTTCGAAAAAACAAAACATCGATCTCATTATTATTTATACATCATCGATCATCTGTCAACAAACTGAACATTAGATAATGAAAACGGGGCAATTCGGGACATAATTATTAGAAGTTCAAGGAGTATTAATTAAGTCGATCTCCTTATTATCTGGTTAAATTAATTAAGAAAGTAATTAAATACTGGTCAGATTCAACCAATTTATATTAGTATCTATACCAACGTACGTACTACTCTATTTAGTCGTTTAATTACTTTCAAGTTCAAAATCCTATTCTGTTAAAAACTCTTTTCGCTTCTTTGTTTCTCAAGTAGAAACTTGGTTGCTAAAGTATGACACTCATTTTGGAATAACCTATTTTTTTCAGAAGAATTAGAAAAGGAGCAAAAAAAAAAAAAAAAAAGGAGATAGCCAAAGAGACGATCGAGTAGGGAGAAAAAACACAACCATGGTCACATATATATATACAGTACGTACGTACGTTAGCTTGTAAAAGCACATGTTTCTGACGCAAGTAAATCCGGCACAGAGGCGGTGGCTACACGGGAGAGTATGAAACGTGCGAGAGTGCGAGGGCCGGTACATGGGGGGTCCTGCGGGAAGCACTGCTTGCACGGCGGGCACTGCGTCCACACGGTGTTGCCCCCCGTGTCCAAGTGCAGGTTGACGTACGTTGGCCGCGGCGTCCCGATGCCGACCCTCACCATGTATATCCAATCGTCGTGGCCGACCACCGGGCGCACCCCGTTAGTACTACAACCACTACTACTACTGCAGGATCGATTTGGCGGCAAGGCGTCCTCGATCGACATGGAGTAGCGGCGATCAGAGATTTCGACGAGCTGCTGAATCATCTCGACTGCGGAGAGGTTGGGAGAGTGTAGCGGGGAGTGGATGGAGTACCTGTGGATGAGCGCCATTCTAAGGCCTTCGCTTTTACTTCTTACCATGATGGCCGGAGCCATCATCAGGAGGAAAACAAGGATCATCTCAGCCATACTTAAATAAATAGTGCTAACATAAGATGGAGAGTATATATATGGAAGGAGCGAGTGATGATGTACCCAGGGGTACATTTTCTTCTAGCTATATGCCTGTATATATATAAACGCACTCAAAGAAAAGTGGCTTCTCTTCTCTTTTCTTTTCTTTTTTTTTTTTTTTTTTTTTTTTTTTTTTGAGTATATCTAGATTGTATGGATAACTGACCAATAGAAGATGTCAAACAGTTAACGTGAGATGCTGGTCCTTTGAATAAAATGATTTGGATCGATGTTAAATTTAATTTAGATTTGTAGTTATGTAAATTGAAGTTAAATCCTAATTTAATTGGGATATATAAGATATAATTTAGATTTAATTTGCCGGCCTATATAGATTATATATGAATAGGAGTTTAATTCAAGTTGAATTAGAATTAAACTTATGGTTAGAAGTCCAATTAGATTAGAGTTCTAATTAGACTCTAATTTGGATATTGAAGCCATACAATATGTCACGCTCCGAGCCCGATCCATTTGGCCGGTTCGAGAGCGTCAAACAGACGCCGAACGGACAGAGCCTGATCCCTTGCCCGCCCAAGGCTCAACAAGTACAGATAGACTATAAAAATTTCACACATGCGGAAGCATACACAAACGGCTTGCACGAAGACAAGCAATAGCCAAAGTGAAAGTATTAAACCGAAACATACAAGTACTATGATTAATTGAAATCACATACATGTAAATATCTTTACAACTTTGAATTCTTTAGAACCTTTAATGTCTTTACATTCTTTGCATCATTTCTTCCTTACATCACATTTACCTCAAAATGAAATTTTTACAATATTGAAAGTTAACAACTATAATCATCAAATACAAAAGATGATATAAAGGTATGCAACTATATATAGCAAAAAGGTAAACCAACTCGGGCGGTACTCTACCTAGGGCGCGATGCCCTTACCGCGATCCTCGGCCGGCTCACTCGGTCCCGACCCTGTGGAGGTAGTGGGGTGAGAACTACGTACAACGAAGTTCCCAGTGGGTTTGGCAACCAACCACGCCGACTTTCCCACTAGGTCTAATTCAGGCATAATAGAAGAAAAGGTAAGATAGTAACCAACTAGCAAATGCAGCTAATATGCCTGAAAGTAAACGATAATATGCTCGAAGTAAAGCTCATGATAAATGCAAGATCATAAGTCCAACACCCAATCTCTTGGCTAGCCCGGTTTCGCCTCAACAATACTCAACCTACCCAAATCCCTATTGACGGGGAGACAAACCGCTACGACCCGACGGGACCGTCCTCTGGGGAGACAAATCGCTACAATCCAGTGATGTCGACTCCGGAACACATTGCCCGAGGGAGCTACCACCCTCGAGCAAGGACTATAAGGTGAGTACGATCAATCCTTAACTTTAAGGATTTCAATTTAATCCATTCCTTGACTTCAAGAGAACTATGTTCATACGACCCTTAACTCTAAGGTTGTTGTCATAATGCCAATCTCAAAACTCTACTTGTTCTCATTCTTGCCATTGAGGCCACACTACAACAAATATGGTTTTTAGTGGCGACTTTTTGGTGGCGACAAGGATTGTCGCCGCCAATGCATTTAATATGGTGGCGACATTTATTTGTCGCCGCCAATTCACAGAAATGGCGGCGACATATAAGGGTCGCCACCGATACGGGATGATTTGGCGGCGACATATAGGGATCGCCACCGATACGGGATGCTTTGGCGGCGACATATAAGGGTCGCCACCGATTCGGGATGCTTTGGCGGCGACATATAAGAGTCGCCGCCGAAAGCTATGTATTAGTGGCGATATTTGTCACCACGATGTCTCCTTATTTATCGCCAATTCTTCCCTCTTTTTTTTTTCCCAACTTTCACCTACCCCTTATGCACCAATTTAGATTTCGCGCTTATTTTTCGTTATCTCAATTTTTTCTCACCTCGCACGCAACCCTCCTCTACCCATTCACGGTCACTCTCTTTCCTTTTTTTTCTCTTTCTTTCTCTCTCTTCTCCCCCTTCTCCCCCCTCCCAACAAACCCTTGTGCCTCTTCACCTTCCTCCTTAATTTTTCCCCAAAGAAATCCTGCAACCCTACCGGATCCACACCCTACAGGCCACAAGAAGCGATCCCCCTCTCACTAGTTCCTGAGGTAGGCCGGGGACACGGGCGGATCGACCCGCCCCCGGCAATCGGCGAACCCACGCGCCCGCGCCACTGCACGCCACACATGCGCGCCGAGCGACTGGAAGGTCGAGAAGGGCTTCGGCTTGGTCTTAGTCTCGGGCTCGCGCTCGGGCTCGGGCTCGGAATCGGGGCCCTCGGGGTTAGGGTTAGGGTTTGGTTGGTGGCGAGCTTGATTTGGTCGACGAGGGTTTGGGGGAAGGAGAAGAGGCGGTGGATAAGGGGTTTGGTGGGCCCGTTGGGGTCGAGGGACTCGTGGGCGGCGGGGGAGGAGGGGAGGGAGAGGGGACGCGGATGAGGCGGCGAGGACGGAATGAGGCGGGCGAAGGCGCGGTCGAAGATGGGGACGAGGGAGGGGCCGCCGCCGACGCTGGAGAGCTCAGCCCGCCAACGATCTCCAGTTCTTCGAGGAGATCCGTCGCATCAGGTACACATCAGGTATGCATCCCTCATTTCCCCTCTTAACCCCTCTAATTTAATTAATTTTTTGATCTAAATTTTACCTCCTCGAACACTTTGTTTCATAAATAGATTAAGTATAATGTTAGTAATTTTGAGTTTCCATGAAAGCATGTTTTGAGGTGATTCATTATATCTGGGGGAAAAGAAAAAAATAGAGCAGATATATTATGCAGTTGTAGACACAATTGTTCTTTTCCATAAGGCAATTGCTACATAAATGCCTTGATAGTTTCTAAGTTCTCTTAAATATCAGGTTTTCTACAGTATTGAGTCAAAACTCTCGATTCTGAAAAAGAAAATAAATGTATTATGTGAGAAAAATGGTTACTAATGGAGCCCTACACTCCTTCCACGGCCATGGCTAGAGAGCTGTTCTCAATGGGCTTTGTCGGTTTGTATGAAACAATTATTATTCTTCAAAAACTTAGCACAATTCATACAAAGCGGTGGTTCAGAGCGAGCAACTGGTTGGGAGGAGCTGCGTTGTGAGCAACATTTGGAGGTACCCATTCAACCTTAACTGATAATATAATTTTTTCCAACTCTGTTTGAAGTTTTGAAATGATTATAAATTACTCTTTCGCAGCAGGTATCCTATAGTTATGCAGCAGGACGAAGAACTGCACTGCTACTCGAGCGACACGCTTCTTGCCTTGCAAGCTCTCATCTTTTGCATTCTAGAGGTTAGTTTCTTATTCTACCTTATGACTCCTCGGTTTCAAATGTTCTGTTTAAGCTGATGGTAATGGTGAAAAAACAAATTCGTACCATTCCTATAAGCAGCGAATTGAATCAAAGATAGAAGCTAGCACTTGCACCTAACCTAGTAGGCTAGTTGATGGCACACAAGTTTATTTGCACTTTTGCTGCAACCCAAAAGCATCATTGTATAGTTCAGCTGACAGAGGAAGAATCTAAATATTAGATAATTAAATCTCTTCTGATGTGTGAAGTTGACAAGGAGCAGCTCAAGACAAAATCTCTTCTAATCATTTTATGGGCCTAAAATGTTTTTCTTAACAATTTCATTATTAGTAATCTTTCGTCTTTTCCATGAATTCTAGACTACATATTGGACTAGTAATTCCTAACTTGGTCTTATGTCTTTTAAATTTTCTGATTCTTTAAACGTCTTCATGCATTGTGATGTTAGTTGTGACAGTTGTAACATGTGCATGATCCCTTTCCTTCCTTGAATTCTCTATGACAACAATATGCTAATAAGGCTTCCTGTCTCATTCTCACACTAATAATTCTTCCAGCAAATTGACTTAATTCCAAAGAGAGCTATTTTTATGATTTGCTTTATAAGGTGTTTGAGCCATAGTGCTTGGGTTTAATTTGGTTTTAAGAGGATTAAATTGAAATTAAAGATTAAAATTTAAGAATGAGAATTTTTTATAACTATAGATTATTTTTAAGCAATTTATACTAAATCAATAATATATATTACTACCAATTATTTTTTAAAAAAATTAATTTTATATCAGAAAAATGGTGGCGACAATAGTCGCTACCATAAAACTTGTCACTAAGTAACTTTTTGCGGCGACGGTTTGTCGCCGCTAATTATCTAACTTTTCGTGGCGACCATATGTCGCCGCTAATTATCTGGCTTTTCGCGGCGACATATGTCGCCGCGAATTGTACACTTTTAGCGGCGACATATTGTCGCCACCACATAGATTTACCGACGGGGCTTTAGGCGGCGGCGTGCGGCGACAGATTGTCGCCGCCAAAATCATTTTTGGCGGCGACTTCTGGGCTATGGCGGCGACATTTGTCGCCACTAAAAACTATTTTTGTTGTAGTGCCACTCTTGTTGTCTAAGTACTCTAGACTTGTCAATGCCACACTTGTTCTCTAGGTACATATCCATTGTCATAGTTGTTCACTAAGTTCGCTAGGTCCTTGTTCTTTAGCATGCATACTTAGGGTTCTTTATTTTTTACCATTACATTATCATACAAATAATTCTCATGCATTTGAAACTTACAAATTGTAATATAAAACACATAATTAACCCTACCATGCATTATGCTCAATTTATAGTATGCTCAACCATGACACTTAGACATAAAGAGAATTCCTAAGATCCTTGGAATGCACCACCCACCTTCAAAAATTATGGATGGGTTGTGGTTCGAGTTTCGTGCTCAACCGAAACCTATTTTGCGACTTGTGCGTTAAACAGAGCCCCTAATCAGGCTAGTTTACATAGTAGCTCATAGATGGGCTTTTTGTTTAAATAAACGGAGTTGTCCCATGCGTCGGGGATACTCCCAATTAGGTTTCTACAAGGTCAATTTTACCCTAGAACCTCTCTAGCCAAAAGCCCCAAATTTGGGTGCTCTACCAAGTCCTATGTGAAACCCTAGATTTTGATCTCTAAAGCAAGCAAAAGAAAGCTTGTTAATCCTCTTAGAGTTCATCTAGAACCACCTAAACCTTTTCTAGGGTTTCTACTTGAAACCCTAATGATCCACCATGAGAGCTCATGAAGCATCCATGAATTTTCATGGTGCTTGAAGCTCTACAATGTCTCTAAACATGAGAGAAGCTCAAAAACCCTAGGTTTCATGGAAGAAAATCCAAACCCTAACCTAGTTTTTCATAGAAACCTCACCTTGGTCCAAGCTCCACCTTGATGAGAGCTTCTAGGTCTAATTCAAGCTCCAAAACCCTCCAAGAGTCCTTCTCCAAGCTTCTTCTCCTTCTTCTCCAAGCTCTAGGAGCAAATCTCTAGAGAGAGAAAGAGAGAAATGAGAGGGAGAGTATTGCGAGAGAAGTGGCTGTGAATGGAGAGGGGATGGAGTGTATATGGTGTTGTAACAATGCACATAAACCCCTCCAATCTCGAAGTTTGCATTCTGCCCAGACTGGGCATTTTTTGAGCTCTGAGACCGGTCTCCATGTCTGGGGTGCGGTCTCCAAGTATCATTGCCGAGCCCAACCGCGCTGGGGGTCCTGGTCTCCACCAATGGGGTCGGATCCGAGGTGGTCATTTTGGGACTTAGCCATTTTTCTGGCCAGTTCGCAAGTCAAGACCGGTCTTAACCGTGGGGACCGGTCTCGGGGGTCCGGTCTTCAGCCTCAAGTTCGGATCCCGAGAGCAGGATTTGAAGGACTTAGCCGATTTTTCCTCTGTCTCGGCTGCTACGGGTGTGAGGTCCGGTCTCCATAGGTGAGGTCCGGACCCTGCAAGCCCCAAGTCTGAGATTTTCTCCAGACTTTGCAAATTTGCTCTCGTGGGTCCCATTTTCACTACACATAGGTTTCAAAACACTCAGAAACTCGTGTTATTTATCTCACTCCGCGTTCCGCTTATTTCGACGGAACTCGGCACGTCTTACGAGGAAGTGGGTTGTTACACAATATGTATATGTGGCGGCGTTAATGAAGTCCGCGAGCTAATCAAGAAGCCATGCATAATTAAGCTCCTCAAAATTAAGTCCAACCCATCCGCGTTCTCTGAGGTTGGAGTCCGTATGGCAGCGGTGATGTGGTGTGCCTTGGTGAGAGGGACGAGACCTTTAAGATTTTTTGTACGGATGAAAATTGCTGTATTTCGGATCTAATTAAGTTTTATTTGGTCGAGGGATTCATTCTTTGTACTCCGCATTTAAATATTAATAAAGTCTTTGCTCCGTCTCCTCCGTGGACGTGGGCTGTTGGCCGAACCACGTGAATTTCGGTGTGCTCTTTCATTTTATTTTTTCTTCCTACATTAGCTATTTTTTCTTGATATATTTTTTACTGTTCCGATTTTAACAAATTGGTATCAGAGTCTTTCTATTCCCTTTGAGGATTAAGAGGACAAAGAAGTTCGAGATTCAAAAATTTGATAGGACCAACAGTTTTGCATTATGGCAAGTCAAAATGCGTACTATATTGACCCAACAAGAATTGCAGAAGGCACTGTTGGGAAAAAGAAAGATATTCGAATCTTTGGCACTGGAGCCGAAGGAGGAGATTAATGACAAAATTCTTATGGCAATATAATTATGCTTATTTGATGAGGGATTGCGTGAGATCTTAGATAAAAAGATTGCTATAGAGCTTTAGCTTAAATTGGAGTTTCTGTACATGACAAAGTTTCTCACCAAGAAACTATATTTGAAGCAAGCTATATTTGAAGCAATGTCTTTTAATTCTGCAAATGACGAAAGGTACCTGAGGACTGAGAATTTTTCCTATATAATTTGACATTCTTTTAATTAATGTTATTGTGTATAATTTAATTTTAAAATTGTCTGTTAAATTTTAGCGAAAAATAATTTGAAATAAAAAATTTTACGCTATTATTAATTTTCACTTAAAATGAACAGTAACTCGTATTTCCTGAAGAGGCCATTGAGTGTAGATAGCTTCTGTTACGTACCGGACTTTGTTTCGGGTGATCCAATAGCTCATTTTCGATGGTCTGGCTGCTACAGACCTATGGTTTGTCTTGAAACGCTCCAAAAAATTATTTAGAGGCCTTGGTGTTAAATTTGTATTTTTAAACAGTGTTTTGCATGATGAAGTTTATGTTAAGCAGCCTTAGGAGTATGAAGTTGCATACTTGACATTTACTAATGCCACCAAATTCTTACGTCACTATGTTATTTTGGTTCTTTTTACCTCATCTAGGTTCTCATCACTTTTATGCATACATAGGGTTCTCATGTTCTTATCCTTTTTACTTCTATCACACATGCATTTATACTTATAACATGCACCAAAAGCTTGCAATTAACCCAATTATGCAAACATGCTCAATATACACATATGTTCAACAAAATAACACTATAGACATAAAAGGAAGTTCGATGACTTCGGAAAGCACCACCCACCTTTTAGGGTTATAAGGATGCCCCGGTTCAATTCTTGGAATTTTTGGATTTCTATTCTGCGTGCTGCGGCTATCTGTTAAAAAAATTACGTTTAGACAATATCTTTTTGTAAGCCCGTCGGATTGTCGAACCGAGCGCTCAAATGCGTTCGTTATACCCCTAATTAGATTTTTACATTATCAAATTAGATCAAAATTCAATACTCACCAAAACTCCCTTTTTGGAGCCTTAATGCCACCATTGGTTAAATCCTAGGTTGTGATTTCTTGTACAAGCAAAAAAGAGCTTGTCAAACCTCTAGGAGTTCATCTACAACCATCTAAATCATTTCTAGGGTATCTACTTGAAATCCTAGGTGTTCACCATTAGAGCACATGAAGCTTCCATAGATTTCATGGAGCTCAAGCCTCAATTAGGTTTCTATTCAAGAGAGAAGATCAAAACCCTAAGTTTCATGGTTGAAATCCAAACCCTAGTTGAGTTCTTACATAAAACTCACCTTAGCCCATGCTATCCCCAAGGTCCACCTTGTAGGAGAGCTTCTTGCACCTTCAAAGCCGCCAAAAACTCCTTTTCTTTGCTTCTTCTCCTTCTCCTCCAAGCTCTAGGTCTTTCTTCTAGAGAGAGAAAGAGAGAAAAAGGGAGGAGATGAGTTGGCTGTGAAAAGAGAGAGGAAAGGGTGTCTGGGGTATTAACATGTTGTAACAATTACAACAAAGCCCTCTGATTCTTCTATTTCGCAACAACCTTCAATGTTGCTACCAGACGAAAGTGTACCGGTACACGGGTATTTGTACCGGTACAAATCTGCGGAGAGGTCAAACCCGAGAGCAGCACTCTCGGTTTCGTAGATTTGTACCGGTACACTTTCAGAAATTCTCAAACCTGAGAGCAACTCTTCTCGGGTGGCAATAGTTGTACCGGTACACCTTAATGCATGGCTGTACCGGTATATTTTGCTTAGATTGCATTTTTTTCGCGTTGTTCGACTTATTTTTGCGCCAAGCAATATTAAAACCTTTTAAACTCTTTTAGAACTCCTTTTTAATTACCCTTCCAACATTGTCGGAACAGTAATTGGAACTTGTCCAATTATTCCTTTCGCGCACTTTAGTTAATTAGGCTAAAGTTCGATGCTTTCTACCGAAGTTTCGGTATGTTACAATTCTTCATTCGAGATCAAGTGGCAAATAAGGACAATATCGAGTTGGATACATTTCCACCCAAAACCATCTTGCGGATATTTTCATCAAGGCTCCATTGCCATTGGAGAAATTCATTTTACGCCACGAAGAACTTGGCGTCATAGGATTTGATCTTACGGGGGCAATTAAAGATAAAATCAAATCATTAGCTAGATTTTGTTAAAGATAAAATCAAATCATTAGTTAGATTTTTTTTTTTTTAACTATATAGTTATGAAAGCTTGACTTCTAGATTGTTAATCAGTTTGGATTTTAGTTTTGCATAGTTATCCATTTGTTAATTATTCTTTACCTTACAAAAAATATTTATTCTTTTTTGAGCGAAATTAAAAATATTTATTATTTTTTGAGATAAATAAAAAAAATTTAAATTTCTACTTTTTTTTTTTAATTTTATTTTGTTGCTCTATTGCCACCGTCATAACAAGTTTGGTTTGGTGGACGACAACGAAACTATGAAACCCATCTCAAAGGGAGATCGATACTTCACAGTGGTTTAATTGAAGTCTGACCCTTTATTTAGATAAGAAACTTAAAAGAATGATCGATATGGACACAACAACTTAATTAATAAAGGAATGATATGGACACGACATAACAAATTTCTTGATTGATTTAAGTCGTTTTGCTTGTTAAAGTCCATAAGGTATCGTTTAATTCGGGTATAAGCAAGAACTAGCTATTACAGGGATAGGTATAAGTATGGGGATAAGAAAAATAGCGTTGGGATGAAAATTGAGTTGTTTCCGAGGATAAAAAAAATATTAGGTAGTTTTATATAGAAAATAAATGTGTTGGTGGGGATAACGAGAAATCAATTTCGGATAAAAAATTAGCGTTTGGGTATAAATGGAGGGATAAGGGTATATTCCTATTCCTATTTTCTAACCAAACAGTGCCTAAATTTATGGAGGAACACAGAGATTCACTTGAAATTTTTATTTCTAATTAATCAACTTATTAGGAATTTAAAAAGCATGCAAATTAACCCACTATATATATATATATATATTTTTGCGTTCAGATATATATTATTATAGATATTAATTTCAAAATGACATCTCTCTCTATCTCTTTTCTTCTCTCTCTCTAACTCAATCTCGAGCGCAATTCTCTTCGGCAAACGTTAGTTTGTGCTTGTTGATGTCGAACACCATCCGATAGTTCTGCTGCAACACGGCTCCGAGCAATGTTTGCGAGCGCTCCTTGACGAAGAGACAAAACACGCTCGACCCCTCATCGATATAGAACATGTTTGCCGCCTTCGCGAGTAAAACAGCGAATCTAAAATGAAACCCAATGGTCGGGTAGGCCGCGAACCCCCTCGGCTTCTTGTAACACAACCGCAGCCGCAGCGGCTCCGAACCCTCAACCCTCACAAGACTGTGATACTTTCTGAAGTGCTCCTCTAAAGACTGGACCAGAGCGTCGAAGGCCGTGCCGGTCAGGTAGGTGAGCCATGAGCCCGAATCTACGACGCAGCCGCGGGACCAGTCGGGCCCCGGTGCGAAAGTATTGGGCGGCAGATGAAGCAGCCGGCCGTCAATGCTGAGATCCTTTAGGTCGAGATGGTAATGCGCGGTCGCCGGGTCCGACAGGAGCTGCATGGTTTGCGCGTTCCTGATTCGCTTGATGTCGCTGCCGAATCGAAGATGGCTTGTCCCGTTGTGATGCGGCGAGACCAGGCAGTACGAGAAGCGGCCCTTCGCCCGGCTTCCCAGCTGCCTTATGAAAGACCTCGGGCCGGTTCCCATACCAAATATCCCGCCGACAGCCCGGCTTCCCGGGTACATGTCAGGGCTGCTCGAGTACGAGCAGCCGAACACCACACCGTTCACAGTCTCCCAGTTGCTGCCGCCCCCCAGGTTCGACCCTAGCGCAAAGTGATCGGCCGCTAGAACACCCTTCGTGTAGGTGTCATCGCCGTACCTGAAATAATGAGTTTGAATACTTTCCACAGCCTAATCCGATTCACATTTTTAATGTTTTTATTTCTTAACGAAATAAACGTTTTAGCTTGCTACCTATTTTTCAAAAAAAAAAAAAAAAAAACTTTCCACGGTCGACATGCATGCATGTTATTTAGATACCACATTAATATTTAGATCGCTATATATATATTGGTTCAAAATGAAAAATGATATCTAAATAAAAAATGGGAATAGAATAGCTATCACAGAAATTGAGAAAAGAAATGATAATTAAATCCTCCTAACTAACTAATATATATGTTTGGTTCAGAAAAAAAATGAAATCAGAATAAAATTAAATCGGAATGAACTGAAATTGAAATTGAAATTGAAATTCAAAAGCGGAATGATAAATCCTCCTAATTAATTAATATGTTTGGTTCAGAATAATTAACAATCAGAATCGGCATGCACGACTAGTTCATTCGATCTGGCCTTTGGATATTTAAAATTTTCAATTTTCAAAATAATATTAAAATTAAGATACAAATTAAACATAAAAATAGCTTGAATTAAATTGAGTTTGCACCCCAAAACATATAATTAAAATTAAAATTTAAATTCAAACTAAAATTTAAATATCAAATTTTACATCAAAATATTGAAATAATAAGCCAAAATATTAAATGTAATTTAAAAAAAATTAAAATTTAAAATTGAGTGGACAACACAAAATACAATACCAATATTTTGATTTGACTCAAATTCAAACTAACAATTAAATTTAAACTTAAATTTATAGATCAAATCCAAAATGTTCGATTGAATTTATATTTTAATTTAATTTCTAAATCAAAATATAAAATGAAAAATTAATTTCTAAATATAAAATTTTAGTTTAATTAAAAATTAAAGTCAAAAAATTTAATTTAGTTTTAAATTAAAAATACAATATAATTTAGATATTTTTCGCTAGGATTCAATTTCCAATCCGACGGTCTGGACCGAATTCCCACTCATCCGGAAATCAGAATCGGAATAGAACTCTCATGTACCAAACATTCACAATTAAATTCATTCATTCCGATTCTGATTGATTCTAGAATAAAAAAGAAAATGGGCGAACTAAACACACCCTTTACACGCACAGGGGTGGATACGAGCCAAGCTTGAGCGAGCTTATATAACTTCTAAATTTCTATAATTAAATTGATCCAACTCTGCTCCAAGAACCTGCGACCTTCTCCTTACAAGTATGGGTGGATGGGAGTTGGAAAGGTGGCACTACAGGTGGTGTAGGATGCCTAATCGCCAATCAGCATAGAATCATTATGTGCATATCCGACGTACTGGAGGACGTCCATGACGCTTGCTCTGCGGAAAGTGGAGCAATTTTTCGAGCGACAATTCTTCTGCTGCAAAGGTTTCCGGGAGAAACTTTTCATATCTACTCAGATTCAGCACCCATCATCAAAGCCTTGCACCTTAGGAGCTATCATTCAGATTCGTTAACAGATGAAGCTCGAACAAGAATCACGGATCTTCGAACTTTTCTAGAAAGTTCCAAGCAATTTAGCTATGGATGGGCTTCAAGGTATTCTAAAAATGCTGTAGTTGCCGATCGATTGGCCAAATGGGGGCTCTCTAGCAACAAATTGTCATTTTGGTCTTCCATAGATGATTTTTCTCAAGATGTACCTCCCGATTATTAAATAAATTCGCCTTAGGGCGTGTTTTCCCCTCATAAACAAAAAAAAAAAAAAAAATTGATCCATTTTGTCATGTGACATTGATTTTACTGGCAAAAATATAATTTGAATGCTGGATAAGTCATTTTTAAATCAAATCAATGCGTGTCCTAAGGTTATAACCAGTTGAAACTTACAAGTTAAAACGTACTCATTTTAATTAAACACGGATGAGAAATACTATATATTCCAGCTAGAAATGAGAAATGAGAAAACTATTTACTGATGAAATACTTTTCGAAAAAACCAAACATCTCCTTATTATTTATACATCATATCATTCTGTCAACAAACTTAACATTAGATAGTGAAAACGGGCCAATTCGGAACATTATTACAAGTTCAATTAAGTGAGACTTCAGCAAGTGTCCAAGGGCCAGCTAGCTACTAGTGTAATTAAACCAAAGATTCACTAATGCATGGGCAACTTACAATTCATGAGTACTGGGCCTCATTGAAGTTTCCATTAATCAATAATATCTGATTGATGCTATTTGAGAAACCAAAATTATTTGATTAAAATTACTGAAACGGCCTGCGCCACTTTAATTGAAATCTTCAAATTAAGGGAAGCTCTTGCGCGCAGTTTGAATTAATCTCTAGAAACATATATATTATTATTCAATGAATGAAGCAGGTAGCGTGCTACCTATTCTCAAAAAAAAAAAAAAAAAAAAAAAAAAAAAACATATATATTATTAGTTTGCCTTTGCTTTCAACAGCGACAGTTATGCATTCACCTTCATTAATTATATCTGGTTAAATTAAGAAAGTAATTAAATACTGGTCAGATTCAACCAATTAATTTATCTTAGTATCTAGACCAACAACTACTCTTTGTTTATATAGTTTATTTAGTCGTACGTTTAATTAATTACTTTGAAGTTCAAAATCCTATTCTGTTAAAAACTCTTTTCTCTTTTTGTTTCTCAATGAGAGAAGAAATAATTAAGTTCCAAAAACATAGAAATTTGGTTGCTAAAGTATGACATTTATTTTGGAATAACCTTTTTTTTTTCAGAAAAATTAGAAAAGGAGCAAAAAAAAAAAAAAAATTAAAAGAGATATATAGCCAAAGAGACGATCAGTAGCTAGGGAGAAAATTAAAACACAACCATGCATGGTCACATATATACAGTATGTACGTACTCTAGCTTGTAAAAGCACTTGTTTCTGATGCAAGTAAGTCCGGCGCAGAGGCGGTGGCTACACGGGAGAGTAAGAAACGTGCGAGAGTGCGAGGGCCGGTACATGGGGGAGTCCTGCGGGAAGCACTGCTTGCACGGCTCGCACTGCGTCCACACGGTGTTTCCCCCCGTGTCCAAGTGCAGGTTGACGTACGTGGGCTGCGGCGTCCCGATGCCGACCCTCACCATGTATATCCAATCGTCGTGGCCGACCACCGGGCGCACCCCGTTAGTACTACAACCACTACTACTACTGCAGGATCGATTTGGCGGTAAGGCGTCCTCGATCGACATGGAGTAGCGGCGATCAGAGATTTCGACGAGCTGCTGAATCATCTCGACTGCGGAGAGGTTGGGAGAGTGTAGCGGGGAGTGGATGGAGTACCTGTGGATGAGCGCCATTCTAAGGCCTTCGCTTTTACCTCTTACCATGATGCCCGGAGCCATCATCAGGAGGAAAACAAGGATCATCTCAGCCATACTTAAATAAATAGTGCTAACATAAGATGGAGAGTATATATATGGAAGGAGCGAGTGATGATGTACCCAGGGGTACATTTTCTTCTAGCTATATGCCTGTATATATATAAACGCACTCAAGGAAAAGTGGTTTCTCTTCTCTTCTTTTTTTTTTTTTTCTTTTTTTTTTTTCTTTTGTTTTTTTGTTTTTGAGTATATCTAGATTGTATGGATAACTGACCAATAGAAGATGTCAAACAGTTAACTTGAGATGCTGGTACTTGAATAAAATGATTTGGATGTTAAATTTAGTTTAGATTTGTACACTACAAAAAATCATGTACGTAAGGACACTTTAAATAATAATTAGCGACCCTTTAAAGCGTCGGCAAAAATATTTCCGACGCTTGTAAAAGCCGTAAAAGAGTCGTTAAATAAATATGTCGGGATAAATATACCGACATTTTAATATAGCGTCAGAAAATTTATATAAATATTTGATAAAAATATATTTATTGGCGACGCTTAATCAAAGTGTCGGCAAATGCTAAATATTAAAGACGCTAGAAGAAAGCGTCGTCTAAAAAGTGTCGTCTAAAACATATTTTGTTGTAGTGGTAGTTGTCTAAATTGAAGTTAAATTCTAATCTAATTGGGATAAGGTATAATTAATTTAGATTTAATTTGACCTATATAGATTATGAATAGGAGTTTAATTCTAGTTGAATATTAGAATTAAACTAGCCCGATCCTTTTGGCCGGTTCGAGAGCGTCAAACAGACACTGAACGGACAGAGCCTCCCTGTCCACTCAAGGCTCAACAATAGTACGGATAGGGTATAAATTACACATGTAGAAGTATACATAATGGCATGGCTTGCACGAGGGCAAGCAATAGCCAAAGTGAAAGAACTAAACTAAACATACATCATACAGGTACTATGATTTACTTTAAATCACATACATGCTCGCTACTTTGAATCTTAAATTCTTACAATCTTTGCATCATTTCTTTTTACATCCCAATTTCCTCAAAATAAAGCTTTATTAAATTTAATGTAACATACCGGATTTTAAAAATAAAAATAAAAATAAATTAAAATAGTGTGAAATATTATTTTTATTGGATTTAGAGAAGTAAAACATAAGTCAGAAGTGACTTGTGCTGAAATCGGAATGAAAATAGAAAATTTAGAATTTTCTGTTGAAAACGGGACAGATAAACTAGTAGAAAATGCATAGTGTCAGAAAATTATGAAAACTGAAGGATAAGTCAGAATTATTTTTATGAAGCTAGATTTAAAATTTCATGTCATTTTGACACTCGGATGGTGGAAAATAAAATCCGACAGCTATATGATAAAGATTACAGTTCGGTACAGCTTGCGGTGACCAAACGGGATTCAAACTGAAAAGTTAAGATATTTCTCATTCAGTAGATTAAAACGAGTCTGACTGTCAAATTTGAGCGCAAACGGATATCGAGAAGGGCTCCGACTATTTCAGACTGTTAAGCTGAAAGTTGAGAGTTGAATAGTGTGTAGTTGAGGGGCTAAATTGTAAAAAGGACTTGATCCCTTTCTTCTCCTCCCTCAGTCGAGTAGCGCGCGCGCACACACACACACATACATGGAGGTTGAGAGAAACCTCTCTCTAGATCTCTCCCAAAATTGATGGATTTGGTGGAGATTGAAGCTTGGAAGTAAATCGTCTTCATCTTTTTCAACTTCTCCTTGGTTTGGAGCAAGCTTTGTGGTGAGCTTCTTGAGTCCTCTCATGGTAGATCTTTAGGGCTTAATTATATGCTCTAAGAATGGATTTAGTGGAACTCCTAGCTGCTAAATAGAGGATTAATACTTGAATCATGAAGCTAAATGGTGATTTCTTGCATAGTTGTAACCTAGGGCTCCAAAATAGAGTTTTTCAAAATATAAGGGTTTGATCTAATTTGATCCTCCGTAAATCTAATTGCTAGGTAAACGAACGCGTTGGCGAAGTCGGTTCGGCGGTTCGTCGAGCCGTTGTGAAGATATTGAAGAAACAGACTGTAGCTTCGTTTCCGCCTGGAGGGCCGAGGTGACATCGCAAAATCATAAAAACAGATTTGGAGCACCGTGGCACATAACCGAAGACCTATAATTTTTGGAGCCGCGATTCAACGCACGGTTGGTGAGTATTAGCAAAATCGGGCCGAACTGGACGCGGGTGCCGCGGGAGGCCGATTGCAAGTGTCGACAAGCAATCGAAATGCGAAACGAGGTGTGTTGTGCTCACCGAAGCGACTAGGTTTTCTATATGTCTAAGAGTAATGATTTTCTAATTGATGCATATAGTTGTATTGGTTGGCTTACATGATATTATGAATGCTTGAAACATACTATGTAGTTGAGATTACCTACCAATGAGATGAAATGCATAATGAATTAAATGCTGAAAGAATGCATGAAATGCTAAGTATGGACTACTTGGATAATGATTATATGCATGCTGACATATCATGTGATGTTAGTGGTATATGTGCATGATGACATACTGTAAATTAACATATTGTGGATTATGTTAAATAGAAACATATACAGGATGACATATTGCATATGATACATGAATTATACATGTTGCCATATTGTGGAACATAGTAGATGAACTATGCATGTTGAACTTGGGTCGATAACTCTAGGTTGATTAGAGAACTCGACATTGGAAAACTAGTATAATGCTCGATGTGGACAATCTATAGATATTAGATCGAGTGACATTAAACCTAGTGTCTTGAACATAGGTTGAACAAGTATAGGGTGACCCTAGTGTCATGAACCTAGCAAACACTTATGGCATTTGAGCATATATATCTTGTATCATTCATGCATGATAGGGCTAAGTACATGTGAACCTTGGTTGCTTTTAATGACATGTTTCTAACGTACTTGAATATCGAGAATGGTAGAACCATAATGGACATGTATATTAGGACCCTATTATTGTGTGAATGTGAGAGTTGGACTTGGACATTAGTAAACAAAGGTGACATTGATTGGTATAGAGAACATAATTGTTAAACATAGTTTAACCAAGAGTGGCATTGAAATAAGTATGACTTAGAAAGTGGCAAGAATAAATAGTTAGAAACCTATTCTGACAATGGCATTGTGACAAGTGGCTATGAATCCTCAAGTTGAGGATTGGATCGATACTCACGATAAGTCTTGGCTTGAGGCTGGTAGCTCCCCCTCAAGCGGTGCGCTCCGGAGTCAGTTACCACGGGGATAGTGGCCCCGAAGACGGTCCCTCGGGTCTTGCAGGATAGAGCCTCTCCGGACAAAAGGGATTTCGGGTTGTGAATCATTGGGGTTAACAAGGTTAACCGGTAAGATTGGGTCAAAGCCAAGTAAAAGTTAGTTTTCAAAGAATAAACGCACTGCAATATGATTGACTCGAGACCGAGTCGGGTGGTTAGCTTGGCTAGGGCAGAGGAAAACCTTAGGAGAAAATAACCAATGATGTAAAGTGACAAGATGTATAAATTATGGAAAACCTATGGATAGCACGGTAGAAAGTAAAATCATTTATTCTACTTGTATAATTGCATGGTTTCATATTGCATATAGCACGGTAGAAAGTAAAATCATTTATTCCACTTGTATAATTGCATGGTTTCATATTGCATATAGCACGGTAGAAAGTAAAATCATTTATTCCACTTGTATAATTGCATGGTTTCATATTGCATATAGCACGGTAGAAAGTAAAATCATTTATTCCACTTGTATAATTGCATGGTTTCATATTGCATATCGCGAGGCATGACATGTAGTTCAATATTGGGTAAAAGTATAAATATCTATTATATGTTATTGGACTAACTTGTTGCAGTGCCTCTTTGGACCTATTGGTCGAGCTTTTCCCTTGGGTGGCCGTACCCACTGAGAACTATGGACAATAGTTTTCACCTCTGTGTTGTTTTTGGGGGTACAGATTCACACGTGAGCGGCGCGGCGGCGCGAGGCGAGAGCGTAGCTCCATAGTTAGCGCCCTACCACCGAGACCAGAGATAGTGGTACCCTGAGTCGGCTTTGCTTAGGGATGTAAAGAATGAAAAGAATCAAGTTGTAATAATCATGTTAAATCAGATTATATTTGGAAGTTAAGTGAAAGCTAATGTAAGAATCAAAGATTGTAAAATGTGATGTGAGTGTAATATTTGAGATGAGTGCTTGTAATAGCATAGTTATATTTATATTTGATACTTCCTTATGCAATCCTTGTTTGAATACTGTTCCTGGTTGGAACCTCATGTATTGCTTTGTATGGATTGCGACGCCTTGGACGTATAGGGGAGACTCTGTCCGCGATACAGGGGAAGCCCTGTCCGTTCGGCGGTCTGTTGGCTTGCCTGAAATCGACCAAATAGGCGGAGTCGGGGCGTGACAGATAAGATGGTATCTGAGCATAAAAAGAACATAAAAAGAATAATAGAAAATGGTTTAGTTAACTGGACCTAGGAGACCATAGAATAGCAAACCATAGGAGATTAAGTCTCGTGAGAGACGAGGACTTGTGACTTTTGGCGAAAGATTAATTGATTGGGTTATGTTGTAAACCTCTAAAAACGGATGTTAGAGGTAGACTCAAGGTGAGGTTTATTCTCAACAAAGGGTGTTCATGTTGAGTGCACACAACATGCAGCCGAGTGATGAGAATAGACGCCCTTGTGTGACTTTCGCCCGATTTGAGTCGGTATTAAGTATCTCGTGTTCGACCTAGAAGATCGAGGATTAATAAAGTTGACGCGTTTTAGGAAGCGATAGCACTGCGTAGGCAATCTTCGTTAGATCGGCGTAGGATGGGCCAAGTTGTGTCCCTGGGCAATTTGAGGCGAGCGGAGACTTGGAACTTCAAATTGATAATCAGCACCATTGAAATTAATTTACACAATTAGAAATGTTTAGAAACCAAATTTTGTGTTATTTAAAAATCATTATCAAATTCATTTTAAGTGTTCAAAAATGAGCGGTCATAAATGAATAACCTTCTTAAAATAGAGGTTAGACTTTCTTAATTCATAATTAGAGTTATCAAACATTATCTAAATAGTAAAAAAAAAAAAAGCTATAAAAAATTCAAGCAATTTGGATTGCTCTACGCCGTTAAATAAGCAAACGGCTCATATAAGCCGTAAAAAATTGTCAATTTTACGACACTTTGATAACATGTAAATAATTTTTAAAATTTATGAAATTTAGTTTCTAAATATTTCAAATACTCTAGATCAACTTCAACGGTTCCGATCATCGATTCGAAATCTCTATCATCAAGAACAATTTGATAGGATAAGTGCTCCAATCCTATTTATAGGATAGTAGCCCTAGCCTCTCTCTCTCTCTCTCTCTCTCTCTCTCTCTCTTTATATATATATAGAGTCCGGCTATAGTGCTTGTAAAAGTTGTGATTTTTTTACCATTAGATCTACCCCTTTGATCATTTTCACCCGTTAGATTATACTATTCAACCAACCACCCACTCAACCCAAGGGGGCCCACATCATTCTAATCGCACATCTATTAATCCAAGGGCTAAAAACTTATAAGCACCAATGACTTGGTACTTTTAAAAGCATAGGAGCTCAATTATATATATATATATATATATAGTCTAGCTACTATACCATCGGTAGCACAGAGGGTTCTGTGCTACCAAGTTGTTTTCGCTGATATGGCTGCCAAATCGACGATCGGCTCCGTTAGATTTGATCTACACTATTGAAAATATTTGGAAACTAAATTTCAGATTTTTTTCGACATCATTTGACTACTGATCAAAAGATCTCAAATTGACAATTTTAATGGCCAATGTGATGTGTTTGTGAGTTTAACGGTATAAAACAATCCAAATTTGATAGAAAAATTTATCGAAAATTCTTTTCACTGTTTAGAGTAAAATCAGTATACTTGTCACGCCTCGAGCCCGATCCTTTTGGCCGGTTCGAGAGCGTTAAACAGACGTCGAACGGACAGAGCCTCCCCTGTCCGCCCTAGGCTCAGCAATTGTACAGATAGAGTATAATTTTGCACTTACGGAAGTATACAAAATGGCTTGCATGAGGGCAAGCAATAGCCAAAATGGAAGTACTAAACTAAACATCATACAAGTAATATAACTATATTTTAATCACATACATGTAAGTATCTTTAAACATTTAAAGTCTTTACATTCTTTGCATCATTTCTTTTTACATCCCAATTTCCTCAAAGTAAAGTTTTAATACATTTAAAGTTAGCAACTATTATCATCAAATACAAAAGATGATATAAAGGGGAAATGCAACTATAAATCAAAGTGTAACCAACTCAGGCGGTCTCTACCGAGGGTGCGATGCCCTTACCGCGATCCTCGGCCGGTTCGCTCAGTCCCGGCTCTGTGGAAATAGTGAGGTGAGAACTACAACAAAGTTTCAAGTGGATTCGGCAACCAACCATGCCGACTTTCCCACTAGGTCTAAATCAGGCATAATAGAAGAAATGTAAGAAAGTAACCAACTAACAAATGCAGCTAATATACCTGAACAATAATAATAATATGCTCTCGAAAGTATGCTCATGAGGAATGCAAGGTCATAAATCCATTATCCAATCTCTTGGCTAACCCGTAGGTGTCACCTTCAACAAACTCGCCTACCCAAATTTCTATTGTTGAGGAGATAAACTGCTACGACCCGACGGGACCGTCCTCTGGGGAGATAAACCGCTATGACCCAGTGAGGATAACTCCGGAGCACATCGCCCGAGGGGGAGTTACCGCCCTCGAGCAAGGACTATTAGGTGAGTATGATCAATCCTTAACTTTAAAGATTCCAATCCATTCCTTGGCTTCAAGGAGTACAATGTTCAAATGACCGTTAACTCTAAGGTTGAATTGTCATAACATCACTAACCCAGTTTACTTACATCCATTAACCTCTACTAGTGTCATGTACACTACTTGTTCTTGTTCTATGCCATTCATGCCACACTTATTTTCTAAGTGTTCTAGACTCGTCAATGCCACTCGCTAAGTTCATGTCCAATGTCACATTTGTTTTCTAAGTACACTAGGTCCTTATTCTTTAACATGCATACATAGGGTTTATAGATTCTTAATCATCACACCATCATTTCACATGCATTTGAACTCACAACATGCAATAAGAAATTCATAATTAACCCTACTATGTAATATGCTCAATGTACATGTAATGCTCAAATATAATACTTTAGACATAAAGAGAAGTTCGAGGTCTTTGGCATGCACCACCCACCTCGTAGGGTTGTAAGGATGTCCCGGTGATTTTCTCGAAATTTTTGGACTCCTATTCCGCGTGCTGCGGCTATCTGTTAAAGTTTAACCTTTAGTCCATTACTTTTTGTACGCTCGTCGAATCGACGAACTGAACGCACCACCGCGTCGAACACACCCCAAATTAGGTTTCTACAAGGTCAATTTTCCTTAGAAACCACTTTGGGCAAAAGCCCCAAATTCGGTGCCCTAACAATGCCCTATGCCAAATCCTAGGTTTTGATCTCTAAAACAAGCAAAAGAGAGCTTGTTGATCCCCTAGGAACTTATCTAGAACCATTTAAACCCTTTCTAGGGCTTCTACTCGAAACCTTAGAAGTCCACCATGGGAGGACCTTGAGCTTACATGAATTTTCATGGAGCCCAAGCTTCTACTAGGTTTCTACTCAAGAGAAGACTGAAACCTAGTTTTTTAGAAACAAAAACCCAAACCCTAGCCTAGGTTTTCATGAAAACCTTATCTTGGTCCAAGCTCCTTCTTGTATGAGAGCTCTTTACACCTTCCAAATCTCCAAAGCTCCTACTCCTTGCTTCTTCTCCTTCTTCTCCTTCTTCTCCAAGCTCTAGGGGATAGTCTCTAGAGAGAGAAAGGGGGAAATGAGAGGGAGAGGAGTAGGGATGAAATGGCTGCGAAGCGAGGAGTGTTGGGGTGTATATGGTGTTGTAACAATTGCCATTATACCCTCCTACTTCGCAATTTTCGAATCTGCTCAAACTGGGCAATTTTCGTGTACGGGGACCGGTCTTCTCCTCAGGGATCGGATCCTGGGAGACCGGTCTTCCCAACAGGGACTGGTTCCCGTAAGTCTGATTTCCACACTCAGCCTTTCTCTCCCAACAAAGTCCGGTTCCCGTAAGGGCAATTTTCAAGACTTAGCCGATTTCTCTCCTCTGCTCGGCCATACGCATGTGGGGACCGGTCTTCACTTGTGAGGGCCGGTCTCCGAGAGCTTCAAGTCTGGGACTTCCCAGATTGCAATTTCTCTCTCTCTCGGGTCCCGTTTTCACTATGCTTCGGTTCCAACACACTTAAAACCCAGTGATATTCGTTTCACTCCGCGTTCCGCTCGTTTCGACGGAACTCGGCACGCTCTACAAGGAAGTGAGTTGTTACATATTTGATCTTGAATTTAAATCTTTTATTATTATTTTTTATGAGATTTTTATTTTCAGCCGTTCAATTTTAGACTACTTGTTTGATAGGTAATTAATATCGAAAAATTATAAAATTTAGTTTCTAAATACTTTTAATAGTGTAGATAAAAAAGTCAATGAATTATCTAAAAACATTTAACTGAAGAATATTTTTGTAATAAAAATATAAGAATAAATTATAGAAAAGACTAAATTTGTCATCTTGACTATTAAAAAATAGTATTGATCCATGCGATAAAATTTTATATTTATTTATTATATTGACTATTAAAAAATAAAATTGATCTATACGATAAAATTTTACAATTGATATAAGCAAAAATTAAAAAAAAAGATGTTAAGAAAAAAAATAAAAAAAATAAGAAAGAGAGAGGAGTGAGAGTGTTGAGTGAAAAAAATAAAAAAATAAAGTAAGAGAGAGAGAGAGAGAGAGAGAGAGAGAGAGAGAGAAAAGAAAAAAAAAAAAAGGGGGGGTTGGGGTCCACCGGGGCCCAAAACCTGGGGAGAGCCTCGCGCGAACGAAAAATTCTAGAATACAACGGGTATATTGGTGATGTGGTGTAACAAACCAATCAAATTATTTCTTTTAGAGATATATGTTCCATCATGATTATAAAAAAAGCCTTTTATTGTACTTTTGTTTGAAAAGAATGAATGCGATTGACTTGTTATTGATGACGTGGTGTAAGTGTGATAGTCTAGAATTCCTCCTCACAAACACCCACAACCCACATTGACGCAAAAGGTGAGGGCACTGAAATTCCGTTTTAGTTTTTTCAAAACCTACCATAAAATCTCATTTGCTTGCTACCAAATGCTTCATTTAACCCTGTCTCATTCCAAAAACATTTATGGGGTTTCAAAACGCACCGCCAAATACGCATTTATACCAATTAATAGAGCTTAAATATTTAGGTCGGTGGTTTAGACTCAGGACCTGCATACTGATTATAGTTTTAGTATTCTTTAACCCCTTTAAAACACGAAGAAGTTGCACTCAAACAACATAATCCCAAGCTAGTCTTTCAGAAGATCATTATAGATAGAGATTAGATAGAAAATAGCTTAAGGTTATACTCAACGCCCTACTCACGACGGCTGCAAACTATACAAATAACACATAAAAGTGACGGATCGAAAAGGACGAAAAAAAGGGGGGGCGTTAGACATAGAGTTTAAATATTGATGTACATATAACACAGTAATTAAACCCACGTACAATCTCATAGAATAGAGGAGCTTATATAATGCCACTCTAATTATTTATTAACAAAATATTTAAATTGGTAGGGCATGTTTTAAGATTAATCTTAACATTTTTCTGAAGGAAGATTAATCTTTAAGTGCATACTCGCTACATTAATCAAGTGATGCTTCATTTGTACACATTCACACGCATATATTAAGATCGAGGTGAGCTCCTGGAGCTCATTGAGTGACACTTTTATTGGCTTTCATTTTTTTCCCTAGCTTATGTCGCACCATTCGTAGAATCTTGTAGAACCAGAATGCACTCACCAGCTGCAAACCCAAAGCCATTGCCTGATAATTTTTTTGTTTAAAAAAAAGAAAAAAAAGAAACAAAAATCAGAAGTTAATTATGATAGAATTCCTTTTCTTAATATTGCTGCGAGGTGTTTATATGATCAGAATTACATAGAGATCTGTGTGAAATACAGAAACAATTAACTTGTAATAGTTTTGTTGAACATAAATTTTAAAAATACTATTATTTGACGACTTAATTCTTTGATGAATAATGGTTATTTCATATAATTTAATATGATATCAGAACAACATGTACTGATGAGTTTGAATCTCACTAGACTTCTAACATTATTTAGTTTTCTTAACTAAAAACTTAGGAAAGATTATTTAATCTTTTGAGAATGGCAATGATATTTAAGTGCTATGGGGCTAAACCCAATATCTCTCACAAAAGAGTAAAGGTACCAATCAATGAACTAAACTACAATAAATTGATTGATTTGAGCAGAAAATATGAGGATTAAATAGTTTATATATATGATTACTAATTAATATTTTTAGAGTAATGCTTCTATCTTGGTTATTTTTTGATGTCGTTTATTCATTCCTATTTATCCTCGATTTAATTTCTTTTAAGTTAAGTCCTGCAATATCATGTCACTTTAAAAAAGATGCCACTTACTAGGTACTAAAAAGAGGAATATTTCTGTCATTTAATATGTGGATAATCAAGTAAATTTGCCTCCACTAGCTTACCTAAATCTCTCATCTGTTTGTTTTTTTTTTTCTCTTTCTATCTTTCCTCAACATCCATAGATATCTTGTCGTTTTCATATGAGGAAGCTTTCAAATTATTTGACAACATCGTCTTGAATCTTTAAAAATTTAGATTTAATACAATACATTTTGAAATATAGTAAAGAGAAATAATTGTTTTGGGTTTGGGTCTTCGGGTTTGGATTAAAAATGTTCAATTTAAATATTTACCAACATAATTTTTTTTTCAAATAGTGATACAAAATTGATGTTTAAATTAGAAGAAATTTAAAAAATTTTTAACATATTAAATATGTTGATTTTTTTTTTTACCTATATTCAAATTTTTATATATTAAATGATACACAATTAATGTCTAAACTAGGGGAATTTAAAAATTTCTTAAACATATTAAATATGTTGAATTTAAATATTTACCAATATTAAAAAATTTTAAAATAATAATACAAAATTCCTATAATTTAAATGTAAATATTTAATATTTAGTATTTAAATTCAAGGAATAGTACTATTTCTAAAATTTCTAAATTTTAAATTAAAGCCTAAATTAGAGGAATTCTAAAATTTTCTAAAATTAATGTCTAAATTAGTGCTAAATTTGATGTATAAATTTGGAATATCAATCAAAACTTCATTTAAATTTTATAATATTTAATTAAAAAATACTCTCGGCATGAAGTTATCTTTTAATCTGCTACATGTTAAAATGACATCTTTACCTTTTATTGAAAAATGATTAAGATTTTTTAAAAAATTTATAAGATAAAGTACCGAATTATTTCTCATACTTTTAAACAAACTTGAAGCAGCGCATCACATTGACTAATATAATTAGCAAGCTAAATTAAGTAAGGTAAATTTTTCTTTATTTGGAGATTTAAATTAATGTAATGTACCTTTATAAGAAGGGGGTAGTTTGCTGAGAGAGTAACATAAGTGAGATATGGGCCCACCGCCATCCTAGCCAATGAGAATATTACTGCAAATAAAATCTGCAAAAGAAAAAAGAAAAAGGAAAAAAAAATTGTCAAAATTTTTATCAGTAGAATTAAGTTGGCTGTTCGTATTTGCAAAATATAGTGCTTATATTGAAACATCACATCTCTGTCTTTAAGGGTGTGTTTGTTTGGGTGAAAGTGAGGGGGTAGTGGAGAGGGGGGAAATTATTTATGCCATTTTCGTTGTTTGTTTTGCCGTAATTTTGTTACGGCCGAAACTCGAGTTCACCCAAAATAGGGTAATTGACTTCCCCTTCCCACGGAGCGAAGTCAATTCCGGTGAAGTGCAAAGAGGCATAGGAATTTGTTAAATTTGGTTAGGTAATGTGATCAAATTTGGTTAGGTAAGTTTTAATATATTTTTTGTCTAATTTGTATATTTAGAAAATGATGAAAAATAAATTTATTAAATTTTAATAATTTTTTAATTTTAGAATTTTATTTGTTTATTATTATAATTTGTATATGCAAACAAATAATATAATTTTTTAAAATTTTATTTTATAATTATACATATATATATATATAATTATATTAATTTTTATTTATTGTAATTTATTATTCATTAAGTTATACTTTTTACGTCATCTACTTGCTACCAAACAAACAATGTAACTCGCAGAATCGCACTTTCACAATTAGAAACAAACAACAGAAGTGAATTAATTTTCACCCCAACTTCACTTCAATCCAAAGTCCACTTCCACCCCAAGTCTACTTACGTCGAAACCAATTTGAACGTGCATTATTGCTTAAGCTTAAGATATTTTAAGTTTTATATATATATATATATATATATATATATATATATATATATATATATATATATATATATATATATATATATATAGAGTATTATCATATGCTATTAGGAGCACAAGAAATTTTTGTGCTCCTAAGTTTCTAACCGCCCATCAAATTTGACGGGTGGTTAGGGTGATAGAGAGATGAGTAATTAGAGAGAAATTGGGTTTCTCAATTTCTCTTATTTTTGAATTTCTCTCTAATTTCTTTTCTCCAATTCACCCTAAACACCCATCAAATTTGATGGACGGTTAAAAATTTTGGAGCACAAGAGCTGCTGTGCTCCTAATAATACAGTAGCCCTACTCTATATGAGTAGGGCTACTGTGCTATTAGGAGCACAGCAGTCTTTGTGCTCCTAAGTTTCTAACCGCCCATCACATTTGACGGGTGGTTAGGGTGAAAGAGAGATGAGTAATTTGAGAGAAATTGGTTGGTGATGGTCACCTAATTTTTCACTTTAGTCCCTAACTCTTACAACTTTGCAAATTCGGTTTCTAAATTTTTTTTTTTTTTTTAGAGATAGGTAGCATGCTATCCGCTTCGTTTATTTCGTTAAGAAATAAACCTAGCTGGAAATGTGAATCAACTAGGATTCGAAGAACTTGGGTCTCGGATACTAACCATCAAGCCCTTTGCCACTTGCTCTAGGGAGGGTCGATGGTTCCTAATATTTATTAGGGAAAACTTCAAAAAAAACCCATGTGGTTTCATATTTTTTCAAAAACCCCCCCTATGGTTTAAAGTGTATACCCTGTGGTTTCTTACTTTATCACTTTAGTACCCTGTGGTTTGAAGTGTATCAAGTTAGTACCATGTGGTTTTGCACTTTATCACTTTAGTACCCTGTGGTTTTAATTTTGTATCAAGTTAGTACCCTGTGGTTTTTTAAATTACAAGGTACTAAAGTGATAAAGACTAAATGATAAAGTTCAAAACCACAGGGTACTAACATGATACACTTCAAACCACAGGATACAAAAGTGATAAAGTAAGAAACCACAAGGTACTAACTTGATACACTTTAAATTATATGGGGAATTTTTGAAAAAGTATGAAACCACATGGGAGTTTTTGAAGTTTTCCCTATTTATTGATTAGTTATTTCAATCAGCTCCCTTTTGGTGAAAAAACCTGTTAGCTTTGGCAAAAATTTCCAGATGTTGACGTTTTAGAGCTGATCCGACAAAGTTGGATTGTTGCTGATATGACAGTTTCCACCCAAAATGATCTTAATTTAAATGATTAATATACATTCGGAGTAAATTATAATTAAAAAAAAAAAAAAAAACCCTGATGATGAGTAGTAAGGTGAGAAACTGGTGGGGAAGAGTAGGTGACCAATGCTACAATTCTTTCTATACCTAGCCTATGTGTATTTTCACTGAATGGGCTGTGTGATACCTAGGAATAAAACAACTTTTATTCTTTCCCGTTTGGTTGGGGGTTAAGGGGCGGAATAACCCCTTAACCCCCATTTTATTTCCAAACACCATCAAAAAATGGTGGGGTTAGCAAATTCCATCTCAAAAAGTTATCCGACTTAGCTAACCCCAGCTAACCTCACCAAATCCCAACCGAACATTATTTTTCTATTCATAATAACTCACTATCCTTCTTATCCCACCTACTTCAACCAAACATTATTTTTCACTATCCTCGACTAACCCCAACTCCCAACCAAACACAAAAATACTTTAACCCCACCTTAACCCTAAACTTAACACTATCTCTGGAATAACTAGTTTTTTCTTAACCCCGAACCAAACGGAGGATCGAGAGAGAGAGAGAGAGAGAGAGAGAGAGAGAGAGAGATGTGACAAGAGGAAAAATAAGAAAAAAAATTGCTCACATCAATTGCTAGATTAAGATCAGTGTCTCTGATCCCAAGCTCCTTTAGTAGTTCTCTCATGTGCAGGAAAGGACTGGAGATCTCTGTTATCCACATTGTTGCCACCATTTCGGACCCACACTGCATAAACACCCACAGATAGAACCACTTATATATCATCAATACAAAAAGAAAAGCTTGCCAAAATTAAAACAAAAATGTGGCAAAAGTTTGAAAAATAGTTAAATATCGGTGTATCCTTCCCATGTCTAAAAATAACTTATATACACTAAATTTTAAATTGATCTGCATACCTCTTAATTAAGCTTGTAATACCTTACAAAAATACCATTCTAATTAAATTCTATCAACTTTCGTTAAAATTTTCAATTTTCTCTCTTCTCTTCTGTTACTGTTCTCTAATCCTTCACCTTAACTTCCAATCTGATCCGCTAAAAATATAGCTACTTCGCTGTAATAAAAATTGTGATTATGCAAAGAATGTTAAATCTATGATAAAGTAATTGGCTTATTCGAGAAAGAAAAGAAACTGATTTAGTAGATGAAAAAAAACAGAGAGAAAGAATAGAGGAAACCTGCAAAGAAGAATTAACAAAAAGTGACAAAAATTTAATCGGAAGGGTATTTTGCTAAGATACTACAAGTTTAGAGGGGTATGCAAATTTTTTAAAATTTGGAAAAGATATATAAATTATTTTTAAGCTTTAGAAGAGTACACCACTAATATTTAACACCCCACTCCCAAAAAAACAAGTGGTTTCTTTTGCAAAGAGAATCTACCTTTTTCCCTTCCAAATTTGCAATTTTGATCTATTTCCTGTTCTTTTGCAACTTTGGACTCAAATATCTTTTCGTGGAAACTGAAAGGTTGTTCCCTTGTATACCGCATTAGCTGCTTATATATCCTGTGTAGTGCAAGGTTCAACAATTTTTTATATTGGGATTCCCTTTTTGCGTTTTTTTCACAAGAACATGCTATAATTAAAAAGATTCCACCAAATTACCTACTGCCTCTAACGCAAAATGGCAAAGAATTTGATGGTTGCTATCTGAGGTCCTAAGTTCAAATGCTAGTTGATTGGCATTTCTAGCTAAGTTTATTTCTAAATGAAACGGATAGCATGCTACATCTCTCTTTCTCTCTCTCTCTCTCTTTGAAAAAAACGATAGTTACCTATATATTTCTCGTACGTTTGAAAATATCTGATTTATCCCTATTTCTTTTTTTTCTAAAATACTTTTATATGTTCCAACATTACTATAAAATACTCTCGCAGTTATCTCCGGTTAAGTTAACTTGGATTAAACGTAAGTTAAATATTTACCACAGTTAAAAAAAATAAAATACTAATTTTGCTGGCAAATAAGAAATGTTGGTGACGGTAGAGAGGTATATTGGAAACTACCAAAAGTCAAAATACTTTTTGTACCCCTTACTTTAAGAGCAAACAAGAAATTAAGACTTTGATTGTGGGAGGGGGTGTTTGAAAGGGCAAAATAGTAATTTTACAGAGATAACAGAATTAACTAACAGATTTAAACTCTAAAAGGTATATTAGAAATAGATTGGGACGTAAAAAAAGTACTTTCAATATTAGCCTTCTAAGAGGGTAAATTAAAAAATCGAAAATCTTTCAGATATATATAAGCAATTGCCCAAAAAAAAAAAAAAAAAATCCTCCAAATTCATACTTTTTTTAATTAATGCTATTGGTACACCCCATTTAGGGACATGGACCACAGGAAAGGCCACGATGTAAATTTTACACTCTAGTACATAAAGTATATGGATATTATTACTTTTGTTTAAACTATAAAGTGATAAAATGTAAATCATGTGATGATAAGTAAATTGAGCTAGAATACTTCTGGAAGTTAAAATGGGAGTTTACTTTCACATTATTTCCATCGATAAAGAATCTAAATTGATGATCCGCACAATTATAAACCTGGTCGAGGTTATTTGAATTTTTTAGATTTTGAATTTCGCAGTTTTATAACATCATATGCCTAGCGATCAAGTAGTCTCAAATTCACTTTATTCAAATTTAAATAATCAATGAATTTGGGGAAATGTTCAACATATTTGATTGAAATCACTCGCTTCTAAACAATTTAAAAGTCGAGGGGTCTCAACCAGAAATAGTGTAATTGAGAGGGCTACTGCAGAAACAGCCTGTAGTTGCGGGGCGCTTCCGGACATTTTTGCCAAAAGTATTGCCACGTGATTGTTTTTCTTTCATGTTTTATTTATCCAACAGTAGGTACGTATCATCATCAACGTACGTAGCAAAAGTATACCTTGACCTATATATATAATTGGAAAATAAAAAAGAAAAAAAAAGGACAAAGTATGCAAAAATAAAGAGAATATATATATATATATATATATATATATATATATATATATATATATATATATATATATATATATATATATATATATATATATATATATAGTCCGCTACTTATCTTTATCGATAAGATAAAGACTCGGTCTTACCGCCGTTAGATCTATTCCTTTGATGATTTTCACCCGTTAAGTTATACTATTCAACCAACCACCCACTTAATCCTAGGGGGGCCACATCATCTTAACCGCATATATCTCAATCCAATGGTTAAAAACTTGGTAAAGACCAACGACTTGCGTCTTATTAATAGCATAAGAGCCAGTTCTCTCTCTCTCTCTCTCTCTCTCTCTCTCTCTCTCTCTCTTTATATATATATATATATATATATATATATATATATATATATATATATATATATATATATATATATATATATATATTGTTGGGAATCCGCTCGCCCCGTCTGGGATCTTGTGAATCTGCAACCTGCTCCGATACCGACCGCTGTGGATCCGATATCGATTGTTGGGATTCCGCAACGGAAGCGTCGAATCGAGTTTTTACCATAAGCCGTCTTCTCAAAAAATGATACAATCGAAAGAGAAAAACCAAAACCGAAAATATGCGGGTAAAATAAGATTCATTAAATAAGAGAAGATTACACCGACTCCTCTTCTTCACGAGTAGCTACAACCCGAGCCTTCTTTCTGAATCTTTTCTACCCTTCTCGTCTTCTATAAAACTACAAAGAAGACAATCCTCCGTGCACCTGTACACTAGGTGCACTATCTCTTTAACTTTCTCTCTCTTTCCTCTCAGGTACGGTAGCCAAAAGAGACTCCAGCCGTACCTCACAGCCACCTTGCTGCTTAGCTTCCGTACCTCACCCACAGCAAGGCTTTTTGGCTTGGCTAATTAATTAGCCCACAAGCATTATTTATAATGCTCAACCCATAACGTACCCAAATCCTAGTATTTTTAGGCTTTCTACTCTACTTAATATCTAAATCTATCTTAATTTATCTCTCATAGATTTCATTATTAATCCTAATCCAGATTAGGTTTATCCTCTAATTAATATTTAAATCTTAATACATCTCCAATGATTTAAACATTAATCTTATCTAACTAGGATTCAATTACAAATCTAACCAAATCCTAACAATCTCCACCTTGGTTTGATTTGTAATCTTCAATCATTCGTCGAGCTCACCATGCAAGCTCCACCTTGAGCTTGTCTCCTCCGCTCGATGTCGCCGCATCCGTCGTTTTGTCTTGAGCGATCGCACCTCCGCGAACTTTTGGAACCCAAACTGTCTTCGCTCCCGTTCTGACTGTGCTCCCGTTCAGAACGTACAAGTTCCCACGCTTGTTCGCCTCGCACACGAACCGATCTCGCTTTCGGACCCTCATAGCTCCACCTGAAGCCGAAAAATCGCAACCCTTCGAGTCCAACGCGCCTAACGAGATCAAATTCCGCTTCAATCCAGGAATATGTCGAACACCTGTCAGCGTCCTCACGACCCCATCGTGCATTCGGATCTTCACCGTGCCGACTCCCAAAACTTTGCACGCCGTCCCGTTCCCCATCAGAGCTTTTCCACCGTTAATCGCCTTATAGGTGGCAAAAAACTCTTTCTCCGGGCAGACGTGAAAGGAACACGCCGAATCGAGCACCCACGCATCATCCGAAATTTTCGCACCTCCGGTCGCCGCATATAGCACGTCAAGATCGAACATCTCCGATTCTACCGCCTGCGCCGTCGCTGATACCGTCTCGTCCTGGTTCACGACAGTTGTCTCCTTCTGCCGCTTCAACTCCTTCAGATCATCCTGAAGTTTACGACAATTGCGCTTTATATGCCCTTTCCTGTGACAATAAAAGCACTCTATCTCGGATAGCGATTTCTTACGTCGATCTCCGTCGCCGATTTTGTCGCCTCCTTCTCCGCTCTCACCACCAAAGCAGTATCCCGGCTCTGCGTGCCGGACTCCTGAGTTATCTTCCGCATCTCGTTCGAGAGAAGCGCCGCCGTGACCGCCTCCACGCTTATGGTCTCCTTGCCATAAAGCAACGTGGTCACCAGATGCTCATATGCCGCCGGTAGCGAAGATAGTAAAATTAGCGCCTTATCTTCGTCATCCAGATTGACTCCAATACTGGTCAACTGGGCCACCACCTTGTTGAACTCGTTAAGATGCTCATGAAGGCTCGCCGGTTCCTGCATCCGCAACGTAAACAGTCGTTGCTTCAGATACAACCTGTTCGTCAAGGATTTGGTCATGTACAGATCTTCCAATTTCTTCCACAATTTCGCCGGTGTCGTCTCGCCGGTTACGTTGTAAAGAACCTCATCTGCTAATGATAGATGAAGCGTACTCAACGCCTTCCGCTCCATCTTCGTCCATGCCGCATCCGTAACCTCCGCTGGCTTCGCCTCCTTTCCGTTCAACGTCTCGTCCAATTCTTGTTGTACGAGGATTGCCCGTACTTTAATCTGCCACAATCCGAAATTGTTCTTGCCGTCGAACTTCTCGATTTCGAATTTCGTGGCCATCTCCGTCGATCTCTCCCGTAGATTGGTAACCTTTAGCTCTGATACCAATTGTTGGGAATCCGCTCGCCCGTCTGCGGATCTCGTGAATCCGCAACCCGCTCCGATACCAAGCTGTTGTGGATCCGGTATCGATTGTTGGGATTCCGCATAACGGAAGCGTCGAATCGGATTTTTACCATAAACCGTCTTCTCGACAAAAGGCGATACAATCGAGAAAGAGAGAAAAACCAAAACCGAAAATATGCGGATAAAATAAGATTCATTAAATAAGAGAAGATTACACGACTCCTCTTCTTCACGAGTAGCTACAACCCGAGCCTTCTTTCTCGAATCTTTTCTACCCTTCTCTCGTCTTCTATAAAACTACAAAGAAGACAATCCTCCGTGCACCTGTACACTAGGTGCACTATCTCTTTAACTTTCTCTCTCTTTCCTCTCAGGTACGGTAGCCAAAAGAGACTCCAGCCGTACCTCACAGCCACCTTGCTGCTTAGCTTCCGTACCTCACCCACAGCAAGGCTTTTTGGCTTGCCTAATTAATTAGCCCACAAGCATTATTTATAATGCTCAACCCATAACGTACCCAAATCCTAGTATATTTAGGATTTCTACTCTAATTAATATCTAAATCTATCTTAATTTATCTCTCATAGATTTAAATATTAATCCTAATCCAGTTAGGTTTATCCTCTAATTAATATTTAAATCTTAATACATCTCCAGATTTAAACATTAATCTTATCTAACTAGGATTCAATTACAAATCTAACCAAATCCTAACATATATATATATATGTATATATATATATATATGTATATATATATATACATATTTATACATATATATATATATATATACATATATATATATATATATACATACATATATATATATATATATACATATATATATATATATATATATATATATATATATATATATACATATAATTATATATATATATATATATATATATATATATATATATATATATATATATATATATATATATATATATATATATATATATATATATATATATATATATATATATATATATATATATATATATATATATATATATATATATATATATGACTTAGTGAGTTTCATGGATTAAAAGATGTGCGGCTAGGATGATGGGCCCCAGATGGTGGGTGTGTTTGATTTGAATAGTATAATCCTAGCGAGGTAAAGTGTAAAAAGAAAGAAAGCAGAAGAAGAGAGAGAGAGAGAGAGAGAGAAGAGAGAGAGAGAGAGAGAGAGAGAGAGAGAGAGAGAGAGAGAGAGAGAGAGAGAGAGAGAGAGAGAGAGAGCATAGAGAGTCTCTCTCTCTCTCTCTCTCTATATATATATATATATATATATATATATATATATATATATATATATATATATATATATATATATATATATATATATATATATATAATATATATATATATATATCATGATCAATATACGTAAATCTCCGCGTGCTACCAAGTTTTCCACCGTTAGATCCACCCTTCTTTGATGATTTTCATCCGTTAGATCAAATTATTCAACCAACCACCCACTTAACCCTAGGGGGCCCACATCATTCTAACCGCACATCTCTCAATCCAACGGTCAAAAACTTGTAGCACCAATGACTTGGTGCTATTAATAAGCATAGTAGCCTAGTTCTATATATATATATATATATATATATATATATATATATATATATATAGACAAAGTAGGTTGATCTATTGTACTATTAGACGGGGCTTCGTGCTCTAAGCCCTTTTATGATGGAGAGCACCTATTAATGATCGGCTCCGTTAGACTTGATACGAAGTATATTTGAAGTATCTAGAAAATAAATTTTATGACTTTGCGATATCACTAACCTAATAATCGAAAGGGTTCAAAATCAACGGCTGAAAATAAAAATCTTACAAAAAGTGGTGATATAGTATTAAGATTTTCTATCAAATATATTGATCTTGCTGTAAATAGTATAAAGAATTTTCTATCAAAATTTCATCTGATTTGAACACTTTTACACCGTTAAACTTGTAAACGGTATAAATCAACCATTAAAAATTTTTGATTTTGAACCATTTCGATTGCTAAAAAAATGATACCGAAAAATCACAAAAATGGTTTTCTAGATAGTTCAAATACACTAGATCAAGTCTAACGGAGCCGATCGTCGATTTGGAAGCTCCATCATAAAAACGGCTTAAGAACACGGAGGCCTTCGTGCTCCTAATAGCACACAAAACATACTCTATATATACATGTATACATGCATATATATTCTCTGCATGCAGTACTTATTGTGCTCACCATTTCATAGGCAAGGCCGGCTCCAATGCCAACTATGCTGACAGTGTGATGAACTAAGTTGTCAAGGTTGAAATGATCTCCAAACATGCAGCATATCAAGTCGTAGATCAGATAAGAGAGCGAAACTGCCAATGCCTTCATCTGAATATCTCAACAAACAAAGTAAAGAAAAAACAAAGAGTTACGAATTCATAAAAATTCAGTCTACAAATCAAACATCCCAGAATTAAAATGTACTTCTCTGTAGGTATGGTTTCTAAAATATCATGTGAATTAATGTTTTGAACCTTCGGATTAATGTGAATTCAAGCTAAAACTTTTCGAATTTGAAAGCGAATTAGTGTATGTTTGGCGCGTCTTTTGGACAAATAGAAAGTTTCAAAATCTTGACGGAGAAATAGTTTAATTGATATATATCTAAGGAATTAGGCTACTATGCTATTAATAGCATCAAATTATTGGTGCTACCAAGTTTTTGGCCGTTGGATTAAGAGATGTGTGGTTAGGATGATGTGGGCCCTCTAGGGTTAAGTGGGTGGTTGGTTGAATAATATGATCTAACGGGTGAAAATTATCAAAGGGGTTGATCTAACGGTGGAAAACTTGGTAGCACCGAGTGCTTCGTGCTATTGATAGCATAGCAGCCGGACTCTATATATATATAAGTTGACATGTAAATTTATTTCTATTATCTCTAATACTAGCTAGCTAGAATTAATGGGAGAAAAACAAAAGTTCTTCGGAACTTTTGTTGCATGAAGATGAAGAAGCAGAAAATTTGCTTATCCGGAAAGCAAAGTTGTAATTTGTAGTATCTATATATCTCTACTTTAGCAAAAAACAAACTATATATCGAGAAGATTTTGTATAAAAATAATAAATGAATGAATATTTAACTAGTACTTCTTTATGATCAGCTCGGTTAGAAAAGCACTTTTGTAATAATAGTAACTGATCAACTACCTGGGCAGGAGAAGACTTTGATGCCAGAGGACAGACAGGGCAGCTCCAGCTCTGCACAGAGAGAGAAGCCAGACAAACAGCAGTTGTTGCATGGATTGTAGAAACAATTCTGTTGCAGAAATCAAACGAACGCTTCGGAAACAAATTTCGCACGAAGATAAATGTTGTTGCCCAGAAAACCACCCCAGAGATCACCCAATTCACAACATAATCCTCCATGATCAATATAACGCACGTTTACGAAAACTATGCGTATTTTCTTGTATGGGATATATAAATTCTGATTATGAAGCACTTATATAGTTGCAATTAGAAGAAGAAGAACAACAACAACAACAAGAGAGAGAGAGAGAGATGTAGAGAGAGAGAGGGGTGTGTAGAATTATTGCAAAGAATTGGATGACTAAATAGAGATAAGCATAGAGATCATAAATGAGGAGAGGAGAGGAGTACTATGGCATGAAAAGGAAAAGAAATGTTGCTGTCCATGTACCGCTTGGTTTTAATTCATGCAGTTGGGTTTTGGTGCGCGACTAGACAAAGAAAGCTTTTATGATACTGTTGCCCAATTGCATGCTCTATGCATTTAATTAATTAATGGTAAACGTACCCCTTATTAGTTTGCAACAAGCTCTCTCTCTCTCTCTCTCTCTCTCTCTCTCTCTCTCTCTCTCTCTCTCTCTCTCTCTCTCTCTCTCTCTCTCTTCCTTTTTAATTTTATTTTCACCCTTTAATTTTTCATATACATGTGGTGAATATGAATAGGATAACATCCGATATGGATTTGAATTTTATCACCTGCAGCTTATATTCCATATCGATCGATCGAGTTATAAATAAATGTTGGTTTATTGCTATGTTAAATGTTGAAGGACCAAGCTAGTAGTAGTCGGACAGTTAGATATATATATATATATATATATATAGAGTTGAAGCGGAATCTTATCGGTAGTAAAGCAGTCGTTTTCTACTATTTGTTTTCGATGATAGAGCTTAAATTGACGATCGACTAGTTGAGCATGATCTATATCATTTGAAGTGTTTAGAAATCAAATTTCAAATCTTTTCGACTTCATTTGCCTAATGATCAAACGGTTTCAAAATTTATAATTTTAATGGTCGATAAGAGGCGTTTTCGTTTAGCGTAAAGATATCCAAATCAATTGAATTTTTGTTAGAAAATTCTTTAAACTACTATTTAAAACAAGATCTATACTCTTGATCTTGATTACAAGACTTCTATTATCATTTTTTAAAGAGTATTCATTTTCAAGTTCATTTTTATGTCCACTTGATGGATAAAAGAACAATATCGAAAGTGCGTGAAATTTGATTTCTAGGTAGTTTAAATAGTTTAGATCATATTTAACGGAGCCGATCATCAATTTGGAAGCTCTATCATCGAAAACAAATCGGTAGTAAAGCAGCGTAGTTTTACTACCGATAGTATTCTAGTTCAACTCTCTCTCTATATATATATATATATATATATATATATATATATATATATATATATATATATATATATATATATATATATATATATATATATATATATGAGTTAGAAATGCTATAACATTAATAATAATGAGTCGTTGGTCTTCAAATTTAGCCGTTGGATTGAGAGATGTGCGGTTAGGATGATGTGGGCCCCCTAGGATTAAGTGGGTGGTTGGTTGAATAGTATGATCTAACGAGTGAAAATTATCAAAGGGATGGATCTAACGGTGGAAAACTTGGTAGCAAGTGTTTAAATGCTTATTGATAAGCATGCTTGACGCATAGCGACTCTATATATATTGTTTGGATCTTTTGTATAGTACGATTCTATTTGAACTCAACTGTTGTTTCATGTATAATATAGATCTCACGTGAAAATATATGAAGACCACCTTATAATTAACCGGGCATTTTGAAATAGACTCTCTAATTTTGCCTACCCACAGCCATTTCTAATTAAATTCCCTCAAAAAAAAGGAGAAAAAGGGGGCACTTCAATTTTATTTATTTTGATGGACACTTCTCAACCTATAATTTCTAATTGCTTTGATTCAAGTTGTTTTACTCAATTAATTAATTATACTGGTAGATTTCAAGATTTTTAATATCTCTTTATTATTAGCTATCAACCACATGCATAAACAGTACGTTTGCGAAATTGATCGGCAATGTTATCTATCAGCCAAAAAAACAGACCTAGAACATATATCAATCAGTAAACCGTTAAATTTAACCAATGCCTAATTTAAATAATTGAATTGTTTAAATCAAAAGAATTAGCTAAAAAGTGCGAATTAAAGTTGCAATCAAATCAAGAAAGCAAAATGTTGAGGACTCTACTTCAAATTAAAGTAGCCTATAGTGGAAGACTGGAAGGGAGGGGTCCCTCTATATATATATATGGGCGGCGCAATGTAATTACCAAATATAATAATTAATAATCATCAAATATAATTAAGTGTCTGTCAGGTTGGTGATCTATCAGTAGTTGAGCAAGGGAGCTAGCCGAGGGCTGTTGATTGGTACTTAAAAAAGTAGTTGGGCAGTTAAGAGCGAGAGAGAGACACACACGGAGGGCGCTGTTTGCAATTAGATGCATGATATGAGCAACCAAGTGTGCTGTTTTTGCACGGCCCACGCGTGTGACTTGAAGCGGAGGCCGGTGGCGATTCTCACCACACTTTTTTTTTTTTTTTTCTTTTTCTTTTTCTTTTTTCTTTTTTTTTCCTTTCCGTAATATATCCAGTACGATTGAATGCCAAGTTAATGGAATTTTGTTTAGTCTAAATCAGTTCATAAATTTTTTTCTCCAGCCTTAAACAATATATATAGTGTGTTAAAAAACTAGATTATAAAATAAGGTGTGGCACGACTAGACACTTATAAGGTACCGTTTGGTTTGGGGATAAGCAAAAAGTAGTTATTCCAGGAATAGGTATAAATTGAGGGATATGCGGGGATTAGATCAATTTTGCGTTTGGATGAAAAGTGGGTTATATTTGAGAATAGGAAAAATAGCGTTTGGGTAGTTAGATAGGAATAATAGGAATAAAAGTAATTATAGTAGTTAAATAATAATATTGTATATAATTAATTAACATCAAAATATTAAAAATATTTAGTAAATTATATTTAATAAATTAATTAATTACTTTATCATTAATATTATTAAATAATCATAAATGCCAATTAATAAATTATTATAAATTAATTAGGAGATTAATTAATCATTAATCAATTATCCTAATTAATTAATCATTAATCAATTAACCATGAGTACTTTTAATTAATAAATTAACTAACTATAAAATAAGTTAACAAATTAAGCTAATAAATTAATATATTAGTAAATTAATTAATTAATGAATTAATTATTTAATTAGTTATATTGGTCAAAATATTAATTAATTAATCAATATATATATATATATATATATATTAGTTATTAGATAAACACACTAAATAGTTATTATTTTACGAAATATTTTATTACTAAATTAGTTAAGTATTAATTAAGTTAATTAATTAATAAAATATTATATAATATATTAATTAATAATATTTTATTATTATATTAGTAGAGGTATAAAGAGGAGAAATTGTTATTCCACCAAAAAGGTGGAATAACAATTTTTCCCTCTTAACGGGTTATTCTAGAATAACCCGTTAAGAGGAGGATTACCTAAACTTATATCCTCCTCTAGTGTTTGGATGAATTAGAGGGATAAAGTGGTATATTCCTACTTTATCCCTCAACCAAACAATGCCTAATGTTGGTTTAATAAATGGATTGGATGGAGTTTTGAGACTTTACCTATTTATTAAAGAAAAAAAAAAAGGAAATTTGCATTAAAAAAAATTGGCAGTTATGAGATTTAGTGAAAATGGGCAATCTTTTTCATTTTTGCATACTCGGTTTTTGGATTTTATACTCAGATGAAATGGCGCTTGCTCTCCGTCCGCCCCGCCCCTACAAGCATTACATGCCCGCTGCGGCAAGTCACGTCAGTTGTTCCATCAGGATGCCACAAAATAGCGCCACGCTATTCGTCAGCCTCGATGTTTGTTATTCAATTGTTTTCAAAAAAATATATGCAAGATATATTTAGAAATAAACGCGTATAACAAGACGAAATAAGTGGTGCAACATCACCGCAAATGATGTAAGAAAAATTCAAACAGTGCATTACGCAAGCATATTAGTGCAACATTTGCTCCAGAGAATGCATGCAACACGAGATCTCCATCCTCCTTCTTGTTCTGCTCGTCCCACGCTCTCCTCTGCTTCGTCCCATGTTGCTTTTTTTTTGCTTTCTAAACCCCTCCTTCCCCATGCCGCTATCCTTCTTCCTATTCTTTCTTGTCATTCCTCTACCTCTGCTCCGTGGCTGCTCTCAGAGGAAATGATATCAAAGTATATCACGCAACGATTCTTCCTCTTCTTTCTTGCGATTCCACCCCCTCTTCTCTTTTTGCATTAGTGACAAAGTAATTCGATATGTAACCTCTATCAAGCATTATTCCTTTCACAATATCCAATTCATTATAAATCATCTTACCATCATGAAGGAAGATAAAAGTAAAACTTAGCATATGACAGAAATGACAAAGAATAATTATACATGACATATATAAAATTAAATAAGATATCGAATAATTGCGTTTATATTGTTGAAAAGCGTGAAATTAAGTCATGCTACGTGACCGCAGACAGTAAGTGGACAATTCAACAATCGGTGCTTCCAAGAAGATAAGGGAGCAATATGCTCGAATATAGTGCAATTAAAACCCAAACAATATATTATTGCCGCAATGTAGTGCATGATGCAGACATATTAGAACAACATTTGCTCCAAAGGGTACAATGCAGAATCAACCAATGCAATATGCTACTTCTTCATTCTTCTTTCACGCATCCTACACTCTCTTTTGCTTCTTCTTCTTCCTAAACCCCTCTTCACTCATGTTGACAAAAAGAAGCAACATAGTTGACAGGTTGTGCAACATCACCCCTAACAATACAACCAAAACTCGAAGAGTGCATTATTCCCACAACATAGTGCAACATGCTGACAGAATAGTGCAATGTTTGCACCAAATAGTGCAAACACTAGAGCAACGACATTACCCATCAGGAAAAAAATGTAAAAGATATTTTTTATCTTTGCGTTCAGTACAAGCCACTTTTCTGTCCCGAGGAAATTAAAATGCTCTAACAGTTTCTTGCTGATGCAATAGCTTTCTCGAGTACTGTGCGTAATTGTAATAATATCGCATACACTTTTTGCTATTCTTGTTAGCTTGAATTAAACTCCACACGAATATCCGGAAACTTATTCCGCTCAACCAAGTCAACAATTGGTGCAATATAACTCTAAAATGGTGTAATACAAATTCAAACAATGCAGTGATCCGAGCAAGTAGTACATCTTACGTTGAGTTCTAGCAATGCTTCTCGCCCTTTGTCTCTTCTCTATCTGTGTAGTTCTCAGCCTTTTTTTAATTATTCGAATGTTTTCTAGTGTGAATGAAGCTACTGTTCCCACCGTTAACCAAATTTGCCAGCTCATCTAATTCAACTAGGTGATAGGAGATTATACATCTCTACACATATGCTATTCTACTACTTTCACCTTATGGAGAACGTAGAAGTCCCAATGTAATATCATTTTAATAAGTTCTTCCAAAAAGATGGAGGGTACGTTAAGTATGTAGGAGGGTCTTGTTGGCTTGCTTTCTTTGGTGAAAGGGAGAGCTTGAAGGCCTTGCAAGGATGATTTTTTAAATTTATGAACACTTCAAAGGATTGCTGTAACATCCAAATTAATTTTATATATGGTGAAAATACAAACAAAATTATCGATGTTGTAGAAAATGATGATATCCGAAACATAGGGAATCGTATAATAGCCACACGCATTTATGATGGAGTTGCATGCCATGAAGATCAGCAATAAGAGTGAGGTTCCTATATGTGAACCAAATAAGATAGATTACGTGCTAACTGATGAACGTCTGAAATTATTGTTAAGCAGCCTGCCCGTAGATGCATGTTCACCTAACCTATTGAATATTAACCTAGTTGGATCGAAAGTTGTTATTTTTTTGAAATATTTTGCTCCAATATAGGAGATAATACATTGTTAAATTGACAAATTGCATAATATTATTTTATTTGATTATTTAAATAAATTGTTGCACCATTTATTTTGCACTTGAACTACAAATCTTGTCATCCTATTCTTATCGATGATGTGGTAATGATGACTGTACTATTTGTATCATTGATCTAAAAGAAGAGATGTATTGCAATGATAGCCTCCATATTGCCATATCATTGTCTATCCACTATCCTCGAACTTACTAGGCCATGAATGTAATTAAATTTAGCCAACCTGAAGGACTGGACACCTCAGCCATCAAATGCGATGACGAAAAAATTGATGAGGATCTCGTAGTCAACTAAGCTATGCCTTGATCTTGATAGCCGAGATTGGTGCCGATATCACTAAGACATGTGTTGATAACTTTTGTATTTTTAATTGTTGTGAGGAGAGTCGACGATTGGTCCTTTTTTATATAGTATGTAGTGGTGAGGACTTTGGTGATGGTACAGGATGTGGACACAAATTCGCAGCCACAAAGCGGGCCAGACCATTGACGACACTCTCCAAACCACCAATTGCCGCCATGACTTTTTTATAGCCCCATCTCTTCTTCCTTAGTTGGAACAACAGCTTAGACCCCTATTTGTTGTTGCTCCTTTTGGAAGAGTTCGAGTCTGCGAAGAGCTCCGTGAATGCCTAGTCCATCTAATTGTGTCCCACCTCTAAACACGTGGGAATATTTCACGTTGGAAAGGTCGCAGACATCTATACCATATATCTTATATATCTACACCTAATATAATAAATTCAACAACAGAAAATTGCTCTATTAACCAAAATGCTGCACTAAATAGTAAAGTATTACAATATATTATAATATGTTGCACTATAGACCAAATATCGCAATTCCTACATCGATTGTGCGATTAGTGAGTAGAAGTTGCACTATTTATATAGAAATTTGACTATTTTACAATTTATTGTCGCATTTCTGTATAAATTTGTCTAGTTAATAAATAGTTATAGGGTATAACAACAAGTTGAAGTTTCTAAATTTTTTTGCACAATTTACACTTACAGGATGAAGAGCATCCAAGAATGTATCCTACCCTTTTCACATTATTCTGTAATCTTATAGCACAGAGCGTAGGTCGTTGATGATTAGTTAATGAACCGCATCTGGCCAATTGTAGCATCTCAAACTGGGGAGATCATTAGCAAGAGCCAAAAAACCTTTGGGGCAACCATTATTTATATTGTTAAAAAGAATGCAATAGAAAAAGTAAAGAATAAACAATTTGACCAAATTGCAAATGTTGTTTTCGTCCTTCTTTTGTGACATCTCTTTCACTACCACCTCGAGGTTCATGTGGTCAACCTTCTTCCCCTCAAGGTATCTCTTCTAAATATCGTAATCGACTTTCACATTTAGGTTAATTACTTGCCATTTAGGGGTAATACCAAAAGAACTCGCCACATCCGGAGGAGTGAAGCATATCTTCTAAGGGCCAATTTCGAATTCCATATCCTTTCTCCAATGTTGTAGGACGAATCCCAGCATGGGCTTTTCTGAGGCGATGTCGAAAAAATGTAAGATGTTCATACAAATGGTTCTCTAGATGATAGGAAGATGATATGGCTTCACGACAGACGCATAGGTCTTTCTATATGCTCTGACGAAACACTGTGAATTTACTACGAACTAACAACTCGGGTCGCCCATTATCGATCTTGAAGGCACCTTCTAGGCGGCCTCAAATAAAGAGTCGCTAGTCTTAGTAGACTTCGATGCCATTATAAGCAATGTGGCTTCAACAAAAGAATGAGAGGGTAATGGAGATGGGGTTTCAAAGCGAGCAACATAGGCTACAAACAGTGCATAAACTGTGAGAAAGTGAAGAATGAGAACACTGTGAGGCGGTTGAGAGAAAAAAAATGGAATAATGAAGTCTAGAGGGTGGGATGCACGTGAGATCAGCTAAACAACAAACATGATAAGTTTTCAATAGAACTGTCACACCCCGAGACTGCCACTATGGTCGGTTCGGGCACGCACACAAAATAGGAATATCTTAAATTGTACTGATTGTGACACCTTGGGCGGATAGGAGAAAATCTATCAATTCGGCTGTCTGTGTGCATGCCCGAACCAACCAAAGTGGCGGTCTTAGGGTATGACAGATAAGGAAGGTCTGTGTCCGTTCCCGAACTGACTCAAAGTTGCAGTCTCGGGGCATTACAAGAACACCGCCGCAACAGTATACAACACAAGAACAACATACAACATGGTAGGAGCTTTTTCAATGGCCATACAGGTTGAACAAATTGAACATATCTTATTCTACTTGATAGAGATTTGCACTATTTCATGTGATATTGTACTAATTAAACACCATGGTGTACTTTTGATATAGTTGTTTTACGATCTAGTTTACTCTATCACACTCTTTTCCTGTCATATTAAATTGCTTATCGAGAAGCGTAGGCTTCAACTATTAATAATCACTATGTAGAATCATTACGAATTACGTCCCTTCCAAATCTCATACATAAACTTGCTTTGCACGAATTGATAGTTTATTACTGAATTTACTCACAATAAAGTGTTAATTACGGCTAAATTTGTATAACTTTGTGTGTAATTGTACAAAAGCTATACTAATTGCGCAGGATATTCCTCAAATATTCCTAATTAGTGCTAATTACATAGGATATTATTCAATTTGACCTTACAATAAGAGAAAACTTTATAGGGAAGATAAAAGCATGATACAAGAGGAAGCAGAAAGGCTTGCCCCTATTTTGCTACTTGACTAATATTGCACTACATTATGAGAATATTTCACTTTTTGAGTTTTTGTTACATTGTTTGCTCTAATGTTGCACATCGTGTCCGCTATATTGTAGACATTTAGTTGTAAACATCTACTATATATAAACCTGTGGAAGGTGGCAGGAGAAGGAAAAGCAGCTCGGGACGAAGCACAAGAGAGTGTGATAGCATGCAATGAGGGCCTAGTTGCACTACTTGAGACTGAGTTGCATTCTTTAGGAGAAAACGTTGTTATACTTTGTCTGTATTTTGCATTCCTTGTGGAAATAATGTGCTAATTAAATTTTTATTACCCTAATTAGAATGATATTGCAGTAATTGTTAGTCGAGTTGTACAGAATTAATTTTCAATTATGTCGCCCAACTTTATTTCAAATTTACTTGAACAGCAAACAGCGTAAACAAATCATTACGGTTGGCACAATCCCTAATAAGGTTGTTGCATCAGTAGAAAAATTGTCACTACTTTGTTCCTCGGAAAGGGAAAGCGGATATATTGTACATCACCAAAGGGTAAAAATTCTAGTATAACACAGCAAACGGGTTGCATTGGTTGATCCAATGTTGCACTCTTTGGATCAAATGTTGTGCTAGTTTATTTACGTATTGCACTAGTTTTTGAAAAATATTTTACTGTTTGAATAAGTGTTGTACTAATTTTAGTAATGTTACACCACCTGTTCGCAGTATTGTACATGTTTAGTTCTAAAGATCTCCTATAATCCTTTCTTTATAAAAACTAATCCGAACGGCAAGTAGTGAAGTTGGCCAGCAGGATGAAATAGAAGAGAGTTGGAGACTAAGAGAAAGAAGAAGGGCAAGCGGGTTGCACTAGCCGATTCCACGTTGGACTCTTTGGTGCCAACGTTGCACTAGTTTGTCTGCGCGTTGCACTACATTACCGGAATAATGTAATGATACGATTCTATCGTATCGAGTTGATCACTTCGAGGGGATCAAACCTCCAGAGAATTAAGAAGAGAATTAAGAAGAGAAAGAGAGACGGGATTAAGGAAAAGAGGCAAAATTCTTCATTGATTCTTCTCTGCAACTCGTGTACATTATATAGAGCTCAATTCCTAATACTACTCCTAACCAACTTAACTACTCCTAATCATTCTCCAAAGAATATAAGTGCCTATTCCTAAGAAACTACTAATTAGGAAACAATTACCTATTCCTAAGAAGATCAGGAAAACAGGATCGCATCAACTCCTCTGTCTCAAAAAAACAACCTTGTCCTCAAGGTTGGAAATCCGGAAATCGCTCCTGGATTTTATGCCAAATCTCCCATGTGGCATCCTCGAGTGGTAAATGAGCCCACTGGACAAGCACCTTGGTGACAGCACGATTATTAAGTTTCTCCATTCGGCGATCCAGAATAGCAATAGGTTCAATCTTTAACACTCCGTCCGCAAGGTCGGGTAATTGTGTTGCCACCATGTCATTGGAACCTACCTTCTTCTTTAAATAGGAAACATGAAAAATCGGGTGAATTTTGGATCCAAAGTGTAACTCCAATTTGTAGGCAACAGACCCGATTCTCTCTATAACCTTATATGGACCATAAAATCTTGGAGAAAGCTTGCAGTTGGTGCGAACAATCACTGAAGCTTGCCGATATGGTTGAAGTCTAAGATACACCATGTCACCCATTTCAAACTCCCGCTCCGTACGATGGTTATCAGCTTGTTGCTTCATTCGAGCTTGGGCGGATTCAAGATTTTCCTTTAGAAGGCGCAAGATCCTATACCGATCCTGTAATTCGATTTCGACATGGTGTACATTAGTAGTCTGGTCAACATACGAGAGTAGAGTGGGTGGTTGCTGTCCATATACCGCCTCATACGGAGTTATCTGAGTTGATGAATGGAAGGTAGTATTGTACCACCATTCTGCCCAAGGAAGCCATTTGATCCAATCCTTAGGTCGTTGCCCTGAAAAACATCGGAGATACGTCTCTAAACATCGATTAACTACCTCCGTCTGTCCATCTGATGAGGGTGATAAGCGGAACTCATGCACAATTTAGTTCCTTGAAGACGAAACAATTCCGTCCAAAATGCACTAGTGAATACTGGGTCACGGTCACTCACAATTGAAGTTGGCATACCATGCAATTTAAAAACATGTTCGACAAATAAGTGTGCTATTTGGGATGCAGTATAAGGATGAGCTACTGGGATAAAGTGAGCATACTTGGATAGCCTATCGACCACGACCAATATGGTACTCCTCCCAAGTGACATAGGTAAGCCATCAATGAAGTCCATTGAAATGTCAGCCCAAATATGATCGGGAATTGGTAAAGGTTGGAGCAGCCAGGATAGAAACTGATTCATACTTGTTCCTTTGACAGACATCACAAGATGCAACATGAGTCTTTATGTCTTTTTTCATCCCTTTCCAATAGAAGGTCTTGAGAGCTCTCTTATATGTCTTACGAAACCCAGAATGACCTGCCTCTGGCGAATCATGGAGGTAATGCAGAATCTCAGTACGCCATTTTGATTCAGGTCCTAAAACTACCCGCTGTTTATAGCGTATAAGTCCTCCTTCATAGGTATAATGAGGTAGACCCGAACTTTGAATTTGTCGAATAATGGCTTGTAAGGATTCGTCCGCAGCCGTGTCAACTTTAATTTGTTCTACCCATGTAGGAATGGGATAAGAGATTGCCATTAATTTAGCCTCATGTTGACGTGATAACGCACCGGCAACGGAATTATCAACTCCCTTTTTATAACGAATTTCGTAATCATACCCGAGCAGTTTAGCGGTCCACTTTTGCTGCACCTTGGAAGAAACCCTCTGTTCCATCAAATATTTAAGACTACGATGATCAGTATAAATGATGAAGTGTCGTCCTAACAAGTATTGACGCCACTTGTTGACTGCGTGCAATATGGCCATCATTTCCTTCTCATAAGTCGGCAAAATTCGATGTTTTTCAGACAGAGCCTTGCTAGTGAAAGCTATTGGTCGACCTTCTTGCATTAAAACGCCACCAATCCCAATACCGGAAGCATCACATTCGAGTATAAACGTTGCGTAAAAATTGGGTAGCGCCAGAACTGGAGCCGAGACCATGGCTGCCTTAAGGTTATTAAAGGCGAGCGTTGCCCCGTCATTCCACTGAAAGGAGTCCTTCTTTAATAGATTCGTTAAAGGGGCACTGATCTTGCCGTAATCCTTAACAAATTTTCGGTAGTATCCGGCAAGGCCCAAAAACCCCCGAAGCGCCTTAAGCTCCTTTGGTTTAGGCCATTCAGTTATGCAGGCTACCTTTTGAGGATCGGTGGCAACTCCTTCGCGTGTTATTATATGCCCCAGATACTCCACCTGTGATCGGCCAAAAGAACACTTCGAACGTTTTATGAAAAATTGATTATCTCGAATAGTTCGAAAAATTACCTCCAAGTGAGCGATATGATCTTCCCAAGATGAACTATAAATTAGTATGTCATCGAAGAATACCAAAACGAAACGCCGTAAGAAAGGTTTGAAAACGTCATTCATAAGACTCTGAAAACTAGACGGAGCATTTGTTAGCCCAAACGGCATAACAAGAAATTCATAATGGCCCTCGTGCGTTCTGAAAGCCGTTTTGAAAATATCCTCTTCCTGCATTCGAACCTGGTGATAACCAGATCGAAGATCAAGCTTAGAAAAATAGGCTGCACCATGTAACTCATCCAACAATTCGTCAATAGTTGGAATAGGAAACTTGTCCTTGATAGTAATATTGTTAAGTGCTCGATAATCAAGGCACATCCTCCATGAACCGTCTCTCTTCCGTACCAACAGACAGAGAGGAATACGGGTCGTTACTTGGTCTGGATAATGCCATTGGCAAGCATTTCCCGGATTGCCGCTCGATCTCACCCTTCGATAATGAGGGTAACGATATGGCCGAATGTTTGGGGGTTGACTACCCGGAATGAGAGGAATTCGATGATCATGGGAACGCCTTGGTGGTAAGTTTGAGGGAAAATCGAAAATACCTTCGTAAGTCCTCAATAGATCCAACAGAGCCCGAGGTAAGGATTCCTCTTTTGCGGCCTCTTCTATGGAACAGAGTGTTACGTACACAGCAGACTTACTCTTCGTTAGCAGTTTTTCGATCATATGGTTGCTCACGATCTGTGATGCTGGTGCTCTAGACCCCTTGATTGAAAATTGCTGCCCATCGATTGTAAACTGCATATACAGCTTTGAGAAATCCCAAAGAATAGGTCCAAGAGTATGAAGCCATTGTGCTCTGAGTACCATATGGCATCCTCCGAGAGGAAAAACGTAGAAATCTGTGGTAAAACAAGAATTTCACAGAGTAATAGGCAAGTTGGAACACTTACCATCGATTGTAATTTTCTCCCCATTGGCCACCATCACTTCAAAATGCTTCTCTTCGGTAACTTGGTAATGCATTCTCTCGTGCAAGATCACGGCCTATGAAGTTGTGGGTGCTTCCCGAATCGACGAGGATGGTAACTGGTTGTCGCTTAAGAAGATCCTTCAAACGCATTGTTTGGACGGATAACGATCCAGATATAGCATGCATAGAAATTTCTGCCGGCAACTCCTCAATAGGAATATTCTCAAGAACGTCCTCCGTGTTATATACGTCGTGTTCGCCTTTGATCAAAAACAATTGTTTTGTTTTGCATCGGTGACCAGGGCTATATTTCTCGTCACAATTATAACATAGCCCTTTCTCTCTTCTTACCCTTGCCTCAGCGGGCGTGAGACGCTTGATTGGTGGGATAGCTTCTTTATGGTTGGTGGTTAAAGAAGTATTTGGCTTAACAGGAGTAGGTTTCACTTGGCGCCGAAGTGCTAAGAGTTTTTCCTCCTAAAGGCGTGCAAGACCTATAGCAGCGGACATAGTTGATGGTCGGAAAGCTCTAACATCATGTTTGAGATCCTCCCGCAACCCACTCGATGAAACACTTATGAAGAATGCCTTGACAAACTCGTGCGGTTAGCAAGCAATTCAAATCGAGCCTGATAATCGCGAACTGATTGCGCCAAACCTTGATGTAACTTTGTTAGTTCGCCCGTATAATCTTCGTACAAGGTTGGACCAAAACGAGTACAAAGAGCTTCGACGAATTCACCCCAAACAACAGGGCCATGGCTCCATATGATAGGATGCAAGCGGAACCTTCTGGACGTCTGTTATTTGATTAAATTTAAAAAATTGCTCCGCTCTATACACCCATCCCGCCGGATCCTCACCGTCAAACCGTGGAAACTCTAGTCGTGTGACACGAGGTATCACCGTCATAGGGTTCGCCGTAGACTGAGTAGTCAATGCTGCTTCTTTGAACGGAGTAGGAAGAAGGGGACTGTTTTTGTCGAAACTAGAGGCAGATGCATCATCGGCTGGTGCTTGTGGCCGCACATCCATCTTTGTATTCATAGCAACAATTAAATTCTTGAGATCATTAATAGAATCGCTAACGAACCTTACGTCGGTCTCTAATTTGTTAAATCGAGTATCAACGTTGTTCAATTCCTCCATTCGAACGAATTCTCCATCCATCTTCCGCAAGAACTCCTTCCTTGCTTTGGTCGACCATGCAATGGCTTTGATACCAATTGATACGATTCTATCGTATCGAGTTGATCACTTCGAGGGGATCAAACCTCTAGAGAATTAAGAAGAGAATTAAGAAGAGAAAGAGAGACAGGATTAAGGAAAAGAGGCAAAATTCTTCATTGATTCTTCTCTGCAACTTGTGTACATTATATAGAGCTCAATTCCTAATACTACTCCTAACCAACTTAACTACTCCTAATCATTCTCCAGCAATATAAGTGCCTATTCCTAAGAAACTACTAATTAGGAAACAATTACCTATTCCTAAGAAGATCAGGAAAACAGGATCGCATCATGTAATTTTTTAGTTGCGTAGAGAAAGCCCAGGAGGGGGAAACCTAAACCCTAAAGGAGACAAAATTTTCTTTTTTGCTTTCGTTCTGATACAAATCACTTATTTTGCCTTCACTCTCGTTGCATGATATGCTTTGATATCCTTTTCTCTGGCAGGGGTCACAAAGTGGAGGTAGAGGAATGGCAAGAAAGTAGAGGAAGAAGGACAACGACACAGGAAAAGAGGGGTTTGGGAAGGAGAAAAAAAAGGCATAGGACAGAAAAAAGGAGAGTGTGGGACAAGCGGAATAAGAATAATGAGGGAGTGACATATTGCTGGTTGAATCCGATGTTGCACTGTATGTAGCAAGCGTTGTACCAGTATGCCTGCGTAATGCACTGCTTGAATTTATCTTGTATCGTTTGCAATGATGTTGCACTACTTGTCCGCCTTGTTGTACACGTTTACTTCTAAGGGATAATTGCCTATATATCCCTTAAAACTTCAGAAATATCTAATTTACCCCTACTTTCTTTTATTTTTAATAACCCTGTTACGACATATTAAGTACCTTATGCTATATTAGGATATTGTATAATACAACATATTTAGAGTATGATTACATGGTATGATATAGAATTATATGGTATGCAATTCTAGTTGTATTGTTACTATAGTAGGCATCATTACTATAGTATACTTATCTCTTCGTATTATATAGTTTCATCAATAGAACCTAAGAGGGTATGCTCTTTTGCCCTTCTTTTATGGTATCAGAACAGGAACCTTAATTTGGGGATATCGATTCATAGCCACCATCCACCACAAGTCTCACCTCCTTCTATATATGCCTTTTCTTTTGGTGTTCTACATCTCCTTATCCTTGGACTTTTATCTCCCCGGTACTTCTACAGTATCGGCACTACAGTACTGCTATAGAATCAGCGCTACAATCAGTGCTATAGTACCTGCGCTACAATGGTTCTGCTATAGTAATTTCAGCCTCTTGGAGTTTCTTTTTATCTCATTGGTGCTACTTGCTGGTGTCGCCTAGTTGATCTCAAGTACCGCTGGTTCATCTCAGGTTCACTCTGACTCATTTTCCTTTTTCCTCTAGATATGTGATTACTTGGTCTATTTTTCGGATTTGTCTCTCTTGTGGTGGATTTTCTTTTCTCAATGGTAACATGTTTTCCTCTTCAAACATGCCAGTGATTAACATCAAAACTCTCATACCACTTAAAACTCACGGATTCCATATATCTGGTGTGGAAACAAATTTTTCTTAATATTTTCGAGAGTTTTGGTATTACATCGCATGTGGATGGAACTGGTACTATACCACCTCAAATTATTGAAATTTCTAATAAGAAAACAAGTGCAAACTAGATTATCAAAATTGAAAAAAAGGAAGGCACCACTATACTCTCATAGATTAATGCCACCCTTTCTCTTAACATATTACAGATGGTTGTTTCTAGTTTTCCTAAAACTGTATATGATGCTTGAAAAACTATTGAAGCATATTTTCTTGATAAAACTGTTTTCTCTCTGAAGTCCGAATTGCGAAACATCAAGAAAGGTTCAATGAACATGAGCGATTACATGCAAAAGATTAAATTGATTGGTGATACTCTACAAGCAATTAGTGAATCTAGGTCAGACCATAACTTGGTCATGACAGTACTTCTCAGGTTACCGAAAGAATATAGGGGTTTAATTTGTCAGTGCCTTTAATACACATCAACATAAGCCCCCTTTTGAACAATTTCATCCACTTCTAATGAAAGAGGAAACTGAAGTTCAACACAACATCACCAGCCACTCCCACTATAGATAGTGAAGCTCTTTATTCAAATCGTGGACGCGGAAGCCGTGGAGGTCGTGGAGGTAGATATCGCGGTGGTCGGGGACCGCGCGGTAGATTCATTTCATATCCCGGTCATGGATCTCCTGGAGCCTATTTGCATTCTCAACCTAATAATTCTCAACCCTTCGCACTTGAACCATCAACCTTACATTCTGAAATCTAGCACACAATGTCAAATCTACGGCAAGTTTAAACATTCGGCTCTTCAATGCAGACAACGCTTCAATCATTCTTTTGTTGCAAATGATCTGACTCAAACCTTTGCTACTATGAACCTTCATGAACTTGGTGAGGAAGTGTGGTATCCTAACACTGGAGCATCTAATCACTTGACTGCAACTTTCGGTATTATCTCAACCTCTAAACCTTATAAAGGGTATCAAAAAATTCTTATTGGTAATAAAAATTTGCTTGATATTACTCATATAGATGAAACTCAGTTGTATTCCTCCTATAAATCTTTGCTCTTAAAAATGTTCTTGTTGTTCCTTCTATTAAGAAAAAGTTGCTTTCCGTACGCTAGTTACATGATAATAATTCTCTTTTGAGTTTGACTCTTCTGATTTTTCTGTGAAGGACAAGGAAACCAAGACGGAGCTCCTTCGACGCCCTAGTTCAGGAACATCACTCTATCCACTCTCTTCTAAAGTTGCAAGTGTCGGAAATTGTGACACCCCAATAGTCCCACATCGGATGGGAAAGGGATTGTCATTGGGTTTATAATAGACTTAGACACTAGTAATAATAACTGGGCTTAAGCATTTTGGGCCGGTGGTTGGGCCCAACAAGTTATTGTTGCTAGTGGGCTGGGTCGTTACATTTGGTATCAGAGGCGGTTCGCACCGGACATGTGTGCGAGTCTCTACGAGCTGTGGTTCTGGATGACGGCTAGCGAGGCGAGTCTCACATAGCCTGGTGATCTTGGGTTGTGTGTGTGATTGGACTGAAGAGGACGTCAGGGCCTTAACGGGGGGAGTCTGTGACACCCCAATAGTCCCACATCGGATGGGAAAGGGATTGTCATTGGGTTTAGAATAGACTTAGACACTAGTAATAATAACTGGGCTTAAGCATTTTGGGCCGGTGGTTGGGCCCAACAAGTTATTGTTGCTAGTGGGCTGGGTCATTACAGAAATAATCAATAGCTAGCACTGGTTGCATCAAGGGTTAATTGTGATATTTGGCATAGACGGTTAGATCACCCAAATTTTTCTGTTCTTTCTACATTCTTTAAAAATAATAAAATTGCCTCGGATTTTATTTTAAAATTATCTATCTACAATGCTTGTAATATGAAAAAGTAAGTCAAACTTTCAGAATCTCAGTCTGCTTTTTTCTTTCATATTGCTCATTCGGATGTATGGCAATCACAAGTTCCCTAACTCTCTAACTACAAGTATTATGTTATTTTTATTGATGATTACTCTCGATTCTCTTTACTTTATCTTGTAAAATCTAAATATGAAGTTTTTTACAAATTTTTGGAATTTAAAAAAATGGTTCAAGATATATTCCATCGCTCGATAACAATTTTCCAGTCCGACAATAGCACTAAATTGTAAATGAGAAGTTTTCTACTCTTTGTTTACAAAATGATTATTCACAGATTTTCTTGTCCTTATAATCCTCAACAAAATGGTCTTTCCGGGAGGAAGTATAGACATTTATCTAACATTGTTAGAAGCCTACTTTTTCAAACTTGCTCTCCTCTTCGGTTTTGAGCTGAGGCTATTCAAACTGCTATTTTTCTTGTGAATAGAATTTCATGTCTCAATGTTTTAAAGGACGATAGCCATATGACATTTTGCATGGTTGTGCTTCTCCTGACTTGCAACTTGTTAGAGTTTTTGGATGTTTATGTTATCCCAATGTACAGGACATTGCAGTTCACAAGCTCGCTCTCTGGTCATTTTCTTGTGTCTTCTTAGGACTTTCTGACAAACATAAAGGATTTCGCTGCCTATATGCAACCCCCAGTAAAATCTTTATTTCTCACTATGTTACATTTTTTGAACATATTTTTCCTTACTCTTGTCTATCTAAATTTTCTTCTTCCTTCTCGTCCTCAATTTTCAACTTGCGAATGTTCCAAAATTTTCTCTCAACCCGCCTTTACCCGGTAAAAGTCGTGCCACTCTTAATGCGATTTCTAGCTTCTCCTTCACACGTCCTCTTGCTGACATTTGTTCACACACATCGTTTTTACCGTATGAGAACTTATCAATATTTCCTTCCGGCTTGCATTCTGATGCTCCACAAGTTGGTCCTGAGAATGTTGCCACTGTTGTTGGTCCATCTGAGATCCGGGTCTATACTAGATGACATGCTAATCGGTCTACTGCTCATTTTCCATCCACTACTGATGTGGCACCTACCTTCTCTGATAATCCACCTCCTCAAGCCTTCTACTGTCTCATTTCATTCATTTTCTATGGCTCCACTGCCTACCCGAACTCATTCTATGCTCACTCACTCAAACTAAGCATTCCATAGGGTCTACTTCCTTACTCGTTTCTGCCCACTATACTCTTCTTATTGAGCCTACAACTTTTCATGAGGCTTTTCAGGATGCGGGTCAGCATGCTGCTATGGCTGAGAAATTTGATGTCTTACTGACTAATGCTACTTGGATCTCGTTCCTCCTCCTCCTTCTGTAATCTTATTAGTTGTAAGTGGGGATACAAGGTAAAACATAAGGCATATGGCTCTCTTGAGCGTCTCAAGGCTCAGCTTGTTGCTAAGGGTTATAACACAAATAACAACGAGGTATTGATTTCGATGAGACTTTTCTCCCGTTGTCAAAGGCGACCACTATTTGTATATATTATTCTCTCTGTGACTTTATCCTCTGGTTGATCTCTGATAGAAGGATTGTATCACACGGTAACTGCACCAAGAGGTTCAGTATTCCATTCTACTGGAATGCTACTACATGCTGCTAGACGTCACTGGTGGATTGTGAGACTCATGAGAATTATCTAGATGACCGATAATTCTCATTGGGCTGAATTGGAATTGTTACGATCCACTGAAAGGAGTTTCAGTAATATTATTGATAGTGATCAAAATATATCTCACTACCAGATAGAATAGAACCTATGGGGTCACACACATAAGAGGTTGTGATTGATCGGATAGCTAGATCGCGATTATTGAATCGCCGGAGGACCTAATTGTCAATATGTTGATAATTGGACTAATTTGTATTTTTTACAAATTAGTGATATTAAAGTGTAAATGTTACAAGAGAGGACTTGCTAATAGTTAGTAAAATATAAGAGGACTTATGTGCAAATATTGCATTATTAATTTGATATGATCAAATTAATATAAAGTTCAAATCGAATCAAATTAGGATTTGATTGATCTAACCAATAAGTAAAGGATATATTTAAATCTAGATTTATACTTATCCTTAATGGTTATTGTATTATTAAATAGAGGATTAAATTCTTCTATATAATAATACGGGAGTTTTTAGAAAACCCTAGCCGTCATCTCTCTTCTCCTCTCTCTTCCATCTTCTAGTAAAAAGATGTCCTTCTGCAAGGGAGCTAGCACCCCGGTGAGGAAATCGATCAAATCAACAACCTCGTGTGGATACCTATAGAGGCCGGACGTGTGTGCGGCTTCAAGAGAACCGAATTCCACGATCATCAAATTGAGGTGAAGATCTATCCGCGAAAAAGGTAATTAAATATTCGATCTTGTCTTTCTCCTTTAATCTTAAAGAACATGAGGGATCCTAATTGCGTGGTTTTTGAGATTGGATCTCGAGAGTTTTTCAAAATCAAATTTGTTTGATTTCTTTTTTCACTGCGTTTTTACCGTACGCAATTTTCTAACAATCTCTTCGACAGCTTGAAGTGAAGAATGTGTTTCTTCATGGAACTCTCTCTGAAGAAGTTTATATGGCACAACCATCATGTTTAATTTCGTGGACCCCTCTCTTCCCCATCATGTTTGTCGTCTCTGCAAGGCAATCTGTGGTCTTAAGCAGGCCCCTCCGGCTTGGTTTCAACGGTTCACTTCATTTCTTTCTGAACTTGGTTTTGTCGACAGTACCGCGGATCCTTCGTTGTTTGTTTCTCATTCCTCTTCTGGCACTCTTGTTCTTCTTTTATACGTTGATGATATTATTACACCAACAACTCCTCTTTTTTGGAGGCTCTCATTGTCACCCTAAACGTGACTTTGCTATGAAGGATATCGGTCCGCTCCATTATTTCTTGGGCATTGAGGTTACTCCGTCTTCTTCTGGTCTTTATCTGACTCAGCACAAATATATGCATCAACTATTTCAACACCATGGCTTTCTTGATTGTAAGCATGTCTCTAGTCCTCTCTTTGGCCTCTTGCCTCTCGTCTCATGAGGGTCATCTTCTTGATGATCCTTATGTCCATCGTCAGCTTGTTGGTGCTCTCTAGTATCTCACCTTCATGAGACCAGATATTTCATATGCTGTCAACACAGTTGCTCAGTATTTGCAGACACCTCGTGAACCACATATGCAATCCATCAAGCGTATTCTACATTATATCTAAGTGACACTATCTTATGGTCTTCCACTCTCTCGATGTGGCAATCCTTCTCTTTGACCTTTGCTAATGCCGATTTGGTCGTCCGATACATGTCGCTCTACTTATGGCTATTGCGTCTTTCTCGGGCCCAATCTTATCTCTTGGTCCGCGAAGAAACAGCTAGCCCACCATTTCTCGCTCTAGTTTTAAGCGAAGTATCGTGCTGTGGCGTACACACTTACTGAAATAGTTTGGATTCGACGTTTACTCCATGACTTTGGTGTTTTCTTATGGCGTTCCATTAGGATCTATTGTGATAATCTCAGTACGACTTACATTGTGGCAAATCCGGTTCTCCATGCTCTGACGAAGCATATTGAGCTTGACCGTCAATTCTGCGTGAGAAAGTCTAGTCCGTGGTTTGGACTTGGTGCATATCTCTTCCGATAAGCAACTTGTTGATATTTTCACAAAGCTTTTATCGCCCTCACTTTATCATTGTGCGGCTCAATCTTTGCATCCGACTACGGATGCTTAGCTTGCGGGAGAATGTTACGACATATTGAGTATTTTATGCTATATTAGGATATTGTATATTATAATATATTTAGAGTAGGATTATATGGTACGATATATGATTATATGGTATGTAATCCTAGTTGTATTGTTATTACAGTAGGTATTGTTACTATAGTAGACTTATCTCTTATATTATATAGTTTCATCAATAGAACCCAAAAGGGTATGTTATTTTGTCCTTCTTTCAATACCCCTTATATGTTCCTCTATTTTTCAAAAATACTCCTACACTTACCAGCCCTTAATTACTTCGGGTTAAACGTGAATTAAATGTCAACCAGAGTTAAAAAAAATATCAAAATACCTCTTTTGCCCTAAACCTGAGGGCAAATAAGTAAAGTTGACGATGATAGAAGAATATATTTGAAAAGACAAAAAATTAAAATTCTTCTTTTGCCCCTAACTAAAGGTCAAATAAGAAAAATTAGTGATGGTAGAAGGGTATATTAGAAAAAACGAAATAGTAATTTCACAAAGATAACGACTATTGCTAATAGTTCACTAACAATGAAAAGGGTATATTTAACTCTAAGAGTATAGTTTAAATAACGTAGAAAATAAAAAAGAAATTTTAAATATTAAGCTTCTAAGAAGAGTAAATTAAAAAATCGAAAACATTTAATGAGTATATAAGCAATTGCCCCTACTTCTAAATATATCTTGCAAATATTTCTTCGGAAAAATCCAAAACAGAAAACATCACGGCTGGCAAATAGTGTACGGTAATTTGGTTTGCCTTTCGAACAAAACAATTTATGTGACCCGCAATAACCGACATTTAATGCTTGTGGCAACGGCGGGTTAATTATACCATATTAATTTTCTACGAACTAGCTGATTTGTAAAAATGAAATAAAATTTGGAAAATCTAATTTTCATCCAAGAACGTAAAATCTGGCTCAAATTTGCAAGTCAAAATGAAAAAGTTGATCTTCATTAATATTTCTCAGTTCTGGCCGGATATATAATAATGTTTCTCAGTTCTGGCCGGATGAAGAAAACATTAATATTAATTAATTAGGTCATGAAAATTTATTGAAACCCGCTAATTACCTACGTCGGGCTATTTATATTACTTTAGCGAATTCAGGAATAATTAGATTTTGTTAAATTTATCGGTGATTTGCTTAAGTTTAAATTTCTTAGGTACTTTTAAACTAATTAAATGAAGTTATGATTAAGCATGCAGCTGATCAATTAAGCTAAAGATGTTCGTCATTAGTAGTAGCTTCTTAAATAAATGAAACCCCAATTCAATTCAGTAAAATATATAACTAAGTCAAGTTAGTTAAACGATCGAGGTAATAATTAACAAGATCCAATGAGAACTAGTCAACAGTCCTCTTCCAAATTAAAGTATTCTGCGGCTAATTAATGCGTCAACATGTACGTATATACGTACGTACACATTTTTGTTTTCTTAACATTATGGGAAATTAATTAATAATGGCTGTACATGTACGGTGCCCCAAAACAGTAGAGATCGGTCGATTTTACGCTTTTCATCCAAAAATTTACAAATCTTTTTTTTTTTTTTTTTTTTGTGTGTGTGTGTGTGTTCGCATAGCATGCATGCATTACTCTAGTACTGCTGTATAATTAAAAAAAGGAAAAAAAAAAAATTGTAACATAGTAGCTAGCGCAACTTAATTTGGAGTCGTTCAACGGCTTATTGATGATATTATATTAATTAGTTTCAGGGTGGATAAGTAGCTGAACAATTAATTTGCTACCAAAATCCATTGCATAATAATTAATTTGCAAAAAAAAAATAATTATTATTTTAATTTTCTCCTAACTAGTGATCGGTACGTTGTTGTGATACGTACAGTCCACTTATGCGACCTTGCATATATGTGGCTTCGAAACGCGCTCCAGGTAAATCTCCTCCTTCTAAAGCCAAGAAAGAAAAAAATAAATAAATTATTCAATAACTCGAGAGAAAAAAAAAAAAAAAAAAAAAAAGTTTTTATGTCACATCAGCTAGCGCGCGTTCAGCGAAAGACAAAGTTAATTAGTTTTCTCCCGCAGTTGATCAGAAATCTATCCGTGTTATATAGTTAATTATTTGTGTGGATATATTGGTAGCTATCGAGATCATTCAACATTAATTAAAGCATTGGAGGGCTTGAATGCTGAATTTTTTAAAAAAATTTTATTCATATTTATATTGACATTTAAATCTTGTGTTTGAACTTACAATGTGAATTAAAATATTAAATTGGAATTTAAATTTGGAAATCAGATTTTGAATTTTAAATATGATATTTGGAATCAAGATTAATCTAATTTGAGTTAAAAATTCAAATTTAAGAATTAAATTTGAATCTATCAAAGCTTCTCGCTCCATTTCTTTGGGCGTTTTCCGATAAGCCGTTTCATAAGATTTATAATAATTTTGTTCATTGCTTCAAACTATCCATTGGCCTGCGCATAATAAGGTGACGAATAAAGCAACTTAACTTGTGTGGACTCCAAGAACCTCGAGAACTGTTCCCCTATCACTACAACAAAATATGTTTTAGACGACGCTTTCTTCTAACGTCTTTAATATTTAACATTTGCCGACACTATGATTAAACGTCTCCAATAAACATATTTTTATCAAATATTTATATAATTTTTTCGATACTATATTAAAACGTCAGTATATTTATCCCGACATATTTATTTAACGACTCTTTACTCGACTCTTTTACAAGCGTTGGAATTCTTTTTGCGGACGCTTTAAAGCGTCACTAATTATTATTTAAAGTACTGTCCTTAAATGCAAGATTTTTTGTAGTGTATGAACATCATCCCTTGGTCGGTTATGATTGTAGTGTCCCCGGTGTTTGGGTCCCTATGTGATTTCAGCATCTGTGGCTTGTCGTCACATCTGGTGGGTGTCGAGACAAGTCGGAATCGTTTTGGCACGAGATGAACGCAAAACGGACTCGAAGTAGAGTAGAGTTTTGACACTAAAATTTGCAAAGTACAGATTTCGATTGAGTATCGGTACCTAGAGAGGCGTATCGGTACCCCAGAGGGATTTATGAACTAGATGCTCTCGGGTTTGCGCAGTTTAATGCTGAGTACTAGTACCTGTTGTCGAGTACCGATACCGAGCTTGAGTACTGATCGCACCGGCTAGCTAGTACTGCACTCCAGTTGTGTGTGCGGGAAGAGGGCCGAGTACCGTATTCAAGTTGGGTACCGATACTCCAGGTGGAAAAATAAGTTGGTACAGGGTATTTTGGTCTTTTTGGTGGTGGATTGTATCGCCACCTGCCCCCAGCATATTTATCTACTTGAGAAGCTTAGGATACTCAAATAGCTTCTCCTCCCTATCTTTCTCTAGCTTGTGTACGCCGTTCGTTAGGAAGTCGCGGATCGAGCTCGTTTGGATTTGATGTTTCTCCGGAGGACCATTCATGCGCGTGGGTGTCCCAATTGAGCCGTTGGAGGTCGAGCGAGCGTGCAGGATTCCTCCTGTTGACTTCTTGCCCACGTTGGATGAGCGCTGGAGGTGGGTTAATGTTTTCCGAAATCGTCGAATTTTCTTCTAAGTCCTAAAATTGTCAGCATGTATTATTGGCTTTGTTCATCCGTTAGTAGCTCGAATTCATCGGTTTGCATGTTTTTTTGTTATGAAATCTGAATTTGGAGCTTAAGCTAGTGATTTTAGATGAAATTATACATGTTGAACTAGGATTTGACTTAGGAGAAAACTCGTTAAACCTACACTGTCATTTTTTCGAAAAGTAATCGAAATAGCTGTAGGATGTTCTTTTGTTTCACCGCTATTAGTGCAAGGTGGATACACAGACTAGTGTAGGTTGAGATTACACTCGTGCTGAGGGGCCAAGCTCATTTTACAGTAGTGTGTTGACTGTTCCATATTGTTGGGTGCCATTGTGGTTGACGGTGGATCTAGATTTGTATTAGATTGTGCCAAGAACATGTGAGCTTTGATTGTTAGACCAATTAGGCCCATTTACATTGACTACAGTCTGTGAGAGCCTGATTGAGCTCGGCAGAGGCACGCTTGAATACTCGGTTGGGTCGCGCCCATGAGGGTCGCTCCGGAGTGAGGCTTTGACTTGCGTTGACGTTGTAGCCATCCTGTTTGGACTGTTTTCTTGAACCGGCCATCCCCGTGGGCAGTGTATGGTGTAGCTTGGTTATAGGCAAGGTGAGTCCGTTTGGGCAACCCATGTGAGATTGGGTCGGTGGTAGCTAGTGATGCATGTTTATGTCTACAGATAGCGACTTTTTGGTAGTGATAGTCTAGAGGCATGAAGCTGTAGAGTTCTTTTCATCTTTTCTTACTATCCTATTCATATCATTTCTGTAGACTTAGTGGGTGGGCCGTTGAGGTTGGTGACGGTACCCACTAAGGACTACTCTGTTTTGAAGTAGTTCTCACATCCAGTTGTTGACGACACCTTTTGCAGAGCCTCCGTCTGCGGCTGCTGCTGTTGTGGATTCTGATCGAGGCAAGGGAGTCGCGAGCTAGAGCGATCCTTTCCGTGGTCGTTTGCTAGAGAAGCACCCGTCAGAGGTAGTGTTGGGTTTTATGTACATATTGTTTTGTTGTTGTGGTACTCGCTGGAGCAAGGAGGTATGGTCGCCTGTTTATGTACAGTGAACCCATTTTGTTTTATATATACATGTGTTTATTTTTAGCAGCTCTGGACTATGGTTGTAGCTCCTATTCGTTTGCAGGTACAGCTATCGCTTCATGTACAAGGAAAATTTCTATGTATACTGCAGGTCTGTTGGCGAGCCCGAGAAAATGAGGAAATCTGGGGCGTGGCAATGATCGTCTCTGAAATTTCGAAACGATGAATGATGGAGTTCTACGAAATCTATAATGTCTTTCTGAGTGGCGAATCTTTTAGATTTTGCTTCCATCCACTTGGTAAATTAATTTACGAACGCTATTAGGAATTTGTGTCCAGCCGACGAGTTCGGCTGAATTTTTTCAATCAGATCCATAACCCAACCTCGAAAAAGCCAAGGCCTGATGATCGCATGTATCTCGAAGCTCGCACTCTTTATACCGAGCAATAAACCTGACTCTCTTAACATCTCTTAGCATACTTTATACAATCTTCATGCATGGTCGGCCAATAATATCCCAAGTGCCGAATGGTCTACCTCAATCTTTTTTTGGCCAAATGTGCTTCACATAAAACTTCATGGACTTCGTCCATAACTATCAAGGCTTCATTAGCTCCTAAACATTTTAAAAACACTTCTTCGATTGTTCTTTTATAAAGTTGTTCGTTTAATACACAATAGCCGAGTGTTATTTTTCTTAGTTGATAACTGACTCGTCTACTAGGATCATTGAGGAACTCAACCAAGGGTATTCTCCAATTATCCTGTACTTCCACGAAAGCAATTATTATCGATTCTCGTGTATGAATCGACTGCAACAACCTTTTTCCTAGTTTTACTTGGCCAATTCTTTTCGGCTCCTTATATTCTAAAGACGATTGAGTCAGATTGTTTACCTGTTCATTTTCTTCTCTCGATAGGTGCACAAACTCTACTTCCTCGAATCTGTTAAGTACTATTGTTTTATCTAAATAATTTTGCAAATTAGCGTTTTCGTATGGGTATTCTCCAAGCACCTGCTTTATCACTAGCTAAGAGTCAGCAATGACTTTCACAGAGCATGCTCCAAACTCTTAAAATTTCGAGACCGATTATGAAAGCCTCATATTAGGCTTGATTGTTAGAACAACCGAAGTCTAGAAGACAAACTGAAAAGTTTCGCCTTCGGGAGATTGTATGACTGTCCCACTCCTATTGACTCGATTGTTTTGGATCGGTCAAAATAGAGCGTCCATGGCTGGCAACCGGCTAAGTTTTGCATCAACTTTTCGATTTTTACACACGGATGACAGGCAAGAAAGTCAGCTATTGTCTGTCCCTAACAGCCTTTACCGGGACATAATTGAGAGAAAATTCGGACAAAACTAGCATCCAGCGTCCAATTCTTCCTCTTAATATTGGTTTTGATAATATATATTTAATCAGGTCGGTTTTACAAACAACAGACACTTCTACTGGTAAAATATAGTATCTCAGCTTAGTACAGGCATAATACAATGTTAAACACAATTTTTCTATTGCTGAATAGCGTCATTCAGTATCTAGCAAGTGTCAGTTGAGATAATAGATAGCCTGCTCTACTTTCAAAACATTCTCTTGGACCAATAAACATCCCAAATTCTCTTCAGCAGCCGATATATATAATTTCATCGGCTGACCTTACCAAGGAATGAGCACTGGGGATTCGCTAAATATTTTTTTGATATTTTTCAAATGCCTTTTGTTGTTCGCTGTCCTCATGAACTCCTCTTAATTCTTAAGCCGAAGTAATGAAGTAAATACTCCTATTCTACCAACTAAATTTGATATGAAGCGCCCTAAATAATTTATCTTTCTTAATAGGCTCTGCAATTCTTTTTTATTCTTTGGCAGTGGCAAGTCCATAATTACCCTTGCCTTATTTTTATCTATTTTGATTTCTTTTTGATAGACCAGGAATCTGAGAAACTTTTTAGCCGATACTCCGAATAAGCATTTCAGAGGATTTATTTTTAAATTATATTTGCTCATGTGTTCGAAAGCTAACTCCAAATCGGCCTAGTGGTAAGTTAGTGACTTGGATTTTACAACAATATCGTCGATGTAAACTTTCAACATTTTAGCAATCAGATCATATAAAATAAAATTCATTGCCCGCTGATAAGTGGCTCCGACGTTCTTCAAACTGAAATGCATCACTATTCATTCAAAAGTCCCAATGAACCATGAGCATCTAAAAGCCGTTTTTGCTACATCTTCTTCAACGATAAAAATTTGATTATAGCCGGTATGATCATCTATGAAGGATAGAATTTTATGTCCGGTTGCCATGTCCACCAGCATGTCAACTATGGTCGTCTTTGGGCGTAGCCAAATTTAAATTTCTGAAATCAATGTAAACCCTAAGTTTACCATTCTTTTTTCGTACTGAAACTATATTAGATACTCAATCAACGTAACAAGTTGTTCTAATAAATTCGACTCTTAAGAGATTTTTAATTTCATTTTTGTTCTACAATATAATACTCCGCTCAAACCTATCTCTTCTTTATGGGGAGCCTATGTTCTACGATCTTTCGACTTAACCCTGCCATTTCTTCATAACTCCAAGCGAAGTAGTTTTTATATTTTATTAGTAACCTTGTTAGCTCCTCCTTTTGTTGTACCAAAAGTTTCATTGCTAATAAATGTCGGTCATTTGTCGTCGTCCAACCCTAAGTTCACTTCCAATAGTGGATCTTGGGTTTCCAAATTTTTCTCACCGACCTTGATCGGCGACTTTTCTATGTACTCTATCTTGGATGGAATCCCAAACACGATTGTCGTTTGTTCGTTTGTCACCCCACCGCCGACAAATGAGTTTTCTCAAGTTTATTTTCGTTAGTTTAACTTGATTCTTTGTAGGCAATTTGTATGTTGTAATATCAGCCCCATGTTGTAATATCAGCCCCTTGAGCCAAATCATTCTTTTTCAAATCGGCTATTTCAGCCGTACACTTAACATAAAAAAAAATTTTATTGGCCTCCTCGGCCGATTCCTTGGAGTAGCCAATCTTTTCAATCAACTTGTTACATCGAAGCTCATTTAGAGCCTCAGCTCTTGACTTTGAATATTCCGTTTCAACCACATTGGCGGCTATCGCTGTCACCTGTTTCGCTTTCAACAGCACCAATTGTACTTCTTTAGTAACTCGAACGAACGAGATCTGTTCAGGGTCTGTATCGACCTGTTAATACGGCGGACATTCTCTATATTTACGTCTACTGTCTGCGGCCTCCCTTCGGCCATCACTTCTTAAACACAGTCTTCGACCCATTGAAATAGCTTCCTGTGTAGGGTCGAAGGTACGCATTCATTGGCGTGAATCCAATCGCGCCCTAGTAATATATTATAGTGACTATTAGCGTCCACTACAAAGAAAGTTGTTCGAAGGCTATTGGATCCAACTGTCAACTCGGTAGTAAGTACGCCTCTAGCTAACCGGTTGACTGCCTTCGGTGAAATCGGTCATGGTCGTGTCGGTGGGCTTGAGCTCATCTTCTGGCCTTGCCTAGTTTCTTGAAAATGACATGGACATAACATAGACCATGGCCCCGCCATCTATCATGACTCGCCCACAAGTCATCCTTCTATTGATGCCTTGATATATAGAAGTCGGACAAATCTAGTATGTAAAGCCGATGGCTTCTCGAATAACACTACATCGACAGGCCTGAATCTGAGTTGGAGCTAGGCTATTGCCAACTCCTCTCCGTAATGAGGTTGTTCTTCAACCTCTGCTGACTCTGCATTAAATGAACATGGCAAAGCATAAACTATAGTCACGTCGGCCAAGCTTCCTTTGGTTGCCCCTTCCTAAACATTCTACTTATTTTCCTCAAACTCTCTAACTGCTTCAGTCGAAGAGTCGCTCTCTGGCCAAACTTTACTTTCCTTAGAATGTCATCTATCTCGCTTAATAACAGTTTCCAAAGAAGCAATCTTCTCCTCTAACTCTTTTCGTGTGACCTTTGTCAACTCTATCATAACCAACTGCTCAATTTTAGACTTTAACCACGGTACGGGGTTGGAACCATCCGCTTCATTGTCATTTTTCATGGGACGATAAGGCGGAGGTTGCTCTGGTCACATCTATATGTTTGGCCTCATCCCTTTCGCTTCTTCCCAGTGATTTCTCACTTCGGCTAGCATTCTTTGCTGCTGCCCTTTTTGTGTCTTTGTTAACATCAGTTCGTGCCACTTGGTCGGTGCTCTTGCTGTGTACCATTGGTCAACGGGCATGTTGGCTAGTGCCTTTACTATCCTAAAGTGTCCCCTCAAGATTTTTTTTCTTTCCCAAGGTCTCGGCCATGGCTGAATGCCGAGTTCATCCACCAATCTTCGATCGAGGAATTCTATATATCTCTCGGTCATTCCTTTAAATTTTGGTTCGGGTCATGGCCTAGACTGTTGATGCCACGCACGCCAATATCCCGGGTGTCTTTGCTGAATGCCAGAGGGCTTTTCTAGGTCTCGGCCATGGCTGAATGCCGAGTTCATCCACTAATCTTCGATCGAGGAATTCTATATCTTTCTCGGTCATTCCTTTAAATTTTGGTTCGGGTCTTGGCCTAGACTATTGATGCCACGCAGGCCAATATCCCGGGTGTCTTTGCTGAATGCCAGAGGGCTTTTCTGGATAATCTCGTTGGCTCGTCTTCTCTCTTATTGATGGTAGTCATCATCCACAACTTTTCGGATCAGAAGATCCCTTTTGACTCTTTTAGATTCTACCTACTCCTCTAAATCGTTCGAGGCCTCTTCTAAACAATTATTCGGATCACTTTCGGCCTCAAGTAAATTTTCCCATTCTTCGGAAAAAGTCATGAATTTCTTTCATTTCCTATACAGCTTTTTCTCCTGAATAATAGCTTCCCAATCGTGATGCGACATTTCTGCCTTGCATCGTATGCATAGCCGAAGTGCTCTCTTTGTACTGGCAATATCTTTCTTGATCTTTCTTTCAACTGGTGCTTTTCATTTGATATCCACCATACCAACCTGAGAAGGAAATGGGTTTTGATCAATTTCCACATCATTTTTTTTTTCTTGGTCAACAAATACTCGCCGACTTTCATTTATTTCTTTCTGAATCTACCTTTTAAAGGCAGTACATTCATTAGTTTTGTGGCTCCACGAGTGATGCTACTTACAATTTTTTTTCTTAATTTCTCTCTGGAAGGTATTGTTTGACCTTCCTAGAGTTTAATTCTACCATCCTTTAGCAACCGATCGAATATTAGATCACTTTTTGCAACATCAAAAGAATAAGTATATGCTGAGATGCGTGTTTTAGCCTTATTAGCCTTAGCTGGTTTCAACAGCGCACACTTGTAAGGTTGATGGTTTTTAACCATCTTTACCGTGTATACTTCAGTTTCATTAGCCGAATTTTCTATTTTGCTCGAGGTATTTGGCTCATCTTGAGCCAAAGTTTCCACAATGAAAGAGATATTCTTCTCTTTCCCTTTGTTCTATTCCTTATTTCGACCCCATAGGGACGGGCTGATCATCACTATATCTTTTCCCGAATTATTCGTATTGGGCAACCCGAACACACAAATCGAATAAGTTCGAAAATTATTTATCTTCAAAATAATCTTTTTTTTTGAAATTTAGACAATTAAAAGCCATCTTGGCGAATTCCTACTCCGGCATTCTCACAAAATACTAGCTCCACGCCATCTTGAATTAGTTCAAATATTCTTCGACCAATTCACCCAATTTTTGTGGGTATTGGGCCAAATCGGCTACTCATAATTCGGGTTTTGGCCCATGGAATTACTCATGATATTTTCTTTCTAATTCGTCCCAATCTCGGACATAATGGCTAGCAAACTTGTATATCGTAAAAATTCATAATTTTAAAAATGGGTCTACGGCCGCTTCTCTACACTAGGTCGTAAATTACGCTACATGTTCAACCATATTCTCGATCTTATCACCGAAAAACTTGTCAAATTTGGACATTTTCCAATTTGCCGGATACAGATGTTCCCTATCAATGTTTGAGGGGTAAAGGGATCTAAATACGGGCCGTATTGCGGACCTAGCTCCCTGTCACGCCCCCGCCCCGAAAACCGCAACCGATTTGGTCCGGTTCGAGCGCGGCGGACGGACGCCGGACGGACGGCACCTCCCCTGCCCGCCAAAGGCTCAACAACAGATTGCGTACAAGAATTCTCCCAGGAAAACTAAATTCTAACATACACAATCAGCGAAGGGCACAAACAGTGCCGACAACTACTAAGAGCAAGTAACAAAAGTAATACACAAGTGAAATAAAGAGAAAATACTACTTAGCCATTACATCATAATTACTTTAGTTTTTACAATTTACCTCATTCTTCCAAAATGAATACAACATTAGTCTTCCAAAGGTAAATAAGCATCTAGATACAGTGGTGTACTCTAATGCATAAAGGAAGCTACTTTACTACCAGGTCCTCACTGGTCGGGCGCGATGCCCTTACCGCGGTCCTCGCCCGACAAACCTGCACCAAACACTGGAAATAGAGTGGGGTGAGAACTATCTTCCATAGTTCCCAGTGGGCTCGGCCGCCGACTCCGCCGATCTCCCCACTAGGTCCAAGTGGGCACAAGTAACAACTAGATATATAGATAAATATATGAAAGCTGTAAATGCATAATAGGAAAACTATGCTACTATGCCCATAATCATTTGAAATGAATGCATGCATCATATAGTAAAAGGTTTACTAACATGCTAACAAGTTCTTTCCATGTTCAATAGTAATTGTTCGATAACAATGTTCACTTTTCATTACCCAATCGGTGGCGAACCCTTGGGTCGCCTACGACTCACATATAAATCCCTTTTTCGGGTAGGAGGCTCCATGTGCACTCAAACCCGGGATCGTCTGTGAACCTCCATATGGTCCCGATCGTGCGACACTCCGGAGTACTCGACGACATGAATGGCTATACCATCCCAAATATAGACCGTGAGCTTGATCTATCCTCTCTACGTGAGGATACCTTACGAACTAGGGCCAACATTACATTCGAAACTCATCTATTTCGACAACCATTCAATGATGATTTAGGTGTTCTAAACTCATTGTTCACAAGGCATCTTCTAGGGGATTCATCCATCCCTATGTCCAAAGACCTCTAGTGTCAAGTACACTACTTTAATGCCACTCGTCATGTTCTTTACATTATATGCCACTCGATCTATGTCACTAAATAATCATCGAGTCCATCTCTTTCTTTAGCACTATAGAATCCAATGTCTCGACCCAATCCTCACCTATCTATTCACCTAGCATTCCAAGTACACTAGGTTTACTATTAGAAGCATAAGGAAAGAGCTATACATGCAATTCTACGATGCCACATGCAAGAAATGAAAATTATTTATTTCTAAGACATAGAAAGGAGTTTGAAGTTTTTGGTAAGGCACCCCCCATCTTTAAATGCTTTTCTAAGATGTTGAGGTCCTAAGAACACTCCCCGGCCCTTTCTTGCTCGAAGCCTCAGCCTTCTTGGTGGTAACGACACCCGAACAGTCTCGTTTTGCCTCTAGTTTTTAAACCGTTCGACAAAACGAAATTCCGTCTTCGCCTATGCGTTTAAACACCCTACAATTAGGTTTAGACATGATCAATTGAGATCAAACCTCAACATTTAACAAAACCCCAATTTGGAGCCCTAGGTTTGCACCTATAGCAAATCAACTTGATCAAAGCCCTAAAATATTGGATTGATCTACTTAAAGGCTTACTAGGGTTCCATTTGACCCATTACTAAAGCCTAAAACCCAAAACCCCAAGTTCTATTGGCTAGGGTTCAAGAGCTTACCTCTAGGTTAGCTCCAAAGACGAGGAGAGGAAGAGAAAGATGCTTCAAGCCTTCTCTAGCTTGATCTCCTTCTTCTTCTTCTTCTTCTTCTTCTTCTCCTTCTTCTTCTCTTCTTCTCTTTTCCTTTCTTCTCCTTCTCCTTTCTTTCTTTTCCTTCTAGAGAGAGAGAGGGAGAGAAATAAGAGAGAGTAAGGGCAATGAGAGAAGGAGAGAGAGCCTTTTGCTCTCTATACTCTCTAACTAATGCTATTTTGCGTAAAAGCCCCTCCACTTTTCATTCTTTCAACCTGTCGTCTAAGCATTTTTTGCCCGTAGGACCTGCCTCTCTATTTGGAGACCGATCCCCGAGAGCACTCCCCGCGCCGGGTCCTCTCGTCACCCACAAGACGTGGACCGGTCTCCACCACCGAGACCGATCCCTGAGATCGATCCCTCCAGCCCAAGATCGGTCCCGAGAGCTTGCTCTCAAAGGGACGCGTACGGGAACCGATCACTTTGGGAGACCGGTCCCCACAGGGACCTTCCATTGCCTGAGGAGACCGGTCCCTCGCGCCAGGGACCGGTCCCCGAGAGCAATATTGGTGCGCAGGGGATTTCCTCACGCACCCCACGTACGAAAATCGGTCCCTCCATCCGGAAACCGGTCCCTGAGAGTGGATTCTGCCAAAATGTAGGTTCTTCGCATTTTGCTCTCGTGGATTCCAATTTCCAATGCACTTTTGGTGCTTTAGTTATCTTCGGCTTTTCCGAAGCATACCCACTCGACAATTAGTCGATTCTGGACGAAGTGCAACTCTCGAATTTCGAGAATTCACATCCTTACACTCCCACTCCGAAAGTATTTCGAACGCTTTCTTAATCTGAGCGTATAGCTCATTGTTTCCCATTACTAGAGCAGGAACCGGAGCCTGAGCTACATTTGGCCAAGGAGGCAGTCCATAGTTTTTTACTGCAAGATTGAGTCCCTGCAATATAGCGGGGCCTTGTCCCCGAGCGGGGCCTTGCCCTCCAGCCCTCATGCCAACATTCTGAGACTGATAGGTCGCCAAAGGTGGCGGAGAAGGTAGACCCCATGCAATCTCTGGCTGTTGACCGACGTTCATATTCGTCGGTCTGTATGCAGCTTAGAATGGTGCTATTTGAGGCCGTGGCTGGGTAATCGCCAGTGTAACAGGATTTTGTAGCACAGGCGTAGTTAAAGGCCCTTGCGGACCTCCATAGGTTTGCTCATTTCAAGTGAACAGTTGTCCAATTCAGACAATATTTATTAGAGACCGTGATAATGGCCAATACCGCATCAAATCGGGCAGTGCTTTGATGATTATTTTGGTCTAAAGTTTGTAAGATTCGGGTCATCTGGCCAAGTGCCTGAGTTAAACTCATCTCCTGATAAGCCGAATGCCCACTAGTCTCACCTCCAACCGATAGTACCGTCTGATGCTCATTTGCATTTTCGGTACTACTGACCTAAACATTCCCCGAATGTCTGGAAATGACTCTATTCCGATGGCTCATAGTACTATCATCGGCTATAATATATGTAGAAAGTTAAATAGGGAATCACCTGAGTTTCGTTCCACCGGGCGTGTCAAAAGTTATTGCTAGCAAAATTCCTAGACCATTGACCTGGTCAACAACCTGCTTCAGAAAGCGAGCAGGAAGGCGGAATGACTTCTGAAAGTGACCCGCAAAATCTATGCGTCAGACTAAATCAAGCGATCAACTTATGAGGGACCCGATCAACCAACTTTCAAATATCCTAATTCGGCTGAGATGAACTGAATAGTTCCGATATGTTTTGCAAAAGATGAAAATTGTTTACAGAATGTTGAATCTCGCTGTCGCTCTACTATTTGTTCAGCTGAAACGAGCCGAGTAATTCCAATATATATTGCAAAATAAGAAAGATGATTACAAAAAAATAGGTTTCACTGTCGCTTTTACTTATAGGAAATCTAACTTAAAAACTACTTCTAGAAAAGCGAGAAAAGAAAGGAAAATAAAGATTACAAGTAAACTATCCCTAGAAAGCGGAAAAGTGCAGGAGATTAAGTGGTCTTCTTGTTCTTAGAGGAAAAGGACCACTTTAAGCATATTCTGTCTATTTATAATCCCACCTGTTGTTTATTTATTCGATTATTCCCCACTATGGGGTATGCTTTGGCCATATCCATAATTCTGTGGGCCATTCCTGGCCGATCATGTCCAACCGATTTCAATTTTGGGTGTGTTCTTCTTAGATCCTGGCGCACCACATGTCACTCTATATTTGGCTTTGGGAGCCCTCTTCGTGGTGTGGAGCCCTTCGTACCCCCCCCCGGTTTACCACATGACACAATTTTTATAGCGCCAACAATAATATTATGTTTTATTAGTGGTGTCCATGCCATTTCCGTATCTTAATTTTTTAAAAGCCGTCGAATCACCGTGTTCGAGTTGTGTCGTATCACGTGTGCCGTGTCAGTATCCGTATTAATTTATTCCCTCAACCTTATCATCTGGACGATAGATCATCCTCCGATGAAATCGAGGGATTATTCTAGGGTAACCACTTCTAGTGAGAGAAATAGAAAAAGGTAGAAGGTCAGGAGGTGATTTCGTCCCTCCACAAGCCTTCTGGAGCTAGACTGGATGCACACTGCTTTGAATACACTGCACCAGATTTCCTCCTTAACCTAAAAACCTCCCGCGAGAACAAGTAGGCACCTATACACAACTCTTTGGTCAAACCATCATGGATAATAAAGATGACTTTTGTTAAAAGTCCCCTCATTACCTGAGAATCTGAGAAGATTCTCTACCAAGAAAAGGAAGCTATATAGCCTCAATAATGAGGCCTCATATAATTAAAACATAATTCAGAAAATAGGCTACTTATGTATATTTGGATAGAAACTATAATTTCATATGTATATACCCTAAATAATTTACCAGCTAGCTGCTTTAAAATAAAAATTCACACTAAATTTAAAAACAAACAAATTTGAAACTTATTATCTCAAGCATCAAGAGGAACATCAATGACGATAAAGGCATCTAAATCAATAACAAAGGTGTGGGGAGGAAGTCAAAGAGTATAACGATCGAACTGAACCTCAGTATAATGCATCAAATTTTAGCCACGTTGGCAAGCTGAAGATCAAAGTCATATTAAACATAATTAAAATTGGTTTCAAAAAGTTTAGACTATGTTTGAACTTTGAAACAAGTTGGAATCAATTTGGACCGAAACAAAATTCAAAAAGAAGTTGGCGTGACACTCCTAGAATTTGGAATAATATATATATGAGATATAATAGAGCTAAACCTCTTAACCCAACTATAATATTTTGGATAGTAGTTAGACCCAAGAGGTTAAAAGGGCTAAATATGCTAGGTTAGAGTAGTTTTAAGATAGGTGACCTCCTAAGAAACAGGGCACCACAATTAGTATCATAGCCAATCACCAGCTGAAAGTGCGTGATAAGTCTCAACTGAGCTAAAATCATACAGCTAGCGAATAAAATACGACTGGGGGACTGACAACCTTTGTAGGTGAAGATCGAGTGGCACCTCATAAGATTAGCTAAGACTAGTAAAATGAGTCTTACATCGCCTGATGCTTATAAGTATACTTGAGATTGACAATAACGTCAGGGCTTTAAATAGGGAGAAATATGATATCCCTAGGATTTGTAATAATCCTATATATGCGATATAATAGGGCTAAACCTATTAACCCAGCTATAGCATTTGAGATAGTGACTAAGTCCAAGAAATTAATAGAGTTAATCGTACTAGGGCTAAAGTAGTTCTAAAATGGATGATCCCCCAGAAAGGGGGACCTTATAGTTAGAATCTAGTTCTAGACTTTTCAGGCGCCTAGAAAAGATTTTCGGATGCCCGGAAAAGAATTTCGGATGGCCTAATCGCGCACCCAATTCACACAAATGCTTTAACAGAGAGCTCGATTTCGGGGAGGAAAAAACATTCAGGCATCCGAGTGGTCCTGTTCTAGATGCTCAACCTGAAGGAATGGCAGCTCAGTTTGTTAATCAATCGGACGCTCGGTTTGCCCTGCAGACGTTGTAAATGGCAACTCATTTACAGCTTTCAGGTGCCTGAAATATCGCGCAGGTACCCAAAACCTGCGCATGGAGAGAGGGATGGGTTTAATTACAAAGACATATTTAGAGGGCCTAATTAAGTGCAATTATAGCGTTCTTATAAGTACTCTTTCACAGCCAACCCCTCTCCTACGCTCTTATTTTCCCTCCTACTCTCCCACTACTTACTCTTTCTGAAAGGGGGGAAAGAAAACCTAGAGCCACCCTTGTGGGATCTTAGAGCTCCACCATATTGTCGGGTTGCAGCAAAGTTGTAAATAGTGGATAGCGGGTACATAGCGTTTGGAGAGTTTCATAGCGAAAAGCAGAAGCGGGCACCATAACGAGCACTATATATGAACCCATAGCCGGTTTCATGAAAACAAATTTAATATGTTTATATATATTCCTTATAAAAAATACATATAATTTTGAAGAAAAGACAACTAATTATTTTTTTTTAGTTGCAAGCCTATATATATTTAATGTCATCCATGAAAATTTTAAGATTAACTTTAAAGTATTTAGTCATTAACAATCTAAACAATTTGTAAATGGATTTCAAAAAGGGTATCTTAGGTAAATACTTATCTTCCAAACCCTTTAGAAACAGGGTTTGTTCTTTATATTTCATTTAAGAATCCAACCCGATAAGCTATTTTAATCTATTTGCACTTTTTAAAGATTTGGGCTCATAGTGCCCGCTTTCCAACCGCTTTATAGCAACTGTTTTATTGGGCCTTATGCCGCTAAAGCGACCGCTATAAACCCGATCCGCTATATACCGCTTTACATATTATAACATAGCGATAACACATAAAATCCGTTATGGCAGGCATAGCGACTGCTATTTAAAACACTAGCTTGCAGAAGGTCAAGAAAACTTATAAGGAGCACCAGGAGGGAGAAAGAAACCACCCCTACTCTTATTTTTCTTGTTTAGAGAAGAAGAGATGAGTTAAGAGTCTTTATTAGGGTTTATTTTGGAAGTTTTTCCATATGAGGATAACTTCTAACTTGGTCAGAACTACTTTAGGATTTCTTGGGAGCATCAAGAGCTCAAGGAACATCTTCAAGAGGGTTCCCAAGTTAAAGTGGGAAATATCACTAAAATAAGTTTGATCTCCCTTTTCTAAAATGTTCTTATATTAAAATTGACGGGTATATAACCTAGCATGTAGAGTTTCTATTCTGTTTTATACCACGCCATTTTATACAGTAGCAGTTTTCATAAACAAGTAGGATGTTATATTGCGAACGTAGTGAACACGATAATGGCATTGAACATAAGAGAAACTATGATGATGAACATAGCAAAATATAAGCTAAGCTATGGGGACTTGGTTGCAGAGGACATATGAACATGTGCTTGAACTCACAGCTTAACCTAGCATCAACTGGAAACCTTGGGTGTAAATTAAGAAATAAGCATTGGCATCGCTTGTTGGGGTCACAACCATAAAAGCCATGACTTTCCAAAAGAGTTATTGTGGGAGTAGCATAACAGCCCTCGACTCCTTGTACCTTAACTTGGGATAATTCTGTCGCCCTCGGCCCCACGACTCTCCATGAGAAGTTTAATATGGAATTAGAACCAAACTAATATGTGACTCGAGTTATATAAATGATTTAGGTACAATAGTAGTGCATCTCTTCACGTCTCTATTGCAGTAGTAGTTCCATTATCTATACCTATACATTATTTCTCCTAAATTTTTACCACATGGCGAATTCTCCTTCACTTTTCCCTCTTCTCACTCTTATTTCACCCAATGTTTCATCTTCCTAACAACCACCTCTTAATTAATATATATTTATATAATATCTTCTATACCTATACATTATTTCTCCTAAATTTTTGCCACGTGGCTAATTCTCCTTCACTTTTTCTTCTTCTCACTCCCATTTCACCCAATATTTCATCTTCCTAACCCCCACCTCTTAATTAATATATATTTATATAATATCATCTCCACCTAATGATTCATATTCCTAACCCCCACTTCTCAATTAATACTAAAGTTTCTTCATACGGCTTTTTACATATTCCTTCACTTTTCCCTCTTCTCACTCTCATTTCACCCAATATTTCATCTTGCTAACCCCCACCTCTTAATTAATATATTTACATAATACCATCTCCACCTAATCATTCATATTCCTAACCCCCACTTCTCAATTAATACTAAAGTTTCTTCGTACATTTTTTTACATATTATTTTTTTTTCTTAGCGCACAAAAATGGCTAATATTTTGTAACTTTTTTAAATTTTTTGTTGTATGTGTATTGAAATTAGGGTTTCGAGGATCGCGACGGAGCGCTGCAGGAGGAAATGGTGATGGATTTGAAGTCAGTAAGTGGGAAGAAGCAGTGGATGCAAATACGGGATTGATATAGTCGTGACTAAGGAGGAGCTCGACACTAGCGGCGAAAGCGATGTAAAGATTGGAATTTGCCTTCCCGATGTCAATAGTGCGATGAAGGTGTGTATGAGATAAAAATTTTATTACTTATTTCATTATTGTTATGTGTTATTTATTTACCAAAATTATAAATTTTACTATTTCTATACCTATATCTGTTTTATATTTTATATTTGTATTTATTGAAATCCAATGTCAAATCAAAAAATTTAAAATTTTTGTTTTATTTATATTTTATATATTATATTCTATAGTATCATTCACGCAATGCGCGGATAACTTCACTATTTACCATTGATCTACTTACACCTCAATTAAACAAGTGAGCATTGAGCGCCACTTTTGGCAATAGCAGCCACTGAAGACTTATTTTCAGTTCTCATTACCTTATTATTGTTACTTTTACAGAGCCATTCATTGTTGCTGAGGTGCGTGGTCGCAGTCTAGAGCGTTATAAGCTAGATAGATCGTCCAAGAGTCAGCACAGAGAGTATCTTTTTGAAGGAACAACAAGCAAGTACAACTTTGGAGAGTGGTACATGTAAACTTTATTGAAATGGTATTGTAAAAAGTTTTAAAAAGTTAATTTTCTCCGATATTTTATTATATACATTCTTGTATGAGATGTATTAGTTAGTGGATGTTACCACTTCGAGCTAGGGATGCAAACGGGGCGGATCTATGGGCGGGAACCCTGCCCCGCCCCGCCTCTCGCCCCGACTAGCAAAAATCCGCTCTGCCTACCGCCCCGAATCCGTGACGGATTAAAAAATACATCCCATAACCCGCCCCGCCTCGTAACCCGCCTCCAGCCGGCGCCCCGAATCCGCCCCGCCAACTAATATTTTTTATAAAATTATAATATTATTAATATTTTGTAAATTATAAAATAATCATTTTTAATAATATTATATATATAATTTAATAATATCAATTATAAAAATAAAAAATATCAATCACAATTCAAAATAGAATTAAAAAATTTCAAATGAATTAGAAATGAAAGTACTAACTTATTTGTATTTTAAACTTTTTTGTAAACATATTATTTTTTAAGAATATATTTTTAAAATAAAAATGATTTCGGGACGGATTCGGGGCGGATCTTGGTAGGGCGGATTCCGGGCGGGTCAAAATTTCTCCCGTTTCCTGCCCCGAATCCGTCTCGGATCGTAAAATCTGCCCCGTTTCCTGCCCCGAATCCCTTTATTTCCTCCCATTTACTGCTCCCGTCAGGGCGGATCGGGGCGGGAGCTCCACCAACCCAGATCCATTTGCATCCCTACTTCGAGCAGGCGTAGTAACCTTGCCTGGTCAGTGCTTATTACACGCACCCGAGAAAGTCCTTTAGGTCAGGTCTCGGGGCGTGACATTAAGCAACAGAGAAAACATCTAAATCGATAACAACAAGAATGCCGTGAAGTCATTGAGTGATAAATAAAAGGCAGGACAACACACAATCACCGAAGATTGGAGACAAAGAAAGAGAGATCAAATGCTCATAAACATAGAGGTGGACGGCATTCACGCACTAGAAAAAAAAACCCTAATGAAAAAGATGGACGAAATGCAACAGCCAACAAAGAGGGCAACAACGGACCGCAACAGAGAAAGAAGAGAGAAGGCACAAAAGAAAGAAAGAAAGAGAGAGAAACATATTTTTCTCATTTAGGTTAAAATATGAGAAAAGAAAAGAAGAGAAATGTAAAGCAGAGAACGAATGACTTTATATTACAGTCAATTTAGTGTTTCTCCAGAAGTAGACTAAAAATAAGCTAAAATTTATTATCTCCACTTTTCTTCCATCCATCCAAACAAACATGACAGGAAGTTCTATTTCTTCTATCTTCTCTTCTTCTTTTTTCCTTTATTTTCTTTTCTTTTCTTTTCTCTCCTAGGAACCTCTTCATTGAAACAAGTATAAAGGTTTTAAACAGTTAAATAGCAGTAAGCAAACATCAACAATTGGTGCTGAGGATACCAAAAGTAGCAAAACTAAAATGGAGCAAGGCTCTCACTTTGTTAAATGGTGAGAGCAGCCGAAAGCTTAGTTTATCACCTTACATCGAATAACTGCTATAAGAAAAGCTTTTCCCTAACCAATCTCTTCCGAAACATCTTCTAGTCCTCTAATGACTATCAAGAGTGACTGGAGCTAAGTCAGATAGATACACCGAGGAGAGACCAAACCCGATGGAAATTCAAATAAGCTGAGATTGAACATCGAAATCAGGCTCGAGATTTAACTTCAATTCCAGTACAAAACAGCTCGGCTCGATTTAGCTCAACCTTTTGGTTGCCCTAAAATCAAGCATTAAAGTAATACTAAATGTTTGGTGATGTTCAAGTGAAGAGCTTTCTATTGAAATTCTAGGTTTACCGTTCCAACCAGGATAGATACATTCCTTGCAAAGAAGAGCAAGAAGGCGGAAGTTTGTTCACAGCAGAAATGAGAGATTGGATAAGCTCCTCTATCTGACGCCTCAGCATGTACACCTCTTCAGCATGATTTCTTCTCGACCACTCCTCTACAAGCCTGCACCCATAATATAAGGGCAATTTAATGTTGCTGTATTCTGTTAACTGGCGTTGCCCTCCCAACATGGACTATAAATTGTGTAAAATGTTCTCATAGCTTAGATAAAAAGATGGGAAGGGTGACCTTTGGAACTAGTAATACTAGTTTGTTTCACATGACAACTACCCTCTCAGCTTATTGTCTAAAACAAATGCCATGCCGTGTATCATTGTTAAAATGAAACCTCACAAAAGAACAATGTCAAAGCCCTACCAATGATGCCGAAGTCCCTCATTTCTCAGTGGACTAATGGGACTCAATTGTTATATGGAACAAACTTCAGGGACCTAAGTGTAAGAAAACAAACTCTAAGGATGCAATTGAAAGCAAGGTCCGTCAAAGTTAAAAGAGAGAAATTTGGAGTAACCATAGTTCATACTATCAGGTAGGCAGAGCATTCAATGTCTAGGTTTACAATAGTTTGTTTATATACAAGAATTTAATAAACCAAATGATTTGTACTCTATACAGAATGAATCTAATAATTTCTTTCTTCCTAAGGTTTTTCAATTAACTAGTCAACTGCCAATCATGAAGCAGAATGCATATCTTCTGAACAAGAATAACTGGCATAACAGACCATACTACTCATGCAGTCAAAACGCTTTTCTATCCAGGCTTGCAAGTTTGCAACAGCTTAAACATGTACTGGAATTGTCATGACAAAAGTAAAAAAGATCTAGTTCGGCGAGTGCAAAATAGTCAGAAAAGAACTTAAAACAAAAGAAGAATAAAAAACACAAGAAATTTACGTAACTCAACCACTGACCTACGTCCACAGACAAAGACAAGGGCTTTTTCTGCATTTAGTCCCCTCAGAAAAAATAAATAAAATTCAACAAATAACTCCACAAAATTTATATCTGTAAGATTGGCCCTATCCCCGCCACGCAAGCACCACATAGGCGTGGGAGTCTAAATTAAGTTGAATACGGTGAACCATTCACCATGTTTGGATACGGTGAATGGTTCACCGTGTCCTTCCTAAAACCCAAGTCCCAAATATTATTTAATATCAGGATAGGAAAATAATGGAACACGACGAACCCACCGTGTTTGGACACGGTAAATGATTCACCGCGTTCAACTTTAACCTACACCCCCATCCATGCTCACGTGGCGGGGATAGGGCCAATCTTGCAAATATAAATTTTTCGGGGCTATTTGTGGAAAAAAAAAATTTGAGGGGCCTAAATGCAAAAAATGCCCTGAAGACTGTAGACTTTTGTTATAATTAAATACGAGTACCAAAAATACCTTTGAAAGAAGACCCTACAGCACCTAGCTCAGAGAACTTCCATGCAAAATAAAATCTCCAATATGCAGCCCAGCTCAGGCTCACGGCATTATGCTAGCTCTATATGCATTAACTCAATTAAACTTGAATCTGGGGAAGTAACAAAAATCAGAGTAGGACTCAAAAATGCAAATGGCCAATCCTTTGCTGCCTACAAGTTAATTATGCTCCTCTTACAAGCACAGCAGACACGGTTTACCATCATATATGAACCCATTCTAAATCTGACTCTATTTTCAATGGAGTTTAGGATGGTTACAGATCACAACATATCCCAACAAAATTTAGTTTAATTTCACTTAATGAAATTTCGTGCCGCAACACAGTTGGTCAGGTTCAAAAATTCGGGCACATCTAACAAAAATACCCCAAACACAAATAATGCATTCATGGGAGGAGTAGGGCTACTATACTATTATGAGTAGTAGAGCCCTACTACTCATAAGTTTTCGATGATAGAGCTTCCGAATCGACGATCCACTCCGTTAAATATGATCTAGAGTATTTAAAACTTCTAGAAAATAAATTTCGTAATTTTTCAAAATCATAATAAAGTCCATCAAATGGGCATAAAATGAACGGCCGAAATCGAACGATGTCCTAAAAATAGATGATCGGATCCTTCAATTTAAGATCGGAGTTATTGATCTTTATCTAGGTAGTGAATAGAATTTTCTATCAAAAATTCAACCTATTTCAATTCTTTTACACCGTTAAACTACCAAGTATCCCATATCGGTCATTAAAAATTGTCAATTTTGTGAGCTTTTGATCGTAAGGTAAATGATTTCGAAAAATTAGAAATTTATTTTCTAGAAGTTTTAAATACTCTAGATCATATTTAACGGAGTGGATCGTGGATTCGGAAGCTCTATCATCGAAAACAACTTATGAGTAGGGCTCTACTACTCATAATAGTATAGTAGCCCTACTCTTCATGGGAGTCCCATTACAGTTTATTTTATCTAAGATTTTTGACTACCTCATTAGCCTGGTTGGACATTCGCCGTACGTGCTGCTTCAACCTTGACTAGACCCTAACAATAGGTTTTTTGCTAAAATCTTCTCAACAGCTCCCTGCTACAGCAGAAGCAGAGAGTCTCCCAAAGTAAGGTAGTGAAGCTACACCCTCAAATCCAAGGCAAATGGACTCTCAACTATTCAGCAAGCAGACAATAAGCAAAACAAAATTACATGAACAACACATACCTTGAGTCATCTTCTGATACGGTAGTGCTACAGTCTGAAAACAAGAGCTTAACAACAGGTTGAAGATCTGCTGCACAAAGTGGTCCATTAGCATCATTTTCAAGGCAATAGCCAGTGGAGTACCAAGCCTTTGAACTTAGGAGAACCAATTGCAGCATGGGATCTTTGGATTGCACATCCCTTACAACTGTTCGAAATGAAATTTCATCTTCAGCGCTTTCGAGTAGCAGATTTACAAAGATTCTTTCCAGAGTATGTTTCCTGCACCAGAAGAGCTAAGTCAGTCAGTCGAACATTTTAGGGCTCCTTAGCATATACGCCCTTGCAAATATGCCCTTGCAAATATGTGAAATTCTGTCAATTCTCCAGTAATGTTGGTAGATGCATGTGTCCAAGAAAGGGTTGCTTTTACGACCACACGCCCCTACCAACATATTTGTCCAAGAATGGTTTTGTCATTTAATACACCCAGCAGAGCCATGAACGTAAATACACATGGAATAGGGCAAGCATGCAAGTACAAACTTCACTGGGGAGTTTTCGAATCTGCATGTATGCGAATAAAAAGTGCACTTTATTATCATACGAGATTCTCATTATGCAAGACATACTTACAGACGATGAGTAGGGCCAGTAGGCTACCAGAAACTCACCTGAATACATCCTGAATTCCACCAACCGGAATGCCAGTAGAAATATAGCACTTAAAAAGCCGAATCCCACAATCAACTGGAGCTTTTGAGCTTTTTGAAGAAGGGTATGACCCAAGAGACGATGAGCAGTTTTTACAAAAAAACTGAGTCCACTCCACATCATTTGAAAGGTCGAAGGTTCTAATAACAAATCCACCACCAAGAAATGGATTCTCATTTACCAATTTCCGATTACTTTGAAACACCAAATTAGATGCAATTTTCTCATTCATTTTAGTTGCAATTGAAATATCATGACAGGTTTTCTCACTATATTTACTGTCAGAAAAACAGTGGCATGGGCCTACATTGATGTCGCTACCTCTCTCTACCAAGATAGGTTGAGCCACATCATAAGTCTCATTGTTCTGTTCAATGATACTGTAATGGCCTCCTTTTCGATTAACGGAACCACCTCTAGGCACTAAATCGTCTATTTCGTTCCCTAAATAATTTTCTGAGATTTCTTGAAACTTATGACCCTCAAGATCATTCTGAGAGATGATAACTGAAGCAGCATCAAGAAGAGCGGTTCCTTCTGAACAATAGTGAGAATTGATGTATTTAGACACGAGTTTCTCACTCGCACCTGCAAATGAGCAGCAACAGTTGCCAAACCAATTGTCAGCCACCTCTCGCCAGTTTGACGACGGCATTTCCACAATGCAGCTGAAAGAAAGATAATCTTTACAGTTATTTGATTGGCTGTTGACAGATATAATCAGAACAAATTTGTAAATTAAGTGTTAATAGTATAGAAAGTTAGAGGTTTACGCTATTCAGTCTAACAATAATTACTGCCCTAAAGGGACAAGGAAGTTATTTCAGTTGGATCAGTTTCTATTCTACAATTTGAGAACCAAATAAACCAAACAGATAATAAGTTAATACATGTAAGCCATAAGATGAAGACCCAACTGCTCCAGTAATTGACCAGTACATCTGTCAGGCCAAAAGCCTTAACGGACTTCAAATAAGATGTATAGACTAAATCAATATCACAACTGAATAAAACAACAGAATGGAACCAAATAATTTGTATTTAGATTGCTTCTGTTTGTGTCCAGGATTTGCTTCCGTTTAGCTTACAAGAAAACCCCAAAAAAACTGCGCCAAACCAATAAATGGACACCCCTAAATCAAGTAAAGATGAAAGAATTTTAATTTGTAAATGCTAAAGGAAGCAGAGAATTTAAGGGACTGTTGGATGTATGAATATCTTGCTTAGCGCATCTCTTAATCTTGTAATATTTAGTGGATAAGGAGTATGATCTACTGCCTGCAATTAAATAGACAATTAAATTAAACATCTCTACAAATTTATGTAGATGTCATCTAACTAATCGGATCCTTGCCCGTGATCATCTCACCCTGCCTGAAATTTCTAATTTGATGATAGACAAATATTGTAAGTCACTACTGAGCAAGTAAACAGAAATAACTGCAATAAATAACACTACAAGCTACAACATCAGCAGATACATGCGCCCAAGTCAAATACCCCACTCCAACACCAACGAGATACTTGGCTCCCACACCACTACAGCAAGGCTCCCGCACATATCTAACTTCAATGTCCACATGTCGACTCCAACATCCGCATGGATACCACGTGCCAAACGAAAAAAAAGTAACTCAACTTACATACATTCTACCATTTCCATGCATACAAGCAACTAGGTTACTTGCTTTTAATGCCTCTAAAAGTCCACAATCTCGAGCCGATCGACCCCACCAAATCCCATCCGAATTTTCGAGACCAATCCAACAGCATCTCAGTTGCCAAAATCCGAGTTACAAAAAAAAAAAAATAAAAAAAAAAAAAGTTATGGCCAATTTATGTTTCAATCCCTGAATCGAAAATCTGTATTTATAGATCAGTCCCTAATCCCAATTGGGCTCCCATTAGACCCAAGCTCCAAGATTACTAGGCCTAGGCTCTCTATCGAGGTGGTATATATTGTTTGGGGTTATCAAAGCAGATGGCGAATAGCAGCCGCCATAACAGCCACTATGAACCCATGCGGGATTCATAATAAATTATTTAAATGTTTATATTCTCAATTGCATTTGTATTTAAAATGACATCAATAACCTATTAGTTCCAAATATAAAAGTATAACACTCTTAATTTCTCCACATTTATATTTCAAGTATCTTCTACTTAGTATAGTGAGTACTTAGTATAGTGATCTTTCGTAGATGCGGTGATCCTTAACGGCCACCAATAAACTTGTGTTGTTGTTATAATGCTTTTCTCCCTACATGAATAAAATCATAATTTTCTCATTTGTTGCTTGTAAGAAATATAATTGAATAGTTCCTCCGGTACCCAAAAAATTCTTTATTTCTTCTATTAGGATAATTTTTAAAAATTTTAGTGATTTTAGGCCTGAACCGACTAACTTAATCTTTAAAAAACTGAGATTTAAATTGAACCCGCTTTTATCTGGCGGCCTCTATGATTCCATCAAAACCCTCTATTCTTTAAATTAGTAAGTAATTTCCTCAATAAAGTTCAAAAAATATGATAAAAAGACATAATAAATAGTTAGAATATTTTATTGCTAAAGAAAATAAATATTTCATACTATTATGTGTCGGCACACAAAAATTTTTTTGACCGGCACGCATCAGCACGGCTCGGCACGCACCGTGCCATACCGTGCCGGCAAGTTTCCGGTACGACCCTGTGCCACGGCACTTAAATCCTTGTTTGGCGGAATAATGATAATAACTTTCGTTATCCCCGTTTTATCTCCGAACCAAATAGGGACTAAGAGAATAGTTCCATGCCATCCACTTTGTTCATTTTTTTTAGAAATGAACTGAGCTGAAAATGTAAAACAAATAGGCTTCGAATGTTGGACTTCGAATATCAAACATCAAGTAGTTTGTTGCTTGTGCTAGTGATGGTTGGCCTCTAACTATCAAGCTCTTTGCCACTTGCGCTATCTTCAAAGTTGGAACCCTTTCTTTCATTTTGTCATATTATATGATTATAAACAAATAAAACAATCGTTAAGATATTAAAATTCGCTTATAAAACTACTTTTTTTAAATTTTATTTTTTGTCGTATATACTATGCATTGCACGCGCACTTCCACTAGTTTTAATAAAAGTTTTATATTTGAATTTACATATTATTTTATATTTTGACTTTGAACTTGAGTTTAAATTGTAATTGTGTGACTTTTAATTTGTGGCAATTTTGGCCGGGATAAAATATTCCAGTCACAACTAGCTACTCTGAGTTATCCTGAAATAGATTGACACCTTTTTGGTGGAATAATACTATTCCAAAGTTTAATTCCATCCTTTATTAATATTATAAATTGAATTACGGTAAATTATGCAAATATAATATATTATATATTATAATGAATTGTTTTATTATAAAATTACGCATTGTACTATATTAATACATACTATTTCTACTTAAATATTATAATAAATTATATTTAAATATTATAATAGATTACTTTTATTAATTTAAGTTGAAGTAGAATTTGGAAAAAGAATATTATTTTCATAATAAATTATTTTTACTAAATCATATTTTATAATAAATAATAAATTATTTTTATTAAATAGTATAATAAAATATTTATATTAAATTATTTTTCTAATAAATTACTTTATTAAATCCAGCATTTGAAAAGGCGCGCCTCAATGCTATTATTGCCTCAGACGCGTCTCGTGATATTTACGTTTAATGTGTATAGAATTTGGATTTTCGGGTTTTGGGATTTTTCAATATATTTTAAAATGTTAAGAAATTGAAAAAAAAAAGGCCTAATTTGAACACTTTCATCCCCTTTTCTATTGGTCGTTCTCTCTTCCATCTCCTAATGGCAATAAGTAGCAGCGGTAAGAAACAAGAAACAAGAAACAAGAAACAAGAAGCAAGAAGACCTAACAAGCACTCTAAAGTTAAAAGTTGAAACATTTTTTTTTCTTTTTAGTTTGAGAATATTTATACATATGATTTCTTTGCTTTTTATGGTTATTTTGTTTTTGTATAGGTATTTTGAAATTTTTAATGTAAAACATTCATTTAAATTAGGCTTGTTAAGAGTATTTATTTTTATTAGATGTGTGCCTCACCTTCTTGAAGAGCACATCTCGCGGTGCGCCTCGCACCTAGGCTCCAAAAGACCTTTGCACCTTTTTGCGCCTTACGGCTTTTCAAATACTGATTAAATCATATTTTATATCAAATTCAACGATCGATTTTTTCCATTATCCTCTACTATGCCATAAAATTAACCAAACGCAATTTAGATTATTTCTCAAAATAGCAACATTACTAACCAAATAGAATTTTATTTTTATTTCTGACTATCCCGGTATAGTAAGCTATTTCATGGATAAAAAAAAATTATTCCAAAATTCATTATCTTGGAGCCAAACGGTGCCTTCGGAAAAAAAAAAAAAAAAAAAAAAAGAAGGAACAGCAAAAACTTTGGAACATCTAAGCCACAACAAAATCTCATTTATCATCCATTCATCTCACAATATTGCATTTATAACATTCATTAATTTTCTAAAATTCGAATCCAAATTCAAAATTTATCTTGCAGTAGTTAAATTTCTCAATCTTGCAATTATTTAAGCATTAAGTAGAATATTTGAAGAATCGCAATATTTGTTCCAAGAAACTGAAATATACTAATAGAATCTAATGGAATGGGTTCCAGGTTCAAATTCCCTCGCAGTACTTTGAGAAGGATCAAGAACAAAATAGTTGTGGATGTTTGCTGGCCTCATTTTATAAACATGTGTACACATATGTAGCTCACACAATGGTGCCCAAAAAAAATCTGAATGTATGCATATCTTTTTGCTCAACAACTTGTCATAAAAGAAGAATATCATAAGAGTCTCAACTTACCAACCTCAAAGGTTGTTTTGTCAACTTTGTTGAACAAGTATTGCAGTAAAAATCAACCCCACCAGAAGAAATGCTCTTTAGATCTGCACTCACATATCAATCCCCAATAAAAACCTTCAGAACTCGAGCAATTAGGAAAATCAATATAAATGTACGATAAGGAAATAGCACCACATCAGGATCATATGCAATACATGCTTTTTAATGGAGATTAGAATGAGTAACCAATTAAATGATAGCCTCCAATAAGTTAACAAAAGATATGCAAGCACACGAGAAATTATTATACCATAACAGAAACAACTGTTATGACATTGAATTTACCACCATTTGAGGGAAAGAGAAGCATTATGGCAGGAATTGATCTAACATAGACTTCTCAGTGGTACTATAAAGAGCGGCAATAACACCAAAAGGTAGAATACTATCTCCACCTCTTTGATTCATCTTCTTCTCGGACTTTTCATAAGTGCTACATTTACTGATACAATTGATTGATGAATGAGCAAGGATTGTCAGGCGATTGGCACAACTCATGCCAATGTGCCATCAGCATGGAACAACATAGCGCCAAGCCTAGCTGTTACGATATGTTTAGTATCTTATGGAATATTATGATACTATATATTATTTTATATATGGAGTAGGGTTATATGGTATGTAATCCTAGTTGTAATATTACTATAGTAGGCAATGTTACTATAATAAAACTGTCTTGTACTATATATTATTATATTTTCAACAATTCAACCCAAGAGGGTATACTCTTTTGTCCTTCTTACATGGTATAAGAGCGGAAACCCTAATTTGGGGATATACCGATCCATAGCCACCATCCGTCATACGTCTCACCTTCTTTCATAGGTATTCTTTTTCCTTTGGTGTTTTATCTCCCCTTTTCCTTGGACTTCTATCTCCCGTTACAATACTGCTACACTATGAGTGCTACAGTACCACTAGTCCTAATGCTACAGTACAGCTACAGTAGTGGTACAGTACTGTTATAGCCTCTTTGTGATTCCTCTTTGCTCTTCTGGTGCTGCTCGGACTATCCTAGTGCCGCTCCCGGGTTGCTCGTGTTGCTCGCTCGGTACTTTCTCAGGTGCCGCCCAACCATCCTGGTGCCGCTTGGTCCTATCCCTGTACAACTAGTTTGATAGAAATCAGGTTCTTCCTTTTTCTCATCCACTACATTCCAATTTATCTTTCTTTCATATCTAGTAGTGTATCCTTCTATTAAAGTGGCAAACATACTTTCTTCTATCTTAAATTTGCATTGTTAACATCAAAACTCTCATTCCACTAGAACTCACTGATTCCACATATCTTGTGTGGAAACAATTCTTTCTTAATGTTTTAAAAAGTTTTGGTATTACATCACATGTGGACGGAACTGGTGTTGTGCCTTCTCAGACTATCTATACTGTTAATAATAAGGTGGTTATAAATCTCGAATGTTTAAGTTGGGAAAGGGAAGATACTACTATACTTTCATTGATTCATGCCACTTTATCCCTTAGCATATTACAAATGGTAATTTCTAGGTCACCTAAAACTATATATAATGCTTGAAAAATCATTGAGGCATATTTTCTTAATAAGACTGCTTCCACAGCTTTTTTTCTAAAGTCTAAATTGTAGAGCATCAAGAAAGGTTCAATAAGCATGAATGATTACATGCAAAATATCAAGTCGATTGGTGATGCTTTTCAAGCGATTGGTGAAATTGAGTCAGACCATAATTTGGTCATGACTGTTCTTCTAGGGCTACCGTAAAAATATCGAAGTTTTGGTAGTGCTCTAAACACACACAAAAATAAGCCCACTTTTGAACAACTTCGTCCACTCTTAATGCAATAAGAAACGAAAGTCCAATGTCGTACTAGTATGACGATATCCTCTACTATTCCCAGTATTGACGGTGAAGCTCTTTATGCCAATCGTGGACACGGTAATCGTAGAGGCTGTGGAGGTAGATATCGTGGAGGCCAAGGACAACGTGGGAGACATAACTCTGGTCGTGGATCTCCTGGAACCTACTCACATCCTCAACAACCTTATACTCCGAATCACCAACCTTATATTCTAAAGTCTGGCACACAATGTCAGATCTGTGGCAAGTTCAATCATTCTGCCCTCCAGTGTAGACAACGCTTCAATCATTCCATTATTACTAGAGCTATCCAAAATATCCGATATCCCATACCCAATCCGGATCCTACCCAAACCCGAACCGGACCCAATAAAAAATGAATAGTATACGGATAAAAAAAATTACCCATTAAAGTTTCGGGTATGGATCCGGAAATTTTATACCCATACCCGATTTGGACCCGACCCGAACCCAACTTTTAAATTGGTAGGGTCCGGAATAGTTTTCAAACTGACCGGATCCGGACCCGATGAAATATCCGATAGTAAAATAAAAAAAAAAAAACTTTTGAAGTTGAAGGATCAATTTTAATGACTTATAGATGATGAGTCACTATGTATTTTCATCCTAATGAAACCCTAGCCGTCTCTTTTACTCGTTACTTTTTTCTAATTTTTTTACTCTTTGTTTTCTACTCTCTCTTTTTTTTTCTTTTGAATGAGTTTTATTGGGCAGTACAATTTATTAGAATGCGAGGTTTCTTATAGTGGGTTTTATAGTTTGTCCATAAACTATTTCATAAAGTTTATAAAAAATATATATTTATACGGATATTCGTACCCGATCTAGACCTGATCCATATCCGGCCTTGAACGGCTAGTATACGGGTAGTCACTACCCAGACCCACTCAGATAGACCCGATGGGTATATTAGTAACTTTAGTACCCAGACCCGGACCCGACCCAAAGTTAAATGGGTAGGGTATATTTTTTTTTTTCTAACCATTTCTTTTTAGGGTATGGGTACAGTATATTAATTACTCAGACCCGACCCGATCCACGGACACCCCTAATTATTACAGATGATGTTCCTCAAACTTTTGCTATTATGAATCTTCATAAACCCGGTGAGAAAGTATGGTATCCAGATACCGAAGCATCTAATAATACAACCGGACATTTTGGTATTCTCTTCTTTTCTAAACCTTATAGTGGGCACAAAAAAATTCTTGTTAGTAATAGAAATTTATTTGATATTACTTGGACGGGTGAAACTCACTTGAATACGTCCTCTAATTCTTTCTCTTAAAAACGTCCATGTTGTTCCTTCTATCCTTCTATAAAGAGAAATTTACTTTTAGTGCATCGGTTCTGTAATGATAATAATTCTCTTTTTGAATTTAACTCTTCTAGTTTTTTGTGAAGAACAAGAAAACCGGGACGAAGCTTCTTCGATGCCCTATTTCGAGAGCATCACTCTATCTACTTTCCTCTAACGTTGCAAGTGTAGAAAATAAGCAACAGCTAGCTCTAGTTGCATCTAGGTTTAGCGGAAATATATGGCATAGACGGTTAGGTCATAAGTTTTCCGTTCTTTCTACATTTATTAAAAACAATAAAATTATTTCTGATTCTTCTTTGAAATTTTCTGTTTGCAATACTTGTAATATAAAAAAACATGTTAAACTCTCGTTTCATAATTCAGAATCTCAATCTGCATTTTCTTTTCATATTGTTCATTCTCATGTATGGCAATCACCTGTTCCTTCCGTTTCTGGTTACAAATATTATGTTATTTTTATTGATGATTACTCTCGATTTTCTTGGCTTTACCTTTTAAAATCTAAACACGAAGTTTTTGACCAATTTCTCGAGTTTAAGACAATGGTTGAAAAAATATTTCATAGTTCAATCAAAATTTTTCAATCCGACAATGGTACTGAATTGGTGAATGACAAATTTTCTGCTCTTTGTTCACAACATGGAATTGTTCACAGATTCTCGTCCTTACACTCCTTGACAAAATGGCCTAGCTTAGGAGCCTATTATTTCAAGCTTGCTTACCTCGATTTTGGGCTGAGGCCATTCAAGCTGCCATCTTTCTTGTGACGAATTCCTTCTCTTACTGTTTTGAAAGGACAATCGCCATATAAAATTCTGTATGATTGTGTTTCCCCTGACTTACAACTTGTTAGAGTTTTTGGATATTTGTGTCATCCCGATGCTCAAGACATTGCAACTCACAAGTTTTCTTCCGTTCTCTTCCTTGTATCTTTTTGAGACTTTCTGATAAATATAAATGTTTTCGTTGTTTCTATCCAAGCACTAGTAAAATTTTTATTTCTCGTCATGTTATTTTTATTGAACATGTTTTTCCTTACTCTTGTCTTTCTAAATTCTCGTCTTCTCATTCCTCTATTTCAAACTTTCAAATGTTTCAAAATTTTCTTTCTAATCCTCCCCTGCTGGGTAAGAGTCCATTTACTATTGATGCAATCTCTGGCTTCTCCTTCACACGCCCCTCTACTGACGTTGGTTCACAAATGCCTATTTCATGCCCCTCTACTGACGTTGGTTCACATATGCCCTTCTTACACTAGTACTAATGTCGACACAATCAACTAGGCACATCAACACACATTAGCACATATTTTCTTCTCAAATCTTCATTAAAAAAAAAAGAGTTTTTAGAGGTGTTAAGTTGTCTTTGATGGCTATAAAAATGGCTTAAATGATACATATCACACTATTTGGTAAGATAGATTTATAAACACCATAATAATTGAAAAGATTATTTTCCATATTATAAAAGTACATGCAAGAAAACAAAATTAAAGCCATAACAGGTTTAAAAAAATAGAATAAGCCAATGCTATAGGTAAATTCTCTATATCTCAAATGATTAAATGATTACAAAAAAGAAAAATTCTGGGCTATGAGGGCTCTCGGCCACATGGATAGTTCAATGTGCTCATCAGCGCTTGATCCGAAGATGTGGATCATCCACTGAAAGATTAAAATCGTACTTTTATACTAAAACTTGGTCTCACTACACAAGAAAAGACACTAATGGCTCCAAATGGTAGTAATAAAATCTACACATTTCAACAAAAAAAAAAAAAAAAAAAAAAGCTATCTAAACATTTTCCCTTACCCAAACCGTAACCCCCCCCAAAAAAAAAAAGACCCTACACGTTCGAGGGGAAAAAATAAAAAAAGACCCTACACGTCCGGGGGGAAAAAATCACTATTTCAATATGATGCTAGCACAAACCTGTGCCACATGCCAGCCAGCTAAACACAATACAGTACGGTTTTTAACATAGGGGCGACACAGGCAATCCCTATGTACAAAATATTAACACATAATACTAATCCTAAAGAAATACGCTTTTATGTGCCATAAGGATCTTTTCTAGCCCAGCTAGAATTATTTAACTGACAAAAATTTCTCTTAAAGCCCTTCCAACAATAGTGGGCTTGAAAATAGGATCTAAAATTCTTTTAAATTTTTTTGTGAATTTCTAAATTTTTCTTTTTTGAATTCTTGTAATTTTTTTAGATCTTTCAAAATATAAAAAATTTAGAAATTCAAATTATGAACAATAAATAAAAATGAAGAGAGAAATGACGAGACAATAAAGAAATAATAAGGGCTCACTCCCCGAACAAAACTCATTTTGAAACTAGATTCACTCCAAGGTGATGCTTGCGCAAATAGGATATTGCTGCTTCAAAAGATCTATACAAATTTTAATTAGTTCAAGATGATATTCCATTATAATACAAAAGGAAGGCTTGAGGCCTTATTTACAATAGTTCCTAATCTAATAACAATTCCTAATCGAATAACACTAAACCGAGTAAAAAAATATATACAAAAAATCAAAAATCCTATTATATATTGAACTCTAATTAAATCCTAATTCCCAAAAAACAGAATATTAAAATAAATCTCTTCACGTGTAGATATATTCTCATATGGTAATAAAACAAAATTCTCCAAACATAGATTCACCTTCAGATGGTAATCTCATATTTCAAATAAGGTAAGAAGTACTAATTCAGTTCGAAACCAAAATCAGTATTTAAGGCCCATCAGTTCGAAACCAAAATCAGTATTTATAGTATTGACCACTAGAACCTAAAAATATGTTCATCTAGTAATATCTCCGGGCATAACATTCCAACCCCAATCTTAGGAACTAATCATATCAAATCAAATATTTTGATATGATAGTTTACTTACTCCAAGATTTTCGCCCCACCAAAAGGGCTTGATCTCAGACTTCTTTAGCTAGTCCCCTAATGGCATCCATATTTGTTTGATTAGACAAGATGATGAACTTCAAACAAAACACCTACCAAGTTTTTAGTTCATTCGTTTCCAAATTTCAGGATTATCACCAAGAATGCTGCATAATTTTGTGCAAAACTGCTAGTGCAACTTATAATGAAGGCACAATATCTCCTAGCAATAAGACTTACATAGTCAGCGGACCAATTAAAATCAACACGAGAAAAGTGATAATTAACACTTTGGATTTTGGATAAGCTTACACCCAACCCTCTCCCCTCCCTCGGCAGCCCCACCACCGCACCACCCCCTACCCACCCACAGAAGAAAAAAAAAAAAAAAAAAACCCCCAACTTAAAAAATTGATTCACCACATGCACCATTATACCCAAACAAATTACTAGTCACTTCTTCCACTTTGTTCCTACATTCATTTCTTGAGGTACGACAACTGAACTATCAATTGTGCCTACTCACACTAAGTTTATGCCATCAAATAAGCCCTACTCCATGCCCTCAAGTTTATAGAAAACCTATGATTTCATATATTAAAAAAGAAGCCCAATAATAGCAAACTTCAACAAAAAGGCCACAATTCAACGGGAAAAGGTGCTTAAAATATCTGAATTTACTCAACTCACCATCATTCATCGAGAGCAGAACCTGATCATGATCTGAAGACCCTATTACATCCCGATCCGAATCAAGCGCACCTCGGAACTCCTTAATCAGCGGGTGATCCACGGGAACAATAAGAGCCAGCTTGATCTCAAAATGATCGCTCTTCGCCACGCACTCAACCGGGCACCCGGGATCGATCAAAACCCTAGGGACCGGAACCCTAAGAACAACCTGTCGACCGGCCGCCGCCTCCGATGACGCTGGAGCTGGTGCTTCGAGGTCGAGGAAGGAAACGAGGAGGAGGGACTCAACAAGGCAGAGGGAGGCGCGGAGGTGAGAGCAACGGGGTAAGGGGTCGGTGGAGCCGGGGAGCGAAAGAGGTAGAGGCGGAGTGTGGGGGTGTGCGCTAGCGTTTCCCACGTGAAGCGCCATTGTTTCTTCATCGTCGTCTTCGTCATCGTCGACTTCTTTCTCTCGCTAGGGTTCGGATTTGCCTCCTCTTCTTCTCGGTGAAGCGCCATGACCTGCTACTACGGTTTTGGCGACAAAGGAGAGAGAGAGAGAGAGAGAGAGGGGGGGGGGGGAGAGGAGTATTACCTCGGGACTTTTTTCGAAAATAACCCTATGAAATTTTGTATTTGCCAAATTAATCCTGTGAAAATTTTATTTGTAAAACAAACCATCTTCTCGCCACCTCAGCTACCACGTCGGATTTTCTCACAAAGACGGTGACTCGTTCACCGTCTTTTGACACCCTATGAAAGCGGTGAATGGTTCACCGCCTTCTCAAGGCGCGCACCATTCACCGCCTTCTCAGCAAAGCCCCGCGCATCCGAAGTGTCCCTATAGAAGACGCGACGCGCAATCCTCTTGAAGACGGTGAATGGCTCACCGCCTTCTCTAGGCGTGAACCTTCCGAGCAATTCCCCGTGCACCCGAAAGGCTCCCGGAGAAGACGGTGACGCGTTCACCGTTTGTTCTGAGTCCTCTTGAAGGCGGTGAATTGTTCACCGTCTTCTACAGCGTCAACCCGCCTTCTGAGCAATTCCCCGCGGTTAAGTCCTGGTGGCCGGGATGAAACACAGATAAGACGGTGAATTGTTCACCGTCTTATATGTTTTACATAAAGACAGTGAATAGTTTACCGTCTTTAGTGCAAACATTACCCACTCCAAGACTTAGCTATTTTTTTTTTCCGGGATCATGGATTTGCACTAAAGGCGGTGAACCATTCACCGCCTTTAGTGCAAACAGCACCAGGTGCTAATTTAATGCAGATTTAAAGAACAATTTCAAGAACAAGTTTGGCGCAATATTTTTTACGATAACAGAAATTCCAACAAGAAATACAACATCACGAGTGGAATAACAAGATACAATCAACAGAACAAAAATTTGAACAAAAACCCCGAGAAATATACAAATATGCACTAAATTAAGCATTATACAATATTATACAAACTATAAGCTATCTAAATCAAAAATATACAATCAGCCACAGCCTCTCGATCTTCCTCTCCCTCGACGTCCTCGACCACGTTCTCGTGCACGGCCACATCCACGTCTACAGCTACCCTCCACAACGAGATCAGCAATAGGTACATCATCAAGTGCCTCGATACCGGCCATCTCATCGAGATCCGCAATCATAATGCCCTCTGGATGCTCCGGTATCGACTGAGTCTCGTCGATAGTGGCCGGTCTACATGTTGGGCTGGCCTGTGATGATGACGCAGAATGACGTCGAGAATAGACGAATGTAAAGTACTCTCTAGAGACTAGCGGCAGCAATAAGTCCAAGTCCAATGGCCGTAAAGGAAATCTCTCTGGGGCGGCAGGCATATCAGCAACATCACTACGAGATGGAGATCGTGATACTCGCAGGCCCGATAGTGAGTATGATCGCGAGATGTCGATGTCCGATGCTGGTGATGACCCGATGTCAATGCATGTCCAAAATCTCGACCTCGATATCGTAGGCGAGTGTATGGTAGGAAAGTACTCCAATACACTATCAAGATCGATATCCATACCCGTCAATATCTCTATCATCTCATTGTAGGAAGGTCGATCATGAACTAGCCTCATGATGCTATGTCTATCGTATAGCGTCCACCTGCATTATAGATAATAGCTCATCTTTGGCAATCTATATTATACATAAGAATAAAAAATTAATAAATGGGCTGAGTGATCGTACCAAAGCTCTCTCGGTCTGGCCACGAGGCTGGTAAGTCAACGGTGGACGCTGTACAGGACGAGAAATCCATCGTCGAGTGATCTGCCAATACCACTCCATATAAATCAAGGTCACCTGTACCGAGTCATCACTGACAATCAGATGCTGGTCTATAATGGCCCGTAATCTATATCCCCATCTCTCGATGTGTGCAGCATGAAAGTGGGCCCAATCCTCATCTGGCCTCCCCTGAGACGTGACACGCCGACGGTCTCCACCGAACGGGTATTTGCCGAAGCGAGACCAAACCGCCGTAGGACTCGATCCCAAGCACGTGAAGCTCAACGATATGAAAACAAATCAGTGTCGTCCTAGATCACCATACCTCACTGCCCTGTACACAGAATGCCGGTAGCGCATCTATAATATCATCTGTGTACGACCGTCATGTCATCTGTGAAAAAGCCAATATTAGTGTACTGGATGCATTAATGCGATTGTATATTTAAAAATTACTACATTTTGTCATACTTGAGTCTCTCTCTGTTGGTCTAACTCATCTTGGTAAAAGTCAATATCTGTTGTTCTCACGTTTGCTTCAAAACGTAACCTGTCGGCGTTCGTACACCTAATATTTGAAAAGTATACGTGTTAGTTGCAAATGTATATTTATATAAATATATTTTGTAGCAAATTTATATGTTATACCGGCAACCCATAGGGCAATCAGCCATGTCGGCAAAAACTCCAACACTAGTAGATCGGCTGACATGCAGATGGTCCCACGTCCAGATCTATAAATAAATAAATGACAATAAATTAAACTGTTGAACTTAAATAGGATAAGCTTTATATAACAATTATTATATATTACTCATAATACATGTACTAATGTCGCGAAGCAACAACATTCGACCTTTCCATTTAATGAAGCCGATCCCAAAGCTCGATATAGATACGCCAGTGAGCTGCACTCCAGGCTAAACCGCCTCATGCATCAAAATCCGCGATAAGTGGGAGCCACTTCGTATGAACTCTATATCTCGGTGGGTTTGGAAATAGACTACACCCAATCCGATATAATATATATGCACGTGCAATGGCCGCAACTAATCCCGCCGAGAATCCAAATGAAGATGATGAAAGTCTGTATATCCAATCTAATCACTGATGTCATCCCAAGACAATCCCTAAAAGCGCTCGACAAATATCCGCCACGGATACACTTAGTCCCTGACCGCACTCCATCGACACGAAGACCAGCAATAACTGCCACATCCTGAAGTGTAATCGTCATCTCCCCGTAGCGGAAGTAAAATGTCTGGGCCTCCCGTCTCCATCTCTCGACCAAAGCTCCTAATAACGCCTGATCGAGCTGTAGACGCCTAAGTCGAGAAATGTAATAAAATTCAGACACCAACCCTATTGATTATACTTACATCCGTAACATGTACACATTTTGAGCTAAACGGCGGATGATTATCGACCCATAAGCCTCGTTGAGCGAAATTCAAGATAAGATCCTTCCAAGGTTTTAGCTAATCGTCTGGAGATGGTTCTGGGAGACCTGATATCCCCCACCCAATCGGCTTTCTTGAAGGGAAGAAATATCACTGATGCTTTGGCGATAGTTCACGAGCTGATCGACTGGGGGAGTAAGCAGAGGATTGAGGGAGTGGGGGTGAAAGTGGATTTTGAAAAGGCTTACGACAGAATTTACTGGTCGTTTCTTCTTCACATTCTAGATTGGTGGGGCTTCGATGATAAGTGGTGCAGTTGGATCAAACTTTGTGTGTGCAATGCTAAAGTCGCGGTTTTAATTAGTTAATGACGCACCAACCAAGTGGATAAAGATGAAGAGAGGGGTCTGACAGGGTGATCCGCTTTCTCCCTTCCTCGTTTTACTGTAGCGGAGTGTCTTGCTCGACTGACGAAAGAGGCAACCTGCAACAATCTTATTAGCGGCATGGGCCCTTCTGAGGCATCCAGGGTTTCCATTATCCAATTCGCCGATAACACTTTTTTCTTTTGTGAGGCCAGAAAGAGATACATGCAAAACCTAAAATTTCTTTGGCAACTTTTCGAGTGGGCATCCGGAATGAAGGTCAACGGAGAGAAATCGGAACTATATTATAGTGGTCAGGTAGAAGAAAAAACGAGTAGGCTGGCACACATACTTGGTTGTAAACTCGGTAGCTTATCAACCAGATATTTAGGCTCATTGGCAACTTGAGACCCCATCCAAGGAGACTTGGAGGGAAATCATCTACAAGATTCAATGTAGAATTGATGGTTGGCAAGCAAAACTTCTATCGCGAGGGGGTAGATTTATCCTAGTAAACGCCGTTCTCACTAATCTACCTCTATATTTTCTTGCTTTGTTCAAGACACCCAAATGGGTTATCAAACGCATTGAGGCTCTGCGTAGAGACTTCTTCAGGAGTGGAGGATCTACTTCACCTTGCAAGGGATGCCTTGTTTCCTGGAAGAGTGTTTGCAGGAGCAAGAAAGATGGATGCCTCGATGTCCTTGATTTAACGATCATGAATCAAGCCATCCTTGCCAAATTGTGGTGAAAATTTTTTACGGCGCCCCAACTGCAATGGAATAAGAAAATTCGAGAGCTATTCTATCTTAGAAGAAGACTACTAAAAGAGGGCAGGTGCTTTCGACCATCCTCCTTTTGGTGGAAGGGCGTCCTAAGTCAAAAAGACATTCAACTGGGGACTCTACTACAAATTGGGCAACGGGTGTATTATCGACTTTTGGTTAGACCGGTGGTGTGGGGAAACCTGTAAGGAAGTGATTTCTCGAAATTCGGGAGTTGTACTTCATCCAGAATCGACTAATTGTCGAGTAGGTATGCTTCGGAAAAAGCCGAAGATGTCTAAAACCCAAAAGTGCATTGAGGTAGAGGTCCGCGATAGCAAATAGTGCGAAATCTGCACTTCTGCAGATTCTGCTCTGGGGGACCGGTCCCTGGTGAGAGGGACCGAATCCCGTAAGCAGGGTGCGCAGGGAAAAGCCCTATGCGCACCATTGTTTCTCTCAGGGACCGGTCCCCGGCGGGAGGGACCGATCCCTGTAGCAATGAGAAGGTCCTTGTGGGGCCGGTCTCCTCGAGGGAGACCGGTTCCCGTAGGTGTCCCACGAAAGCAAGCTCTCGAGGACCGGTCTCGGGCGAAGGGATCGGTCTTCGGGGGATCGGTCCTCGGGGGAAGGGACCGGTCCCCGTGTGCGAAAATGCTGACAGAGCTTCTACCCGCAAAGGGTGCTCTCGGGGACCGGTCCTCCCGTAGAGGGACCGGTCCCAGAGCACAAAAATGGCCCAGTCTGGGCAGTGTGAGAGGAGAAAAGTGGAAGGGCTTTTATGCAAATATGGCTTAAGTTAGGGGTATCGAGGAGAATACACTCCTTCTCCCTCTCTCATTTTTCCCTCCCACTCACATTTCTCTCCCTCTCTCCTAAAGGAATGTAACAATAATGAAGAGAGTAAAGAATGTAATGTAAGAAGAAGAAGAATAAGAATAAGGTTAGATAAAATGCGACGAGAAGTACGATAGCTTGAAGGAGAGCATCACCATCATCTTCTCCTCTTCCTCTTCCTTCTATTGTGGTAGCTCAAGAGGTGAGCTTTCCAAACCCTAGCATGTAAAACCTAGGGTTTTGGCTTTAATGTTTTAGAAATGGGTCAAATAGACCTCTAGCATGATCCTAAATGGATCAATCCCTAAATCTAGGGTTTCGATTGGATTGTTTGCTATGTGTGCAAACCTAGGGCACCAAAATTGAAGATTTGCTTACTAGAGGGGTTTGATCTCAATTGATGGTGTATAAACCTAATTGATAGGTATCTAAACGCGTTGGCGAAGACGGATTTGCATTTCGTCGAACGAGCGAAAAGATAGAGACAAAACTGTTGAAGAATAAAAAAAAATAAAAAAATAAAAAAAAAAGAAAAAGAAAGAGAGAAAAATTTGAATGTGGTGTATGAAAAGATCCATACACTAGGTGCATGGACAAAATCGAACCCAAATTTTGAAAAAAAAAAAAATGGTGCACAGGTCGATCCATACACTAGGTGTATGGCTATTACATTTGTACCATTTAGCAATTAGTCCTTCCCCTTTCATACATTTGTCAGATGATCCACTTCAATGAAAGCATATATATATATATATATATATATATATATATATATATATATATATATATATATATATATACTTTTTTATTTTTATAATATAAGCAAATAGAGGGATTAAGAGGGATTAAGTTGCAAATATCACCTCATTAACTCCATTGTTAGCACGATCTGCACCCACATGTTCCAATCCCCCATTGTTCGCATGATCGACCTCCCAACTTCCCACATCTCTCACCTTCCACTACCCCCATCATCTGCACGATCAAAAAAAAAAAAGAGAAGGGAAAACTTCCAACTAGTTATAAATACAAATTTAAACCCAATTTGGAAGGACAGACTTTTGTTTGAACTCTAAAACCTATCCTCAAACAAAAAGAAGAAGCAAACTCATTCCCTCGTTCACGTAAAAAAAGAAGGTAATTGTCTCTTCTCTCGTTAAAAAAATAATTGTAATAACTGGCATTTTTTCAGAACAAGAAATAAAATATTTGGAGACGGTGAATATGTGCGTAATTGTATTATAAGAGCACACGTGAAATTTCAGGTGAAACCGAGCTAAAACGAAAAGTTACGCCACCCTAAAAACGACTTAAGTGAATAGTAACTCTAGTTTTCCTGGATGAGCGGAATAGAGGATGGGTTCTGTGTGTACAGAACTCCGATAATATGACTTCAATAGCTCGTTTCGAACGGCTCGACTATTCTGGAACCAATGCCACTGACGGAATTGGATTCTGATTCACGGTTATCGAGAAAAAAGGGTTTGAACGGTTTTACTTAAAGACTTAAGCAATTGGAGGTTTATGGAGAAAAAGAGGAGATTTGATACTTCGCGAATCCGAGACCAAATCAAACGAATTAAAAGGCTAGATTCGATGTTCTCGACGCGCTGAACGCGCTGGCTCGATCCGATCGTAAATCTGACGGACGGATCTCCGGAAATTACGAAAAGAACGCAAAGGGGTCAAAATCGCAAAACGGCAAAACGCAAAAAGTCTCTATATTTTATGCGTCGATTTGCGAGATTTTGAACGTAGAGGGTCCTTGGCGCAAGATTCCACTAATGGCAGGGACTAGGGATTAATTAGAAGCAATCGGAGGGCTAAAATGCAAAATGGCATTTGTGTATAAGTGATGCATTAGGACTCCCTTCATGAAACCCTAACCCTAATTGAACCCTTCACCTCCCCAAGCCCACAGCCGCCTCCTGACCCTCCCTGCCTCCCTCTGCGCGCGCCCCAACCACCGGGAGCCGCCGCCGTCGCCGGAAAACCATCCCCGAACCCTCTTCTTCATCCCCCGGCCATCGTACCTTAAGTTATCAAGATCCGAGGGGCTTGGAGTGCATCGACCCAAGCATCGAGTTCCCGTGATCAAAAGAACTCGTGTACTCACCTCTCCGGCCGCCGCCGCCGCGCGGACGCCGCCGCGGCCATTGGAGCTCTCCGCGGCCGGCCAAGAACCCCGGACCCGACACAGGTATTCTCGGCAGTGCGCCGCCGTCGCCGCCTTCCTCGGCGCGGTGCACTCCTTGCGCCTCTAGGGACCCCGTCTTCTCGTCCGGCCATCCCCGGGCGCCGCCGCCGCCGCCGCGAGAGCCACCCGCGCCGCCTCGGTTTGAGTGCCGACGAAGGAGGAGCACCTCCTCCACCGCACCTTCCCTCGGCCAAGAAGGGGAGCCCCGGCCTCCCGTGGTCCCCGCATCCGATCGGCCGCCGTCCTCGGCGATCCCCGGCCGCCGGAGCGCCACCGGGGAGATCTACAACCCGAGAGCTAAGTGGCGGTTTAGATCTCCGCCGCCCCGCCACCGCTTGCCGCCGCCACCCCCGCGCGCCGCGCCGTCTTCCCCGACCTCGGCCACCTCGTGCGCGCTTCCCGGCCTCCCCGTACACCACCGGCCGCCGCCGATCACCCCCGCGGCCGCCGTATCCGGTGCAGACCGAGGTCGAGTCCTCTCGGTTTCTAGGCGTCGCCGCCGTCCACCGGGGAGCACGGCACTCCCTTGACCTCCCAAGACCGACCGGTGCCCGTCCCGACCGCCTCCGGCCGCCGCGCGCGCCGGGAGGCCACCCAACCCGAGAGCACGGAGGCTTTTGATCGCCGCCGTCGCGCACCGCCGCCCGGCCAGACCTTCCGGACGTCTCCGTCCGGCGCTCCTTCCCCGGCTGCCGATCGCCCGCCGTGCCGCCGGCGGCCAACCCTAGCTCTCGGGTTAGGTAAGGGCTTGAGTTTTCTTGACAGCATACTAGTCTAGGATTTGTGCACAATTCCCGAGGCTACAGTGGGTCTTTTTGACCATGTGAGATGAGCACAATCATCGGAATTTCGTGCTGAACGCGATGCTCACCGCTGTTCTGAGTCTCGATGTCTCGTTTAGTGGGACGATCGCACTTACGCGCCGTGCGCGCTATTTAATGAAATTAGTGTCGTTTGTGTGCGCACTATGATGCCCGATTGTGCTCCGAAAGGCAAGCACGGTCTAAAGCATGTCGAAGACTTACAGCGAGTACGATTTCAGAATTTATAGTGCACTGGTTTGCGTGCACGACCCATAATAGCCCTAAATCGCATGAAATAATGCGATTTTATGGAGCTTCTGGGACTTTTATGCAATTTAGAATTTCGTGGTCGCTGTAGACAGCGTAGGAATATTGCGGGTAACCTCTGGACTGATCGTCCAAGGTCCTAAATATTTACAAAAAATCAGAAGTGATTTTCGGAGCGTTTTTCGGCAAAATTCGCCGACGGAAACGTGTTTACGGTTCGGATTTCTTCCGACAACTCTTAGAGATTATTTACGGTGTCGATGAGCCTTGTTGGCTGGTCACCCGCGTCATTTCGAGGGTTTGGAAATGACGGGTGAGCGACGGTTGGTTCTGGTGTCGAAATAGACACTTTCGGGAACCCGTATTCGTACAATTATCCGACAATAATTGTATTGTAGTGTTATCTTGTGTTTGCTGCCAAAACATCCAAGTAGGAGTGTTTTATGGCAGCGGGTGACTCGTGACACGAGTCGGTGCATTCCGGGACAGTTCGTGGATCCCGGCGGAGTCCCGGTGTGGTTTACGGGACTTCCGGCAAGTTACGGTAATTGGTTTCGGAAAACCAATCTCCGTGGGATTAGTTTGTGGGATGTGGAGTCAGTACTTGTGTTGGTGGGTTAGACGCTAACTCAGTGGACCTTTTCGTAGGTTCGGTTTCTTCGTTTCCACGGATTTACGGATCCGATCTTCTACGTCGTACAGCGGGTACTTCGATCCGACGTCCGTACATGCATGTACACGCTGGTGACGTTCCTTCCACCTTACCATTCATATCTTTTATCGTTAATATATCTTGCACCTTTGTGTAACAGTTTTACTCTACTCAGTTTTTCCATGCTTAGTACCATGTGTAGGAGTAGAGTAGTTTGCTTCTTGTCAGCCTATGACATCAGTGACCTGAGTGGTCAGTTCTCGTGTTTCCTTCAGTAGTACTTGCATACAGTTGAGAGGATGTTGAGTTGTTCCATCCTAGTTGACCTGAATGGTCAGTTCTTGTGTTTCCTTGAGTAGTACTCGCATACAGTTGAGGGGATGATGAGTTGTTCCATCCTAGTTGACCTGATTGGTCCGGTACTTTCTTATTTTCGATGACTATTCGGTCGGCTTGTTCCAGTTTCTCAGTGACCTATTCGGTCAGTTTGCTTCAGTTACAGTGACTTGTTCGGTCGGTTTGTTTCAGTGCTCCTGTGACCTACGTGGTCGGCGAGTTTACTTCATGACCCAAAGGGTCGATGTCCCTTTAGGGACGGGATTGTCGACCGATTCTTGACGTATGGTTTGAGCATAACGACATCGATCGCCGGGACTCCGGCGCGGTTCACGAACACCGGCGGTCTGCCACCGCAAGAGGGTGTTCTTTTAGGAAAAGTGGTTTGGGACCGTCTACGGGACTTTGCCCAACCCGTGAGCCCATAGGCAACCACGGGTATGGGTAGAATGCGAGCTTTGAGATACGGGGGCATAGGCTTGAGGTCCGAGGACCAACGAGCAGATTCAGTTGGGTATTTTACTTTATCGCCTTTTCGATGCATACTTACAGTAGCTGTTGTTTCATATCTATATATCTCTCTCCATTTACTTGTTTATCATAGTTACTATACTACTACTATTATCTCCTCTTGTGTCTATCTCCGCGAGGTATCCACTGGGAGGGGGAGACATGTTTACATGTTCTCACCCCTCGCCTTCTTTTCAGTGACGTTGCGGTCTTAGTGGGACAGCTGGTGAGGAGCGAGTCTAGTAAGCGACATAGCTCCGTCCCTTCGTTGGTTATTTCTTACCTTATCCTTGCTTGACTTAGACTTACATTATGGTTCAGTTCAGTATTTACTTTTGAATATGAGATGTTTTATAATGTAATAAAGATTGTGGATTTTATGTGATAAAAAGGTTTTCTACCCCTCGTGGTAGTATTTTCAAAAGAAAAGGTTTGTGGGAAACGGTTTGTGAAAGATTTCCAAAAGGGATTTTAAGACTTAGTATTTCAGAACTAGTTTCCAGGTAGGAAACATTTTAAAAGATAGATGTTATTTATGTGCAAAGGTAAATGTGAATGAACCTGTGGTGAATGGTGTGAATATGTGTATGTTGATTGGAATTAATATCTGTATACTTTATTGTGGTTGTATGATTGTTAAAGACTCATTGTACTTGTGCGATGCCGTGCAAATACAGGGGAGACTCTGTCCGTGTGTACAGTGTTCTCTCTGTATTTGTGGCAGGTCTATCATGTCCTTGGGGATCAAGGTTTATAAAAAAAAAAATTTCCGCTGTGTTTTTAACAATAAAGAGACCCCGGGGCGTGACAGATTAAAATGGTAGTCTGTCATATCCTTGGGGATCAAGGTTTATAAAAAAAAAAAAAATTTCCGCTGTGTTTTTAACAATAAAGAGACCCTGGGGCGTGACAATAATAATAATAAAAAATCAAAGCTCTCCTCTCTCTCTCTTTCTCCTCCGCCGCGACTCCGCCGTCGTCCTCTCCCCGCCGCAACGAAGCCCTCGGCCGCTCGTCTCGCACCGTCAAGGACTCGTGCGCCTCGGCCTCGACGGCGCCGTCCGAACGAAGAGTTCCTCTTCGTCGCCGCCGAGCCCTTCGACGAGCCGCTCGTCGAGGACCGCGTCGCCTCGGCCGCTTCTGCATCACCTTCGAATCCCGCATCATCTCGTCATCGTCGCCTCCGATCCGACGAGCCGCTCGGCCGCTCGTCATCGCGACGAGCCCCTCGGCCGCCGAGCCCGAGGCCCTCCTCGAAACTCGCCTCGACTCCGCCGCCCGCCCGCAACTCCGCCGCTTCGGCCCGACTCCGCCGCCCCAACCGCAACTACGCCGCCGCGCCGCGACTGCGCCGCGGCTCGACCCGCCGCCGCTCTTGTCGCGATTCTCGCTCGCGGAGCTCCTCCGCGCGAAGCCCACATTGCCGCAAAGCTCCTCCGTCGCGGAGCTCCTCCGTCGCGAAGCCCGCACCGTCGTCGCGGAGCTACACCGTCGCGAAGCTCCTCGCGAAGCCCACACCGTCGCAGATTTCCTCGGCCCGCGACTCCATCGTCGCGGAGCTCCTCCGTCGTGGCCTTCCACCGTCGAGCTCCTCCGTCGCGGAGCTCCTCCGTCGCGGAGCTCCTCCGTCGCGGAGTTTTTCAGTTTGCAGCATCGTCGTCGCGGAGCTCCTCCGTCGCGGAGCCCACACCGTCGCAGAGCTCCTCGGCCCGCGGCTCCGTCGTCTCGGTCCCGGGCGGATCTCGCTGGCCCCCAAAATGGCAGTGGCATCTGCTTCTCCACCTTCAACACGACAAGCTCACCAACTGTTCGACGAAACGCCCAAGACACAGTTTTCGACGGCGAATCTAATAAAGTGAGAGCGGTTCTCTCCTCTTTAATGAAGCTGATGTTGCGCCGCACAACGCGCCCACCAACTGCTCGACGAAATATCCAAGACGCGGATGTCGACGGCGAATCTAATAAAGAGAGAGCGGTGCACTCCTCTTTAATGAAGCCGGTGTTGCGCCGCACAACGCGCCCACCAACCGTTCGACGAAATGTCCAAGACGCGGTTGTCGACGGCGAACTTAATAGAGAGAGAGCGATGCTCTCCTCTTTGATAAAGTCGGTGTCGCACCGCACAACACACCCACCAACTGTTCAATGAAATGCCCAAGACGCGGATGTCGACGGCGAATTTAATAGAGAGAGAGCGATGCTTTCCTCTTTGATAAAGTTGGTGTTGCGCCGCACAACGCGCTCACCAACTGCTCGACGAAATGTCCAAGACACGGTTGTCGACGGCGAATGTAATAGAGAGAGAGCGGTGCTCTCCTCTTTAATAAAGCCGGTGTTGCGCCGCACAACGCGCCCACCAACTATTCGACGAAATGCCCAAGACGTGGTTGTCGACGGGGAATGTAATAAAGAGAGAGCGGTGCTCTCCTCTTTAGTAAAGCCGGTGTTGCGAAATGCCCAAGACGTGGTTATCGACGGCGAACCTAATTCGCAAATAAAGAGAGAGCGGTGCTCTTTTTTTTGTAAAGAATGTCACTAGAAGAGAGAGATTATTCCTCTAATCAAAGAGAGGAGCTTTGCTCTATAGAAAAACAATGAGAGGTTCGAAAGATAATCGAACACCTTAATCGAACCTCTCGATTTGGTCAAATTAGACCAAATTGAGATTTCATCACATTGGACACTTTATAATCCAAATTAAATTAAGTCATGGGATTGAAATTGGAATTGAATTTACATCATTCATGATTGAGAATTTGAAAATTAAAAAAAATGCATGTGAAATCTTAAGCATTTGATTATGAATTAAATATTTAAATTCTCAATGCTGACATCTTGATTTCGATCAAAATAATCTCAAAACTAAACACCTCAAAATCTCATTTAGATTAGCCCACACCTGGATCTAAGTCTAATTATATAGCTTGCCTAAGCCATATGGGCCGAATTGAGTCTGAGCCCACATCTAGAAATTAAATTCAATTCAGGCCCCCCACTTGAATTCATACCATTATACGGGCCCAAATTTGAGCCCATGCTTAAGCCCATCTACATTAAATCCATTTGCCTAAACCCATCTAAACCTTAATTTATATTGAGCCCATTTGCCTAAGCCCACTTCAAAATTAATCCACATTGAGCCCATTTGCCTAAACCCATTTAAACCTTAAACCACATTAAGCCCAAATGAACCCATTTCCTAATTCCAATCCATAACCAAATCAAAGCCCAAATGAACCCAATTCCTAATTCCAATCCATAACTAAATCAAAGCCCAAATCTAACCTCAAACCCAATCAAAATTTTCGTTAAACCTCAATCCAAATCATCCAATTCTCTAGCATATAAAGCTAGAGTCAAATCACAACCAAATTCAAACTCGATCAAATTCTAAGGCTGCGTTTGGTTTGGGTATAAGTAAGAACTGCTAGTTCCAGGAATATGTACAAATTCAGGTATAAACAGGAACTAGATCAATTTTGCGTTTGAATGAAAATTGGGTTGTTCCAAGGAATAAGATAAATAGTGTTTGGATGGCTAGATTGGAACAAGAGGAATAAGAGTTATATTTTGTAATTAAAATTATATTATGTAATTAATTAACATCAAAATATTACTTAAAAAAAATAATAAATTAATTATAAATAATAAGTTAATAATATTGAATATCTAATTAATAATAATAATAATTGATAATTATTAATAAAAATAATAATTATTAAATAATATTAATAATTATTATTTAATATTAATGATTAATTATTAATAATAATTAATTAATAATAATATCGATTATCTAATTTTTAATAATAATAATATTGATTATCTAATAAATAATAATAATAATAATAATAATAATAATAATAATAATAATAATAATAATAATAATAATAATAATAATAATTAATATTTATTAATAAATAATATTATTAATAATTAATTACTACTAATAAATTAATAAAAATAATTATCTAATTATTAATAATTATTAATAAATAATAAATTAATAATAATATCAATTTTTAATTATTATAAAATAATAATTATTAAAAAATAATAATGATTATTATTAATTATTAATAATTACGATCGATTATCTAATTATTAAGAATAATAATTATTAATAATTATTAATAAATAATAATAAATATTATTTATTATTAATAATTAATTATAAATAATTAACTAATTATAATAATTTTCTAATTATTATTAATTAATTATAATTGATTAATTAATTAATTATTAAAGCAATAAATAATAATTTAACTATATTATTTAGATTAATTAATAATTTACTGTCATTAAAATTAAATTTAAACTTTAATTAACCTTGTTCTCATTCGGGAACAAGCTTGTTCAAAAAGGTGGAGCAGTAGTTCGACCTTATTCCACTAGTTCTTGAAATCCTGGAACTCTGTTCGCATACTAAGCGGTGCGTTTGGGAACAAAGAGGGGAACAAGGGCTTATTCTCCCCCTTGTTTCCCAACGAAACGCTACCTAAAACATTCAGTTAGAATTGATCAAACCATCCATTTATCTTAGTATATATGACTAAGATAAAAATAATAAATTAGGTTTCACCTAATCGAATTAAATTTATTGGAATCTAATATATCTACTTGGAGTTTAAACAAATGAAGTTAAGTTAGACTCCAAGTTTAATTTGAATTTGACTAATCCTAATACATATAATTAGGATTTAGTTAACATTTCACCCTATGATGAACCCAAAACAAATATGATTAAGCTCTAATACACAAGCTTAGAGCCTAATTACACCAGACTCTAAAATATAAAATTAGATGAGTCTAATTCAAAATATTTGGGCTAATCCTAACACATACATTTAGAATGAAAGCTCAAATTGAATGCCAAATCAAATTCTATTGGACTCTAATGCATATAATTAGAGCCTAATTTGAACCAAATTCGATTAAATCCCAATGCATATATATGGAATTTAATCAATCCTTCATCTTAGAGTGAACAATGTTGAGCTCCAAAACATATAGGGCTCATCTATTGGACTTTATCACATACATTTAAAGTTCAATTAGTCAAATCAAACTCTAATACATATAATTAGAGTTTAATTTGAATCAAATTCGATTAAATCTCAATTCATATACATGAAATTTAATCAATCTTACATCTTAGGGTGAACAATGTTGAGCTCCAAAACATATAGGGCCCAACAAAATTAATTTGATCACATACTTTGGGCATCTTGGAATATTTAACTAAGATACAATCAAAATTAAGTTTAATTGGTCATCATATTGTCAAATTAAACTTTTCTTTTCTTTTTTTATGCTCTATTGATGTACATCGAGGGTATGCCCTTGGTTAAAGCCATGTAATAGAACGATACATTATAAAATTTTCTTTTGTTCAATTCCAGCATTTCAGAGGTCTCTTAATCGAAGGTGCCCTAACATTTTATAGGGGTAATTAACAATAGATGCTTGCGTTTATTGGAAGCCATGGATCCACAATACCTCATAACCATACACATTCAAATATTAATCTGAATCATGAATACTACCCTACGGGAAATTAAAGATCAAATTCACCGTGCGAGGTACGTCATTCGTGGTCGCAGACAAAAACAAGATTTGCCGGGGCTTCGTTTCGACCTAAATGGTCGAGACATTGAGGAAGCAAGCGCCAAGGATCACCTTTAGGGCCTCCACAACGCAAAATATCTTCGAAAGGTGGGTGGTGACCATCCCGAAGCAGTTGAACTGCTCCCAATGCCTGAGTTGTTAAAGTCGATCAATTACATATCGAGTATGTTGCATATAGGGTACTTGAATGATGAGACTTGCATGCTTAATTGGTAGTGTAGTATGTAGATTCAACACTTGAGCCTAGAATGCATGTGTTTAGAATATTGTAGCTTAAACCCTATATGTATGATGTATATGCGTTGAAACCTAGGAAAAGGATAACCTAGGGATTTAGCGCCAAAAGTGTATAAAGAACACTTAGATGATAATGAGTGGCATCTAATAATATTAGACAAAAGACGAGTGGCATCTAATGGCTAATAAAGTTATGATGATTGGCATGTGTAAACTTTAGTGTGAGTTGGAACACTAAGTTGATTAGGAGAGAACTTATGTATCATGATGTTAACCCTAGTTGGTAGGGTATCATCAATTGACGAGTATTGGATCGTGCTCACATAGTCTGTCCTATACTTGTGGTGGTCGCTCCACACAGGCTGTGTACTCCGGAGATTTTCACAATAGGGGTAGAAGTAGTTGCCCTGGGACAGAAGTACTTGTTCCGCAGACGGTCTCGGGGTCGAACGAGCGATTAAAGACTCCTTCCCCCACAAGATTTGAGACGTGAGACTGAGGGCAAGCCAAGTGATTGGGTAAACGAGAGAACCAATGAAAAGTTAATTGTTGAGCATAGTAGTTGATAGCAATCACCTTTACTATGAGTACATGCATGCATTTATTTATCTTGGATTGAGGCATAGTAGGACTCTATTTTCATATTCCTGCTTGTACTACTGTTCTCGTTTATTTATCTATCTATCTAGTTGTCTATAGTTCTACTCATGTCTACTTAGACCTAGTGAGGAGATCGGCGGAGTCGGCGGCCGAACCCACTGGGAACTATTTATAGTTCTCACCCCACCTTGTTGCAAGTCCGAGTTTGAGTCACCCCGGCGAGGATCGCGGTAAGGGCTTAGCGCCCTAGGCATTTGGTAGTTTACTTCCCTATGCATCGGTAGTACCCCTTTACATTTTGAGAGTAGATTATGTATAGGATGTGAGATATTTTGGGATGTTGGGATGTTGTATAAACTTATGTTTATTATTTTGGAAGTTAAATATAATTAAAGGCTTGACGTCGAATGAATGTAATAGATAAGTAAATCTCTTTTTTATTCACTAGTTCGTTATACTTGTGATGCTTGCTCTCGTTGTTTAGCACTATTTGTGCTCTTGTTGTCGTTGGTTGTGTATGTTTATCAAGTTGTTTCTTGGGCACTTGTTGTGCACAATCTTGATGCTTAGCCTTGGGCGGACAGGGGAGATCCTATCTGTTCGGCGTCTGTTCGACGCGCCCGAGCTGGACCAAATTGGTGGCGGTATTGGGGCGCGACAAAACCACTCTCTCTCTTCGACTTTTCCTGAGGTGTTCCAGTCATCGACTCGTAAAAGTTTGAGAGTTAGTGAATGCTCCAATAGTAACGGGTGTTGGGACATGATTCTAAGTAGCACCAGCACTACTGACCACAGGATGACTACATGCATCTCGACCCTTTAGGCAAGACTCTCCTCATTCAAAACTAGACGGGGACCGGACAGTGTGCATTGGCGGTTGAGCCCTGACGACCGTTTTACTGTGAAGTCAACGTATTCGGCACTGTGTGACGGGGGGACGAGAGACAGATGGACCTAGAAAATTTGGAAGCTCTGCATACCATTAAAAGTTAAAGTGTTCCGTTGGCTCGTTCTCAAGAAGAGACCTCTTACTGCAGATAATTTATTAAAAAGAGGATGGATAGGCAACACGAATTGTGTCGTGTAGGTCGATGTGGAAACAGCTTGACCACCTTTTTTCTCATTGTGTATTCTTCAAATTTCTTGTGGTGATGTCATTGGAGGATGTCCAAGCAGGAGATTTGGGTGAAGATGTGCATATGGCTTGGGACATATGGAGTAGAAAGAAAGGGTCACAGTCTAAGAGCAATGGTTTATACGGGACTAATAGCTTTGTTGGTGGGTCATACGGGAGACCGGGGAATGGTGTGATCTTTAGGAGTATTTAGACGATCGAATTTGTGGTTGCTATAAGGTTAAACGGTGACGTCCTGTGGGAGAAACTTCGCCCGTGGAGAGACACTAATTTTACTTAATTTATTTTATTTTATTTCTTTTTAGTTTTTTTTTTTTCCCGCCCTCGCCCTGCTTTTCATCTCTCTAGAGGCCTTGTTGCCTCACCCATGTAGCTAAGTTCATCTCCTAATGAATGAAGCGGGTAGCGTGCTACCTTTCACTCTCTCAAAAAAAATATAGAAGTAACTAAATATTTCTTAAAAATAGCTAATTACATCTTATGAAATAAAAATTTTAATAATTAAATTTGCATGGAATTAATGTGCAGGAGAGAATTAATAAAAAAGAATCGAAAAAAAATCCTTTGTCATAATTAATATATAGCTAGCTAGCATATATTCCTAGCTTTTCCTCGTGTATATATGGAAAGATAGAGTACGTGATGAATCCATCCAAGACCAAGCAAATGAACAAGAACAAAAAGCTAATCTTCATCTTTAATTAAATTAATGCAGAATACACCAATCTGAACGATAATCGATCTTCATTTTACGAAACCATACGTAAGCAAAGTTTCTAATCAATTAGGACTCTGTGATACCTCCAAATAAGTGTCATTTTCGTGTGAAGTAATTAAGACATGATTAATTATAGCATGAGGATGGGGCGAATCGCCATATTCTCATTACAAATGCCTACCATGCATTAACCGCACTAAGTATGACGTATATATAATGTGTTCGCGCGTGCTCTACGTACCTACTGATTGTTACCCTTCCAATATAATATAAGAATATATTAATCTTCCTTTGTTATCCCAATTAGGCATAGAATGGCCAAATACATCAAATGTAATTAGTCTACTAATTATTTTGTGAACTAATGAGCTCCTCTCCCAACCACTATGAATATTCTATGTGGAGTTTCACTCTCAATCTAACTCCTGATGGGGCAAAAGTCACAACACAAGTCTTTTCATTCAGTATTAATATACCACCTCAAATTTCCACAACTACAAGCTAATAAAACAAAGGTTGCTTCTTCGTTCATCTACCTTATTATATATTATTAGTAGTATTAATTACTTTCCAAGTATATATATTTATATATAGAAAGAAGGACAACTTGATTTCATCACCCTATAGGCTGTAGCTAACATTATTATTGCTAGTCTTTGGCATTTTATAATTAGTTGCAAACAAGTCCAGGGTAATTAAGGAAATTGTGATAGGTGCTTAGCTCATATTGGCACCTCTTTGCATGTTAGGACAAACATATATACAATATATTGGCACCACCCAATAAAAAAACTGCGCGCTCTTATCATTTTCAAGTTCTCGTGCATAAATTTTTCTTTAAAAAAAATAAAAAATCATGTATTTCTGATCACTTCTGAATTAACTTCTTTGCTTAATTAATTAACAGGTTACAAATAAAACTAAGAGTTTGTGAAAGGTAATTAGTTTGAAACTTCTTATATATGCTCATATTTTAATTAGATCACAGAAGCAAAAGCTTCAATTTAACTACTCTTTTGCTTTAAACTACTCTAGAAAGAAAAATGGGCATGCAACAGCCCTTTTTAGAGGAAACAAAAATAATAATTGCAAAGCTTCTTTCAATTACTTCTCAGAAAATTAACATTGTGCATTAACTCTCCAACTAGACCAAAAAAGCCCTATAGATCAGAAATATCTTCTTCTTTGCTCAAGTATTATTGCGAAAAAAAAACAAAACAAAACAAATAAACAAACAAACAAACAAATGAGCCGAAAATAAAGAAGGATAAGCTCATCTATTTGGTCAAATGTGGTACCACTGCTGCATCCCAGATCTGCACAAATTTATGATATTAATAAAGGAACAATATATGCCATCTCAAAGAATATAATTACTACCTTAAAATCTTTTGATATATATAATTCACCTTACTCTTTGAACACATCATATATATATATATATAGGTTGATGTATAGAAATTAATATTAATATAAAGCATTAAGTTCCATCTATTAAGACTCAGAAAGTTTTAATGTAATCTAAATTAAGTAAATTATAAAATATATATACTATATCTCTTTAATTTAGAAAAACCCCACTCCCTCCCTAATATTCATTCAATGCTCTCATCCAACAAGAGATATTTTCTCTGCGCTGCTGGAAAAGTTGTTTCAGCACCATTAGCTGTTGAAGCAGGTGCAGCAGCAGTGTTAGTGGTCCAATCCATGTATTATGGTTGGGGAAGAAGATAAACTTTTAAGCCGCATTAATTCGGTTCGCCATTCGAATCTAAATTGGAAAAGTGATCGATGATTTCGAAAAACTTGTAGCATGTGGTGGATGGAGATCAGTATGATCAAATGACTAGAAAGGCGCAGTACGTACTATATATACTTTGCGTTCAAATCAATTTTTCAGAACAAAATAGATCACCGATCTTAATTACTTGCGCAATATATATAATATCTTATAAAAGAATCATATATACGTATATGTTCAAACTTTCAGAAGAGTAAAAAATTAATATCCAACCTATGAATCATACCCAAAGAAAAAAAATTAAAAAAAACAACAACAACTTTAATTGTATATAGTACGTACGTGCATAAATTATACCTAGATACCTAGATAACATATTCTGATCATATCTAAATATATATAACCTATATATATATGAGGTTATTCGAGACGTTGGGAGCTCAAAATCTCTAATAACTTTTTAAATGGACAGTACGTAGAAGATTCGAACTCCAGAGACCAGACTTTAAGGAGCACGTACCTTCCCTGAATAATTAATAACCAACTATATATGCATGCATGTTAGCTGTTAAATTGGAATTGGGATTATTCACTCTTGACCAAATGATATATTAATTGCACTAGTGGAAGATATTATTAATCTGATGATCGATTAGTTACAGCCTCTAGATTAATTCCACGTACGTACTACTCCAGAAGAAATTAAAATTTGAGGTGTCGAAGATGGAGAGTGCTTAATTAATTACGCGATTAATCTTCAATATTATTTAGTCCTTCATCAGGATCTTATAATTTATGTGCAAGCACTGTTGCATCGCATTTATTAATGTCATATTAACTGTGTCCTTTTTGTATTGCAAATCAAGTTTTAAATATGATTACAAACAAGTCTGAAACATTTTTTCGATCTAAACTCAAATTTGATACATAGATGGTAGCGCAAGTAATACAGCTATACAACAACAAACTGCAGGACTTTCAATCTTATATATACGGCGCAACAGGATATATTATGTATACATATAGAGTTGAATTAGAATACTATCGGTAGTAAGCAGTAGTTTCTTCAGGATTTGTTCGATGATAGAGCTTCCAAATTGACGATCATTCGTTAAATATGATCTAAACCATTTATACTATCTAAAAATCAAATTTCACGTACTTTCTATATTTTTCTTTTATCCATCAAATTATCAGAAAAATTATTTACTGAAAATATATACTCTTTAAAAAATAATGATATGAGTCTTGTAAACAAGATCAAGAGTATAGATCTTGTTTTAAATAGTTTAAAGAATTTTCTAACAAAAATTCAATTGATTTGGATATCTTTACGCCGTTAAACGAGAAAACGCTTCTATCGACCATTAAAATTACAAATTTTGAAACCCTTTGATCATTAGGCAAATAATGTCGAAAAGATTTGAAATTTGATTTCTAAACACTTCAAATGGTATAGATCATGTTCCATCGATTTGAGCTCATCGTGATAATCGGTAGTAAAGCGGCTCTTTTTACTAATAGTAAGAATTACAAAACTCATACATATATATGTATATATTGTTGCATGCATGTTCGGCTATTATATGTATCATACATCCAATCTTCAATTATAAAAGCAACTATATATATATATATATATATATATATATATATATATATATATATATATATATATATATATATATGTATGCTTGAAATATACATAAAAAAAAAAAAAAACTGATAACTTGTTATTAATAATATAGTAGCCAATTAAGTACATTCGACACAATTTAATAACACATCCATGCAATGGGCTTCATTCTAATAATAATACTAATAATAATAACCCATTAATGAAAACCCACCGGTCCCTTACAAAAACTCTTTTTTCTTATTAAACAGAACCTACTAATAATTAGTTAAAGTAGGTCCCAATTAAAAGCACTAATTGCATACATCACAAGCACCGCCACCCTATCACAATAATAATAATAATAATAATAAAGTAGCCAAAAGGCCAAAAAAGCCAATTAATTAAGAGTAGGGAAACAACATGTGTGGCGAAGGCTGCAAGGGGGGGTACTGGTGCCTCATGCAGGTCTCGGAAGCCTCAAAGGCAGCGTAGTAGTTATAAGAATCGTCGGAGGGGGGGCAGTGCTGCTGCTGGCATTATTATTCAGGAAGCAGAGGATGTGGTGGAGTGATTGGAGCCTGCTGCGGAGCTCGATGGCCTGGGTCCTGAGCACGGAGTTCTCGGCCTCCAGCAGGGCGTGGTGCTGCGAGGTGAAGGCGACGGCGGAGACGATCTGGGCCTTCTCCTTCTGGAGCTCGTTCACGGAAGCCAGCAGCTCGTCCAGGTGCTTCTGCTTCCGCTGCCGGCTCCGCCTCGCCGATTCGCGGTTCGACAGCATCCGCTTCTGCTTCCTCTGCTTCATCAGCACCCGCAGATCCTCCTCCGATGATGATGATGCCCAATTCTGAAGCCGGGCCGCGCTGCTGGATCCAGATGTCGACGTCCCACTAGAAGAAGCCATTTCTTTTTCTTTTCTTTCCTTCTTTTTTTCTTCTTTTTTATGTATTAATTGCGCTACCAAAAACTATATTATAAGATATATATCATATATAGAGAGAAAGAGAGAGAGAGAGAGAGAGAGAGAGAGAGAGAGAGAGATAATAATAATAATAATAATAATAATAATAATAACGAAGATGATATATAGATTGATAGTAATAGAAATAGGGGGAATTTTTTTGAGGGAAAGATTAATTAATTAAATGATTAGTTCATGAGAAGACATAGAACCAGTAGAGGAAAACCAAGGAGAAGGATTGAACGAGGTGGGTCCCACGCCTCAGTGAGGAGTTGATCATAAACCCGGAGAGGAGGATCTCACTTAGGATAGGCGACATTAATTATTAGGAACATCAAGAGAGAGGAACACATATACGTATGTGATTTGAAAAGAAAAAAAAAAAAAAAGAAGAACAAAACTAAGAAATTGGTGCGTGAGAGAGAGAGAGAGAGAGAGAGAGAGAGAGAGAGAGATTCTTTTATGATAAAAAAGGGTCAAAATGGGGAATTTTCTCAAATGGGTATTTTAGATTTCGGAAACAAAAAGAGGCCCAAATTTTGAGAAATAGAGAACAAAAAAAACCTGCTTTCAGAGGTAGAAACGCGCGCAGGGAGATTTGGGGGGAAAAGATTGGATTTTGACGCAAGAAATAAGGTAAAAATAGGAAATTTCTCAAATGGGTACTTGAGATTTGAGCCAAAAAGCCCCAGAATTTGCGAGAAAGAGCTTGTTGGATTTGCGGATCTACTAAGAAACTGTAATCTCTGAAATCTGTATGTATAGAAGAAGGAGAAGAAGAGAGCGAAAGAGGGGAAAACAGGGGGGAAAGAACAGAGTGGCAGAGCCCCTGTATACTATATATTATTATAAACAGAACTTTAGAGCGTATGGGGGGAGAGGAAGAAGAGGAGAAGAGGTTTTGGCAATGGAAGAGTGTGGAATTTATAGAGGAAGAAGGGGACTTGAGAGGGGTAATTAAGGACCAAGAAGTATATATTATATTAAAATTTGGATAAACTATAGGAGGGAAGCTGAAAAAAAGGTGAGTGTATGCCTGTATGGTGTGGGGTGGTGGAATCTCCCGTGGAGGAGGTGGTTGAGGGTAGAGAGAAAGAGAGAGAGAGAGAGAGAGAGAGCATGTGAGTGGGAACTTTTTTTGGGGGCTTTTTTTTTTTTGCAAATAGCCTCCTCACCTTTTTTATTTTGAAATATAACCTCAGTATAAAATTATTTACAAAAATGGTCTACTAAATCGCATGGCCACGTTAGCGCGCGGCGATCAGTGTTTAAGTTGAACAAAGGTGAACCATTCACCGTGTTTAGACACGGTGAATGATTCACCCTGGCCAATACAACTACCACACCAGAAAAAATGCTAAGTCCCTGGAACTTAGTTGTATACAAATACCCCAAACTTAGCCAAAAAATGGCTAAGTCCCTGAAACTTAGTTGTATTGGACACGGTGAATCACACTTAGCCATTTTTTGGCTAAGTGCTATATTAGTATTAGACACGGTGAACCATTCACCGTGTCTAAATAAATAGATGATTGGCATGTTCAACTTAAATAAACTGAGTCCCGTCCTAACGTAGGCGACGGCCAGCGGAACGGCAACCATTTTGCAATTAATTTTATACTAGGACTATTTATCGAAATAAAAAAGGTAAGGGGCTATTTGCAAAAAAAGCCCTTTTTTTTTCTACACAAGAATCTAAGTCCAGCTGGCAGGCAGCCGGATGAGATTAGGAGGGTAAATTTTGATTTCTGACATCCTGTTTTTTACTTTCTAATTTCTACCCACAGTAAAAAAGAAAAAAAAAAAAGATAGTCGGCCATCTTTTATTATTATTATTTTTTAAAATTCTGATCAAGAAGACTTGGGATGGAATGGAATGGTCTAGGGAGTGTTTTCCGCACATATAATACAGCTAATAGAAAGCTAAAACATAAAAAATATAATAGTACTTTTTTTAATATTTTAATCCTTAATTGTACTCTGCTGAGTTGTATTATTATCTAGTTAATAATAAAAAAAAAATTTAAAAAATTATGTGTCGGCATATTCAATCGCATAAATTTTTTTTATAAAAATTTTAATTAGAATAACAATACTGAATAAGGTGTTATATTTTAAAATTTTCTTGTGGTAGTATTTTTTTTTTCTTAAGAGGAATAATATTAATTAAAAGTTGTTTATATTATAGTAATTTTAATTAGTATGTGCGTGTACTAGTTGACTCTTAAAATGACTTGCTTTGCTCGTCTATTTTAAACTTTCAAAACAGAACTAAATTTATCGATAGTTATATTCTAGAGGGATAGAATTTTGATTCTCCTTCTACTCTCAAAAAAAAAAAAAAAGTCTAAATTTATTTATGATCAAACCCGACTATAAATGTTAAATTAATTCATTCCAGAGTAAGTCACTCCAAATCTTCTCTTACATTAAATATCTCTTCTTCTTTTTCCTTCATCACTCTACTATTTCTCAATCAAGAAATTCTCTCAAAATTCTAGATGTACAATTAGTAGTTCTCATTTTTATTTCTATAATAAATCAAATATTCTTGAATAAATCGTAACTCCATTTCATAATATTCCAATAAAAACTCAATTTTTTTTTCTCATTTTTATTTTAATCACGAACCAAATTAAGCACTTAATAAATGTTACTTTTATAAATTCTTTCAGCAGCTGTTTTCTATACTGAATATTTATTTAGTTATTATTTAACATTCAGGTGCACGTGCGTAACAATTAATTAATTGTGAAAAATACCTCATGATCACCAGAGAATGATATTATTACCGGATCTGCTTTAGTAAAAGCATGTAAATTAAGCTTAAGTTATAACATGTGATCGAATTCGTCCAGCAAATAATAAAATGATTCAATGAATCTTTATGTTAGTAATTAGTATTAAGACCAGATCTATATGAACATAATCACTACTCTTAAATCTGTTGGTGAAAAACTCAAAATTTTGAGTTTGAATTTATTTTATTTGAACTTTGAATTTTTATTATTTATTATTTTATTTATTGATTACTTTATTTATTTTATTTATTTTATTATCTTTCTTAATGAGAAAGAAACTAACGGAATATTTTCCGTTCCGTTTCTTCCGCATTCCGTTGAGCGGGTTCCGCTTCTTTCTCGTAACGAGAAAAAGCGTAAAATTCTCTCTCCTATTCTCTGTCCTTTTTCTTCTTGCTCAAGACAGAGTAGGGAATAAAAAGGAGATGTAATTTTTTTGTTGATATCCATCCATTTAATTTTATCTTTGATTTTTAAATATTTTTTCTTATCCTTTGGGTGTTGAGAATCTCCGTCAACCTCCTTCACGATCGTCTTTGGCGGAGGAGGAATTCCGGTCGTATCTTGGGGTGTTATATCCGGTTAATCCTGCACGTAAGGACGGGTATACGCCTTAGGGTAGTGCCTCGCACGCTTCCGGATAAGATTATATCTTTATCTGATAGTTTGCATATTTGCGTCAATCTGTAAGTTGACTTATTCATTATTATCACAAATTTAGTTAGATTTTAATTGCAATCAGAGTCCTATGTGATATTTGTTCCAACAATCTAAGGCGTATATCCCATTGTGATTAAAAACTAACGGATGCTGATCCGTATTAAATTGATTTTATATGTTTATAATTTATTTGTTAATTTGTTTGTATAATTAGCATTCAAATATAAATTTTTTAGGATTAACACTTTAATCTGTAAATGCATATTATTTAATTTTATATTTAAATTACATTTTATTTGGTGATTATTCCAAATAAATTTTTTTTACCTTTACTGTAGTTAATTTTTTTTAAAAAAAAATGTGTACGGATTTTATATGGATTCCAAAACCATATGTATATTATTTTCACTGGTTTTTCTACCGGATTTTTTTTAAAAAAATATATATGCTACAGTGAAATTACTTTTATAGTGTGTCATTTTAGCGTTTTTGCGACCGCAAATAAAGTCTTTGAAAAAAGAGAGAGAGAGAGAATTTTATGATCTGCAAATCAGAGCACGATTTAACAAAAGTTCACATCGGCCGCATTTGATCTGCCGAACCAAATCTAGTTGATCAATTGATTCAGAGTTCTAATTAAATTTTAATTTTTACATAAGTGTAATATTTATTCTTGTTAGTTTAATATATGATATATGTGGATTATGTGCCAACCTCGATATTAAATTAATTTTTTGAGGGGGAGTGTCCACCCACGGCGATCTGGGGTTCGGGACATTGTCCTTACTACTGCTCGAGTCTAATGCACTCCTGGCTATGATTTAATTAATTGCATTATTATTTCGTTTAAAATCCCAAGATATTGCGTATTATTTTTGTTTGACAATTTAATTGTACGTTTGTCATTCAAATTTAAATAAATTGGGATTAGCATTTTTAAACCTATTGCATATTGTTTAATTATCTTATTCTCTTATTTGCTTTGTGGTATTTTAAATTTGTCTTAAAAAAAAAGAAAGAAAAAAAAAGAAAGGTATTGCATATTATTTTTTTTAAAGACTAGTTATACGGTTTTTTTTTTTTTTTTTTAAAGGGTGTTACGGTAAATATATATTTTTTTTGTAGCTTCCCTGTGTGCGGTTTGAGTCTTGCTACTATTACAATTTTTTTTTGAAAAAAAAAAATAATAAAAAATAAAACTTTGCTTTAAGTAGGACTGGAAACAGAAACTAGTGTTCACTTGTTTTATTAATGAATGCTCTAACCATCAAACATGTTCTTTAGTATTGTCTCTTATACTGTTTCAGCTTTACTTATAATTTGTTTGCTACATAAAAAATATTTGATTACAGATATCTGTTCAAGATTACTTGATTGAAATCAAACATTTAAATTGTCTGGGACATCTATTTGCTATTGAATCAAACTCTATATTCAACATGATTAAATCTCATGATTTTAAATCTTAGTATATTTCAGAACTTGTGGGGGGATCTATTTTTGAATCTATTTTATAAGTTTGATAAATTGTGATTACTCTTGCAATTTCATTTCTTTAGTATTAATGTTTAGCTTGTAAATAAAATCGATAAATTTTAAAGCTAATAGACATTAAATTGAGATAGAAGTCTAAAGTATGGCTAACCTCTCGTGATATTATTTTTTAGCATTATCAGATCTAATAAGATTCTTGCAGATTGCTTGACAAGCGGCATGAATAGGACTAAGATCTTGAAGTCATCGAGGGGGATGTGGATTTGCCCATAAAGGGCCTTCTGAACCTTTGTGTGATAGGAGATCCTTGAAGAAGGTTCAATGTGGTAAAAACAAGAAGTCAGGTTGGCCAAAGAGCACTTTCTACAGTTTATATAGAGGAGCTTTAGCTCCAATCCCATCCCTATGGTGAGTAGTGCTCTGTGTAGTGGATTAGGTTGAGCTGATAGTTCTTAATGGAATCCAAGGCGATAATTTTCGCGAGATGTGACTCTACACACATCCTTGGAGGAAACCACCTATATAAGAGTATCCGTATGTGGCGCGGCTATGTGATATGGGCTATCCATAGAAACTCTTATAAAAAATCAAGATATTGTGCATGGCCATTAACGCACAGACCCGCGGCGGAGAATTCTATACTGTGTATGTGGTGGTTGAAGTCAGGGCCAAAGGAACGTAGTTCAAGACCTGATTCACTCCGATTCCTTCTGATGGAAATCACTTACACTAAGTGGGGTTAAGTCTTTTAAAGACACCTCACCCATTGCATTGTATAAAACACCCAGTAAATTTATTTTTAATTCGTATTTTTAAAATTTTGAGTTTTGTGGGGGATTGTTGGTGAAAAACTCAAAATTTTGAGTTTAAATTTATTTTATTTGAACTTTGAATTTTTATTATTTATTATTTTATTTATTGATTACTTTATTTATTTTATTATCTTTCTTAATGAGAAAGAAACTAGCGGAATATTTTCCGTTCCGTTTCTTCCACATTCCGTTGAGCGGGTTCCGCATCTTTCTCGTAACGAGAAAAAGCGTAAAATCCTCTCTCCTATTCTCTCTCCTTTTTCTTCTTTCTCAAGACAGAGTAGGGAATAAAAAGGAGATGTGATTCTTTTGTTGATATCCATCCATTTAATTTTATCTTTGATTTTTAAATATTTTTTCTTATCCACTGGGTGTTGAGAATCTCCGTCAACCTCGTTCACGATCGTGCTCGCAGGAGGAGGAATTCCGGTCGTATCTTGGGGTGTTATTTCCGGTTAATCCAACACATAAGGACGGGAATACGTCTTAGGGCGATCCTGCACGCTTCCGGATAAGATTATATCTTTATCTGATATTTTGCATATTTGCGTCAATCTGTAAGTTGACTTATTCATTGTTATCACAAATTTAGTTAGAATTTAATTGCAATCAGATTCGATATTTTTTCCAACAAAATCACCTAATCATCTTCACAACCTTCTCTTAATTAAGCTACTTCCTTTAAATGCTATATTTATTTTTGTTATTAAACGCACGCATCATTTGGTGGTTTTAATCTGATTAACTGTTGCTAAGAAACCGAGTATGGTATAGAGAAAAAAAAAAAACAAAAGTGACTGATTGAAACAATCACCTTGTTTGTTTTTTCTTTTCAATGTCCTAAAAATTAAATACTGATTGCCTATGGGATAAAACTATAGTGGGGACGCGCGGGGCCTCCTAACGGCGCTTTGCTGGAGGGTTCCCCAACTATCCATCCGTTGCATTGTACGTTATATATCACTTTTGTCTCTATCTAAAAATTCGTAAGGTGTTTTTAATACTAAAATTTAAAAAAAAATAAAAGTTTTGTAATATTCGCATAAAGATAAAATTGACATGTGGCAACATATCAAAGACTTCTGAACAAGGCTTCATTGAGAAGCTTTCCATTGGAAAAGAAAAAAGAAAAAATTTAAGTTAGTTCAGATTGTCAAAATTGAAACGACCGTATAATTAGCAATTAAAATGATCGTATAGTTAGCAATTTTGATTGAGAAGAAGAAGTTTAGAGAGTGAGATTGTTTGTTTTTTTAGAAATCGATAGGTAATGCACGTACGTTACCTGTTTCGTTGATTTCATTTAAAAATAAATTTAGCTGAAAATATGAATGTTAGGATTGACTTGATCTGGATATCGATCATCCAATTTTTTTTGTCATTTATTTCAGGAACGATCGGTGAGAGTAAGATTGTTAAAATTGAACGTTAAGATATACTTGTTTATAAAACAACTACTAAAGCATATAGAAACATCCATCATTGAATAGATGGTTGTGCATACTATGCCTTTTGGGAGACGTACAACTAGCATTTTTACGGCCGCCCATGTGCAAGGGGGGGGGGCAGGAGGAGCCCCACGTGAGGGCTGAGAGACGAATCCGATGAGTGGGAGGAGATGATTACGAAACAACACCAACGTCTTTATTTTACTAAGGTGGCTTCTTCCTTTTTATCTCATCTTTGCAATGACCATACGAGACACACTACAACAGAGTTAGTTCAATCCCCCCACTCTCTATATCTGTCTCCCTCAACACACAACCCTACAATAAAAAGTACCCCAAACATCCATTTTCCCAACCTCGGTTTTCTTTTCTTTTCATTCTGTCTTTTTCTTTTTCTTCTTTTTTTCTTTTTTTTTTTTTTTTTTTTTTTTTAGCTAGGATGGGAAAAAGGGAAAAAAAATGAGATAACATTTGTTTGTTTCCGCGTAAAACTATCAAAAACAGCTTTCACCGTAAATGTGTTTGCCTAGAATAGAGATTAATTATTATAGTGAAGAGTTTGGTGATTTCTTATCGATAGTAAACTATTCGGTTTACTACCGATTTGTTTTTCATGATAGAGCTTTCAAATCGACGATCGGCACCGTTGAACATGATATAGACCATTTAAATTATTTAGAAATTAAATTTTATGATTTTTTGGCATCACTAACTGAACGATCAAAGGGTCACAAAATCTATAATTTTAATGGCCGATATGGTGCGTTTACTCGTTTAACGGTATAGAAGAGTTCAAATCAACTAAATTTTTGTTAGAAAATTCTTTAAACTATTTAAAATAAGATCTAGACTCTAGATCCCAAATATAAAAATTATATCATTACTTTTTGAGAGATATTCATTTCCAACCATTCATTTTTCTGTTCACTTGATGGACAAGAGAACAATATAAAAAATGTATGAAATTTGATTTCTAGATAATTTAAATAGTTTAGATCATGTTTAACGGTGCCGATCATTAATTTGAAAGCTCTATCATAAAAAATAAATCGGTAGTAAAAAGCGTTCTTGCCGATAGTATTATAGCAAAACTCTATAGTGAAATAGTTTTCAAATATCTTTTTTTAGTTTTTTTTTTTTAAAAAAGAAAATACATGAAGAGAGTAGGGAGGAGAGAGGCTTCCACGTTTCAGTTTGTGTTTTCGGTTGAAAAAAATTCAAAAACTAAAATATTTATTTTTTTGAAATAGTTAAATTTAATAGAAAAAGTATTTTAGATGGAACAGAACATTTGAAAAACTCACAGCAAGTAGTAGAAGCTTGCTTGATAGCAATTTTAACATCCTTTTCTTTTACTCTAATGAAGAATATATATTTCAGGCATACGAAGAATTGCATTTTGCGAATTGGGTAATAATAAAAAGAGCTACAAATAAATGTATCCATCTCCACGCTCATCAACATAAATCCATACTCACGGGAAAGTTTTTCTCCATTTTATTTTCTTTCAAAACATATCTTTCAATTGGAATACAACATCAAAAATAAAAAATGATATTATGTTATCATCCGTTCGATCTGAATTATATATATCGCAATTGTTTGATATTTTTAGACTTTCTATAATAATATTTTTACTGCATAAATGGTAAATTGATATTTTTCCACGTCGAAACCCGATCTCTTCCCTATGAAAATTGTGCAAATCAGTTTCCTCCTCTATTTTCAACATCAAAAAAATAAAAAATTCACTCTCCTTTTCCAGAATCTCTTTCTGTTTCTATGCATCTCTATCTCGAATCTTTTTTGAATTTAAATTTAAATTTTAAGTTATAATGAATTTTGTGAATTTGCATTTTGAATCCAAATGGTTATTAGTGGCAGAGTCTATTTTTCAATATATTTTGTAAATTTGATTTGTTTCTAAGTATATTTCCAATTATTTATACTATAAATATTTTTTATACATATTCCATTACATACAATTTTTTTTTAATATATACCCAACATTTAAAAATTTGAACCGATTCAAAATTTTAAATTAAAATTTCAATTTAACTTTTAATTTAATGAATCAAATTTAAAATTTAAATTTAGTTTTGATCTATTATTCAAATTTAAACAATTGTTGATTTGAGAGGTCTATTTTTAGCTATTCTACTTTCCAAATCTAAATTGTTCTTAGTTTGTTTATTATTTATTTTTTTAATGTGTATAAAATATTATTTTATTCGATCCAGAATTGGATCTGTTGGTGTTTTAATCAGATTTCAGGTCGCCCACGGTGGGCAAATCCGACCGGACCATTAAATGGTGGTTTCCTTAGTTGGTTGGGAAACCACTTTGCACTACGTGCAGTTACAAACTACAACAGAGAGAAAAAAAAGGAGGTATGGTAAAACATTTCTCCCGATCTGCTTCTTCTTCAAAAAAAAATTTCTCTCCCCATCCCTAAAATTTCTAAGGCTTACTCTCTTCTTGGAGAATTTGATATTTGGGTTGTGGAAACTAGTACAGTTTTCATCTTGTAATCTTACATTTGATCCGTTGGAGCGAGTGGTTTGATTTGATCCTATTTTATCGTGATCTACGAATCGAAATTCAGATATTTTGTACACTAAATTTTACTTTCAGCATCAATCATCTAAAAATTTTCTATCCGCTTTATATATATATATATATATATATATATATATATATATATATATATATATATAATATTATAGGATATATATTAATAGTTTTAACCATTGGATGAAAAATTATAGGATTAGGATGATATTAGTCGGTTAGAGTTGAATGGTTCCCCTAGGGTTTAGTGGTCTCCTTTGGGTTATAGTATTTAATCCAATGGTTAGAGATGATGAAAAATATTGATCCAAAGGCTAAAAAACTGATAGAACAATCTTTCTATCCTATTAAAAGGATAGTAGCCGGACTCTATATATATATATATATATATATATATATATATATATATATATATATATAAAAGGATAACCAATTCAAATTATATTTTATGTTTTTCTACTTTAATTCAGTTTTGAGTTTTCCAAACATCTACAAACAGAACAGAGAGAGTGGTAGCTTGTAGGTGGTAATTTTAGTTTGCCTCTCATGTTTTGAATTTTTTTTATTTTTTTTTTATTTTTTATTTATTTATTTTTTTTGACATGAACTTGTTCTTGGGATTTTTACAGCTGTTTCTAGTTAATCTTCCGCCCTATTTAGTGTTGTTGTCATCTTCTTCTTCTTTTTCCCAGTTTTTGTAAATATATTTTTTAAAAAAATTATAGAAGTTAATGCTGGGTTGCTTATAATTCTTGTATGTATTTGCTTGCTAATACCTACTATATGAGTATTTTGTTTTTTTGTAAAAAAAGAACAGCAGTAGTTCCAAACAATGCTTTGCACTTTGTTACATTATTAACCTTTCCTCTGATCATTTCTTTAGCATACTGGACAAGAAAAGTACTAAGCTGACGCAACCAAAAAAATATATATGATTTATAATTTTATTTGTTTAAATGTTTACAATTTTTATTCTACTTAATTTGTTTTAGAGCTTTTTCTTGAACTTTTTGAATTTTTTTTATTTCCAACCTAAGAGTGTCGTATGATTACGTTACATTTAAATTACATTTCAATATCTTTTTTGTTGGGAATCCGGTACTTGCCTCGGTATCGGATCTTGTGAATTCGTAACCCGCTCCGATCTGGATTGTTGTGGATCCGGTATCGATTGTTGGGATTCCGCAAGGGTCTTTACTATAAACCCGTCTCCTCAGCAAAATAGCTTTGTGGTTAATACTGATTTTATATACAGATAAGTTGGTCGATGAGTCTTCAACAGTAATAAAATCCTCAATAGAGAGTCCACTGTGAATGTAAATAAGAAATATCTGGTTCTAAATATCGACAAGATTATAGTTCAAAAACAGAATACAGTACTCGAACCTTCATTAGCAAAAAAACCTTCAAATATTTTGTCTCAAAATATCGAGAAATCTCCATCATCAATCCAAAATAAATAAGAACCAAATTGTCTATAAGTCAAGACTAACATAGCTGGATGGGTCATTAGCCAAAGAGGTTTCAAATATTCTGTCTTAAAGTATCAAAAAATCTCCACCATATATCAGTCCATAATAAATATGAATCAAATTGTCAATAAGTCAAGACTAATATAGTAAGATAGGAGTACGAAACAAAATTCCCCGTTTATATTTCAAAGAAACTTTGAATAACATCTGAATATCAAATTGATTTATATGTGTTGCGGGTGGCAATACACAATCAAATTTTAAGAAAACATAGAATTGATACAAGACGGGCATGTGCCGAAGTTGCTCAGGAGACAATATCTTTTCAGTAGAAGCGAATGATGTGGTCGAGAAATAAATTATTATTTTAAATTTTCATTTTTTATTTTAAAAATTTGTATTTTAGTTAATTTGTTTTAGAGACAAGCTAATGAAGGTTCAAGTACTATATTTTAGTTCAAGAACCTTGTGACGCCCCAACTTCCTAGGGGTCACCTATCCTAGGACTACTCCCGTCCTAGCACGCTTAACTTTCTTAACCTCTTGAGTCTTGCCACCACCAAAAATACTTAAGCTGGGTTAAGAATTTAGCCATATTATATCTCATATATCTGACTATCTGGGGTCTCACAGAACTACTCAAACCTTCAATAGCAAAAAAGCTTCAAATATTCTGTCCCAAAATATCGAGAAATCTCCACCATCAATCTAGAATAAACATGAACCAAATTGTCAATAAGTCAAGACTAATATAGTTGGATGGGAGTTCGAAACAGAATTCCCCGTTCGTATTTCAAAGAAAATTTGTATAACATCTTAATATCAAATTGGTTTATACGTGCAGTGGGTGAAAATACACAATCAAATTTCAAAAAAATGTAGAATTGATATAAGACAGGCATACGCCGAGGTTGCTTTGGAGACAATATCTTTTCAATAGAAGCGAATGATGTGGCCATAAACTAAATTATCATTTAAAATTTTCATTTTTATTTTTAAAATTTGTATTTTAGTTGATTTGTTTTAGATATTTTTCTTACATCTTTAGTATTTTCCTAAATGGAATAAATCTCTAAAAATTTAAGATGTGGTTTTCAAAATTTTAAATTGCGGTTAGATTTATTTTTTTAAATTATTAGGCTATATTTTAAAATACTGAGATTTAATCTTGTCTAAAATTAAATTACGTTTTCTTAATATAAAGTGACAAAGCATTTAAAGAGAGAGTTTTGATCAAACAAAATTTAGCAACCTTAGCAACATTGGCATATCCTTCTTGTTTTCTTCCTTTTTTTTTCTCTAGTTTTTCTTTTGCCTATCTTTTCCGGTGCTACACTATTTTAAATATAGTACCTGCTACAGTTTCTTTTAGATTGGATCAGTTAGTATCAGAGCAGCCAAGAAATAAACTGCAAGTTAAAACTTAATTTTTTTCATTTTCAATTTTTTTTTTCATCAATCTGTTTTGGCCAATTTGCATAAAATATTCATTAGTTTTGAGATTTTACAAAAATCGGCCACTATTTTAGATTTTGCGATTCGGTGTGAATTTTTTAAAAATTATTCAAAATATCCTTATTTCTTTCTCTCTCTTCTTTTTTCTCTCGTTATTTATTTTTATTCTCTCCAAAGAAGGCGTCGAGGTGGAGGCGGTCCCGCCTTGTCTCTACCCCTTGCGCCCTTGCCTACGTCGGCGCACTGCTCATCCCCGCCCTCCTCGCCTCTGATCCCGCTCTTTTTTTTTAAAATTTTTTTTTTCTTTTTTTTTTTTTTTTTTTTTTTTTGTCTAGCCTTCCTCCCGCAGCCTGCACGATTTTCTCATGGATGGCAGTGAAGATGGCACCGCGTCCTCTTCTTCCGCCTTCGCTCTCCATCTCCACTACAGTAGATTTTTCACCCATCAAACCTACTTCTGGAAAATCGCTATCCCTTCCACCGCCGTTGACGACGAAGAGGAAGCGCTTCTCAGCGCCGAGAAGCTCGCCGACAAGGGAAGGGGCATGTGGCCCACCGTGCCTATCTGAGGCCGGCGACAAGCAAGGTGGAGATGGAGGGAAGTGCAACGACAGTGGAGAAGAGGGCAACGGAAGCATAGGCGGCGTCCTAGAGGGCGACAGTGAGCGCGGCCTCGGTGGGGTTGGAGGCAAAGAGGGTGGGGAGTGCACAGGAGTATTCTAATCAAGCACTGTTGTTTGCTTTAAAAAAAAAAAAAAAAAACTACGGGCCAAAAATTAAATTGTTCATCGTGTTCAACTTAACGCCAGCACTTGCGTGGCGGCGTGTGTACTTGCGTAGTACGGATAATATCAAATTGCGATTATAAATTTGATAGGCCTATTCATGAAAAAAAAAAAATTGACGGGGTGAAATGCAAGAAAAGCCCTGCAAATATAGATCGATTCATCAATTGGCACCAGAGTATATATATAGAATGATAAATTAAATATTATATGTATGCATGAAGTATTTGGATCAAATTATAATGAATTTAGGATTTTTGTAATAAAAAGGTTTTACAATTTTGGATTCCAATTAATGTGACAACATCATAACATGTGCATGCATGTAGGGCCTTATACATTAATTTAATCTTTGGAACCTAGATTATAAAACCTTACAAGTTGTATGATCTTAATTTGTGAGCCAATTATATATATACTAGGGAAGGCCTGCGCTTCGGGGCGGAAAATTTACGTAATTTTAAAAATATTTTGAACAAAATTTTTTAATTTTTAAAATCTAATAAAAATTATAAACTTTAAAAAATTGAAGAGAGAGAAAAATAAAAAAAGATTTAAATAAAAAGGGATACAAAAAATTAAAATTTGAAACGCCATTTATTATATGTATTATTAATAAACTAATTAATTATATTATATATAATATTATTAATAAATTTAATTAATTAATTAATTTTATAGAGTTTAAAAAGTTAAAAATTTAAATTTTGATGTTTTAAATATAAAATAAATATTATATATTAACATTTAAAGTTAAAATTTAAATTAAAAAATATAAAATTTGGAAAGTAAAAATCAAGGAGAGATCTAGAGAGAGAGAGAGCTGTTGGGAGAGGGAGGGGGAGAGAGAGTGAGAGAGAGAGCCAGGTGGGGGAGGGGGGCCCACCACCGAAGCCCAGAAAGAGAGAGATCTGAGAGAAAGAAAGCTTAAAAAATTATGAAATCCGCGACGTGACCTGCGAAATGCGAAAAAAGCGCCGTACATAGTTCAACTTTCATTATTATATATAGATATATAGATATATGTAGGCTTCTTCGATCACATCACACGTGGTCATGGTGCGGAGCTGCCGCGGTGATCTGATCATGCATGCATGGTGCTTGATAACCCTTCACAGATTGGGTTAAATTATACGGCATCGAAGGCGGCGTATGTCGGCCGCCCTTGCCTACGTGCGTACATGCATTGGATTTGGATATATATAACCACTACGTGCACGTGTGTGTGTGTATGTTAAATCCGCGCTTTGTTTTCGAACCTGATCTTTCATAATCTGGTTGAGTGGGTCAATTATGTGGGAGAAGGTTGAGTCTGTCCAGTTTTAATTAAAACAGACCAATTAATCATGACTTGTTTGTTCGGTTGTGGCTTCTTTTGCAAATTATATATTATTATTGCTTAATTAGGGGTTCGTTTTAACTACAAATCCATTATCATTTTAACTTCTTCTATTCATTAGAATTTGATTCTCCTACTTGTTAAAGTGTTATATATATATATGAACATAATCCGTTAATGTAAAAATTGCAAAAATTTATTTAACATTTATTTGTGGTCAAATAAGAATATATAAAATTTTAATTTTGATTGTGATCGATATTATATTTTATATTATTGCATCTATATTCTTATTTTGATCACACAAAACATGAAAATTAAATAATCATAATTATTTTAGATTATTTAAGGTTTGGCGCTAAGTTGAATTAATTAATTATTTTGATTTGTTAAGTGCAAGTTAAGGCGGCCCTAACTAAAAGAAATAAAGGTTTTAATCACTTTAAAGCAACGCTACCGAATAATTTTCATGTTAATCATGCCGCATTAAATTAGATTAATTTATTATTTCAACCGTTCGGATGCAATCCAAAGTGGCCCAGACCAAACGAAAAGATAAATTAATTGCATTAAAGAAGTGCTTATAGCAACTTGATATATAGAAAAGAACAAAATGAAAGGTAGAAAATTTTAATTTCATGCAAATAACGAGAATTAATATATAAAGATATAGAAAGAAAAAAAAAGTTATATAATTAATTAAGAAGGTGCCGGCCAATAAAAAAACAAATAAATTAAAAGAGGCTGAGGGGGGCTGGTTCTAATTCAAGACTAATTGTCTATTAATTGTTGAGAGGGTCCCAGTGCATTTTAGTTGTACATTTGCATGATTGCCATATACGTACGTACGTACGTACGGTCCAATTAATTAAAGATTGTGGTCAAGAAAACCATCATATATATATAGATCTCTTGTGGCTCCAGTTGACGGTGTTGGCCATGGAGATATATACTGAATAGCTGCAATTCATGGGCCTTAATTTGCAAGTGATCTTAATTAGTATATATGCATGGGATCCCACAGTATATATATACGTACGTACGTAGTATATACTAAATAGCAACATGCATATGTGCATGCCAGCTGATATGATCATCCCTAAAAGTACGTACAGACAAAATGAAAAGATCATGGCTGTTGCAATTCAGATGCATGTATATATATATATATATATATATATATATATATATATATATATATATATATATATATATATATATATATATATATATATATATATATATATAATTATTAATATATATATATATATATATATATATATATATATATATAAAGTTTATTTAAATGAAATGAACGAAGTAGCGTGCTATCTAATTCTCAAAAAAAAAAAAAATAGCTAGGGATTAATTCCACAAGTAGTACAGAAAAAGAGTTTAAGAGAGAGAGAGAGAGAGAGAGAGAGAGAGAGAGAGAGAGAGAGAGAGAGAGAGAGAGAGAGAGAGAGAGAGAGAGAGAGAGAGAGAGAATGGCAGAGGTTGGAGCAGCCCAGATGATGCACATGCCCAATATTTGTAATGTTTGAATATTTTAAAATAGTAATTAATACGGGTGGTAAAGACCTTCAAAATATGTTACAAACTGTAATTGATCGATAAGACATCTTTACAAAATATGATATCTTTTAGATGATTCGGCCTTCCAAGCTAGTTGACGTCTAGTAAAAGATTAAATGATATAAATATCAGTAAGTTATATATTATTATTATATGTGCAAAATTAACTTACATATTCTGTAGCTACCTACCTTGGGGTAGTCGCAGCATGCATTATTGTACTGATCTCGCTTTTCAAGATATATATGATATATGCTTTGATAGCTAGGAGGATTATTATTCCTACAGCCATGCATGTGATGGATATAGCCTATCACACAATACGTACGTACCCTTTATTAATTGTTCCCATTTGCCCTATGCCCCAGTGACCTAATTGATAATTGATGAAGAAGAGAGAGATCTAGAGAGAGATCTAGAGAGAGAGAGAGAGAGAGGTCTTCTAGACTATGAACAACTAACCTTGTAGACTACCAGCTACTTTAACAACAAGAAATTATGATGGAAACAAGAGGGCCGCCAAATTTTACTTGGATCTGCTCCACCATATCATCAACCATGAACCATCTATTCCTTTCATAAATAGTCCAACGCTTTGATATAATACTGTTACTGGGGCCTCTAAAACGCTGCATTTCTAAGTGCTGATATTTTGTCAGCACACGTAATGTAAAAGCTTTTCATTTGTCAATATATAGTCTAAAATACCACAATTAAAGGTCAACAAATTAATAATAGATCACCGCCCTTAACTTATAAGAATTTTTCTTATTTAGTTTTGTTTTTTTTAGAAATAAAGTCGATCGACTAAAAGTTTTCTATAATTTTTTCTTTAAAATATGAGTTGGCCGCTATGTGTGTGGTTTGGTTCAAAGTATTAGCTAGAAAAGATTAGGAGAGATAATTAAGATTGGCAATTAATCGCTTACATGGTGTTCCAGGTCTAGGCAATAATTCTCTGTGTGTGAGAGATCGAGGACCATTTACAACTTGCACATGTTCTCTTGGTTCTTGTACTGTAACCCTAGGACCCATCGCAGCAGGGTTGTTGCCTCTCTTTTTGTTAATTTTCATGGTGTTTTAGAAGGGAAATTTCATACACACCCAGCAGTTATCACCTACATACCTAGAAAATGGCATCTTATATATATGATTAGCTGTTTCATTCAAATCTATTGCCTTCACTAGATTGTCACAATCTAGCTCCTTCTGTGGTTTCATATGTAGGTGCGCACAAATTAAGAAGACCTAGCTAGCTACTACAATACACAAAATCTAAAAGGTGCAAATATCTTTGGTATATATAATTTCTCCTGCTTTTACATGAATTTGTAATCTTTATATAATTTTCAAATTAAGTAGTTTGTCCTAGTCTGAGTGTTGGCAATTTGAGTTGGTGGGTTGCGATCATGATATTCGATAATCAAGTGAGTCAATAATTGGGTGCGTGAGTCTGATCAACTTGAAAAATATCGCAAACATTAACTTAAAATATGAGATATGCTATCTGTACACCTCGTTTGAGACTGTTATATTTTACATGCCCACAATTTTAGGGTTTCAAATTTTTTTAAATTTTTAGCATTGAAAAAAGAAAATATTGACAAGATACGGACTAATTATTATTGGCTCTTGGATGAGGTGTCTGGGTGTAATATGTACAACCTCTTCTGGCGGGTACATATATACATAAATGCTCTATTTAGAGAGGGGTTGCAGAAAAAAAAAAAAAAAAAAAGAAATGAAAAGAAAAGGAAAGAAAAAGTAAAAAAGAAAGTAATCAAAAAGTGGGACGAATATATAAGAGCTACGAAAATCAAAATACTTTTTGATGTGGCTGTTTTTGCTGCATATAACGCAAAAATTAGAATTCTTCTGAGTGGATTTGGGATTAAATCTTTTTCCTAGCTCAAAATTAATTTTAATAAATTTGGTTTGACGATACAACCATAAAAAAAATCTAATAATGTATTTAAAGATATTAGTAACCAAATTTTATGGAATCTTAATGTTCATCGTGTTAGATAAACATGTATCTATGTAATGCTAGCGTAACAACCTGAAGATAGCCGGCCTAGAATAGCTAACTATAGCTAGCCAAGATTAGGTTGTTAGGTTGTTGTAAATAGTTGTTACGCTATCTACAGCTGTGCTTCTTTGGTTGTTGCGCTATGTATATCCTTGACGCATTTCGTCGCCCTATATTAAAACATGCAGGTAGAGCACAGAATTGCTGCCGCTTCCACCCATTCTTCCGCGCCTCTGTTATTTTACATGGTATCAGAGCCTTGTTAGATCCTATCTACAAACATGGCCGGCAGCTCCTCCTCCGCTTCTGGAATTGCCTCCATGCCTACCCATCCAATCTCAGAGAAGCTCGCCAAAAACAACCATGCAACATGGAAGGCCCAGGTCGTCGCCACCATGCGCGGCGCTCGCCTAGAGGGCTACCTCACCGGCAAGGCCACGGCGCCTGCTGCTGAACTTGATGGCAAGGACGGTGACAAGGGCATCAAGGTCGTCAATCCTGCATATGATGACTGGCTAGCTTCTGATCAGCGGGTCCTTAGCTTCCTTCTTGCCTCCGTATCCAAGGAGGTCTTGACTCAGATCGCCACCAAAACAACTGCGGTTGATGCATGGCGCACCATCGAGACCATGTTCTCGTCGCAGAAACGAGCACGCGCTGTAAATACGCGCCTGGCTCTCTCCACCACCCACAAAGGGAATATGACAGTGACTGAGTACGTCGGGAAGATGCGTTCTCTCGGCGATGAGATGGCTGCAGCAGGGCGGCCCCTTGAAGATGATGAACTGGTGGAATATATTCTCACCGGTTTGGATGAAGAATATGACTCGCTGGTGTCCGGAGTCCTCTCTCGTACCGATCCAATCTCGGTGAGTGAACTCTACTCTCAGATGCTTGCCTTCGAGACTCGGGTTGAACTGCGAAACAATAGCAGCTCATCTGGATCATCTGCCAATATTGCAAATCGACGAGGACGTGGCGGCTTCGGGCGCAATGGTCGTGGCGGCTTCGGGCGCAATGGTCGTGGCGGCCGTTCCAACAACAACAACAATTTCCCTCGCCAAGGGAGCAGCAACATGCGCAGCAACAATCCCACAAACAAGCCTCCATGCCAAGTTTGCTTCAAAGTTGGACATACTGCAGATCGATGCTAGCACAGGTTTGATGAGAACTTTGTTCCAGATCCAAGGCATGTTGCTGCGGCTGCCACAAGCTCCCACACTGTAGATACCAACTGGTACACAGATACGGGAGCTACTGATCACATAACTGGAGAACTGGACAAGCTATCATTCAGGGAAAAATACAATGGAGGTGACCAAGTTCACACAGCTAATGGAGCAGGTATGGATATTAATCGTATTGGTAAAACTACTATTCATACCCAGACTTGCAATCTTAGCCTAAATCATATCTTACATGTTCCACAAGCCACAAAGAATCTTGTATCTGTTCATCGTCTTGCTGCAGATAATAATGTCTTTCTTGAATTTCATCCTAACTTCTTCTTGATAAAGGACCGGGACACGAAGAGCATACTACTTAAAGGGAGATGTCACAAGGGATTGTACCCTCTGCCATCAGCAACGTCCAAGCAAGTTTTTGGAGTCACCAATCCATCTTTTGAAAGGTGGCATAGCCGCCTTGGTCATCCTGCTGCCCCCATTGTCCAAAGGGTCATTAGTAGCTTTAATCTTCCATGTCAAGTTGAGTCAAATAAAGAGTCTGTGTGTAGTGCTTGCCAGCAAGCCAAAAGCCATCAGCTACCTTATTCAAAGTCGTCTAGTGTTTCTAATCATCCCTTAGAACTTGTGTTTTCAGATGTTTGGGGGCCTGCACCTGAATCTGCTGGCAGATATAAGTACTATGTGAGCTTTATTGATGATTTTAGCAAGTTCACTTGGATTTATCTTCTCAAGTCTAAATCTAAAGTGTTTCAAAAGTTCCATGAGTTTCAAAAACTTGTTGAGAGGCTTTTTGATCGAAAAATTATCACCATGCAAACTGATTGGGGAGGTGAATATGAGAAACTTCATTCTCTCTGTACTAAGGTGGGCATATTACATCATGTTTCTTGCCCCCATACTCATCAGCAAAATGGTTCTGCTGAGAGAAAACACCGGCATATTGTAGAGGTCGGTCTATCCCTCCTTGCTCAAGCATCGATGCCACTCAAATTTTGGGATGAAGCCTTTCTAGCAGCTACATTTCTTATTAATCGCACCCCAAGCAAAGTAATATCACATGAAACACCCCTAGCACGCTTATTCCATGTCAAACCAGAATATCCATCTCTTCGCATTTTTGGCTGCGCTTGTTGGCCTAATCTACGACCATATAACAAACACAAACTCCAGTTCCGCTCCAAAGAATGCGTCTTCCTTGGCTATAGCAATATGCACAAAGGATTCAAGTGTCTCGATGTTGCCACCGGGCGTGTCTACATCTCTCGTGACGTTGTTTTTGATGAGGACGTTTTTCCCTTCTCCAAACTACACCCTAATGCCGGGGCCCGGTTAAAGTCTGATACTCTCCTTCTATCACCAACTTTTGTTCCTGCTAGCCTACTGCGCTCTGGGGTTGAATGTGTAGTTGATCCTATGATTAATAATCCTGCTGCTAACAACTTTCCTGCAGACACTAGTGACTCACAGGATCCAGCTGATACAACAAATCCGGGCACGGGATTCGTTGGTGATCCGCCGGCGCAATCTGCCCCGGACTCTGCTCCTACCCATACACTGCCAGGGCGCACTCCAGAGTCATCGCCTGACGGCCAGACTCACCTGTCCGGGTGTGACACGCGGCACACCGCGCCCAGTCACCCGCCTCCGTCGTCTCCTGTCCGCCAACAGGGTGGCACCATGCGTCCAGGCGACGATGCGCCTGTCGCGGCTGAGGGAGGCAATGACAACCCTGCGGATACTGAAGATTCACCTGCGCACTCTGCGCCGTCCTCCGCACCGATTGAAGCATCACACCGACCACACACCAGACTTCAGGCTGGTGTCAGGAGACCAAAGGTATATACTGATGGCACTGTTCGCTATGGTTGTTTTGCTTCATCTGGTGAACCACAATGCTTAGAAGAAGCTCTAGGAGATAGAAATTGGAAATCTGCCATGGACATTGAGTATGATGCTCTTGTTAAAAATAAAACATGGCACCTAGTTCCACCTCAGAAAGGTAGAAATATAATAGACTGCAAATGGGTCTATAAGATCAAACGCAAAGCTGATGGGAGCCTGGATAGGTATAAAGCAAGATTGGTTGCAAAAGGTTTTAAGCAAAGGTATGGCATAGATTATGAAGATACCTTTAGTCCAGTTGTCAAATCTGCTACTATCAGAATAGTGCTCTCTATAGCTGTCTCCAGAGGATGGAGTCTTAGACAGCTAGATGTCCAAAATGCCTTCTTACATGGTTATCTAGAAGAAGAAGTTTACATGAAACAACCACCCGGCTATGAGGACAAAACCAATTTTAATTATGTGTGTAAACTGGATAAGGCCCTATATGGTTTGAAACAAGCACCACGTGCATGGTACTCTCGCTTAAGTGCTAAGTTACAAAGTCTTGGATTTCACTCCTCAAGGGCGGATACATCCTTGTTCTTTTTCAACAAGGGAGGCATAACTATATTTGTTTTGATATATGTTGATGACATAATAGTTGCTAGCTCAACACATGATGCCACCAAAGCCTTGTTACATCAGCTCGGTCAGGAGTTTGCCCTCAAAGATCTGGGCGAACTTAGTTACTTCTTGGGGATTGAAGTAAATCGTGCACACAATGGTATAATGTTGACTCAAGAAAAGTATGCTTCTGACTTACTAAAAAGAGTGGGCATGACTGACTGCAAACCTGTCACAACACCACTAGCAGCAAATGAAAAACTATCAGCATCTGAAGGTACACCTTTAGGACCAAATGATGCAACCGAGTATAGGAGCATAGTTGGTGCGCTCCAATATCTCACTCTCACAAGACCAGACCTTGCTTTCCCTGTCAATAAAGTGTGTCAGTTCTTGCACTGCCCTACTGTGATTCATTGGGCAGCTGTGAAAAGAATCTTGAGATATGTCAAACAATCAATCAAAGTTGGATTAAAAATTGAGAAATCTGATTCTCTCCTGGTCAGTGGTTTCTCAGATGCTGACTGGGCCGGTTGCCTTGATGATAGAAGATCAACTGGTGGTTTTGCTGTGTTCCTAGGCTCCAATCTGGTATCTTGGAGTGCACGAAAACAGCCTACTGTGTCAAGGTCCAGTACAGAAGCAGAATATAAAGCTGTGGCTAATACAACAGCAGAAATTATGTGGATCCAAACATTGTTGCAAGAACTTGGCATTGAATCTCCACGCGCTGCCAAGCTTTGGTGTGACAACATAGGAGCTAAGTATCTCTCTCAAAATCCTGTCTTCCATGCACGAACTAAGCATATTGAGGTGGATTATCACTTTGTACGAGAACGAGTATCCCAAAAATTGCTAGTCATTGACTTTGTTTCTTCAGGAGATCAAATTGCAGATGGCTTTACAAAAGCACTTCCTGTACGACAACTGGAGAACTTCAAGCACAATCTCAACCTAGCACGGTTGTGATTGAGGGGGGCTGTTAGATAAACATGTATCTATGTAATGCTAGCGTAACAACCTGAAGATAGCCGGCCTAGAATAGCTAACTATAGCTAGCCAAGATTAGGTTGTTAGGTTGTTGTAAATAGTTGTTACGCTATCTACAGCTGTGCTTCTTTGGTTGTTGCGCTATGTATATCCTTGACGCATTTCGTCGCCCTATATTAAAACATGCAGGTAGAGCACAGAATTGCTGCCGCTTCCACCCATTCTTCCGCGCCTCTGTTATTTTACACATCGATCATTATGCAGTTTTCAATTCTAATTATTTTAACGGTCGATTGAATTGCTGTAGAACAAAAAATAAAAATTTCAATTTTTTCTTTCCTCCTAGTTAAGTTTATGTACTCTAAATTGTTCTGAAAATATCAATCATCGATTCAGTCACAGTTTTATTGCATTTTGAAAGGAAGAATTTAAAATCAAATTCTCTCAAAAGAATTCTAATTAGTCCTACGTATTCTTATATTGTTACTATATATTAGTCTTCCAAAGTTAATTAGTTTCTTTACGCTTAATTTTTTTTCATTTTATCTGCTCTTCATCTTTCCACTACTTCTCTATTTTCCTTAATTTCAATTTTTGTTCTGTCAAAATAGATCATACCAGATTCCAAATGATATCATGGCCTCTACTTCCCGATCGAGTTACATTCATAGATTATACGCACAAAATGTTTACGCAAACTTTGAGCTAAATTTCAAAAAGTCCTCAATTGTATTTTAGTCCGCATGCCAATTATTCTTTGATAATAGAAAATAATTATATTAGTTTAAACTTTGCACTTTATCATTGTTTCAAATAGGCCTAAAAAATTTGGAACTAATGATCATTAAATCATGAGTTGCAAATCTTTATACAAATAAGTTTGTAGACGAAGCTAATTAGCCATGCATATTTAATGCACGAGAATCATAAGTACTTAAATGAAATTGTTTAACAAACTACTAATTTGATAGTATTAGCAAGATGTACTATATGAGATTTCTTTCATTAATTATTTCTTACATTTTTACTAATTAGCAGGTTAATTAATTAGATGGCAAAAAGTACGGTGATATATAATATATTGATGCATGCCACTCTCAATATTGCATGCGGGTACGTAATTGAGATAGGGACTGTAATGCATGAGGTCGACGTTTTACGACTTAGCCTAAAATGTGCTGTGATGCAATGCATGCGCATGCAAACAATGAGGCGAATATATATCTATAATAGAAGGAATTTTAGACAGTATTTGAATTTATAATACTTTCAGCGGAAGCTTTGAAAAGTGAAGTTCATGAAGGTGGCTAGCTTTTTCCTTGGATCGATGAGTATACAATTTTATCTCCTCTCTTGTACGAGGGGGATGTATTGGGGCTTAAATTAATCTTTTATCCTATCGCAATTGGGTGCCACAGCTTGCATGAAAGTGAAGCTCCAAATTTGACTTAAGAGAGAAAATTCGATAAGAGCTAGCTAGGAAGGTGCCACGATCATGCATACTCTCTCTCTCTCTCTCTAAAATTGATACGAAAATGAATACATATATATATGACATGGATACTAAATTTTTATAATTATATTTGATGATCGAAACAAATTTGAATACAATTTGGATTAGCGACGAATACGGATATGAACCAAATTTTGATGTTTTAAACTAATTACAACGAGAAATCATTAGGCATGTTAATTATTAGGTCCAAAATAAATATTTTGGATCTTAAAATTGTTTTATTTAAGTACTTAATTTTTTAGAAATTTCATTAAATAAATTCTTTGACCAACAGTTTTCCATTTATTTACTATAAGAATCTTTACATGTATTTCTTCCTTAGTTGGTGTGAGTACGCTTTTATATTTAAGAGAAAATTAAGGCCAAGGTTTGAACTGCCTTCATACTATATATATATATATATATATATATATATATATATATATATATATATATATATATATATATATATATATATATATATATATATATATATATATATATATATATATATATATATATATAGGCTAGGGCTACTATCATATTAATAGGATAGGAGCATTTGTCCGAGTTTTTAACGCTTGGATGAGAAATTGTAGGATTAGGATGATATTAGTCGGTTAGAGTTGAATGGGCCCCCTAGGGTTGAGTGGTCTCATTTGGGTTATAGTATTTAATCCAATGGTTAAAAATGATAAAAAGAATTGATCCAAAGGCTAAAAACTGATAGGATAAGTGCTCCTATCCTATTAAAAGGATAGTAGCCGGACTCTATATATATATATATCTATATATATATGCTTTTTTCTTTTCACTGATCAGTGCTAAGCCTGCAGGTTAAAACATATTTGAATGATGATATTCAAATCCATATATATTCGAATTCAAACCTGTATTTAATTGATGTAAAACCGAATTCGAATTTGAGTTTGAAATTTTTTTTGTTATCATTACTGAATTCAAATATGAAACTGATCAAATAGCGAACTTTGACATTAATTCGAATCCGCCTCCGATTGGTTTCGATTTTGGATTCATTCGAATATGAAACTGAGCAAATAGCGAACTTTCGACATTCAAATTCGCCTCTGATGATCAGTTTCGATTTCGGATTCAATTAAATAATAGTCGAACCGATTTCACCCCTAGATTTACTAGTTAATTAGTTCATTCGCTTCAATGAACAAATGTGCTAGCTAGGTGTGGCAATTAATTCTTGACACGATCTGCGTAATTAGACATGGCCTAATACAAATTTAGCAGGTTTGGATCTAGTAGCTTAAATGAGTTGGAGTCAGAAACAAGTCAACCTTCTTAACTTGTTTATTAAATAGTTCGTATAATTAAGGGATGACTTGTGTAATGCACTTAATTCGCTAAAAGCCCATTTAATACAAAACCTATATATGTCTTTTCTCAGTAAGAATATGAATAAATAAAAATAAAAATTTGCATACTTATGTTATAATGTATACAAACATCTTAATTATATATTATTTGATGTTTTAATATTTGTTCTTAAACTTTTCTCTTAGATAATTACGTTAAAAAGATAATTTAAACAATTAAATGGGTAACATAGGCCGTCTCTGAGACAGAAAGAAAAACCAGATTACCTAAGGTTTTGTTGGTGACGTTAATTATATGGCACTCGGACTTCTCGTTTCCACAGATTGGTCAAGAATTTACTTTTCATGGCACTTTGTGAGTTTTATTTTGTTCTATTTATGATTCTGGATGTTAGTATATATTAATTTTATTATTTTTACAAGACAATATAGATCTACCAATGTTGGTATTGGCAACCTCAAATAGCTGCCTCTAAAATTTTGCAGAAAATATCGACCGTCCCTAGAGCAAGCGACAAAGGACTTGATGGTTGGTATCCAGAGCCTGGTTAGTCAGTTGATTCACATTTAAAATTAAGCTTGTTTCTAAATAAAATAAACAAAACGGATAGCATGCTACCTTTCTCTCTCAAAAAAAAAAATTTGCAGAAAATTCATATATCCAGAATGTACACAATTTATACTTTTAATATTAAAAAATAACTGCTGTTTGTACACTATAAAAAAATGTACATCTTATACCCAATTCAATCAAGGGTGCATGGGATTCTCTTCAGTAACTACAGGATGTGATTATAATGGGCATATCCTCCCTCACCTTTGAATGGGCAAGATTATACTCTTGGCACTTAAACTACGGGTATGTGATATTTTGGTCCCCAAATTTTATGTATTACAATCTCTGCTTCAAATTTTTAGAAATATTATAATCAAATCCTACACTCTAATTTAATTGACTAAATGTTGATAAATTATATATATAGAAGTGATGTTATTATAATTTGTCAATAATTAATGTACTAATTCATTTCTATGTCAATAATTTGTTAATATTTAATTAACTAAGTTGAGTTGTGGGATTTGATTATAATAATTCATAAAGTTCTTGCAAAAAATGACAATAAATTATAGTTTATGTACCAAAGTGTCAGGCTCCTCATAATTTAAGGGCCAAATTTGTAATTTATTATATTAAAATCTGTCAAGAAGAAATATCAACTTGGCTTTGTGGGTTCTAACTTCTTGAGGAGCTTAAGCACAAGTTTATGATCTACTTGGTCATGTACATGATATATAAAATTTCTGTGCACTTACTGACGGTCTCTAGCACAAGTGGCAAAGAGATTGGTGGTTTCCCAAGTGCAAATCCTAGTTGATCCACATTTTCAGTTAAGTTTATTTTAACAAAAAAAAAAATCAAAGCGTGTAAAATGCTACCTTTCACTCAAAAAAAAAATGTTTGTGCTTTCATCTTGATTCTAAGATAGTAGATGGCGATTTACCAAAGTGTTTCTTTGGTTCACGGATTTAAAATTTCAATAAAAATTTAGTTTCTACAACGAGAATTAGGTAATAGGGACACTCGTTTGAGACACTTTTGTATAAGTGTCCCATTTATACCAAAATTTTTTAAAAAAATCTACTAATGACTAAATATAAAATCGTGAGAACGGCCTCTGGCACATCGAGATATATCGGCATGTATCTCGGCAAGGCTCGAAAGTCCTTGGTTTGTGCAGTCGGGCAGTAAAACCCCGAAAATCACATAAAATAATGTGATTTAATGCAATCACAGGCAATTTAATGCAATTGTGCACTTCGTGGCTGCTGTGGGAAGTGCGGGTGGGATACAAGTGATCTCTGGACTGATTGTCTAAGGTTTGATGCCCTCCGCAGAAATTCGTCGGCAGAATATGGTTTCACTTCGGATTTCATCCGATGGTGTGTGTTTACCCTGAGTTGTGTTGTTGAGCCTTTTCGGTTAGTCACCATCGTCGTATCGTGAGTTCGGAGATGACGGGTGAGCGACAGTGTGTTTCCGTGTCGAAATTGACACTTCTGAGAACCCGGATCCAAATAATTATCCAGCGATAACTGTTTGGTTGTGTATTCTTGTGTTTGCTGCCAAGACATTCAAATTGATATGTTTTGTGGCAGCGGGTTACTCGTGGGTGAGTTGGTGAGTTTATGGACACTTCGTTGGTCCCGGCGGAGTCCCAGTGCGATTTTCGGGACTTCCGGCAAGTTACGGTAATCGGTTTTGGAAAACCGATTCCCGTGGGTTTAATTGTGGGGTTGTACGTTTAGTGTTTTTTAGTTGTGGGTTAGGTACTAACCCGGTGGACCCTTCGTACGTCCGATTGATGATCTTCCACAGTCGAGAGACAGGCACGCTATTCTTACAGGTGGGTACTTCGACTTGGAGTTGGTCTAGTAGTGCATGCTCGGTGATATTTTCTCTACCTTATCCCTTTTATTACAGTTGTTTACCATTGTTGAGCCTGGCACCATGTGAATCATTATATATTGCTCTACTTAATATTTTTCTATGCTCGTTATCATGATCTAGAAGTAGAGCGAATATTGTTTGCATCTCATCCATTGTGACACTCTTGTGACCTAGTCGGTCGGTTCCATGACTATTGTCGTTTGATGATCTTTTAGGTCGGTCGGTATACCCTGAGGGGTGGGATTGTCGGCTAGTCGTTGACGGAGGATTATAGTTTACTCAGATCCATGATTTGACATGTATGTGATCTAGTCGGTCAGTTCGTGACTCTTGTCATTTGAAGACCTATAAGGTCAGTGTACCATGAGGGATAGAATTGTCGGCTAGTGGTTGACGATTAGTTCTAGATTATTTTGATTCATGATGTGATATCCTTGTGACTTATTAGTTAGTTGTGCATGCATTTTTGTCGACATTGAGTGATCAGTACTTGCATACTTTTGGAAGAATGTTGAGTTGTTCCATCCTAGTTGACCCGAGTGGTCGGTACTCGTGCTTCCTTACGGTTTGATTACCTATTTGTCGGTGTGCCCCGAGGGGCGGTGATTGTCGGCTATTAGCCGACGGTTGGTTATTGATCATATCCGCATGGATCGCCACAGCTCGAGTGCATTTCACGTACACTAACAGGTTGATCCCCCGCAGGAGGGTGTTCTTTTTCGAAAAAGTGGTCGTACATCCAACCCATGAGCCCAACGGTGTTCTCTTTGTGTTAGGGTTACATGCCAGGTGTGGGCAGGTAGTGGCTTTTGCCTGATGTCCTTAGACCGACACGACAGTTTAGATTGGGTATATATAGACTACTCGTCCGATTAACGCAATGACCATAGTAGCGGTTGTTGCATGCATACTTAAAGTTCTTTCTTTGCACTTGTCTTGCTACTATAGTTTTGATATCCATATATGCATTCGGTTTTATTTTACAGTAGCGGTAGTTATATGTCCAGTTACTGTTCTCCTTCCTTTCAGTTTATTGCTATTGTATTTGTTATATCTGCTCATAACTTTGTTTATCTTTTCCTGTACTGGTAAGTACTCCTCGCCTTCGTCAGCTTGCGGTACCTACTGCCACCGGGAGGGGACACCCCCCTTGCAGGTGACATTACTGGTCCGAGTCGGGACGGTACGTGAGGCGTGTGATTAGTGGTCGTAGAGCTTTCGACCTGGTCCATCGATTTAGTCCCTACCTTTACTATTTCTGAATACTAGCTTAGACATATTGGTTTAGTTAGTTTTTGGTTCTTGAATGTAAATGTGAATGGTAAATATATGTGTATGCTCATATGGTTGTGGTTGTATATTGTACATGTGCGACGCCGTGCAAATACGAGAGGAGACTCAATTCGTGTGAACGGTGGACTCCTATATTTGTGGCGTATATGGCATACCCGAAGGTTAAGGTTTCAAAAAAAAAAAAAACTTTGGGCACTTTCACATTGGTTTTAAAACCAAGGGGACCCCGGGGGGTGAAATTAGGTTTTACTTTCTTACATGCAACCCATGTGCATACTCTTTATGCCACATGTCATTAACCATCTATTTGATTGTTTGGACTATATCCCATGGAGTAAAGGAGATCATGCTACTCTCCAATCGGTAGGCACTTGGCTTTTAGAGTGATCAACATCACCAAGCCTAATAGTCACTTGGAGTCAAAAGGGATCGACATCTCCAAACACTACACAAGGAATTGAAAAATGATAGCCATCTCCTGCACTGTCTAAGGAGTCAAAAGTGATTGACATCTCCTGCCGCTACAATAGGAGTCAAAACTTAATCGACATCTCCACTACTATATTGGGAAGTCGAAACCTGATCGACATCTCCCACTTGACCATTTCGGAATGTCGCAACCTACGTCTATATCACACCCAAAATTCTCATGAATTTTAGGGTTTCACCATGTCCAACACATATACAATTGTCCTCTACTATATGTTTAAAAATAAAGTCCACATGTCACTAAGTTCCACCTTAGATTTTGACCTAAGTTTAGATGTCACATATGTTTAAGCTATTTTCATGATTCTCAATACACATACATGCACATATCCTAATATCCTTTTAACATGCAAAGGGTCAAGACCTTAGTTTTTCTAGCATGAACTAGATTTCTATTTGGTTTAATTACCTTCCGCGCATGCCACACATTTTCGTCTTTTATCATACAAGGTAGAAACACTATTTTTCCTAGGTTAGATGCTTATTAGCTAACTTAACCATCAAATCCATTAGCATACAACTAAGATACATTTACTCTAAACTTACTCATATTACGTGAATATGTCTATTTCATACTGTTGTGGCACCAAAATATATATATATATATATATATATATATATATATATATATACGAGCTAGGGCTACTATCCTATTAATAGGATAGGAGCACTTGTCCTATCAAGTTTTTAACCCTTTGATGAGAAATTGTAGGATTAGGATGATATTAGTCGGTTAGAGTTGAATGGTCCCCCTAGGGTTGAGTGGTCCCACTGGATTATAGTATTTAATCCAATGGTTAGAAATGATGAAAAGAATTGATCCAAAGGCTAAAAAATTGATAGGACAAGTGCTCCTATCCTATTAATAGGATAGTAGACTATATATATATATATATATAAAGAGAAAAAAAAATATGGTGTATGAAATGGGTCCATGCACTAGGTGCATGGACAAAAGCGAACCCACATCCCATCATCCCCACTACACACACGATCAACCACTCCTCTCCAACTTCTCTTCTCCTTCTCCATTAAAACACCACCATCAAAGCACTCTCTCTCGGGGGGGTGAATAAAAAATAAAAAAAAATATACAAGGTCTCTCTTTCTCTCTCTCTCGTTTTGATGAACCCGAGACCCGCGTCTCCCTAGGCGAGCTCCCTCAAGTCGCGCCGAGCTCCGTCGAAGACGCCGTCGCCACCGGTCACACCCTCGGAGGCCGATCCTCGCCTATCTCCGTCGATGCCGCCGATGCGGGAAGATCACACATTGAAAACAAAGGCGCGTCGCGCCGACCGCCGCCTCGCCCGCACCTCGAGCCCGCCGCCTTGAGGACCGCGCCACGCGACTCCCTCGCCACATACCGCACGTGCCCTGGCCGCGAAGCGTGCGTTCCTCGGCCAACACGCTCACAAGCACCCTCGGCAGCACACAGCGCGTGCCCTCGGCCACCGCGCGCCGCCTCATCGCCGCGCGCGCTCCTCACTCACCGTTCGTGTGCGCCTCGGATCGGCCTCTTCCCTGATCGGCCTCCGCTCGATCGCCGCCTCGCCGTCATTAAGCTCCGCTGCGTTCGAGCTCATCGACCGCGCCGCCGCCGAGCGTGCAGTGCCACACCCGCACGGCTCTACTCCGACGACGACCGAGCCAGCGTCCGACGACGACCGAGTTGCTCCGACGACGACGGCGGCGTGGAGCCACACGCCACCTGTTTCGCCGCGACGACGATCCGAGCCGCTCCGACGACGGGCCGAGCGCGGCGCGCACCCGCTCGCTCCAATCCATCCGACAACAGAGCTGTGCTCCATGCCAGCTGCACCCGCACCGGCGACCAAGACGGTCACCACCACGCTCGCTCCATTGCCTAAGAGAGACGTCGACGACGAGGCTAAAGAGAGGAGCGGTGCTCCTCTCTAAAATCATGCCGTCGATGTGCACGCCGCTGCTCGACGGAAAGCCCAAGAGAGATGTCGGCGAGATTGAAAAAGAGGGAGCGATGCTCCTCTCTAAAAATCATGCCGTCGATGTGCACGCCATGTGCTCGACGGAATGCTTAAGCCATGTGCTCGACGGAATGTCAACAAACCGCTCGACGGAATTTTAATAAATCCGCTCGACGGATTATTAATAAAACCGCTCAACGGAATTTTAATAAATCCGCTCGACGGAATGTCAACAAAACCGCTAGACGGAATTTTAATAAATCCGCTTGACGAATGCTGATCAAACCGCTCGACGGAATGCCGATCAAACCGCTCGACTTTAATGCCGTTCAAAATCGCTTTCGGAATGTTAAAGTCGTTGTGAGTGCTCCTTAAAGAGAGAGATTCACGATAAGGAGAGAGAAGGGACTTTGCAAAAATAGAACGTTAAACTCTTTGATTTATCAAATTAAATCAAATTAAGTGCCCTACATTTTAAATTTAAATTATGGGACTAAAATTAGATTTAAAGCTACATGAAATTTTAAACGTTTGGAATTTCATTCACTTTTGAAAATCAAACTTGATTCAAACCCATAAACCCATACTCATTTAACCCATATCGAACCCATTAACCCATTTAACCCATATACCTAATCCCACACACCACAAGTCATAAACCTAAACCCATTCCAAATTCATTATACCCATTAACCCATTAACCCATAAACCCTTTAACCAAACCTATATACCTAAACCCATAAACCCATAAACCCATTAACCCATATCCGTTAAGCCTAATCCAAAACCCATTTAACCCATACCCATATAAAACTCATCAACATATCCAAATCAATACCATTTAACCCAATAACCCATATATCCAATACCCAATTTGACCCAATACCCATTTAACCCAATACCCCTTTAACCCACAATTCATTTAACCCAATACCCATTTACCCAAAGAGGCCCAATACCAAAGCCCACTTCGAAATTAAACCTATTAAACTAAACCTATATGCCTGGTCCATGAATCGTGAACCATAAACTCAGACACTGTGTCCATGAACCATGAACCATAAACCTGTACACCAGGTCCATGAACCATGAACCATAAACCTGTACACCAGGTCCATGAACCATGAACCATAAACCCATACACCAAGTCCATAAACTATGAATCAAAACTATGGACCAACCCATACACCAAGTCCACAAACTATGAATCAAAACCATAAACCATAAACCTATGCACCAAGTTCAAGTTCATGAACCATAAACCTATGAACCCATGTTCATGAACCATAAACTTATGAACCTATGTTCATGAACCATAAACCTATAAACCAATAAACCAAGTTCATGAACCAAATCAAGTTTATGAACCAAACCAAACTCATGAATCATGAACCAAGTTCATGAATCATGAACCTAACCCAAACCAAATCCTATACACCGAATATCATGAACCATACATCAAATACCATAAACCTTCTAAACTTAAATCCACTGTCGACCGTAACGTCGTTAAACTAAACTTAAATCCACTGCCGACCGTAACGTCGTTAAACTAAACCCAAATCTCAAATGACCGAAACGTCTTTAAACTAAACCCAAATTCAAACGACCGAAACGTCGTTAAACTAAACCCAAATTCAAATGACAAACGTCTTTAAACTAAACCCAAATTCAAATGACCAAACGTCTTTAAACTAAACCAAATTCAAATGACCGTAACGTCTTTAAACTAAACCCAAATTCAATGACCGTAACGTCTTTAAACTAAACTCAAATTCAATGACCGAAACGTCTTTAAACTAAACCCAATTTCAAATGACCGAAACGTCTTTAAACTAAACCTAGAGTAAAAAATCAAATGCAATGTCGACTACCCCTAATACATATGCTTAGGGCTAAGTCAACCCCAATTGTCTTAGCACATATAACTAAGGCAAAACCATATTCAAATCTACAGAGTTCTAAATTATATATTTAGAATTCAATGAAATGATATTCGACTAACCCTAACACATATCCTTAGGGTCTAGTCAACCTTTTGCTCCAAAGACATATACCTAGAGAAAGTCAAACCAAGCTCGGCTAGTCCTAACCCATATACTTAGGGTCTAGTCAACCTTTTGCTTTACCATATCTACCTAGAGTGAAACTCATACCCGATCGAGCTCTAATACATATATTTAGAACTCATACAATTCACTTTCGACCGAAACGTCGTTAAACTAAACCCAAATTCCACTTCCGACCGAAACGTCGTTAAACTAAACCCAAATTCCACTTCCGACTGAAACGTCGTTAAACTAAACCCAAATTTCACTATCGACCGAAACGTCGTTAAACTAAACCTGAATCCAATTTTCATAAACATCTCAGCCAAACGACCGAAACGTCGTTAAACTAAACCCAAAACCAAAAATCAAACCCGACCGCCATGTCACTAAACTGAGCAACAAAATCAAACCCGACCACCATGTCACTAAACTGAGCATCAAAATCAAACCCGACCGCCATGTCACTAAACTGAGCATCAAATTCAAACCCGACCGGCATGTCACTAAACTGAGCATCAAATTCAAACCCGACCGCCATGTCATTAAACTGAGCAACCCAAACTCCTTTCGACCGCCATGTTGTTAAACTGAGTAATTTGATCCCTATCGACCATCAAATCGCTAAACTGACTATCCTACTTTTATGACATCCATGTACAGTGGGGGTATGCCTCGTTAAGCCATGTAAACGGCAAATCATATTAATAAAATTTTATTTGTCCGTTTTGTCTCTTTTAATATCAGCACTTATATTTGGTCTCTTAATCGAGGGTACCCTAACATTCTATAGGGGTAATTAACAATAAATGCTTGCGTTTATTAGAAGCCATGGATCCGCAATACCTGATAACCATACATATTTAAATATTAATCAGAATCATGAATACTATCCCACGGGAAATACAAGATAAATTTCAACGTGCGAGGTACGTCATTCGTGGTGGCAGACACATACAAGAGGGTAACAACCATAATTCCTATTACATGCAACTAAAACATGTTTAGTTTACCATTATGCATGTCATTATTCTAAAAAACAACTATCGACAAGAGGGAGATCAAACTATTTTAGAGGCATTCCCTATCTTTCTGTACCAAAGAAGTGAATTTGATCTCTTAGATCACCAAAAAAAACCCTCTGTCGTGTTGCAAGCCAAAACGTGCAAGAGAAGAGTTCCTTCTTACTGCTAGAACTTTCTCTTGAAGTTCTAAACCTCCTCCAATCTCCAAATGAGATCAATCCCCAAGCTTAATAAATAAAAAAGATAGGTTCCATTTTGTTTCCTAAAGAGAGAAGGAGAGTAAGAAGGGGCAAAATGGCTGTAAAGATTAAGGTAATAGCAAAAACCCTATTTATAAGGTTGCAACAATAGCAACTAAACCGCTCAAAAATTACTATTTGCATCAAACTGAATACAGCCTCTGCGTTGGGTTTCGAGGCATACACTCGATTTTTTAGGCATTTGATTCTTACATAGTTGTGCCCGGTCGAGGGATCAGGTGTCCACTTGCTTTGCCCACTTCTCATTTTGGGCTCCCATCGGAGGATTTAGGCATCTAAAAAGTTGGCTTCTCGCGCAATAGACACGCTCGAGAAGAGGTTCCAAAGTCCATTCAGGCATCCATTTTGGACTACCCAAAAGTGATTTCGAGGGACCCGCAGGACGTTTTGGGCCTTCGAATCCACCGTCCAACAAAACCCAGTCTCTGGTTGGGAGTCCGAAAGGTATTCTAGGTGTTCGCCGGTAGGGTCCGAAATGACATCCCGATGTCCACAAAACAACTGGCGCCCGGAAACTAGGCACCTCGATGACTAGCTCTTTGGAAGAGCGTCCGGAAGATCCAGGCACTATAATGGACCGTCTAAAACCCACTTCGGGCACCCGAACCCCTATTTTAGGCATGTGAATTGGTCTAGAACTCAATTTTTTTAGTTTTGTTATCCTTTTTCGATCTGAATCACCTTTGATTAGATCCAAACTTTGCCTAAACCTTTCAAACTCTGTGTTAGTCTTGTCTAACGTAATCAAATCCGCACTTTGTCAATTTATCCAAAATTCAATGTATTACATCCTGGCCTCCTTAAAATGTGTTTCACCTGCAAAACTAAAACTCAAGTTAATTCCCTTAAACAGATGAGGAAATGCTTTCATATGGTGTTGTTAAGCTCCCGCGTGACACGATATGACCATTCCACACGTTGCTGGCCTACATGCCGCTAATCTCGAATTACTCCATAGGTCGAGTATTTAGCTTTCCCCGGAGACAAACTCCTATATTCCACTTATCGACAATGCTAGTCTACATAATTTAATGTCTAACTTGTGCCATCACTAGTTATTCACACACAAAATGAACATCTTTCTCGGCCCCTTACACTGTATATAAGCCCAAGGTAGATTTTCTTACCATTCTCTGCACCCCTACGTAATGGGCATTGGCATTTTCTTCATACAAGGCTCCACAAGCTATCATTCCAACACTCTCTTGAATACTATCGTTGTAGGTAAATTTCACCTGTACTAGTATCGATGTCATCCACACCGATGGTCTAATTTTATCTCCACGGTTACACATGACTCTATGGTTCGGTGCGCCCCTCACCGATCCGATGAACGGTTAGACCAAGGCTTCACTCTTAAGGCTACCTGCATGCTACTAACGCTCTTGCTACATAATCACATTGGCTAACCATTTACTCTGAGTTTATAGAGAAAGGTCCTTTGACCAACAATTTCATTCGGGCTTTCGTGTAATGCCCTAAACAACACCATACAACGTTCCCTCGTTCACACGTGTAGGTTTGCTCATCACGTGGAGAGATCCTCATTTAGAACTTTCACACACACTCTCCAACCAAAAGTACGTCCAAGCCATCACATTGCACGTGGTAACCACTTTTTCGGTCATAGCTCGAGCTATCATCTCGTAAATCTCCGCCAAGCCCTACCCTCGGGTCTCAACTACTATCACATAGAATCAACAACGCCGTGTCGGATCATTGACGCTGACCATTCACTACAAGAAAATGACTTATTAGTGACAGTAAAACATTGTCACTAAAACTAAAAAATTTGTCACCAATAGTTTTAGTGACGACAAATACAGTCACTATAAGTTGTCACGCTAGGTCCCGTGGCAAATAGATTTTGTGACGGAAAAAAAAACATTGTCACTAAATATAGTATTTATGACAAGTTAATTTTGTCACTAAATGTTACTTATTTGTCACCAATAATATTTATAAAATGGTTGAACATACAACATATTAATATTAGGTGACAATATATGCCGTCACTAATAATTAATGAGTGACATCACTATCCGTCACTAAATATTGTATTTATGATAATGATTATTCACTACACACTAACATTTAGTGATAATAAAGTTTGTCACAGAATATTACATTTGTAACGATAATATTCATCACCGATATATTTGTCACTATTATTTGTCACTACATTATCAGTCATAAAACCAACTAGTTTCAAACAACCAACTAAAATTTATAATAAAAGCAAATCAATAAGATTTTTAAATTCTAATAACGAAAAGGCATTAATATTCTCAGATTCGTCATACAAAATACCTCCCAATATCTCCAATTTTTTAAGTACATGACAAATAGTTTTCAAATTCAAACTAAATGATTCAATCTAAAATAAGTACATTTAATTATATAGTCCACATCCAAAATAAGTATATTTGATTGTGCTTCAGCACAATCAACTATTTCCGCATCTATCTCGGATGCAAGTACTCGTACTATCGACTCTAAGAAATTGACTCCGTGTGGTCTCACTGGATCTAAGAGAACTTCGAAACCAGATCGACCATGTGATGCTATATACGCCAACAGTAAGATTACTTCCCTGCGAAGCTTCAGTTCCTGAAAAGAAAATAGAAATTTGTTCTCCTCAATTAACCGAGCTATGAAAGTGGAATAATAAGAAGCTTCAGATACATTAAGATCAATAAATGAAGGCTGAGATCCTCTGATATCATCAGCACACTACACCAAGTTGTGTTAAAGGAGATACATGATGTAAACATCTAATAAATGTTCCTTGGTGAACTAACAGGCGAAAGTCAAAGGGAACAAAAGAAAGAAAGAAAAAAAAAAGTAAAATGAAATAAAACGAGTAGATATACCAGAGTACCAGTTTCCCCGCGAACTAAACATTCTGACTAGTCATCAAGAATTGAGTTGAGTGCTCGTTGTAATACATCATTTTGGCCTTCGGCTGTTTCCGCATGTGTGGTAATACCTTTACCTCCAGTGCAGAACAATGTCAGTATTTTTGGGCCTAGAATAAAATAAGAGCATTGCCGACGTCAATAAAGCATACTAACAGCAAATTCGAAAGCATGAAACGGCTCAAAACAACTCAGAAGCCACAAGATAAGGAAAATGAGCATATAAAAACAAAGGTCTAGTGTTACAGTGCAGTAAAAATGCAGAAAAGCCCTATGATACACAGCAATTTGCACTTTTAACTAATTCCTCTCCGTAATCAATTATATGCATTTTAAGCTACAACTACTGTTGTGTTCAGCTATATGGATCGTATAACTCCATTGTCTACAACCCATTTTACAATCAAAACTAGCCTCAGAATATGTAAATTTTAGTTACTAAGAAAAGCCTTGCAAGTTGCAACGTAAAAGTCACATATAAGTTGAAGAAGTATCAAATTTTAGAAGTATATTAATGAGGAGCATCATCATAATATATGTGTAAAAAGCATAAAGACCTACAGTTCAAGAGCAAGAAAAGTAGATGGACGGCTTGCTTTTGTACAACCAATCCAACTTCCTTTTGCAAAAATTGATGTACACTTTCCAGCAAAGGCATCGGCCCAAATCTGTAAGCATCAAATTGTAGTTTTGGAGTTAGAAACATGGATAAAAAGGAAAAAAGAAACAGAGTACAACGACATACTTTTCTCGTTCGGTAATGGGGTCACTACACATCAAAATAAGAATCATTATCGACAATGATTCAATTCTGATACTCTCTTTCGAGTTCTTCACAGCAACTCGTTGCACCAAATCGAATATCGAAATCCAGCTTCTGAATGGTATAACTATACTTTTCTAGTAAAATCCATCCACTTTGCCGAATGGATCTTGAGCATCAGAATATCTAATATTCATCAAAATAGAACCTGGATTTTCATGTTCATCCAATCCCTTCTCGATATCATTGAATACGGACAATAGCTGCTTTTTCCCAATTTCCCACTCATCTTTAACATCCAATTTCGTTAAATAAAGGTCTAGACACATATGCCAAAAAAAAAAAAGGCGAAACCACAAGACACTAACTTGCTACATTTTAAACTACAGGATATTAAAGTGAGAAAGTGCAAAACCACATGATGGTATTTGAAGTTTACCCTTTTGTTTTTTCATGGTGGAATGTAGAATAAGCTTCTAAATTTTGAAAGTAGTGTTTACAATTTGTAATCAGGTATACCTTTTCTAGTGGACTATCAGGATTCCTTCAAGCAACTCTCTGCACAAAATCAACCAAATTAAGAGACAAAATCATTACTATTTATTCAAATAGTTTTACTCAAACAGCAGTTTAGTCGAAGCGCATCAATCTGAAACAAATCTTAGAGGATGCATCAATCCATATTTGCATTAATAAATTAGCCAATCATTAGAGATACCAAACCTCAATTACCATCCTTAGAGGCACTTTTTCCCAAGTATATCTATGAGCACACAATTTATATATAGTAATTGCAAGGGGAGGTGTGAACAAGCATGATAATTTAGTCAATGATTTGTTCGTCATGATGAGATACTTGAATATATTAATAGCTAAAGACACCCACAAGCTTTTCTAAAAGCACTTAAGGAGATTAAGAGAAGAGTCCACCACATTCACTTTGCTCTCTCTCTCTTTGTCTCTTTATATCTTTACTTTCTCCCTTTGAATATTTTGTGCTACTATAGTAACATTTGTAGGACATGCACTTTGCAGCTTAAGTAATACCAGTAAAGACACAGGAGGATTCATACCTGGCATCAGAAAAACCCCCCTGCACAAGAAAAAAAAAGAAAACAAAAAAAGAGATTAGGGTGCTTTCATTTGCAGGTATCTCGACGCCAAACTCAGAGCAGTCAGATATTAAGTTATCCAGTAGGCATCTAGTTGCCTGCCAAAAGCCCTGAGTATGCTCGATATCATCCCCCACCCACACAAAGCCTGAGTTCATAAGATCAGAATTGCATGCACACGCACTCGTACCCTCGAGTAGTTAAACACCTCAATTATGGGTGTTACTACTCATGATTTCTCAACTAAAAGAGGTAAAGAGTAAGGTGGTGAACCTCTCTAGCCCTACTTACAGAACTGCTGAACAACAAATAGCTGGTCAAAAGAAAAGTAAAAATAAACCTAGAAGGTCTAAAAACAGAAGCTCTAATTGCAAATCCTATTACTATTGCAACACAAAGGTTGTATGTATAAAGAGAATGTAATACTTGACTAAGAAGCCCAGCTACAAAGCCTAATGGCTAAGGAGTAGATTTTGATCAAATTGGTTAAATCTAGTTTATGGAGACCTGTTTGAGAATAAGATTGATTTGAAGCCTCAGCTATTACCAGTGTGATTAATATTGCACCAAAATGTAAGTAGTACTGGATATGGCTGATTGGACCTCATTCAGAGCATTATCTAAATTAGGGCTTAACCATCACCAGTCTTAAAAAAAAAAAAAAAAAAAAAAAAAAAAAAAAACCAGTGTAATCTAAAAATTAAGCAAATATTACTAATTTTCTGATCACTACTGTGAATTAATAGTTTTCTGATAACAATTTCATAATAATAGTCAAAGAAAATAAGCAAATATTACTAATTTCAATTTCTATGCACAAAAAAAAAATTCATTTTAATTTATTATTTGGTTGGCAAGATTTCATACATCTAACAGTGTGGCAGCAGGAGAATTACCACTAGATATTAATACCAGTCACAACAAATGCTTTTATACTAGCTTATTGAATTTCGCTTTATTTGTTTTAAATTAGTACAAAGAGTGCAAAACCATCTCAAATAAATTGCACAAACATATCTAAAAGGAAAAAAAAAAGAAGAAAAAATCAATCAATTAAGCTCATCAGCTAATTATATATATATATATATATATATATATATATATATATATATATATATATATATATATATATATATATATATATATATATATAACAACAACAACACGAATCAAGTAAACTCTAAAATAAACCAATCAATCGAAAGAGCGAAAACCCCAAATACCTATAGATCCCGAGATCGGGGTATCATCCGAGGACCTCGAGGAGTTGATGCTTGAAGCCGAAGCCGAGCCCGACGCCGCCTTGCCGATGCCGACGCCGCCGCCGCTGCCGCCGCGCTCATGGTGTGCAGCGGCAGGGATCGGCGATGAGACGGATGCGGGGAGGGGATCGGTGCACCTGCGTCGGTCGCTGCTCGCACCCGCCGCTGAAGCTCCGCCGCAGCTCCCGTCCCCTCCGATTTCGCGTGGTGATCGCCGGAGATCTCTCCGGCGGCGATCGCCGGAGATCTCGGCAAGAACGATATGAATGGGAAGGGATTGGGAGAAAAAAAACGTCGGGGTACATATGTAATCGGAATTAGGTGTAGGTTGGGAACTTAAAATACAATGTGAAAAGACGACTAAATTAAAAAAGTGTTAATATTTTGGGAAACAATAAATGTGGTATGGTGGTTAAGAGGGATAAAAGATTAGCAAAGATTGCGGGTTCAAATCTCAATAAATTATTTTTTGTGACAGTTTTTTTTTTTTTGTAATTAAAGGCTTTTTTGGTGTCTTAAGAAATTTAAATCCGTGGCAAATGCACTACTTTTTTGTAGTGATACGAGCCAATTAAAACTCGTAGTGTACCAGATACAATGGGGCATTCTGGCCTCATTGCCTCAGATCACCCACCGACCACGCCACTTCAACATTACTCCTACCCTTTCACGCCATTTCGAACGCGACTCGGCCAATTCTCCCACAAGCATGACGCCGGCTCATTTAAGCCCAACAATCTCGAGCACCCGCACACATTTGTAGAATGCAGAATCAAACCCGTGACCTCTAGCTCGATACCACTGTATATTGTCGCGCCCCACGTCTCATTTTTTTCTTCTATGTTATTTTTTTCTCTTCTATACTTATTATTTTCAATAAGAAGTGTTTAGTGATCTATTTGAGCCGGCCTATATATCACGGTACACTTGCAATTCTTGTAATAAAAAAGAGAAAAATCAAAAGAGGAGTTTTATTCTCTATTCACCACTGATAGTCGGATTTCAAATATTTTACAGAATTAGAGAGAGAGAGAGAGAAAGAGAAAGAGAGAGAGAGAGAGAGAGAGAGAGAGAGAGATGTTTCCACCATTGAAAATGGATAAGAATATGATTGAGTGGAGGAACTTCGATGATAATGAATGGAAGGTGATCATGAGAGCTTTTTTTTCTTTTCCTTTGACCTCTTCGTCCGCTTTGATCAATTTATCCACAGAATATATTATTGAGGAAAACTTTATAAAAAAAAAAAGGAAAAGAAAAAGAGATGTATATATAGTTTGTGAATTTTGTGAATGATTCTCCAATCTATCAAACAATGGGACAAGAATATATTATCTGGTGGAGCACGTAGTGTATGTCCTAATTAAATTAAGCAGCCAACACGTTTCAATCAAGCTACATCCAAATCAATATATATATATATATATATATATATATATATATATGGCCGTTTCAAGATAGAGGAACAAGCAAAACCAACTTCCTCCACTAGCTTGCTAGTTAGATAAGCAACAAGGAATTAAGGAGCTGCTTTATTTTTTCTTTGATTGAAAATGGAAGGAGCATCACGACTTTTTCCATTCTGGATGGTGATATAAATATTAATATAAATATATTTGTTTGTTTGTTTGTTTGTTTGGATCGTTATCAGTTAGGCGCGTTTTGTCGAGTTAGAGCTTCTTTAGAAGTATGTACTGCCACTTACTTAACCCACTGTCTGAGTAAAGTTGTGTTAAATTTCGATTGGCTTTTTCCCACTATATATCTGTAAAATTAATACCTCTAAGCTGGAGCTTCCTCATTTCGGATTACAAGTTTATTTATTTCTACTTATGTGCAATACAAACCTCAAAACATTCTATTCGTCAATTCTTTTTTCTTTTTCTTTTTTTTTTTTTTTAGAGAGAGAGAGAGAGAGAAAGCTAGCATGCTATCTACACTGTTTTTTTTTTCTTTTTCAAAATCGAATTCAATTAGAAAAGTGAATCAATTAGACTTCCAATTTGAAACCTCAAGTACCAACCATATATTAAGAATATATAGTAGCCAAACTCTCTCTCTCTCTCTCTCTCTCTCTCTCTCTCTCTCTCTCTATATATATATATATATATATATAATTATATATAATATATATTTTAATTATATAAAATAATATATATTATTTATTTTAATTATATGTATATAGAATTTAAAATATTGGACCCATAAAAACAAACCAGCAATATCCTACTCTAAGTACACTTATACTCTTTTTTTCACTTCCTCGCAGAGACACTTTTTCTAATTTTTTTAGTATTATAATATCGTATTTCATGCATTCATTTTATATGTTAAATTATTAGATTTTTTTATATCAAATTTTAGATAATGTAATATTTTATAAAAATTAAACTATAAATTGCACGATATTAAAAATTTCAAGCAACTCGTTTAAGGTTCAAGCTCGCTCGACTAGAAATTAGGCTCGCTCGAGCTCAGCTCGAATTAATTTCAAGCCAAGCTTTAGCCTAAATTTTGGTTCGAAATTAATTTCAAGCCAAGCTTGAGCTGAGGTAAGCTCGCTCGAGCTCGGCTCGTTTCCACCCCCAGATTTTGGCTCGAGCTCGGCTCGTTTCCACCCCCAGATTTTGGCAACCTATCTATATATACGAGCCGTTTGCTCATTTAACATCATAGATCAATGCAATGCACATTAACTTTTGATTAAAAAAATAGTTTTTACTATCTTAATAACGTTTGAAGTACGTACTCGAATCTTAATTCGGTTGAGAAAGCCTACCCTTTGTCTTTATAAGGTTATTCTTTTTTGACCTTTCTGATAGATTAAACTTGATAATTTTTTTAAAAAAATCACAAAGTTCAGTTTCCAGACATTTTAAATACCCTGTATCAATTTTCATGATGCTAATTATTAATTTAGAGCTTAAAACATCAAAGACGATTTGATAGGACAGAATCCTCCGTCACTACAACAAAAACAGTCTATACAGACACTTTTAAGTGTAGGTATATGTCAACAAAAATACTGCTAGCTAAATTACTGATACTTCTAAAAAGTGTTGCTATATGTGGGATCGCTAGGTATATATATAGTGACAGTTAAAAAGTGTCGTTATAGCCTAAAAGAGTGCTGCTAATTTACCAACACTTATTTAAGCATTTAGCAACCGCCGAAACTTTATCTCGTTGGTCATGGCGGAGAAGAACGACAAAGAAGGGCTAGCTCTTCGTCTAGAATTTCAGTGGAATGAGTGAAGGGAGAATGGGAGATGGTAATTAATTTTTTTTCTTTTTTAATTTCTGTTTGTAATCAGGCCAAATGGGCTGGGTGTGGTGGGTTGAGTAGAGTAATCTTTTATTTTTGGTTGGATTGGGCTTTATATTTAAACATTAGTAGATATTTTTTAAAATTTTAGCATAAATGAGACACTTACACAAAAGTGTCTCAAACATGTATCACTATAACCTAATTTTGTGGCTTTATATTTAGACATTAGTAGATATTTTTTAAAATTTTAGCATAAATGAAACACTTACACAAAAGTATCTCAAACATGTATCGCTATAACCTAATTTTGTTGTAGTGCGTTCTATCTTAAGTAGCAGCTGGAGTCAAGTAGTAGATGATCATTTGGTGTTTCTTTTCTCTTTTATCATCATCGGTAAGTATTGAAGCATCGAATCAAACCACATTGAGCCAGTTCAACCAACTTGCTAAATGAAAATCAATTCGGAATCAAGAGGACGACCCAACCACACCAAACGATCCAACCGCAACAAACACAACATGATAGTTTTAGAATTTGTAAATTTGTTTCCTATTCTTGAGAGTGTATGGTTGTAACCTCCTCAACAATATAAGAGTAACTTCCTCCACAATAAGGGGCCATTTGGTTAGATGTAATTATAAATACAGTATAGTTAGAGATGCATGCAGTTGAAAATACAATAGTTACAACTACATGAATCCTATTTAGTTGGATATAGTAGAAAGAGCTGTAAGTATAAATAATCTGTTTGGTTGCATGCAGTTGAAAAATATTTTTTAAAATTTTATCATTTTATATATATGATGGTGAGATCGATTACAGCTCCAATGTAAAAAAAAAAATTTAATTTTTGGTTAAAAAATATTGAGGAGGTAAACATATCTTTTATATAAAGTTACTCTCTCCAATCGTCAGCTTGAATCATGCCAATTTGGACGTAGTTCGAATCGTCGTATTTGAGCCTCCTCTTGCGCTTCCAATCGCAGTAGCTTGAAGTTAAATATATCAAACCAAACACGAAATTTGTATTTATACGTTGCAATCATAGCAGTAACTACATGCAACCAAACGACCCCTAAGCGTGAGAAGTACTCCTTTAGTTGTATAAGTTTCTCAATAGAATATTAATAAAGTGTGTGGTCTACTAATTTCTTCAGTAAGGACACTTCCTGAATGAACCTTACAGCACTAGCTAAAGAGTAAAATAAAGAGCATAAAAAAAATTAAAAAGAAAAAGATTATACAGTACTATGAGAAGATCATAGATTTCACAGCACCTATAATACATTAATTACTATAGGGAATGCTAATGCCGAACTTTAGATCAATGATGTTTTGATGTAGTACTTGATGTTAATCATGTGATATTTGTTCCTATATATATTCTTTTCCTATAACAAAATATATTCACATTAATAAACTCCAAAGTGATATTCTTGTGTGTGGAAAGAGAAAGTGGAAAGAGAAGAATATTATGATTAAAGTGGTAAAAAAAAAAGAAAAAGAGTATGATCAGTTTGTTGGCTTATGCAAAAATAAATGAAAAGATTACGTGTTCCTTTATTTAAGAGATCTGATCGAGTAGAGTATGCCCTGTATATTAGGTTACTATTGGTGTTCCTCTACAAATCGAATATATACTTCTTTTTTTTTTTAGAGTGTGATAGATAACACGCTATCTGCTTCGTTTATTTTATTATTTAGAAATAAACTTAGCTCGAAATATGAATCAACTAGGATTCGAACTCAGGTCTCGTATACCAACCACCAAATCCTTTGCCACTTGCTCTAGGGACGGTCGGTAAAAATCGAATATATACATATTTAGCATGGGCTTATAGAACGGAAGAAGTTATTGAAATGATTACATTAAGAGTACGTTTGGTTCAAAATCGAAATCAAAACTAGAATAAGAATAAGAATAAACCGGAATCGAAAATGAAATGACTAACTGTTAATTATTTTGGTTCAGAAAAGAAATCGGAACTTGAAAACTCAACAAGAGATTTTGAGAGAAAGCCGTGAGCACGGCCTGTTATTTGATCAATTTTAAATTTAAACTTAAATTTTGAATTAACATGCAATTCATCAAGTTGGAAGTCAAAATTTAAATTTAGAATTAAATTCAAATATCAAATTCATAGTAGATTTAAATTTGAACTTAAATCTATAATTCAAATTCAAATTGAAAATTAAAATTTTATTCTACAATTATTAAATATAAATTAATATATGAATTTAAATATTGTCAATCGAAAAAATGAATTAGTTTTTTTTTTAATTCCTTTCGAAATCAAAGTTGACTTCCACTTCCACGGTGAGAATCATTTTGTAGGAATCTAATTAATTTTTTCGGAATGAACATGGGACGACCATTCGCTCACATTAAAAGCTAACAATCAAAATGAATTATTCGGATTTTTATTTCAAATCTCAAATCCTTCAAATCAATATATGGTTAATTACGCCCAATAATTAATCTCATCTAACAACAAAGGTTTACCAACACATGCATCTCTAATTTTGTATTGTTCTAAAAATAAATCTAATAGAAACCGGTCCAAAATATATATATTCAACAATTGGTACTTAACTAGAAAAATCGAGCTAATAAACTTATTAATTAGTGTAACCGACGATAAATTAATTTCGCCTTTCCCCCAAGATAAAAGGAGTATTTGTACGCAATTTGGAATTGTGGCATTAACTAGCATTTCAATTAGAAAAATAGAACAGTCAAATGCCAATGAGTACGAGTTCTTTTCCTATGTTTTGTTTTTTTTTTTTTTTTTAGTAATAGGTCACGCTATCGCTTCGTTTATTTCGTTAAGAAATAAACTTAGCTAAAATATGAATCAACTAGGATTCGAATTCGGCCTCGCGTACCAACCATCGTTCTTCATTACTCGTTTAGTGCGGTCGGTAGTTCTTTTCAATCCTATGTTGAGGGAATGGTATTGCATAAGTCAAATCCTTTTCAAACGTACATTGGTGAGATTCTTAATTAGTTCTCTTTGTTATTTTTCTCTTCATATTTTTTTTTACTTTTCCTCTGCAACTTTTGAATATAAAATAAAAAAAATTACTGTTTGTTTCACATTCTTTTAACACTAAGCGGATAACTACAAGAAATGACGATCGTAGAGGCAGTTTTTTGTTAAACCACCTCTAAGTATTCATAGAGGCGATTTCTACAACCGCCTTTAAATCGCCAACAAATATAGATTGACAGGGGGTGCTTAGAAGTGGTAGGGAGGCACTTAGCTAGAGGTGGTACACAAAGATAATTTTGATCCCCCAATATTTCTGCTTACTTTTTTTTTGTTTTTTATTCTATTATCTAGTAATAATATAAAGACGTACGGTTGAAACAGCCTCACATAATTTTAACCTATTGAGATGGTTTGATCCGCTTCTACAAATATTAATCTCTTAAAGGGGGTCTACTCCTCCTCTACAAAGGTTATTATGCAGAGATAATAGATAAGGACGGTTTGAACCGCCTCTATCTTATAAATATAGTAAAAAATTTTATTAATATTTATTTTGATCTATATTCATTAGCAAAAAATTATAAAGTTTTTTACAAATTTATTATTCTAAATATTAACATAAATTAAATATTATATTTCTCCTCAAAAAACAAAACAATAGTAAAGGTAATTTAACATTTAATAAGAAAGATAGACAAGTCAAAATTATCTACAGTTTGATTTAACATTTTATAAAAGAGATAATTTAACATTTAACATTTAATAACAATCATCTTTACGACTGTCTTTTTTTTGTAGCTAGCTGAAATTATATATAGTTTGTATTAAACATGACAAAAATAGTTGTTTTACACTTTTTAAATGTAACGACCCAACCCATGCCACTAGCAATCGGCCCAAAATGCTTAAAGTCTAAGTCTCTTATAAACCGAATAACAACCCCATTCCCATCCGATGTGGGACTATTGGGGTGTCACAAACTCTCCTCGTTAAGGCCCTGACGTCATCGTCAGTCCAATCACACCCCATTCCCATCCGATGTGGGACTATTGGGTGTCACAAATTCCCCCGTTAAGGTCCTGACGTCCTCGTCAGTTCAATCACACACAGAGCCCACAATCACCAGACGATGTGAGACTTGTCTCGCTAGCCTTGTCATCCCGATCCCGGTTCACCGAGATTCGCCACATATTTCCAAATAGTGAACCGGCTTTGATACCAAATATAACGACAAACCCACTAACAATCATAACTCGTTGGGTCCAACCACCGGCCCAAAATACTTAAGCCCCGTTATTATTACTAGTATCTAAGTCGCTTATAAATGTTACAACTTGCATGCCAACATCATGAGACAATATAAACATTGCAAAATATATATTTCCAGGTAAAACTCTAAAACTAATCTGAATTTTGGGTCATTTACAACTAACTGTTTAATCTATAAAACTTTTGATTTTATTGCCTAACTATTTAATGTTTTTTTTTTAGAGAGATAGGTAGCACGCTAACCGCTTCATTTATTTCGTTAAGAAATAAACTTATATAGCTATTAATATGAATCAACTAGGATTCGAACTCGGTCTCGATACCAACCACCAAACTCTTTGCCACTGCTTGCGACGGTCGGTAACTATTTAATGTTTTGATTTGATTCATTACCTGGCTTAAAACATATATTTCTCTATACCTAGCTAGTGCATCTTCATGTTTTTTGTCATATATATGTGCTTTCGACCATCTGATTGTTCAACCACCGTTGTTTAATTAGTTGCAATTTTTATACTTAAGAACTGAATGATTAGAATGAGACAACAACAAAAAAAAAAAAAAAAAAAAACGTATTGAGGATAAATAAAACTCTAGTGTGCTGATGCTTAGATGCACTAGCTGTAGGCAATATTTTTTTAGAAATCAAATCAAATAATGTAAAACGATAGGTACGTATATAAAAGTTTTCAAAGTTTGGACAGTTATTTCCAAAAATGACTAGAAGTTTTAGATTAACGTTCCATACATTTTAACCTAAAAATTTATGATACTAAGCAAATAACGCACTAGTTTCCATGTGATGATATCACATTACTTTGATTCCCCTTATTTTCAATTTGCTACCATGTGACCTTTCCACCTCAATTTTTTTTTAAAAAAGAAAAGTAAAAAAAAAAAATTCAAAATGCGAGGGCAAAATCAAGTATTCATTGAATACAAATCTCCTAGTACAACTCCCACATTCAAGCCATAATATTTGATGCTGTACTAATAATTACCTAACTAGATCTTAAGACTAAGCTACTTAATTATTTATTGTTTTCATTGTTTGAGACTTGTGCTAGCTAATTGCCTATGATGCTAGTAGTACCTAATTAAATCTAGCTGTTGAGAGAATAAAGTGCTTAAGCTAATTGATACCTCCAAATTAAGAACTCATTATATATATTAATATATAGTCTTTTGATTTGTTAATTAATGGTGTTGAAATCCAATTCTTCATCCACTAGCTAGTTCCTATAATATATATATATATATATATAGTTATTTAATTAAGTGCTAAATAACTATGTTCTGAATAAGACGGGAACTGTCCAAACCGCCCCATGCATGCATGTTTCGAATTTCAAATACAGAAGGACCGATCGATTAATTAATAGTTGATTTATTTGCGATTCAAAAGTGAAAGAAATTATTTATTTTTATCTACTAAAAGTGGCCAGAATGAAAGCGAACAAGTGATGTCGAGTGTAGTTTGGTAAGTAAAAAAGAAAGAAGCATTATTCTTAATTAGCAGCCCGATATATCCTATCAATCTCTGTAGCTCAGCCCTCAGAACTAGGGCTGGCAAACGAGCGAGCCGGCTCGCGTTCGACTCGCGTTCGACTCGATATTTGGCTCGCTCGAGCTCGACTCGAAATTAAATGAGCCGAGCTTGAACAAAAAAAAGACTCGAAATTCATTTCAAGCCGAGCTTGAGTATTACTCGGCTCCTTCGAATTAGGCTCGAAAAGCTCGAGAATATATATATATATATATATATATATATATATATATATATATATATAAAGTCCATTAGTATGCTATTAATAAGACGACGAATTTGTCTAGTAAGTTTTCTACCTTGGATTAATCCCTTTGATTAATTTTACCAGTTTAGATTATACTATTCAACCAACCACCCACTCAACCCTAGGGGTCCACATCATCCTAGCCGCACATCTTTTAATCCAAGGATAAAAAACTTACTAAAGACCAAGTCATTGATGTTATTAATAGTATTCCAAACTTCTATATATATATATATATATAGTAGCTACTATACTATCAAAAGTATAGAGAATCTAGTGCTTTCGATTTTTTAATTCTTAGATCAACCACTTTAATCATTTCTTTGAATTAATACTATTATTATCTTGTAGGGACCACTCAATCCTAGAAATCTTATTTAATCCTAGGAGGGAACGCAATCATCATAACCATACAATTCTTAATCAAAGGGTCAAAAATTCAAAAACATCAAATTAATCGTCTATATTTTCGATAGCATAGTAGTCTACACTATATATATATATATATATATATATATATATTAAAAAATATATAAATATAATATATTTTAATTATATATAAGCCGAGTGAATAATCCGAGTTTAGTTAAAATTGGACCAATGTTGTTGGCCCATAAAAACAAACCGAATAGACAAATAAAAGAGTAAAATTTAACTAAATTTATATATTTTTCCTTTCTTCCAAAGAGCTCTAAGTGTTCAATATACTTCTCTTTCTTTTTTTTCTATCTCTCACCCTAAGTGGCCAAGCCGTAAGCCCTCCAAGTTATATACCAAGTAATAAGATATGCTAGCCGTTGCCTACCTTGCTATTAATTGTATGCTTGAGAAAATATACAGAATATTTTTAAAGTAAAAAATTAATATTCATATGAAATTTTAATTTTAGTTATATATGATTGATAGTTTAATCCAATATTTATTTATATAAATTATTTATTTTTGACCGCATAAATAAAAATGAATAATATGGAAATTGAAGGCGGCAGAAAAGACATGTTAGGCTGAAAAGATTAGATATTCTACTCATAAATTATTTTTTTTTCATATTATAATATTATTTTTGATATAATTATTTTGTACTTTAAACTATTAGACATATTTTTGTATCAAATTATAGATAATATTCTATACAAATTAAACTATTGATCGTATGATGTTGAGAATTTCAAGCGGCTCGTTTAGCGCTCGAGCTCGCTCGACTCGAAATTAGGCTCGCTCGAGCTTGGCTCGAATTAATTTCAATCCAAGCTTGAGCTTAAATTTAAGCTCGAAATTAATTTCAAGCCGAATTTAAGCCGAGGTAAGCTCCTCGAGCTCGGCTCGTTTCCACCCCTACTCAGAACTGGACTTTGAATATCCGGCTAATTGGAAGATGCCGAAGTTTGATAAGTTTTCTAGCGACGAGACCGAAAATACGGTTGAGCACATCGCACGGTTTACAGCTCAGTGCCGAGAAACCGCGGCAGATCCGTTTTTAAAATTGAGGTTATTTAATATCTCACTAACCAAGACAGCTTTTACTTGGTATATAAGTTTACCTGCTAATTCTGTCCGAGACTGGGACGAATTAGAGGGTAAATTCTAAGAACAGTTTTATAGAATAGAGCCAGAACTATCGGTTGCAGATTTGGCTCAATTCAGGCAAAGAACAGGAGAATCGCTGATTGATGAATATTTGAACCGATTCAAGACACTGAAGTCGTTGTTTCGTAAGAATGCCAGAGTCCGAATTTGCCAAAATGACATTCAATGGCATGCATTTTAAAATTAAAGATCATTTTGAGGATAAATTTTTTTCAAATCTTTTCGATTTGGGGGTTCGGGTTGCTCAATATGAGCAGTTTCGAAAAGAAAATAATGAGGATCGGCCTAGATGGAGCCGAAATAAAGACTGGAACAAGAGGAAGGAGAAAAATATTTTCTTCTTTGAAGAGTCTTCGGCTCATGAAGAGCCGAATTCATCTGAAGAGATAGAAGATTCGGCTAATGTAGTCGAAATTTGTGTTGCTGAGATGGTGAGAAACAGTCAGCCGTACAAATGTGCTTTACTAAAGCCCACCAAGTCAAGCGAGACTAAGGCACATGTGTCCGCATTTAATTATTCGTTCGATATATCAAAGACCGGTCTGATTTTTTATCGGTTGCTAAGAGACGAACAAATTAAGCCACAGAAGGGTCAAATTATGCCTCTGTAAAAGAATTAAAGTGCAGAAGATACTGCAAGTGGCACCACTCTTGGAGCCATAAGACTAGTGAATGCACCGCCTTCAAGAGGCAGATACAAAAAAAAATTAATGAAGGTCGGCTCATTTTTGCCGACCAAGAAAGTAAAAATATGAAAATTGATAAAAACTCTTTTCCACCACAGATTAACGTGGTGACCATGAGGGAAAAAGAAAAAGCTACCGCCAAGAGGCGAATTCAAGAAGAAATAGAGGAGGGTCTCATTCTAGCCGAACAACAAGACAAAAGTAACAAAGTTAATAAAAATATGCTTTCTTTACCGGGCAAAGCGATGGACGCTAAAGGAAAAGTGATCGCGGCCAGAACGACCGCAGATGACATCGCCCATGCAAAAAAGAAACTTTCGGTTTTGCATAAGGTGCAAAGCTGAAATGACAAAGAAAGATTGGGAGGCCATAATCAACGACAAGAAGAAAAGCAACGAGTGGAATGAATTAATGGCATTCCCTAAGAAGTGGGAGCAGATCCCAAAAGGTGATGATCCAAAAAGGCGACTGTAAGAAGCCTCTAATGAAACAACCGGAGATCAATTCGGTTCAACGTAAGCAGGATATATTGATGCAGAAAATTCTGCATAACTACTACAACAATAGACGTGACGAGTGTCAAAGCCGATGGAATTATCAAGAGAGACCATTCAGCTCCAAGCAAAGGTTCCCTGGGTACCGACCGCACTGGCAACATCAAGCCAGGCCGAAACCAGAACCTGAATTTGAAGGAATGACCGAAGGAGACATCGAGTTCCTAGGTCGGAGATTGGTGAATGAGCTCGGCATTCAGCCTTGGCCGAGGCTGTGGGAGAGAAGAGAAATTTTAAAAAATTATTTGAGAACAGTAAAGGTACCGACAAATATGCCAGTGGACAAATGGTATGAAGTGGAAGTCAAACCATCGGCCAGATGGCAGGGGCCGATGTTAACAAAAACCCAAAAGCGTCAGCAGAGAATGCAAGCCGAGGCAAGACAATATTACGACGAAGCCAAAGGGATAAGGCTAAACGTATGGAGGCGTCCCAATGAACAATCACATCCCTTGCGCTCAATACAAAATGATCACGAGGCAGGTGGTTCATCACCTGTCCCGTGGTTGAAGTCAAAGGTAGAACGACCAACCGAGGCCGAAACAAGAAAGGATGACCGGGAGGAAGCTAGAAGACAAAATAGCCTCCTCGAAACAATCGTCAAGAGAGAACGATGGCCCCCCAAGGAAAGGGAGGCCCGGATGGAGAGGAGGTTAAGAGGGTTATACGTGTTAGAGCTAGAGTAGTTCTAGAATTGGTGACCGCCTGCAAAGTGGGGTGGCACAGTTATATTAACGACCCGACCCGCTAACAATAATAACTTATTGGGCACAAATCATTAGCCCAAAATACTTAAACCTGCTTATTATTACTAGCTCTACAGTATCTTATATACCCAATCAGAACCCATGCATTTTCCATTGGGGTGCTACAAGCTCCTCTTATTTAGACCCTGACGTTCTCATCAGGTAGAAACCAGATCACAGACTTATAAACTAGAATTATCAGACAATGCAAGGTTCTAGAAGTAGGTCCTACGGGCTCAAGAGGTGGCTCCCATCAAACTCGTGATGCACACTTTGCCCCATGTAGCACTTAGCTCTCACACTTCCGACTGGTATTCGGTTTTGATGCCAAAATTAATCAACTCGACCTACTAGCATAATAACTCGTTGGGCAAAAACCACCAGCGTAAAATGCTTAAGCACAATTATTATTACTAGGTCCACGGTCCTTTATATTCCCAATTAGCACTCTTTTCCTATATATTGGGATGTTACATTGAGACTTTCTAATGCAACTATATTTATAGACACAACGAGACTTAAAATACAGAGGCAGAAAAGAATAATTAATGAACAAAAATCATAAAACTGCGCGATAAAAAAACACTGAATGAAAGATTGAATTTGAAATAGAAACTAAGATATAAAATTATATAGGCAAGAAATATGCAGACGGAATTAGCGGAGCACAAGCGCTAGACAAGGGCCGTCAAATTCCTACCGATCAATCCAGCGTCATCTCTGTCGGAGAACTGTCTCTCGGGCGAAGCAGAAGTCTCAGGAAGAGAAAAGAAAAGAAACGAAAAGAGATTGATAGAATTAGGGTTAGAAAAAATATTATAGCTGAAGAAGATGACGATAGAAGCCAACTACGAATCATCAATTGAGAAAGATGATGCGAGGAATCGATGTCGTGGTGGAAGGCGAAAAAGCATAGTCGAGACGCCACATTGGTGAAACTTCTTGTTGATCATGTGAGAGCGGGGACATCCTCGGATTACGGTGGCAATCCAACTCGTTGGCTTGAAATGAGCTCGAGATCGGCTCGCTCGTTTAGTAAACGAGCCGAACACAAGCCGGGGTCCCGCTCGTGTTCGGCTCGATAATCGAATATATATATTTTATATTTATATAATTTATTTTATATATATTTATATATAAATAAATAATTATATGTAATATATATTTTTATTATTTAATTTTTAGCAAAATAAAAATATAAATTAAAATTTAATTATAAAAAAGACTCATTTGTATATAAAGTTCTAACTATTAGATCAAAATCTAATGAATAAGATTTTATAAATTTATTTTTTTAATATATTTAATCTATTTTTTTTTTATTTATTGTTCGTTGGCCAACTCGTGAGCCATTAAACGAGCCGAACACGAGCCAAATTTTTTTGCTCGATACTTTAATAATGAGCTCGTGTTCGCCGTTTAATAATGAACCGAACACGAGCCGACCCTAGCTCGGCTCGTGGCTCGTTTACACCCCTACTCAGGATGCTCGATTGGCCCTTGGCGGGTTCACTAAGGACCGGACCCGCTAGGGGTGTGATTCCTCCAAACGGGAACAACGGCATTTTTACGTTTTGTTTAGATGTAAAGCCTTGAGAATCTTAGCAGACCGACCGTATTTTCGCAGGTTTGAACTCGTTAAAGAAAACGAGCCACTAAGCTTCACTCTGTTTCTCGCTCAAACAGTGTTGGAATCCCGCAAATAGATACTCGAAAAGAAGACGAGAAATAAAGAAGAATAAAATAAACGGACTCACTCCCTACAGACTCTCTCTCTGGTCTGGTTGACGCAAGATCGCAAAAGAAAACACAAGAGAACACGTACGTCTCAATAAAGTAGAGTTTTTATAATACTAATAATGCATGCCTGGTACATATATAGGGTCAAGGCTATATTTATAGTATCCTACTAACAGACTTGAAACAATTCGATAAAACATCATTATCTAGAAGATCAATATTCAGATCAATCTAAAAATAAAAATCTAAAATAAAAAATAACAACTAACATATCTAAACCTATACAGAACCATGCAAAACTGGCTCGAATTCAAGTCGCACCAAATGTCTTAAATCACAGTGAAATCAGTTCATCTGCCGCGACTGTGGCACAGATAAGTCCGGGCACGCATCAGATTCTCTTGAACTAATCTAGCTACCATCTTGCAGTGTGATTCCTTGGTACATCGATCAGCTGTTCAAAATATTCACTATCTGATAGGAGTTGTGCATAAAAACTAAACAAACAACAGTTACAGAAAATAACCTCAGTAATGACATTTGCAAGATACTAAGTTATTTCAGTGAGTAATTTATTTTACGTGCAAGAATAGGGACCCAATTGCCCTTCGTCAAACGTTGAGACTCTGGAAACGCTATATTAAGATTTACAGTACTGTAATAGGATGCTTCTGATACAACAATAGCATCATTTAGAGCACCTATTTCATGATCAGACGAACCAACAATAGATTGCTAGTTATCCAATCCTTAATCCACATAATAACAGCTATGTTTTACATCTTAATTCCAAACTAATTGTACATGGCATATCTTACTTCCAGCCTTCGAGTTGTTCTTATGATACAGTTCGTTACTACAATCAAAGCTTTATCACTGGAGCAGGCCACTCTTTTTGCACCAAATATGGACTATAATATACAGAATAATGCTGCCTACAGTAAGACCTATCGTTGTTTCCCAGAACTTTATATGAGGAGAATTGTAGAGTGGGATGTGAATGTTTATACTGAGAAAGCCAGTGACTATAATACCGGTGGTGGCAAGTAATGTGGCAGTGGTGAGCACGATGCCCATCTGTAGCAACTGGTTCTGCTTGTCATCGAGCATGATGTTGATGTAGTCCTCAGTGTCATCAACATACTCTCTCAGCTTCACGGAAAAATTTATGAACAACTAAGAATCACTAAAAAGAAAGGACAATAAAGTTAAAAGAATTTCGAGTAGATATCTTATTTCAATCAATCTAATTCAATAGTTTTGTGAATTTAGATGGAAGTTCTAATAACTATAGACAAAATAAGTTGCAGGTTTAGTCCAGAGCTGAATGCTCTAGTAAATCCACTGTGTACTTATATTTGAAATTGACTCTGATTGGTATGTTCCCCATAGTTCTATTAGTTTATCCATTTAACTGCTTTCCAACAAATATGGAGGAAAACTGATACAAATTGTTATGGCCAAAATGGGTCTATTAAACCTGAAACTTCAAACATTGACAAACAGTTGCTGCAGATAACTAAGAGAACTTTTACAATTCTTTTAAAGAACTTTTGCGATTCTTTTAAACTTGGTTGCAAATTCTCATTCAGGAGTAAGGCGTACTAAAATATTGAAATCAAAACAAGGATCCAAATGCAGCAAGAATTCAGGTACTAGCTAATAAAATGCTTTCCAGAAAGAAAGTACCTAAGGATGTGAAGGACACTTACTGTGGATAGTTTGTTTAAGATCCCATCGGTCTGCACAAAATAAGCCTCTAACAACATTTCGAGCTCCTGGATGTTAGGCTTAAAGCCACTTAAGCTTTCATTGGCACCTTCAGTCCAATCTTTGTCGGCATCATCATGTTCATCTTCATCCCTACATAAAGAGGAAGTTTAATGAGAAAATGTGAACACAAAAGTGAAAAATAGACATTTTCATGATATTATTTGAACATCACACGAGTAACAGAGAAGTAGACAAGAAATATTCATCCAACAAAAAACAAAGGGTCAAGTTTGGAACAGAATAATCTCTTCAACACTCTGTTGGGGTTGGCTTGAATGAAGCTTGTGTTTCTCCACGGTGGAGGTTAATTCAACCCCCTTGTTGCCACATGCAAATCTAAGGACCCACTTGGATGGACTCTAATATGGGATATGGTCTAACTATACCATGGGATAGGTTTATTTTACTATATGGTTGCTTAGATGAACTAAAAGCAGGTCCGTAAACCACGGTGTATTAAAACTATTAAGATGAAAAATATGGTTTTTGACCACTCAACTCCATCTAGAAAAAACTTAAAACTCCATTTTGTGAGAAGCGAGGCCCTCTCTTCCTTTTATTCCTAAAACCTGAAGAAAAAAAAAAATCCTGCTTTCCATAGATCTTCTTCTCTCCCCAAGCAAAAAATACCAATGAAATCCTCCAGCGAAGACGAAGCGGCAACCATACACCCCTCCATCTATTTTCATCCTCTCCCCAAGCAAAAAAATGACGATGAATCCTCCAGTGAAGACAACAGAAGCATCCCCCCCTTCTTGTGGAGCCCTTGTGATGGCCAGCAGTCAGCAAAAAATGATGATGTATACTCCGGCGAAGACGACAACAACTTATAGAACAGCATCCGTCATCATGGATAACATTGTAACAATAACTTTTATCAATAGTAGAATGTGTTATAAAAAATTAAAGCTACATAATAAATTGGCAAAAACATCACAAAAAGTGATAAAACTACATATAAATCAGATGGTACCACTTCTGCCACAGAAGACATCAGAATTCAAGAAATGCTGATGATCATACAGAGGGATATGAAAACGTTTTTATCACTTAAACCAAATACAAACACATTAGTACATTTTGCTTAAAATATAAGAGATTCCATACAAAGCACAAGTTTCTTAGGATTATCTTCTTGAATAGTGATGTCGTTGCACTGTACGGGGCACAATTTATGCAAAGACAGTAACTTGTGCAGCACTGAAGAAATTGTGCAACATTGTGCAGTATCTGTGTTTGGGCAATAACTTGTGTAATGAAGTTCAGAATTTGTGCACAGTCTGTGCAAACCTCGTGCAACTGCGTTGCAGCACGTCCATATGCCTGAGATACTGTCATTGCTAACTTTTCTTTAGTCTTTGAGAATTCTGTGTAATCAACTTTCAAAGCTACCATTTTCTGGTCATTTTCTGGTGGAAGTGGATTATGCATGTCTAGGAACTGTTGTATGTAGCCTCTTAGGTCATCTTGAGCCTTGTGCCCTTTTGGGGAGTTCTGGGGTAGCCCTTTTGGGGAGTTCTGGGGTAGCAAGTCAAAATCATATCTACTACCCTATCCCAATTAATTTAAATTTATTGTTTGAGCAATTACCAGTTTCGGGAACTAATTATTTATTTGAGTTTTGAACTTGGGATGACATTTCACGTGTGAAATTCAGCCACAGTCTAACCGAACTAGACCTGTAATCAGTTGGTCATACTCCGGGCATGTTGCTAAATTTTGGGGTTGATCGGACCCATGGACAAGTCTAAATAAGGGATTTCACATTCTAAATACGTGAATTATTTTAAATTTCTGGCGTGACACTTTAGGTTGGAAATCGCATTCCCTTGAAAGATTCGCCGTCGAAGAGGGCAAAGAGATTTGGCATGCATGGAAAACTAAGTCCCCGATACATTGAACCTTTCGAATTTTTGGACCGAGTTGGGCCTATGGTGTGCCGGGTTGCTTTGCCGCCCAATCTTGCATGAGTTCATGATGTATTTCATATATCAGCACTTCGGAAGTATATTTTTGATCCCTCTCACATCATTGATTTTGCTCCACTAGAGTTACGTGAAGATTTAAGCAAAGAACAACTGGTTCGCATTTTTGCTCAAGAGGAAAAGAAACTTCAGAACTGAGCGACTTCGTATGTAAGTGTTGTGGAGTAACCATAAGGAGCATGAGTCAACTTGGAAGTTGGAGAGTACGATGCAGGAGCGCTACCCTTTTCTTTTGAGACCCCAGAATAAGGTATGACGTTTGAGATTCGCGGATGAAACTCTTTATAGGAGGAGAGGATGTAATATATTGGTCACTGAACTTGGGCAAATTAGCAAGATCTCAGTATGAAATAGTATTGATTCTATTTAGAGGATTCTGGGAGCTCTCTAAATGAGTTGGTTAAGTTTTGGTGCGAAACAGATGCGAAAACGGAGTTCGGAAGCAAGTTCTGTTGAAATTGCAATTTTTGTGGATTTCCAAACACCTGAAAGTGTTTGCAGGCGCCCGAAAATGACGTGTAAAGTGGGATTTCAATGTTTTTAGACACCCGGATTATCCTATGGGCGCCCTAAACTTTTGGATGGAGTACCGGATGCCCAAAACTGATTTCGAACGCTCAACCTGGGACCTTAGATTATTGTTCACGTTAATTATTCGGCGCCCAAAACTCCATGTGGACACTCGAAATTGTGCAGATGTGTGTGGGTGCGTCCAAAACCATCAGCCTGGGTGCCCAGATTATCAACTTGTGAACACCTGAAAGTGTTCCAAGCACCCAAAACCCGACGCAGGCTGAGAACGGGTTTTATTATAATTTCTTGGGTTTGAGGGGTTTAAGTAGAATTGTTACAACTCCATAAATTCTTCCTCAACCCCAGCTGCCTCTTCCATTCTCTTTCACCTGAGAACCCTAGCTCTTCCTCTCTCTTTCTCCATCTTCATCTCTCTCTCTCTCTCTTTCTATTATTTTCACAAAATTTTAGCTTCTAGTTCCTCACTTCCTCATAGCATCTAAGCGCTCCAAGGTGAGATTTTGAGCTAAGGAACGAGGAGAGCTCTTGGAGGATCAACCCTAGTGCTTCAACACCGAAATCGTGGAGATAAGGCATCTTGGATGTAAGGTTTGGCAGTTTGGTGTATGTTTTGGAAGTTTTGGATGGTTTTCTTTAGTATGTTTTGGGAGAATTTTGGAGTTATGTTAGGGTTTCATCATGGATGAGATTTGATATGTAGGAACTCATTATCTAGGGTTGCTTTGGAGACTACGGAAGCTTGGTTGGGCGTATGACAGATTTTGGGCATCGTTTTGGTTGGTGGTAGTATTCAAAAGTGGACAACTATAGCCTACAAGAGCCAAATTAAGCTCAACTACTTATTTACTCGTGTTGGGGTCGCGCACCCATGAGCTGGCCCTTCGGACGTGTAAATGCGGCTATACAATTGTTCAAGCCACCTAAAGTTGAGAGCCTTAGTGGGTTCATATGCTATTGTCCGATGTTCTACTAGGCATTTTTGGCTTGACCGGACTATGAGTCGGTCGTTGGGAATTGGATGACATGGTACTTGTTATCAGTTATCATGCTTGATGCATATGAAATGAATAAAGTTACCATTTTCAATTCTAAACTGTATAGAGACATAATAGTAGCATAGTAGTTGATAGCTTATTGTACTTGGCACTTTACTGTTATTTCTACATCTTATGCTATTGATGCCTCGAGTAGAGCTAGTGGCGTAGGTCGCCCCTCTCGCCGAACATACCCACTAGGAACTATTTTCTATAGTTATCACACCCTATGTTATTCTTTCAAAGCAATTGACTTCCGAAGGTGAGCGTGGTAAAAGGGTTGCGAGCTAGATAGCACTCTCTTGTCCTGGTCGGGCTCTAGAGGAGTGACCCTTTTGTAGAGATAGAGCCTATATATTGTACATAGAGCGAGAATGTAAATATTATTTTGGGTTGGTTGTATGGTTGTAATTATAATAGCATATCTGTGTTTTGGTTTTGATACCATCAACTCATATGTTTTTCCTATATGTCCATGTTTATATGAGATTAATGTGTTGGTTGTGTTACGCTTAGTATGTGTGGGGATGTCCCTGTGCATACGGCGGGTCTGTTAACGTACCTGGGAAGCTTCTGTTGTATCCGACTAAAGCAATCAATGGTGGTTCCATAAGTAGTAAGCCAGTCCATCCCAAGGGTAACATCAAATTCTTTCATGTCAATAGCAACAAGGTCAGTTGGCGACATATAGCTCTCGACCTCCACTGGACAAAATCTACACACAACATACCCTAACGCCTCCGGCGAGCGAGTCAACCCATATTTTAAAACCATTATATCTAATATGAAGGAATGCATGGTGCCAGAATCAAAGAGTGTATACATAAACTGCTGAAAAATTTAATATACTTGTCAGTACATCCGCACCTCCCAACCTATCCTATTGCGTCATCGCATAGGCCCAAGCCTGGCTTCACCAACCCGATTCCCTCAACCACAACCAAAGGACATGAGGTGCGAGCTTTGATCGGATGGAAGAGGAAGAAGATGGGATCTGGACAGATCTGGCTAGACCAAGTATACGGTGGACCACATGTATGTTTGCTTATTTTAGTCTATGTTGGATTTAAAACTATTGTTGCAATTTTTTATGCAATTAATGTACATATTAGCGCGTTCTAACTCTGTTATGTGAGCTAAAACTGACCGAAAAAGCCTCCGGCGCATGCTATGTGTGTTGGACCGGATGTAGCGAAAACTAGATGCTATTAATGGCTTAAAAGTTCAACCAAGAACCAATCTATAAATAGCAGTTTTGGTTCTAGGGCCAAATTAGTAAAAGAGGCATAACTTTTTATCTATAAGGTAGAATCACGTGAATTAGGACTGTTGGACTCATTTTGAAAATCTGGATGATGCCGTGGAGTTCGATTATCCAGATTTGTAGAATATTTTCACAATTTTTTTTAAAAAAAAAGTAAAGGGGCTTATCGAAAAGCAATTTTATTTGGATCTTCTCATAATTTTAGGTGCTAGAACAGCAAAGAAACCACAACCTTGGGACATGAAGGATTTTTGGGCATAACAAAGGCAAGTGAATAGCTACTTTTCTGTAAACTCGTTGTTGGTATATCTGAGTGGGTTTATATTTTTTGTTAATTAACTGTTGTAACTTGTTTTTTCTTAAAGTTCATCATTATTTTTTATTCATTTTTTTTTCGATTGTTGCGATTGGATACCTTGGAGTAGAGGAACTTATTTTGTGCGGTTACGGAGAAGGAACGACCCGTAATTGTTGCTCTCATGATTAAAGTGACCAAATGGAGAAGCCCCATAACATGAATTGTTGCAGTTTAAATTAAAAACCGTCATATGATCTTTAAAAAGTAAATTTCCTCCTAAGCGTTGCGCTTTTTTTTTTTTGTCTATTGTTTCATGTACCTAGTGTCGAGACGTGTAAGATGATTAGCGGGCGAAGACTAGTTAGATTTATTTTTATAAAAACTTAGTTGATTTTTCTATTTTGTGTTGGATTAAATCAAACGGTTTATTTGTTATTATTTATTTTGCTTGGACTTTTAGTATTTCCTACTCAGTTTTCAGTTTTATTTTAAATTGATAATTTATTTTTTATAAGTCCTTAATGAAGACTATTTAAGGCCTTCTATTTTCGAGGATTCTTCCTTCAAATTTGTGGCTGGTTGTTGCGACTCTGATCTGAGTGGTCGGGCTTGCGGCATGACATCATATATCCAACAATTTTGCATGGAATGCAACAATTTATGTTTTAGACTTTTCATTCCAACTTAAGAGTTCTTTATGTATCTTGCTCCTGTCTCCCTAGGGCCCCATTGGTTCGGAAATAAAGCGAGGATAGCGAAAGTTATAACGAAAGTTATCCCCGCTATTCTGCCAAACGGAATGTTTTAAGGCCGTAACATTTTATCCCGGTCAAATCTTGCTCCTGCTATTCTCAATTATCTCGAATAGCTTGGGATCGTGCTATTCTAAGATTTAATTAAGATTAAAAATTACATTAAAACTAAATTATATACACATAATATCTTATATATTACAATAAATTATTTTTATTAAAACATTATTAATCATACTATATTAATACATATTATTTATATTTAAATATCATAATATATTATTATAATAAATTATATTTAAATATTATACTAAATAATTTTTATTAAATTTAAGTTAATAATAATTTGAAAAAAAAAATATTTTTATAAAAAAAATATTAATTTAAATATATTATTTTTATTAAATAGTATAATAAATTATCTTTATGATAAATTATTTTTATTATATTATATATATTATATATCAAATTCAACCGTCACTTTTTTCCACTATCCTCTACTATTCCATAAAATTAATCAAACGCAATTTCAGTTATTCCTGAGAATAGCAACATTACAAACCAAACATAATTTTACTTTTATTCCTGACAATTCCGGAATAATAAGCTATTCCAAGGATAAAAAAAATTATCCCAATGTTCGGTATCCCCAAACCAAACAGAGCCTAGAGAATTCCTAATAAAAGAAGATTGTTGTTTAGTGAATTCCACAAGGCGGTGAGTTTGCTTGTGTATCCAAGTACCTATTCAACAGTGCTTGTGCTAACTCTGCTTGCTCTCTCATCTTCCAGCGTCAAATAGGAGCAAGCAAACAACTAATAAGTCACGCCTTAGTGACCAACAACTTAAGAAGGTTGCCAAAAATGGCACAACAACAAACTACAACTATATTGAAATAATATCAAGATAAACTTATTAAAGAAAGAGTTCACATTATTGACTATGTTGTATATCATAATTACTGAAATCAATAGATATAACGTACCTTTCTTCACAAAGTTTGATTGGGTCCTTGTCCAAGTCAAATCTTGATGACAACCCACCAGCTTCTCGATGAAGAAGCTTCGCTGTTAAATACATTGCAGCCATGTGTATATCATCATCCAATAAATGTTCGACGTCATCCCGTACCTATTTAAGATTGCAAAGAGGAAAACAAGAAAAAAATAATAACTCCAGAGGAAAAGTAAAAAAAAGTAAGATAGTTGTATTCTCTTATTGGAAACCACAAGAAAGATATTAAGAGAAACAACACATTGGTTTAGATAAAAGACATAATTGAATAGTGATCAACATTCTATTGGCTTTTCTGGTCAGAAATAATGATAAACTACAGCTCCCAGCACCACAAGATTTCGAGGAAGCTTTAAAAAATTGACAGTGTAGATGTCTGGTTGCATGCATGAACGTTCAAGGCTGCAAGTACATTCAACCATATGTTACAAATAAGGAAAGCAAAATCAATATGGAAAAAGCTCAATAATAACAAGCAAATGAATATAGTAGAAAAACTTTACTCATCCTCGAACAAGATTACTAACAAAAGCTGTCAAGCATATCAGATAACATTCCAACTACTAGAAACATCTAAAAAGCAGCAATCTTGTTCAACAAGCTCCCATATCATTGAATTCAAACAGCCACTGAAATGCTTCATGTTAAATTGATGCACCAAAATTAGTTAGAAATTACAAGAAATCTAAACCAACATTCCTGCACGTACTTACCTTTTGGACACGTCCTGTTATTGCCACTAAACGGCTCTTCAATTGCCTTACATTTTCAAGATTAAGTGTGCTGACTTTAGCAGTCAACTCATCTAAAGCAGGATATGCTTCTTTCTCCAGTGCAGAAGTCTGAAAAAGAATAGTGTCATGTTGCGCTAAAAAATTTATTAATAGAGCATGCCATGCAAAAGTTTGATCAAGTTTATATAACATTTTCCGTGTTTATTGACATCCACAGCTAAATAATAAAGATTTCCATAATGCAGGTAGTCAATGTAGCTTACAAATAAATTGCCTTCTCTCTTTTGCTTTTCTCGTAAATACAGGATGCCAAGCCATCATAAATATAATGTATGTGCACAAAAAAATACAGACTAAACAATAAAAATATTAGAAAATAAAAACACAATTAAGAATTTATGCAAAAGACTAAAATTCGGAGATATTCTCAGATCTGATAGAACTAACTAACATCATGTTTGTTCTAGTGGCGACGCAGAATAAAACCAAAACTAACTTCCATCATATTTGTTATAGTGGTGACGCAGAATAAAACCATGCAGAGGACAGGATCGGTTCAATACCAACTAAATATCAGTCCAACATAAGCACGCTTCTAAGAGTTAGTATAGCAGTATGACTGCTAATCTGCTATAAGTACCGAACTTGCCTGAAGCTCGGAAATAGACTGGCAAGACGCTTTAGAATACTATAGTTTACCTATCGACAAGAAAAAACAACTCCATACGGATAAGCATGTAACACCTCCAAACCATAGTTAAGAAGAATCAAAATCTCAATATTTAAACCCCTCATTTTGGGCTTCTAAAGTGCCACTTTGAGAACACACCATTGAATCACACACTTAGGGCAAAACCCCCAATTTCAACTCTTTGAACTTTGACAGAAGGTGTAAAAACTTCTCAAAACAATGGCCCAACTTAAGACGAAGTCAATAGCTCTTAAAAGCAACATAAATAAACTCAAATCAAACTTTAAAAACTCTCATTTAGAGCACCAAGCAGGGATCCAAAATTACTTGCTTGTATCTTTGAGCTTGCAAAATCGTCACTTAGTGTTAGGGGTGTCAACAGGCCGAATAATATCCAACAGTAGTTGCGATCGTATTCGATTTCCAATCGCATCCGAAAAGAAAATATTCGGATCCGGTTGGATACGGATGCGGATATGATCTCAAGGAATTTAGAATACTCAGATATCTAAAAAAATTGGATATGGATCCAGATATCCAAATTATAATATATGTTATTAATTAAAATATTGTCGAGAAAAAAAAAATGATATTGGAGTGTAGCTCGTATGGTGGAGTACTTGCTTTGCATGTGAGAGGTGTGGGGTTTGATTCCCTGTGCCACCCACATATTTTTTTAATTTAATAACTAATATTTAATTTAGAAATATATCTAAGTTTAAATTTAGATTAAATTCAAATAACAAATTTAAATTTGAAATATGGATTCAAAATTTAAATTTGAGCTTTTTATATTTTAATTTAATATACGCTTGATATTTGAATATAGATATATAATTTATATTTTGGCTTTGAACTTGAATATGAATTCTAAATTCATACTTAAATTTAAACTTTGGGTTCAAATTGTCTATCCAAGTTTGGTTTCAAAATTTGACTATGACTTTAGATAGTAAATTTTAATTTATTTAAAACTAAACTTTTAAATTAAATTTGAACATGTTAAATTGTGAATTCAACATATCATTTTCAATTCAAATTTCAATTGAAATTTAAATCAAAATATATATTTAACTTGTGAATCAAAATTCTCATGAGAGATTTGAATACAAATGATGAATTCAAATTCGATCCATAACCGAATTCGAAAAAAATGTGCAATCATATCCTAAACCGTTTTTAGCAAATATAAAACGAAAATTTAGCATCTAACACATATTCGCATCCGAATTCGTATCTGGCAAAAAAATATCAATGCAGTTATGGTTTCGTCAAATTTCCGACCGTATGCAATACGTTTTCACCCCTACTTAGCAATGATTCTCCTCCACAAATCTCCTTCTAAATCTCCTTGATTGAAGGAGAAAACATTTTTCTTACTGGTCTAAGAGAGGAAAAGAGAGAGGGTTGGTTTGAGGGAGAAACGAGAAGAGAGGATTCTATTGCGGAAATTCCGATTTTTCCTTCTCTTTATAACCAGCTCATTTGATGACCTTTTTGCGCCTCTTGCATGGCGTTCAACGGGCTACATCGGCTCAGGCCCCATGATTGCGTAGAGCCTAACCATGATAAAAGTCTCTGGTAGTAAAATTTTCAAAATGCCCTTCAGAGAACCCAAGATTCGGAATTAGTGATTCAATGTCAGATTTGTGCATTCAAGAGGCATTAGAAAGTTAACTCATCAAGTTTTCCAGTAAAAAAGGTTTGTTGAGTACATGCACAATGAGTTGAGTTACTATTAGATGCACCCATTTCATTAAACATTTTTTATTGAATCAAAACTTTCTAAAATTAATCTTAGCTAATTCTAAATGAATTTTAAGGATAAAATGCCTTTTAAATATTTTTAAGTCGGTTTTAGCCCAGTTTAGGGTTCGAGGGTTTACAGCTCGAGAATTGCACATGCTCTATGTGGTGAGTCAACCACCCAAAAAATGCATTCTGCTTTATAGAGCATTGCTAACAAGCAATGTACTGTAGTAATGTAGCAATAAAGCTGAATACTGAGCCATGGCTTCCACTGCTACAACTTGGCTTATATCTAGCAATAAAGTTGAATACCAAGCCATGGCTCCCACAAATACAAACTTGGCTTGGTTATCTTCTATATTACAGGATCTTAGTATCATTGCTAGACAAACTGGTTATTTTGTTTCATGATACTATGAGCGCAATCGCACTAAATTGAAATTGACTATCACTTTGTATGTGACAAAGTTGCTATGGGGAATTTGATGGCGTGGTTTGTCTACTCTTCACAAATGTTACTATTTAATTAAGCCACTTACTAAAAGTAATTTCTTATTATTGCACACCAAAATTGGCGTATGATATCGATTCTAGTGTAGTATCAGAAGAGTAAAGAAGATACTTTCTGAAAAGAATATTATTAATCATTTAGGAAAGATCATTAAAAACAAACAAAATGCAATCGATTATCTTCAAATTACACGATTGCAAGTAAGGGAACACATTATATATCGTCAAAGAACTAATTTGTAAATATGATCAACCTATACAGGAAACACAATTGAGGTTGATCAAGTCCAATCCATTCAAAGAATGAAAACCCATCAAAAATTTATACAACACTCTGTTATTGTATTATTTCGAATTCTTTCTTATCTAGTATGTAACACCAATTGTAAAGATCTTGTATAATTTGTTTGTTGAATACAAACCATTGCGAGGAGCCATTCAAAAAATTTCCACTTATGAACGAAGAGTGAACAAGTACCTCCCACTCAAGGCTCTTGCATGCAGATTCAAGACAAACTTCGAGTGCTCTGAATTCGAAAGGTAAGGCCTTCGTACTTCCACTTCTTGGCAGATCCATCATCAGCTTTGGGCTTCCCTGTTTAAAGTTATTAGGTTAGATCAAAGCTTTTAACATCCCAAAATCTTCTCAGGGAAACATTTAATTGCTCCCAAGAGAAGACTATTATTGGAATGGGAAAGCCCGCTGGCTATAGCCTCCTTAGCTTCATATTTCTTACGAGAAGCAAATTTCACAGATCCTAACTCAAGTATAGTAATATATGGTAGCAGTAAAATTGCATACCAATTATCTATGATACCTGAAATTTGAAAGTAATAAAAATCCCGTCAAATGAGAATTACATTACAATTAAGCATGTAGAGTTATAACCAATTAACGGCCTGCTTGGCCTAGCTATGCGGCACTGCGGTGGTGGCTGGAAACTACAAACCTAGTGCTTTTCACCAGAGCAGTTCCCGTTGGCCCCACCAAGCAGCAGAACACTCTGAGGCGCAAAAAGGAAACACACCCTCTTCACAAGCAAAAGGATACCGAGATAAGAGAAAAGGCCACCATTAAAGCATTAACCATACCTGCTCCGGCGAGCGCTCGGAAAGCGTTAACCGCGCCCTTAGATCCTGAACCAAGGGTTCGATCAACGGATCCATGGCGTTCGATATGAGCACCTCGGAGGTGGTGATGATGGCCTTGACGTGCTCGAGGTTGACGACAATCGCCCTCTCCCTCCCCAAAATCGTCGAAGGGTACGAAAGCAAAGGATCCAAAACCCTAAGATCCCGCGGCTGCAGCCCCGTGCGCCGCATGATCGGCTGCTTCCCCACCTCCTCGTGTTGCGACCTCCCGTCCGCCTTCACCACCAGCCACTCCCTCACCGCCGCCGTCGCCGCCGCGGCGCCCTTCCGCCAAGCTGGAGTCAGCTTCGGCGGCGGCCCCGCCGCTGCAGCCGCCACCTTCGACGCCCGCGGCCCCCTGATGGTGGTGGTGGTGGCGGCGGTGGAAGGGTTTCCGCCAGGCGACCTCATCGATCCGGAGATGATCGCCTCTTCGTCTTCGTAGGGTTCGTCGCCCTCGTCGTTGTCGTCGTAGAGTGGGGCTGTTAGGGTTTCGGCGCATTTTAGAGGGGAGGCGCGCTCGAGGATCGTCGGTCATGGTGGAAGCGCTACGCGGGGGAGGGAGAGACTGGCGAAGCGGCGGAGCAACAGTGCAACACCACATCACTGTATTTGTTTATATATTTATTTGGGTAAATTGCACTGTCCTCTGAACTTTCGAGCTTTCACTTTACCCCCCAAACTCTTAAAACGGCCATTTATCCCCCTATACTTTAATATCGCATCTGTCATTTCCTTCCGTCGTAAAGTTAACGGAGTCAACGGGAGTTAACTAAGGGTGAGGTTTTGAAATCTACCGCCTATACTGTCTCTTGTTCCAACCAACTCACTTTTATTCCTTAAAAACTCTTTTTTCTCCATTTCTATGCCCTCCAACTCTTCTTCTCATAGTTTTTGCATCCCAAAAACCGCCAAACCTAACCCTTCCGTCAACTCCCGTTCAGCTCCGTTAACTTTAACTCGACTAAGGGCAACAAGATACAATATTAAAGTATAGGGGGTAAATGACCGTTTTAAGAGTTTGGGGGGTAAAGTGAAACTCGCCAAAAGTTTAGGGGCAACAGTGCAATTTACCCTATTTATTTTAAACACTGGTGCTCATCTCTGCCACGGATCCGCTCACACCAAGTAAGGTTGCCCTCTAGGTAGGGATGGCAAATGAGCGAGCCACTCGTGTTGGACTCGTGTTTGGCTCGCTCGATCTCGTCTCGAATTAATTTCAAGCAAGCTTGAGCCTAAATTTAAAATCGAAATTAATTTCAAATCGAGCTTGAGTTTTGGCTCGATCTCGAATTAATTTCAAGCAAGCTTGAGCCTAAATTTAAACTCGAAATTAATTTCAAAATACTATCGGTAGCATGGAGACCTCTGTGCTATCAAATTGTTTTCATTGATGCGGTTTCCAAATCAACGATCGGCTCTGTTAGACTTGATCTACACTATTGAAAGTATTTGAAAACTAAATTTCATAATTTTTCAGTATCATTTACCTATCAAATAAGTAGTCTAAAAATAAATGACTGAAAATAAAAATCTCATAAAAAATGATGATAAAAGACTTAAATTTAAGATTAGAGATACTGATCTTACTCTAAATAGTGAAAAGAATTTTCTATAAAAATTTTATCAAATTTAGATTGTTTTACATTGTTAAATTCACAAACGCATCAAATCTATTATTAAAATTGTCAATTTTGAAAGCTTTTGATCGCTAGCCAAATGATATCGAAAAATTATAAAATTTAGTTTCCAAATATTTTCAATAGTGTAGATAAAATCTAATTTGAGCCGATCGATTGGTTGAGCGTCGTATTGAAAACAATTTAGTAGCATGGAGATCTTCATGTTACCAGATAATATCATTTAGTCTTATATATATATATATATATATATATATATAGAGTCCTACTGATACTATCAATAGCACCACGCGTTTTGCTACCAAGTTTTCTCATTGTTAGATCTACCCCCTCGATAATTTTCACCCGTTAGATCATACTATTCAACCAACCACTCACTTAACCCTTGGGGGCCCACATCATCCTAACCACACATCTCTCAATAGCCTAGTTCTATGATATATATATATATATATATATATATATATATATATATATATATATATATATATATATATATATATATATATATATATATATATATATATATATATATATATATATATATATATATATATATATATATATATATATGACCCTATATAGGCCATGGATACTATACTATTATGAGTAGTGGAGTCCTACTATTCATAAGCTGTTTTCGATGATGGAGATTACGAATCGACGATCCACTCCGTTAAATATGATCTAAAGTATTTGAAACATCTAGAAAATAAATTTCATAAATTTTCGAAATCATAATAAAGTCGATCAAGCGAGCATAAAATGAACGGTCAAAATCGAACGACGCCCTATAAAAGGATGATCGGATCCTTCAATTCAAGATCGGAGTTATTGAACTTTATCTATGATCAATAGAATTTTCTATCAAAAATTCAACAAATTTTGATTCTTTTACACCGTTAATTAACTAGCAAATATTTCATACCTACTGCTTAAAAATTGTCAAAATTTGTGACCTCTTGATCGTAAGGTAAATGATGTCGAAAAATTATAAAATTTTATTTCTAGAAGTTTTAAATGCTATAAATAACGTTCAAATTTTATTTCTAGAAGATGTTGATACAAACATCTTCTTATTGTACACTTCACATCAGCATTATACTTTGTGATGTTGAAATAAAATTTTGAAAGAAAAAAAAGTGATGCAAAATACTGAAATATTCAGAGCATATTCTTTCAAATATTCAAAATTTTATCCGAACTCAATCCGAGCAAAGCGAATTTATTTGATACTAAATGGATATAATTTCATATATAAATATTAAAAATAAAAATCCGCGGATATGAATACAGATCATAGTTAGTTAATTCGCGTTTAATACGCGAATTATTCGCGAATCTTTGATTATCCGAATTAAACGGGCGTTCCCGAATTTTTTCGAAAAATTCGAAAAAAATCGCGTCTTCTTCCTCAAAAGAAATTATACGCGAATTATTCGCGATTCGCGAATAATTCGCCCAAAAAAACGATGCTTGCCGTCGCGATTTTTCAGCCGAGGCGTCGCCGCTCTCGTCGCAGAGCTCGTCCGGGTCGTCGTCCTCCTCCTCCGCCGTCCTGGCCGGCGCCGGGAGCAAGAGCCGCGGCTGCAGATCCGGCCTCGTCGTCCTCCTCCTCCGCCGCCATGGCCGGCGCCGGGACCAAGAGCCGCGGCGACAGATCCGCCCGAGCCCGTCTGCATAAGAGAGGAAGATGAACAGTGACAAAAATCGCGGCTTTTGGATTCCTAAATCATGCGCGGTCCACGAGGCCAAAGTGGCCTCGTGGACCACATGAGAGGGAGGTCCACGGTGGACCTCCCTCTCAAGTCTCATCACACACTGACACTGACACACACACACATACACACACACACACATATATATATATATATATATATATATATATATATATATATATATATATATATATATATATATATATATATATATATATATATATATTTTTTATTTTATAAATATATATTCATTTATTATATATAATATATTATTTTTATATAAAAATATTATTATATAATATTTTATATATAAATTTGAAATTATTTATTAATATTTTTAAATATATTACTTTTATATATTATAACTATATGTTTATTATATTTTTGAATATTTTTTATCTATATATAAAAATTATAATTATAATATATATAGTATATTAATATATTTATTATATAGCCGAATTTTTGATACAGAATTTTTAATTGGTGAAAGTATAATATCAGTATAAATCACGTATCAGAATAATTGGCGAATACGTTTTTTAGCTTTTTTTCAACGAATTTAAAAATTAGAAGATTTAATTTTATCCGAATTATACCCGTACCGAATTTTTGCCGAATCCGAATTAACTAACTATGATACGATATAAATTTTGATCATATCCGAATCGAACTCGAACCCGACCAACTAATTTATTTTACATTATATATGAAAATATATAAAAATTTGATGATATATTTAAATTTTTATTTTAAAAATTTTATATTTAATATAATATATTTTAAAATATTAAAAAGAGAAATAATTGTTTCGTATTTTAATTTTCGGGTTCGATTTTAGGTTTTTGGTCGTACGGGTTTGTATATGGATTTTTAAAATTCGTCGTTCGAGTTCGGATATGAATTTTTAAAATCTAGCGGATTCGAATTCAAGTTCGAATTCGTGTTTGGGTTTCGAGTTTGGAGTCGGATTCGGGTTCGGATTTTTAAAAATCCATTCGAATTCGATCCGTTGACACATCCCTACTTTCCTCATCTCCCCTCTAATTAGTTTGCTGATCTTAACAGGCTAGGCCTGATCTAATCGAACACGAATCGAACCCGACTTGATAAAAATAAAAATAAAAAAAAAAAAAAACATACATCCCCATTTTTTGGGGTCTAGGCCTTTTGCTCGGTCCGAGTCAAACAACTTCTAACTAAGCGATTTCAGGTTCAATTTTTTTTTTAAAAAAAAAATATTCTATTTATTAAGGTAACTATTTCTAATGTATTTTAAAAATTACATGAGAATGATCCGCCGGCAACGGTTTGATTTATTGGTTTTCGGTTTTCATATGTGATATGTATTTGGCTTCCGAAAATTTTTAAAAGTTCAAAAGTATTTTCCGCTGCATTTTTTCTCCTGATGTGCCGGTAATTTTCTAACAGGTCGACCATTTCAATTAGTAAGAACATGCAATAGCTGGAGAAATTTGTTACATACCCACCTCGACAGCTAGTTCCGAACCGGCGCAACGTCAAGAACGGCGAAGATCCACGCTCGCCCGGCCTCTGCATGCTACGACGATGAAAACACGCTCGAACGGTACCGCGGCGCGACGTCGACGATGAACCAACTCCACCCGAGCACCTCCACAAACCGAACTAAGCTAGAGAGAGAGAGGAGAAGAAGAGCCAAATTCTCCCTCTCTCATCCTCTCTACGCTGATATAAAAGGGAGGGATAAGGGTGAAGTCCATGAGGTAAGAAATTTACCAAAAAGCCCCTCACCTACTCAAGTGTACCGCAAGACACGCACATTTTGTACCCAAGATAAATAGCAACCCGAGAGCTTCACAGAATCGTACCAAGACATTCCCGATGGTTGTACAGATAGCAATCGAGCTTGTACCAGACATTCCAAATTTTGTACCGGTACAAGTGGCCGAAAAATCTGCTATTTTGCATAATTTCATGCTACCTCCTGCTCTCGCGTCGCACTGAGTCTGTTTTGCGTCTATTTCGCACCAATGCGATTCGAACTTGTCCCGACACTCACCGGAGCTGTCGACAAGCCTCAACTGCAGTATTTCAGGGGTACTACATAAGGTTTGCTAGGTCCACTAAGACACAACTATAGGCTCTGATACCAATATAATCTATCACGCCCGACCCGAACGGAAGTCTACCCGGCGCGTGCACAAATCTGCCGTATGCACAAGGTAACCCCCGATGCACACAAGGAATCTACAATAACATTAAAGAAATAGAACAAAGAAAGTAATCCTAACATGGTAATCAGAGCATTAGTACAAAGCTAGTCACTAGAGCAACAAGTGTAAAGAAAAGTAAAATAAACTAGATATCAACTATCTCCAGAAGAATATATACAATAAAAGGTATCTCAAAAAGATAGAACTGAATACATTGGGAATACGCAGGGATGTCTTTATACAAAATGTCAAAATACACCTCTCCAAACTAGCACAAAAGGAAAGAAGTCCACTTGCACAGGTATATCCTAGCTAGCTCTAGCTAGACGCGACTCTCTTGTCGCGGTCCCTAGCCTCTCCCGCAGGTGGATGGCTCCGAAAATAAAAAACAAAAACATAGGAGTGAGAACTATTATTCAATAGTTTTCTTGGTAAGCCGTCGAAAAAGTGAATTACACCACTAAGTCAGCTGAGGAATAAGTAGGAAACTAATGTATAGTATGAATATTAAGCAAGAATTAAAATGTTAGAACTACTATGCCTCCAATTCAACATGTATGAACACTACTCTACTATATAAATGAGCATGTATATAACTAATGTCATGTCTAATTATCATGCACTATCTACTAGTGATGTCTAATTATTATGATTAATTATCATTATCCAAATTAACGAGGATCTACACAAGTGTAGTGCTGGCTTGTGCCGTACCTAATGGCCCTTTGGTAGTCAACATTCCTCCTCTAGAAATGAGCCTCGCCCACGGCAATCCACTTCGGTGCCCAATTCCGTACGGACGAGCATAATCTCGCGTAGGCCTACTCCGGTGTGCCGGCTTGTAGGGAGCAACCCTCACAAGCTTGTGCGAATGAGCACAATGACAAGCAAGCATGATCAACAATATAGAGTTCTGGGTCATCATGTCTAAAACATGTAATGTCAACTATCGACCAAGAGGTCGAGTACTATGTCACAATCTGAAACTATAATTGTTCAACTAAGTCAAGTATACAAAGTTAAGTTTATACTTTGTTACTACCCTACAATATATCATATTTATCTTGTCTACAACAAGTATATTAGGAATATGTAAGCTGATTTCCGTAAGCATATAAAGTCCAAGAAATTAACATATCCTTTGTTCATCCCTGACACGCTTTCTATTCTTGCATAAGGGCAAATACTATTATACACCATTTAGAATGCAAATCCATATCACATACCTCTACTATATAGAGTATGATAAATTTCTATATATAACATGTATGCCTTATGCATTCAAAAATTCCATTATGATGTATCTAACACGAATATACATGAATTCCAATTTTAAAACATTATGGACGACATAGGGAGAGTTCACTCATTTCGGTGAGGTCAAACCCACCGGATACCATTCGAACTTCTTCGTTTCCTCGAATGAAGTGGTCCTATAGTCTCCTAGCACCATAACAAAACTCCAACTAAGGTTAGGAAGCTTCAATTCCTACCTAAAAGAGAGTTTTATAACCATTAATTAGGTTCAAAAAGCCCAACAATAAGAAATTCCAAATTAAACCCTAGTTTTTCAAAACTAGGCTTAATTCCACAAATTCTCATTTCAAATCCAAAAATGATAATAAGATTACCAACCTTGTGGGAAGCTCCAAACCAAGCCAAACATAAGGTTGGGCTGGAGATTAATCCTCAACTAAGCTCCCTTCTTCACTTCCACGTCTTCTTCAACGTTCACCAAGCAAGCTTCTAAGGAAAGGAAAAAGAAAATAAGATCAATTCTCAAATTCCCAAGAGAAGTGGAGAAAAAATCTAGAGAGAGGAAGAGTGTAACATACCTGATTTTAATTTAAAAGTGAATATAAATAAAAATAGTGTGAGATATTATTTTTATTTGATTTAAAGAAATAAAATGTGAGTCTGAAATGACTTATGCAGAAATCGGAATGAAAACAGAAGATTTAAAATTTTCTGTGTGAAATCGAGCAGATAAATTAGCAGAAAATGCACAGTGTCAGAAAATTATGAAAACTGGAAAATATGCCAGAATTATTTTTATGAGGCTAGATTTAAAGTTTCATACTATTCTGACACCCGGAAGATGAAAAATAAAATCAGAATGCTATCTGATAAAGATTACAGTTCGGTAGAATTTGCAGTGACCAAACGGGGTCCAAACTAAAAAGTTAAGATATTTTCTCACTCAGTAGGTTAAAACAAACTCGATCACAAATTTGAGCACAAACGAACATCCAGAAGGGCTCCAACTGTTTCAGACTGCTAAGCTGAAAGTTGAGAGTTGAATAGTGTATAGTTGAGGGGCTAATTTGTAAAAAGAGATTTTATCTCTTTTCTTCTCCTCCCTCAGCCCGAGCAGCAAACACGCACACACACATACACGCATACATGGAGGGAGAGAGAAATCTCCCTTTCTCTCTTTAGATCTCTCCCAAAATTGATGGATTTGATGGAGATTGAAGCTTGGAAGTGAATCGTCTTCATCTTCTTCACCTTCTCCTTGGTTTGGAGCAAGCTTTGAGGTGAGCTTCTTGAGCCCTCTCATGGTAAATCTTTAGGGCTTCAATTATATGCTCTAAGAATGAATTTAGTGGAACTCCTAGATGCTAAATAGAGGATTAATGCTTGAATCATGAAGCTAAATGGTGATTTTTTGCATAGTTGTAACCTAGGGCTCCAAAATGGAGTTTTTCGAAATCTAAGGGTGTGATCTAATTTGACCCTCCGTAAACCTAATTGATAGGTAACGAAACACGATGGCGAAGTCGGTTCGGCAATCCGTCGAGCCGTTGCGAAGTTATGGAGGATTGAAGAATTTAACGTAAAGATGGCCGCAGCTTGCGGTGAAAGCTTCCAAAAATCATGAAAATGGATTTGGAGTACCGCGGCATATAACCGAATACCTATAATTTTCGGAGCCGCGATTCGACGCACGGTTGGTGAGTATTAGCAAAATCGGGCCGAACCAGGACACGGCAGTCATGAGGCCGATTGCAAGTGTCGACAAGCAATCGGAATGCGAAACGAGGTGGGTTGTGTTTACCGAAGCGACTAGGTCGCATGTATGTCTAAGAAAGACGTAAAATCATGTTGATGCATATGAATGCCATATGATGCATGTGTAGAAAATGCATGTTAATAGTTAATGTAAATGCTAATTAGATGCATATCAATGATTGCATGTAAAGATAAATGCTAGAGTGCATGTTTAGCATTGTAAAGATAAATGCTAGATCAATATGCATGTAAATGCTAAATAGAATGCATGATGAATATGATATGAAAATGGTAAATATAAGAATGCCAAGTAAAGCATATGGGTTGTGGACATAAATACACACATAAATTGAGTGGCATCTAACCTAGTGTTAAAGAACATAGGTTGTAGTAAACCTAGAGTCAAAGGGACCTAGATCGAGTGGCATCTAACCTAGTGTTAAAAAACATAGGTTGTAGGAAACCTAGAGTCAAAGGAACCTAGGCGAGTGGCTTCTAACCTAATGTTAAAGAATATAGGTTGTAGTGAACCTAGAGTAACATGAACCTAGGTAAATGGCATTGGACCTAGTGTCAAGGACATAGGTTGAATATAGATGATAACGGACCTAGTGTTAGTAAACATAGGTCGAATCAGAATGACTTGAAACCTAGAGTTAGAATAACCTAGGTTGTGGAGTAAAGAATGTGACCCTAGAGTCAAGTAGACCTAGGATGAAAGAATCATGGACCAAATGGGTTGACTCTTGAGGGTCAAAGCCAACCCTCAAGCTATGTGGAACGGATTCTAGAATCCTGAGAATTGGACACCAAAGAGCGTGTCGGGCGTGTGCGACGATTTCGCCGTCCAGGCTATACCACTGACGTGGCGTGTGCGATGATTTCGCCGCCGGGTGGGTGAGCCGAGCTAAGTTCTATACCGGTTGAGCCGGGTTGAGGATCAAACCGCTAGGATTGACTAAAAACATTGCTCTGGTAAGTACGATACGTGCGCCGCCGTGAGGTCGAGAAGTTGACTCGAACCATTGTTGGGCGAGGTGCGATTAGTTCGCCGCCAGATGGTTAGGTCATGACTTTAGTCCTCGCTGGGTAAGTACGTCGTGTTCGCCACCAGAATGGCTATGTCAAGCGACTCGAGCCGTGTTCAGCGTGTGCGACGATTTCGCCACTAAGAGGCTGAGTCGCAGAGGGCGGCAGGCTATCGACAGCTGATATAGCATATCGCTTCCTCGTAGAATGTGCCGAGTTCCGTCGAAATGAGCGGAACCCGGAATGGAGAGAGCATGGGTGGTTTCTAAGTGCATTAGAACCCATGTGAAGTGAAAACGGGATCCGAGGAAGCAAAACTGCAAGTCTGGAAAAATTCTAGATTTGGGGCTCACAGGGACCGGTCCCCACGGATGGAGACCGCACCTCACGCGCGCAGCAGCCGAGCAAGAGGGAAAATCGGCTAAGTCCTGGAAGTTCCTTTTTCGGGAACCGATATTGGTGGCGGGGACCGGTCTCCCGAGACCGGTCTTGGTGGCCGAGATCGGTCTTGGTCTGCGCAACTAGCCGAAAAATGGCTAAGTAAAGAAGACCTGCCCTCGGGAACCGGTCTTTGATGCCAAGACCGGTCTTCAAGCCCGCAGAGTGCCCAGTCTGGCAGGGTATAAATAATTGAGTTTGGGGGGCTTATTTGCAAATGTTGCAACATGATATATATGCATGGCCCTTCTCTTTCACAGCACACACTTCACTCATCTCTCATTTTTTTCTCATTTTCTCTCTAGAAGAGCCCTAGAGCTAGGAGATCGAGGAGAAGAGGAAGAATGAGGTGACTTTGGAGGGTTTTTGGAGGATCTTGGAGCTCTCCCACAACAAGGTCTTGGAAGAGCTTTGCACAAGAGGTGAGTTTTTGCAAGAATGGTCTTAGGGTTTGAGCTTTCTTCTAAGTTTAGAGGGTTAAGTTTGGAGGGTTCTAGCTTGTTGCTAGTGATAGGAACCCTAGTAGGGCAAAGAACACCATGAATCCTTCACGGAGCTCAAGTGCTCTCATGGTGGATGGCTAGGGTTCGTTGTAGACACCATAGAGATGGTTCTAATGGCTTAAGGATGGTACTAGAGTGCTTCCTAATTGATTCTAAGCTATTCTTTGCTTAGGGTTGAGATCAATCTAGGAGCAACAACAAAATGACATTGTTAGGGTTTGGAAATTGGGGCTTTTGCCCTAGAGTGTTTCTAAGGCAAATTGACCTTGTGAAAACCTAATTGGGGGTATTCCCGACGCTTGGGACAACTCCATTCGTCGAAACGAAAAGCCTATGTAGGAGCCACTATGTAAATTAGCCTGATTTGGGCTCTGTTTAACGCGCAGGTCACAACCTAGGAATGGGATAGCTACGAAATTCGAACCACAACTCCACCATAATATTTAGAGGTGGGGGGTGCATTCCGGAATCGTTGGATTCCCTTTTATGTCTGTTTCACTTTTGTTGGGCATATTATATTGTAGAATATTCATGCATGATAGGGTAGTGAGTATTTATGCTTATGGTTGAATCTCAATGCTTTGTCTTAAGGTGGATGAACTTAGTGATTGAAATGGAACCATAGGAGATACAAGAACTAGAACCCTATACATGTGTGAGTATGACAATGGATTTGATCATAGTAAACAAAGGTGATATTGAACATAGAGATGAGATTGGCATCGAGATGACAATCGTTAAAACTAGTTTAACTCTAGTGGCATTATGACAAGAATGACATAGTATGATAATGTAGTAACCTATCATTGACATAGTGACATTATGGCTAGCGGCCATGAATCCTCAAGTAGAGGATTAGATCGATACTCATGATAAGTCTTGGCTCGAGGGATGTAGCTCCTCCTCGAGCGGTGCGTTCTGGAACAGTCACCACAGGGAGCGCGATCCCTGGAGACGGTCCCTCGGGTCTTGTAGTGCTTAGAGCCTCCCCGAATTAAAGAGATTTGGGTTATGAGTCATTGGGGTTAACTATGTTAACCAGCAAGATTGGGTAAAGAGCCAAGTAAAGTAAAGTAATGAGCATGCATGCATAGTTATCTACATTTGATTATCTATCTATTGACCTCTCTTTTGCAGGCATGGTATTAGTATATACTAGTTCGGTTACTATTATCTTTTCTTGTAATACTTATGCCTAAATAGACCTAGTGGGTAAGTCGGCGAGGTCGATTGCCGAGCCCACTGGGAACTTCGTTGTAGTTCTCACACCACCAACCCTATAGGTCCTAGCACGAGCGGGGCAGCAGAGGACCGGGACAAGGGTGTAGCGCCATAGCCAGTGGCCACCGGAGTTACCTTAGGCATTCCTTTTGGTATACATGTATCAACTTTATTTTGTTGATCTATAGTTGTTAAGTTGTAAACAATCATATATTTTTGGTGAAATGTAAATTGTAAAAAGATATGATATTAGAAAGATGAAAAAGAATGTAATAGCTTTTGTTATATGTGTTTGGTTAAAATGTAATCAAATAGCATGTACGGCTTACTTTATAGCTGAGAGTTTTCACTTCCTGTGTTTGTTGCTTGCCCTCGTGTAAGTCTTGTATAATTGCAAATCTCTCTTGTTTGCTTATTATACTTGTTGCTAGAGCTTTGGGCAGGCAGGGGAGGCCCTGTCCGTTCGGCGTCTGTTGACGTAGCCGAACTCGACCAAAGAGGCGGGTGGCGGGACGTGACAGCTGAGGTGTTTGCGAGACGTCCATCACCTCGAGCTAGACTGTGCGGGTATTATCCGCAATTGATTGACTCAAGATCAACCTAGTCGGGTGGCATAGTGAGCTGAGGTAGATGTGACCTTAGATGTGATTGCTAAATAGCATAAGTGCCCAAGAGTAAAGAGTAAGAATAGCTAATCTTAATAATAGCTAATGGTAAAATGCAAGGCTAAAGTAAAAAATAGTAAGAATGTAAAGAAAAGCTGAGAACTGTTAATAGTTGCATATTGCATATTGTGAGGCATGCTTTCCTGTTAGTTGCATAATAATATCGTTTATTTATTGGTAGATATAGATGTTTTTGGACTAACATGTTTGCAGTGTCTCCTTGGACCTATTCGTCAAGCTTTTCTCTTGGGTGGCCGTACCCACTGGGAACCATGGAGTTGGTTCTCACCCCCACGTTGTTTTGGAGTGTTTTTCAGGTACACACGTGAGCGGCTCAGCAGCAGCGCGAGGTAAGGGCGTAGCTCCATAGATAGCACCCTACACGAAGACCAGAGATAGCGGTACCCTGAGTCGGCTACTTAGGAATGTAAGAAAGAAAGGAACCAAATTGAAATACTTATGTTAAAGATGGATTGTATTTGGAAGTTAAAAAGAGTTAAAAAATGTAATATAATATGTGATGTAGAATGTATTAAGTGAGCTAAATGCATGTAATAACTTAGTTGTTTATATTTTCGATACTTCCTTATGCAATCTCTACTTGAAATCATTCTGGTTGGAACCTTGCATATTGCTTTGTATTGATTGCGACGCCTTAAATGTACAGTGGAGACTCGTCGCAGTACAGGAAAAACTCTGTCCATTCGGCGATCTGTCGGCGTGCCCGAATCCGACCAAAGAGGCGGGCTCGGGGCGCGACAAAGAGAAAACCCACCTCTTCTTCTCTTAGGTCTCAGCACAAAAGAGATAATAATTGAGAG